>JBAIAC010000258.1:0-600000 GCA_037349315.1 Chelydra serpentina | reverse complement strand
AGGGAGTGGAAGTGCACCTAGCAGTATCCGCTCCAAGACAATGGGGCTACAGGATCTGCACAATGGCAGGAGGACCCGTGGCAAGAGCAACCCCCCCGCCCCCCGCCAGGCTCAGCGCAAAGGGGTGCACATGGCCCACAAACAGCCCCCAATGGGCAGCACTCCCACCCGGATTCACACTGGGACAGGCCGGGGCTGGGGCAGCCGGGAGCTCCCCCCCAGCCAGCACTCCCGCCCCCCCCCAGCACCCCCTGCTGGGACAGGCCGGGACTGGAGTACCCAGGAGCCCCCCCAGCCAGCACTCCCGCCCCCCCCCACAGCGCCCCCTGCTGGGACAGGCCGGGACTGGAGTACCCAGGAGCACCCCCCCAGCACCCCCTGCTGGGAGAGGCCGGGGCTGGAGTACCCAGGAGCTCCCCCCCAGCCAGCACTCCCGCCCCCCCCAGCACCCCCTGCTGGGAGAGGCCGGGGCTGGAGTACCCAGGAGCTCCCCCCCAGCCACCACTCCCGCCCCCCCCAACACCCCCTGCTGGGACAGGCCGGGACTGGAGTACCCAGGAGCTCCCCCCCAGCCAGCACTCCCGCCCCCCCACAGCGCCCCCTGCTGGGACAGGCCAGGGCTGGAGTAGCCGGGAGCTCCCCCTGCAGCCAGCACTCCCGCCCCCCCCCACAGCACCCCCTGCTGGGAGAGGCTGGGGCTGGAGTAGCCAGGAGCCTCCCCCCGACCCCCCCCCCCCCCAGCTCTCTGGCCCTGTTCCCTACAATGCTGCCATTCCAAGACACGACATATTCAATTAATTTGCTCAACTTCCGCTGCGGTGCATCTGAAGGGATCCTGAGGCCCAGCGAGGGGGGATAATGTGGGGGGGAGTAACGTACACAGAAGCTGCCCTAGAGGCCAGTCCCCCAACCCGGGACCCATCACAGGCCCTCTCGGGGGTGTCTCTTGACCAAGCCAGACAGACTCAGGCACGGGCCTGTGAGCAGCTCCAGCCACTGGGGCGGGAGGGCCTGGAGCCGCTAGAATCGAGAGAAGCTGGCTCGGATCCCGGCTAACCAAATCCCTCTCTAGGGAGCTGTCTCCCCAAGCCTTGCCCAGCCCGCCCGCACTCCCCCCAGCTCCCTTCGGCTCCAATTACCCCTACATGTGACGACACGCTCCGCTCCGAGCAGACGCAGCTGCAGCGCTCCGGGAACATGCATGTGTCTCTGCGTGTTCGTTTGAACACAGGCAGGCCTGGCGTGCCAGAGACCTACGGGGGCGGGAGCCTGCTCTGGTGTCAATGTGGAGCTGCCCTGGCTGGGCCATGCGCTGGGCATGGCTTTCCCCGACACCGGCGCCTTGTGGCCCGGACAGGGCGCGGGAAACGAGTGCCCGCCCCTGGGCGAGGGCTTTCCACTGACAGTAAAACCACCCTGGTGCCTGGGAAGCCCAGTGTAGGTGGCGTCCCGCAGACCGAGCGGCGTCCAGGCAAACAGGCCTGAGCACGCGCTGCTCCTGCCCTCGGGCAGACGTGCCAAGTCACTGCACGGGCCAGAGTCAGGGTGAGGGGCAGAGCAGCGCTGCCATGCGCCTGGGGGGGCAGCGGCAGGGAAGGGGGCTAAGATGGGAGATACGGTGAGGGGGGGGCTCAGCCACTTCCCCCGCCCTGCTCCTCTCCCCGCCCCGGCTCCTGCCTGCCGCTTCCCCTTGCATCCCGTCTGGCTCGCGCCCAGCGTCCCCACAGGGTGACGTCACCGCTCAGTTGGGCCCAAGGAGAAGCAGCCCAAGCCGCAGCGCTGCATGTGGTTTCTGGAGGAAGCCCTGTTCCCGTCCCAGCGCCGGGGGGAGGGAGGAGGGGCGCGGGGGACGGAGACTGGAGGGAGCCGGTCCTGCCAAGCCAAGCCTGGGCCCAGTGTCAAAGGGGGGTTTGGGGGGCTTCCCTGCTGCCTTGTGCCGGGGACAGAGAACCTGGACGGGGAGGGTGTTAATGGGGGGGGGGCAAGGCTTCCTTCCTGCATTCGGGGTTATCTCCCCTGGAGAGGGTGCGGGAGCCGGGACGGCCGCTTGTCCCTAAGGCCTATGTAACTCCAATGCCCTCGTTGGAGGCCAGGGCCTTGGCTCCAGAGCCGAGATGGTTTTCTGCCCCGGAGCGTGATGCCCGAAGGGCCCGGAGAGCATCACTACCCCCCGCACACTGGGTCTGATGCCCCCCCACATACCCCAGCGTCTCCCCAGGGCGTGTCCCTGTGCCACGGCGGGACCAGAGGGGGCACCCCAGGGCAGTGCGACGGCCCCACAGTCCTGGCTCAATCCTCACCCGGACAACGCGCTCAGCTCCCCTGAATCCCTCGTCCGGTTTGCCCCTGCCCTGTGGCGCTACCATGCGCTTTGGGATCCTGCTGGGAGGGGCCAGAGTAGCCGGGAGCTCCGCCCCCAAACAGTGTTCCCGCCCCCACAGCGCCCCCTGCTGGGAGAGGCTGGGGCTGGAGGAGCCAGGAGCTCCCCCCACACCCAGTGCTCCTGCCCCGCCCCCACAGCGCCCCCTGCTGGGAAAGCCTGGGGCTGGAGGAGCCAGGAGCTCCCCCCACACCCAGTGCTCCTGCCCCGCTCCCCCCCACAGCGCCCCCTGCTGGGAGAGGCTGGGGCTGGAGGAGCCAGGAGCTCCCCCCACACCCAGTGCTCCTGCCCCGCTCCCCCCCACAGCGCCCCCTGCTGGGAGAGCCTGGGGCTGGAGGAGCCAAGAGCTCCCCCCACACTCAGTGCTCCTGCCCCACCCCCACAGCGCCTCCTGCTGGGAGATCCTGGGGCTGGAGGAGCCGGGAGCTCCCCCCACACCCAGTGCTCCTGCCCCGCTCCCCCCCCACAGCGCCCCCCTGCTGGGAGGGGACAGAACTGTTGCTGTAGCAGGTCCATTCTGCTGTCCCCGTGGCCTTCCCCAGAGCCACTCCCTGGCTTAGCAGAGCTCAGCAGCCCAGCTCCTGCCCTGCAAGTGCCGTGAACTCCCCTGGGTTAAGCCGCTTGGAAAACAAGTCCAAAATCCACGGTCATTTCATAACCAGGGTCCTCCCATCTTCCCCTCCCCCGCTCACTAGCCACCCCCCCCCCCAAACCCCAGCCGGGCACTCTGCAGAACTGCAACCTCGACATTTTCCACTTGCAGAAATCCCACTGTCCTGGGGGAGGGGAGACTCCCTGGGGGAGGGCAGAGGCAGCGGGGAGGGGCGGGGGAAAGGCAGCCCAGCCTGGCAGCGCCTTGCTAGAGGTGCGGGTTAAAGCAGGAATCGTTCCCTGGCAGTGAGACAGCTGCTGTTTTCCCCAAACGCGCTGCGGTCCAGCCGAGCGGGGGCTGGGAGGCAGGACTCCTGGGTTCTGGCTCTGACACTAACTCGCTGTGTGACCTTGGGCAAGACACTTGCCTGCTCCGTGCCTCAGTTTCCCCAGCTCCCTGTTGCGTGGGAGCAGTGCACAGAATGCAGGCCCAGCGGCCCTGTGACTCCCTGGAGACGAGCCAGGACCCCACAGGCCTGGGCTCATGGCGGTGCCCGAGCCCTTTGCCTGGAGACTGCGGCAGTGCCAGGGACACCAACTTTGCCTTACGGTTCCTGGTCTCTCAACCCCACCAAAGGGGAGCGGGGGGGGGGGGGGGCAGAGAACAGGGCTGAGCGTCAGCACCGAGCACACGACTCATGGAAAGTCTGGTCTGCCTCCCAAACCTCCTCACTGCCCTGCCCCATTGCACCCCCCTGCACAGCGCCCCACCCCCATCCTTCTCTGCCACTGCCCCATCCCACTGCACCCCCCCCACAACACCCCCCTTGTGTCACTGCCCCATTGCGCCCCCCTCCCCCGCACAGTGCCCCACCCCCTTCTGTGTCACTGTCCCATTGTGCCCCCCTCCCCTGCACAGCGCCCCACCCCCATCCTTCTCTGCCACTGCCCCATCCCACTGCACCCCCCCGCACAGCGCCCCTCTTGTGTCACTGCCCCACTGTACCCCCTTCCCCCACACAGTGCCCCACCCCCTTCTGTGTCACTGTCCCATTGCGCCCCCCTCCCCCGCACAGTGCCCGACCCCCCTTCTGTGTCACTGTCCCATTGCGCCCCCCTCCCCCGCACAGTGCCCGACCCCCCTTCTGTGTCACTGTCCCATTGCGCCCCCCACCCCTCTTCTCTGCCACTGCCCCCCGCACAGCGCCCCCCCTTGTGTCACTGCCCCACTGCACCCCCCTTCTGTGTCACTGCCCCATTGTGCCCCCCTCCCCCGCACAGTGCCCCACCCCCTTCTGTGTCACTGCCCCATTGCGCCCCCCACCCCTCTTCTCTGCCACTGCCCCATCCCACTGCACCCCCCGTACATCACCCCCCTTCTCTACCACTGTACCTCCCCCTACCCCACTGTGCTCTCCCCCCCCGCCCCGCCCCGGTCCTCACCAGTCGGCGGCGGTGCGGCGGCTCCCGATGTCCTCCTTGGCGGCCAGCAGGGCCAGGCGGTGCGTGTCCAGGTCGGGCCGGCTCATGGCTCAGCCCGGCGCTGCCCGCTCTGCCGGGCCCGACAGTTCCTGGCGAGGGAGCCCCGCGCCCGCCCCGGTCCCAGCCCGCCGGGGAGGGAGGGACCCGGGAGCCCTGCCCAGCTCCGGGAGGGAGGGACCGGGCCGGCGCAAGGGGCGGGATGGGGCTGGGCACAGAGGGGCGGCCCCGGGGGCAGGAGGAGGCCGGGGCAGGCTGAGCGGCCCCTTGGGGGGCAGCACCCCGGCCCCACACAGCCCCGGCCCGGGGCAGGCTGGGAGCCTTAGCCAGGGGCTGGGAGCCAGCCAGGACTCCTGGGTTCCATCCCCAGCGCTGGGAGGGGAGTGGGGCTAGTGGTTAGACGGGAGGAGGGGCTCAGAGCCAGGACTCCTGGGTTCCATCCCCAGCGCTGGGAGGGGAGTGGGGCTAGTGGTTAGACGGGAGGAGGGGCTCAGAGCCAGGACTCCTGGGTTCCATCCCCAGCTCTGGGAGGGGAGTGGGGCTAGTGGTTAGAGGGGGGGAGGGGCTCGGGGCCAGGACTCCTGGGTTCCATCCCCAGCTCTGGGAGGGGAGTGGGGCTAGTAGTTAGAGTAGGGGGGAAGGGCTCGGGGCCAGGACTCCTGGGTTCCATCCCCAGCGCTGGGAGGGGAGTGGGGCTAGTGGTTAGAGGGGGGGGGGCTCAGAGCCAGGACTCCTGGGTTCCATTCCCAGCTCTGGGAGGGGAGTGGGGCTAGTGGTTAGAGGGGGGGAGGGGCTCGGGGCCAGGACTCCTGGGTTCTATTCCCCAGCTCTGGGAGGGGAGTGGGGCTAGTGGTTAGAGTGGGGGGAGGGGCTGGGCACCAGGACTCCTGGGTTCCATCCCCAGCGCTGGGAGGGGAGTGGGGCTAGTGGTTAGAGGGGGGGGAGGGGCTCAGAGCCAGGACTCCTGGGTTCTGTTCCCAGTTCTGGGGAGTGGGGCTAGTAGTTAGAGTAGGGGGGAAGGGCTGGGAGCCAGGACTCCTGGGTTCCATCCCCAGCGCTAGGAGGGGAGTGGGGCTAGTGTTTGAGCTGGGGCGAGGCAGGGGCTGGGCACCAGGACTCCTGGGTTCTATCCCCCGTACTGGGGTGTGGGGCTTGTCCGGAATAGCTGGTGCACTTTAGCTTTGCACGCCACTTAACCCAAATGAACTCCGGCGTGCAGACGAGTCCTTAGTGCCCGCGTGGAGCTGCCCAGCGCCGGGGCAGTTATCACCCAGCATGTCCGGCTCTCCGTCCGGTCCCGCTGGGGCTCACCCCCATTTGTCTCCAGCTGACAATCTGGGGCACAACCAGCCTACGTAGGGCCTGCAGTACCTCTCAGGTGCTGCTGAAGTGGCCAGCAGGAGGTGCCCCAGTGCTCAGGGCGGCCGGGGGGCTAGCCGGGGGGCCAAGGGCTGGGGGGGCCGTGTGGGTGCATGAGCAGTGTCTCGGGGGCGAGGGGGGGGCGTGGGACGAGTGTGCACGTCCCCAGGCGGGGGGGGGGGGCGTGTGGGTGCATGAGCAGTGTCTCGGGGGTGAGGGGGGGGCGTGAAATGAGTGTGCACATCCCCAGGCTGGGGGGGGGCGCGTGTGGGTGCATGAGCAGTGTCTCGGGGGCGAGGGGGGGGCGTGGGACGAGTGTGCACATCCCCAGGCTGGGGGGGGCGGGGGGGCGTGTGGGTGCATGAGCAGCGTCTCAGGGGTGAGGGAGGGGGTGTGAGATGTCCCCAGGCTGGGGGGGGGGGCGTGTGGTCCCTGGCGGGGGGCGAATGCTCCCCTGACATAGGGAGTCCCATGGCGGGCTCGGATGGTGCATCCTGCCCCTGCCCCAGGCAATGTGGCCCTGGGAGGCAGCTCCCCAGCGGCTCCATCTCCCGTCCCGGGAGCCCAACCGGCTGAAGGGGGCAGCACTGCCCCCCCCTTTGGAACCTGGCGTTTGCTCAGCCCTTGGCCCTGGGGCAGCTGGCAGAGGCCGCCCCGCGCGGCCCGTTCCCTTATTTGGTCAATGAAACCACCAACCGAAACCCCAAAGCCCAGGAAAATATTCGCCGAGCCAGGACTGGCCAGCTGGAAAAAGGCAGGGGCAGCGGCCTCAGCGTCCAGCTCCCAGCAGGGGGGTGAGACCCCCACGGCAGCCCCCAGGCACACGGGGGAAGTGGCTCCCGCCCCCCCCCCCAACAAACCACCGGGCCGGACGGTCCTGCTCCATCTCAGCTGAGCCTGGCCCAGCACCTCCCACGCTGGTCTGTACAGCCCGGCATCCCCACCCCAGGCCTGGACCGGACCCATGGGCCCATCTAGCCCGGTATCCCGCCTCATTCGAAGGCTCCCTCCCCTGCCACTGGCCAGTTTCCCAGGCTGATCTCAGGGGGCAGACAGGCCGTCCCCAGCATCCGCTCTCAGGCCCCTGCTGTGCGCGTGTCAGGGCCTGGCTCAGGGGGTCTCCGGCCTGCCGTCCCACTGGCCTGTTCCCACGCACTCCAGGAGCCCAGGGAGGCTGCTACTCCCCACTGCCTCTTGTGGGGCTGGGCCCAGAAGGGGTGGAGGAAACAAGAGACCCAGATCCTTGGCACCCCCACCCCCACCCTGAGTGCCCACAGATGATCCTGCGCAGTTCCATATACACCCCGTCCTGTATCCCTGCACATGTCCCCCCAGCCCCCATCTCAGCCCCCAGCCCCCATCTCAGCCCCCATCTCAGCACACAGCCCCCATCTCAGCCCCCCACCCCCCATCTTAGCCCCCAGGCCCCATCTCAGCCCCCCAGCCCCCATCTCAGCCCCCATCTCAGCCCCCAGCCTCCATCTCAGCCCCCCCCCAGCCCCCAGCCCCCATCTCAGCCCCCCATCTCAGCCACCAGCCCCCATCTCAGCACACAGCCCCCAACTCCTATGCACCTCTCATCTGAGTCCCCCGAACTCCATGCCCTCATTCCCCTCCTCCGAGCGCCCAGCCCCCTGCACCCCCACCTCCTCCTGGTGTCAGCCAGCGGGGGGGGGGGGGCGGGGGCGGGGGGGGGGGGGCCCTGGTCTGACCAAAGTCCTTCAGTTTCATACATTTCCCTTTGACGCCCCCTTGTGGGCACGGCCGGGCTGCCTCCTGCGGCCAAACAGCAGCCTGCCCCTGGGCTGGGGGCTGCACGCCCAGGGGTGGGGTGGGTTGGGGACAGTTGTCTGGTCCCAGTGAGCCCCACCAAACTCCCTGCACCCCGACGACTCCTCCTCTGATCACCCTGCACCCCTCAACCCCCTGCACCCCCAGGCCTCCTCCTCTGATCACCCTGCACCCCCACACCTTCTCCTCCGAGCATCCTGCACCCCTCAACCCCCTGCACCCCCATTCCTCCTCCTCCAAGCACCCTGCACCCCTGAATCCCCTGCACCCCAACACCTCCTCCTCTGAGCACCCTGCACCCCTCAACCCCCTGCACCCCAACACCTCCTCGAAGCATCCTGAACCCCTCAACCCCCTGCACCCCCAGGCCTCCTCCTCCACGCACCCTGCACCCCTGAATCCCCTGCACCCCACAGGCCTCCTCCTCTGATCACCCTGCATCCCTGAATCCCCAGGCTTCCTCCTCTGAGCTCCCCACCCCATGGCTGCTCGGGAGGAGGGTGCTGTCCCTGCTGCCCAGCTGGGTTGAGGGAAGCTCAGAGCATTTCCACGCAGCGCGGCCCCAGGGCAGGCCCCTCAGTGATCCCAGCGAGCAGGGGCCTCCTGGCCCAGGGGGTGGGCAGGAACCCAGATTGGGGGGGCGGGCGCTAGGCCCTGCATACCTATGGCATGGGGGAGCAGGGCCCCCACTGACCGGGGGCAGGTCCCTGCCCCAGCGATCCTAGGACAGGCTTTGATAGGTCAGTGAGAGCCCCTGGCTGATCCCGGCTGACCTGCTGCATAGCGCTGCCCAGAGAACGGTCCCTGTTCCCCTGGGGAGCCCCATAACTGGGGTTGGAGAAGTCGGCTCACGCCACGTTGTTACGCTGACCCGGACCCAAACCCACCCGACCTGAGCCTGGGAACACTGTCATGTTCCAGCCCGACGCCGACCCTTTCCTGCAAACCCAAGTCCCTGTCGCTGCCCCCTGTGCTGGGGTGAGCACCGGCGGCTGTGTGCCCGCTCCGGCTGTGTGCGCTGCCCAGCGTGGGGCGCTGCGACTCTCTCACTCCACAACGCACCCAGTGCAGGGATCAACCCTACCCAGCCTGAGTTCTGGGGCTGGGGCGTTTCCTGACCCTACCCAAACCCTACGCTTGCAGCCGGCTCCCATCGGGGCTGGGTTGGGTTGCGGGGCCCTGTTGTGTCGGGCTCAAGCGTCTTCGGCGAGGCAGCCAGCTGGACTTGCAGACATCAAGGGATGGAGACTTGCCCACTGCCCTCGGGAGTTGTTGCAACGGCCGATCATCCGCACTGTGAAAAAAGTGCGGCTTCGTTCCAATTGGAAAGTGTCTGGTTTGAACTTCCAGCCACTGGTCACGTTCTGCCTCTCGCTGCCGGACTCCAGAGCCCTTCGGTCCCCGCCGGGGGATTTTCTCCCCAGGGAGGTACTTACCCATGCGATCACGTCACCCCTCAGTCTTCCTTCTGCTAAACTAAGCGGGTTGCCTTCCGCCTCTCACCGTCACACGTTTCCTCCAGCCCTTGAATCCTTTCCGCCCCTCTGCAATTTTCCAAAATCTTTACAAAATGTTGGCACCAGAACTGGATGCGGTATCCAGCGTCGGGCTCCCCTCTGCAGAGGGAAAAGCATCTCCCTGCCCCTGCTCATCACACCCATTTATACCTCCCAGCAGCGCCCTGGCCGCTCATGTTCAGATGTTTGGCCACTACCAGCCCTAGATCTTTTTCAGAGTCACTGCGGTCCAGGATCCAGCCTCGATTCTGTAGCTTTGGCCTGCAGTCCTTGGTCCTCCAACACAGAATGGCTGGAAATCTAGCCCAAGCTCCTGGCGGTGGCAGGACCAAGCAAATCCAGAGGACCCCTGATGGGGGTTTGTCCCACCTGTTGTTAAAAACCTCCAATGATGGGATCCCACAAGCTCCTCTGGACACCTGTTCCAGAGCGTGGCTCCCCTGAGAGTTCAGACGTTTATCTAACCTGAATCGCCCTGTACTGCAAACGAACCCGATTACTTCTTGTCCTACCCTCGGTGGACATGGGGAACCATTGGTCACCGTCCTCTTTATAACAATCTGTACATGTCTGAAGACTGCGATCAGGTCCCCCCTCAGCCTTCTCTTCTCTCGGCCAAACATGCCCAGTTCTTTCCACCTGTCCGCACAGGTCACGCTTTCTCACCCGTTACCCACTTTTCTTGCTCTCCTCTGGACTCTCTTCAGTTTGTCCACCTCTTTCCCAAAGCCCGGGGCCCAGCACTGGACACAGGACAGAGCAGAGCAGGACTGGACACCCCAGAAAGATCTTAGCTTCTTACGCCGCTGCAGCACGTTATCGGCACCTATTCGCTCAGTGACCCACTAGACCCCCCCAGCTCCTTTCCAGCCGTGCTACCGCCTGGCCAGGGAGTCCCCCCCCTTGCAGCTGTGCCTTTGATTTTTCCTTCCTAAGGGCAGTAGTTTGCACGTGTTTTTATTGAATTCCATCCTGTTTATTTCAGGCCAATTCTCCAATTTATCAAGATAATTTGACGTAGAACTTTGCATTTGGATGCATTAAACCCATTTGGTGGAATGGGCCCAACGTACCAAGCAATCCACTCACTGTTCCTCTGGCCTCATCCATATTTACCACCAATCTTTGTGTCATCCGCACATGGTAACAGCAGGGATTCCATCTTTACTTCCACATCAACCAAGAACATGGTGACTAGGGTCTGGCCCGGTACTGATTTCTGTGGACCCCGCCGTCCCCCCGGCAAATATGCCCCCATTCAATGGTGATCACCCACTATTTTAGGAGGTCTGTCAGTTAGCCAGTTCTTAATCCAGTCAGCTTGTGCTCTGCTGACACAGTGTAATCAGCTAATTCTGTAATCAGACTGTTTTGCGGCACTAAGTCAAATGACTTACAAAAGTCTCAGTATGTTTCATGAATGCAGGTGCCTCTACCAGCCAATCTCGTTATGTCAGCGAAGAATTCATTCAGGTTTGCTTGAGAAAACCTCTTTTCTGTAAAACCACGTCACCCGCCATTAATAACAGTCCCGCCCTTTGATCCTTTGTCGTTTGACTCCCAGATCGGCTTTCCCGTGACTTTGCCCATGAGTGGTGCCAGGCTAACCAGCCTATGGTGACCCAGGTCAGCCCAGATGCCCTTCTGGAAGCGTGGCATACAGGTAGCACGGTGCCAGCCTTCTGGAACTCCCCCAGGGTGCCAAGGTTGATTTCAAATCCGCCTCGGCAGGCCAGAGAGCTCCTCAGCCAACTCCTTCAGCACTCGTGGGGGCAAGTTAGCTGGGCCTGCTGATTTTCAAATGTTTATCCCCCCCGGTAGACGTTGTTTTACATCCTCTTTAGTTACTAATGGCCTGGAAAGTATTTCATCATCCTCATGTGATAGGAATACGTCTTCCTGCTCCTTTCCAGAGATCAAACATAAATATTTATGAAACATTTCTGCTTTTTCGGCATCACTGTAACAATTGTACCCTCTCCATCCATTAATGCAGAGACTCATCGCTTCCAAGGCCAGCGGGGACCCTTGTGACCCTCTAGTCTGACCGGCGGCATGGCACGGGCCAGAGATCAGCCCCAAATCATCCCTAGAGCAGAGCCGTAGCAAAGCGTGCAATCTCCATTGAGAGATTGACTCTGGGTGCCCTGTTCCAACGGTTAATTCCCCTCCCGGTTAAACATTTACCCCTTACGTCCAGGCTGAATTTCTCCAACTTCAACTTCCAGGCTCAGGTTCTACTTTTGTCTGCTAGATTGAAGAGCCGGTTATTAAATGTTTATTCCCCTGTAGGTACTTATGCACTGGGATGTTCAGGCGTTAACCTTCTCTTTGTTCAGCTAAATAGACTGAGCTTCTTGAGTCTATCACCTATAAGGCAGGTTTTCTAACCCTACCCTGCCAGCCGGCCCCCACCCCATCAGCCAGCCAGCCCCACACCCTGCCAGCCAGCCCCACACCCCATCAGCCAGCCCCATACCCCACCAGTCAGCCAGCCCCTCCATACCCTGCCAGCCCCACACCCCATCAGCCAGCCCCACACCCCACCAGTCAGCCCGCCCGCTCCATACCCTGCCAGCCAGCCCCACACCCCATCAGCCAGCCAGCCCCCTCCATACCCTGCCAGCCAGCCCCACACCCCATCAGCCAGCCAGCCCCCTCCATACCCTGCCAGCTGGCCCCCACCCCATCAGCCAGCCAGCCGGCCCCCACCCCATCAGCCAGCCAGCCCCATACCCCACCAGCCAGCCCCACACCCCATCAGCCAGCCAGCCCCCTCCATACCCTGCCAGCTGGCCCCCACCCCATCAGCCAGCCAGCCGGCCCCCACCCCATCAGCCAGCCAGCCCCATACCCCACCAGCCAGCCCCATACCCCACCAGCCAGCCCCACACCCCATCAGCCAGCCAGCCCCCTCCATACCCTGCCAGCTGGCCCCCACCCCATCAGCCAGCCAGCCAGCCCCACACCCCATCAGCCAGCCAGCCAGCCCCATACCCCACCAGCCAGCCCCACACCCTGCCAGCCAGCCCCATACCCCACCAGGTCCTCCATACCCTGCCAGCCGGCCCCCACCCCATCAGCCAGCCAGACAGCCCCATACCCTGCCAGCCGGCCCCCACCCCATCAGCCAGACAGACAGCCCCATACCCTGCCAGCCCCACACCCCATCAGCCAGCCAGCCAGCCCCACACCCCACCAGTCACCCAGCCCCTCCATACCCTGCCAGCCCCACACCCCACTGATCCCATTCCCCACTGGCTGGAACACAGTCCAACAGGGACTGAGCAGGGCACGGACTCATTCCCCAGCTCCCGAACCCGGCGAGGCGAGAGAGCCCCCGGCACAGGGCGTGCGCCCCCCCCCCATCCCCCACGTCTGGCCTCACATCTGCAGCGCTGCCAAGCGGCACACCCTGCGGGATTAGTGCCCGGCACGCGATCCCCTCCCGCTCCATCAGCACCCACCACAAAGTGGGGATTAGCCACTTAGTCCGCTCCAGCGCCCTGGTCTCCTGCATGCTCCAGGGCTCCCCAGCTCTGTCCTGGCCCCTCCCCAACAGCCTGCGGGGCCCCCTCCCCCGGTCCCTAGCCAGCACCCTGGTAAACCAGGCCACCCCCAGACCCTCTCTGCACCCTGCCACACAGACAGCGGCAGGAGCACAGACCACAGCCGGCAATAGGGCAGAGGGACGAGATGGATTTCCAAGAGCCAGCAGCTACTGCTGTGGAAATGCCGTTTCCTACCCCAGCCCGGCTCAGCCCTGTAACAATGCTGAGGGGAGCTCGGAGCTGGAGGGTCAGAAGAAGAGGGGCTGGAGCAGACCGAGGGTCTGAAAGGCAGCGAGCCCCAGTTCTGGGTCCAGGCCTGGTTCTGACGGAGCTTGAATCTGAAACGGTTGAGCTGCCAACAGAAACAGTCCGGTCGCTCGTTACCACAGCTGCTCCTCCAGTGTGTTGTCACGTATTGTCAAAGGCGCTAGGCTTGGCCCAAGGAATTATCGACCCGTCGGCCTCCCAGCCGCCACTGGGGCATTGGCCGAGTTGATAATTAAATATCGAATAACAAATCCCCAGGAAATCATGACCTGATGGGGTCGAACCAGCAGGGATCTGCCATTGGAAATCTTGCTTCTCGGAACTGGGTGAATGTGTCAGCAAAGGAGCGGATGAAACAGACCAGCTGACATCGTTTATTGAGACTTTCAAAAGGCCGTTGACAGGCTCCTGCTAAGTCCCCATGGGGTGAGGGGCGAAGTATTGTCCAGGATCAAACCCTGCAGAGGAGACAGAAAACAAAGCGTGGGATTCAATGGACAGTTTCCATCCCAGTGGAAGGTTCGCAGGGGGAGCCATGCGGCTCCGTACTAGATCCCAGGTTGTTTAATACATTTATTAATGATCCGGAAATGGGGGAGGGGGTGAGAAGGGAGGTGGGGAAATGTGCAGCTGACACAGTTCTTAGGTTAGTCAGGACCAGAGACGATTGTGAGGAACTCCCAAGAGACCTGACTGAGCCCGGGGAATGGGCACCAGGATGGCAGATGAAATCCAAGATGCAGAGTAATGCACCTGGGAGGAACCGAGTGAAACTCCCCGCGCGCCTGACAAGGGTCTGGAATAACTGGATCAAGCCAAGAAACTCATCACAGCTAAAGGAGACCTTGAGCCAACGTGCAGCTGTGGGCAAAGAAGCAAAGCAAGTGTTCGGCTGCACGGGGCGGATGCTACGGAGAATATTCAAACACTGCTCTCTAAACGGACCGGGTGGCCCATCCGGATGCTGTGCGCAGTGCTGGGAGCCCCCGGCCCGCCCCCCAGGACAGTCCGATTCGTGGCTCCCAAGGCCAGAAGGGGCCATTGTGATCACCTAGTCTGACCTCCTGTGGAGGCAGGCCCCGAACCAGTTCCTGTGTGAACTAGAGCAGAGCTTTTAGAAAACATCCGGTCCGGATTTCAAAATGACCCGTGATGGCGAATCCACCGCGACGCTGGGTAAATCGTTCCAGCGGTTAATTACCTGCCTGTTGCACCGTATTGCCAGTCTGGATTTGTCTAGCTCCAACTTCCAGCCCGTGCATCTTGTCACACCTTTCTCTGGTAGGCTGAGGAGCCCTCGCCTGTCACATTTCCGTTCCACGAGTACAGACACGGTGGGGGAGGTAAGATCTTCTGTTGCACCAACTTCTGTTGGAGAGAGAGACAAGCTTTCGACCACACCGAGCTCTGCTCCACATGTCGGGACTTACGGGCGGGGATCAAGTCACCCCGGAACCGGCTCTTTGTTCAGCTACGCAGACCGAGCTCCTTGAGTCTCTCACTGTAAGGCGGGTTTCTGGAATAGAAACATTTAATCATTCCCGTGGCTCTTCTCTGACCCCTCTCCAATTTATCAACATCCTTCTTGAATTGTGGGCCCCAGAACTGGGCACCGGATCCCAGCAGCGGTCGCCCCAGTGCCGGATTCAGAGGGAAAATCACCTCCCTGCTGCTCCTCGAGATTCACACACATCCCAGGATCGCATTAGCCCTTTTGGCCACAGAGTCACACGGGGAGCTCATGTTTACCTGGTTATCCACCCCCAGCCCCAAATCACTTTCAGAGTCACTGCTGCCCAGGGTAGAGTCTCCCATCCTGTATGCATGGCCTGCATTCTCTGTTCCTAGGTGTAGACACTTACATTTAGCTGTATTAAAACATATTGTTTGCTTGCACCCAGTTTATCAAGGGATCCAGATGGCTCTGTATCACTGACCTGTCTGCTTCGTTATTTACCACTCCCCCCAAACTCTGTCAGTGAGGAGTTTATGTTTTCTGCCAGGTCACTGATAAAACTTGTGAATGGCACAGGGCTGAGAACCAATCCCTGGGGGCCTCCCCTGGAAACACCCCCGCTTGGTGAGGATTCCCCATTTACATCTAGAGCGGGTCAGAGGGGGCTGATATGGATGAATTGGGGATTGGAGAAACTCTCCCATGAGCAGGCACTGACCAGCCAGGGATTACTGCTGTGGAGAGGAGACCAATGAGATGGGGGAGGTTGAGGCTATAAAATAGTGACTGGGCTAGAGAAGGGGGAGTGGGGATCCTGTTCTCCCCACCTCACAGCACTGCTCTGGAACTGCTCCGGGGAAATTCAAAACTGATCACAGGACTTACTTCCCCAGGCAGCATGCGATTAGCCTGTGGAACTCACTGCCACAGGAAGGCGTCGGCGCCAGCGAGGATCCGCAAGGGGTGGGACATGTCTACGGACAGCACGAATAGCTCGTTAGAGCTGTTGGCACTGACAAATTCTGGCAGGAATACAGCCCCTTCTGCTTCAGGGCTTGGCCATCTCTAACGATCAGAGGCCGGGCTGGACCTAATGCGAATGCAGTTTGTCCTATCCCTGCTACTGCACGGGTCTTACATCTGCCTCTGAAACACCTGGTGCTGGCCCCTGCCAGAGACAGGCACTGGGCTAGATGGGCCTTGAGGCTGATCCTGTCTGGCAATGCTGTGCTGGCCCTGCCATTCTGTGACGTTCTGTACCTCGGGGTACACCCAGCACCCCCATGTTCATCCTTATAATATGATTGTGTGGTATCCCATGCAACGTTTGTCATGTCGGGTGTCTTCGGAAGGCTCATGATGCCCTGAGCATTGTTGTTACAGTGATGTTATAGGTTGTAATTTCATGTATATAGTTATGAAGCTGAAAATGTGTCCTCATGGCTTAAAACAAGCCCAGGCAAAAACTCTCCAGGAGCAGAGGGGCAGTTCACACCTCATCAGGGCGTGTATGGGACAAACCCAGCCCAGCCTCACAGGAACAAAGGACACTGACCTAAGCAACAACAAAGGATCTGTTGGACTCTCAAGTGAGTCACCCCCCCTTCCTTTGGTCAGTTTGGGACTACGATGAGGTAATACTCACCTGACTCTGAAGGGGGGCGGAGGCAAAGCTAAGAGAAAGAAAGCACACGATAAAAGGGAGAGACGTTTGCCAGGCTGGCTCTCTCTTCCACTTCCATCAACAGACATAACCACCAAGTTATTGAAGCGCTGATCAAAGGGGAGAGCCTGGCTGAAGGGTAACCAGCCAGCCTGTGGGGAGAAGCATCTAAGTTTGTACGGGCAGTGAAAGGGTTAAGATCAGCTTAGAATGCGTTTTGCTTTTATTTCATTTGACCAAACCAGACTTGTTGTGCTTTGACTTATAATCACTTAAAATCTATCTTTGTAGTGAATAAATGTGTTTAGTGCGTTTGGTTTGAAGTGTGTCAGAGACTCCCCTTGGGAGAACAAGCCTGGTACATAGCAATTGCTTTGTTAAATTGACGCTTGCAGCGTCCAGCGGGCATAACTGGACACTGCAAGACGGAGGTTCCCGGGGTTGTGTCTGGGACCGGAGATATTGGCTCGTGTCATTCGATTGCACAATCCAAGGAGCAGCTGACATGCCCGAGGCTGCGAGAACAGCCCGGGAGTGGGGGTCTCACAGCGGAGCAGGGGAAGGCCGGCTCCCAGAGTCGATGATTGGAGGGACCTAGCAGATCACTGGGCCAGACGACACCAGAGGGGAAGGTCACACATTCCCCCAGCCCAGCCTGTCCTGGGAGATCCTGGTCCCAGTGGGGAGCTGAGGGGAGGGGGGCTTCGCGGGGTAAACCTAGGGTGACCAGATGTCCCAGTTGTATAGGGACAGTCCCAGTATTTGGGGGTTTATCTTATATAGGTGCCGATTACCCCCCCACCCCCGGCCTGATGTTTCACACTTGCTGTCTGGTCACCCTAGGTAAACCAGGCACCACAGCTGATTTATTTATCTTTATAGGGAACATTTGATAGGGATGTCGGCATGGCCACCAGCCACTCAGCCTGGGGGAGGCGTTCCCTGGGCCAGCCTGCCCCCCCACCCCCGTTCAGCCTGGGGGAGACGTTCCCTGGCCCAGCCTGCCCCCCCACCCCAGTTCAGCCTGGGGGAGACGTTCCCTGGCCCAGCCTGCCCCCACCCCAGTTTAGCCTGGGGGAGACGTTCCCTGGCCCAGCCTGCCCCCCCACCCCCGTTCAGCCTGGGGGAGACGTTCCCTGGCCCAGCCTGCCCCCCCACCCCAGTTCAGCCTGGGGGAGACGTTCCCTGACCCAGCCTGCCCCCCCACCCCCGTTCAGCCTGGGGGAGGCGTTCCCTGGGCCAGCCTGCCCCCCCACCCCCGTTCAGCCTGGGGGAGATGTTCCCTGGCCCAGCCTGCCCCCCCACCCCAGTTCAGCCTGGGGGAGGCGTTCCCTGGCCCAGCCTGCCCCCCCACCCCCATTCAGCCTGGGGGAGGCGTTCCCTGGGCCAGCCTGCCCCCCCACCCCCGTTCAGCCTGGGGGAGATGTTCCCTGGCCCAGCCTGCCCCCCCACCCCAGTTCAGCCTGGGGGAGGCGTTCCCTGGCCCAGCCTGCCCCCCCACCCCCATTCAGCCTGGGGGAGGCGTTCCCTGGCCCAGCCTGCCCCCCCACCCCCGTTCAGCCTGGGGGAGACGTTCCCTGGGCCAGCCTGCCCCCCCACCCCCGTTCAGCCTGGGGGAGACGTTCCCTGGGCCAGCCTGCCCCCCCACCCCAGTTCAGCCTGGGGGAGACGTTCCCTGGCCCAGCCTGCCCCCCCACCGCAGTTCAGCCTGGGGGAGACGTTCCCTGGCCCAGCCTGCCCCCCCACCCCAGTTCAGCCTGGGGGAGACGTTCCCTGGGCCAGCCTGCCCCCCCAGTTCAGCCTGGGGGAGACGTTTCCTGGCCCAGCCTGCACGCCCCCGTTCAGCCTGGGGGAGACGTTCCCTGGCCCAGCCTGCACGCCCCCGTTCAGCCTGGGGGAGACGTTCCCTGGCCCAGCCTGCGCCCCCCCCAGTTCAGCCTGGCGGTGACGTTCCCTGGCCCAGCCTGCACGCCCCCGTTCAGCCTGGGGGAGACGTTCCCTGGCCCAGCCTGCCACCCCACCCCAGTTCAGCCTGGGGGTGACGTTTCCTGGCCCAGCCTGCCCCCCCCAGTTCAGCCTGGGGGAGACGTTCCCTGGCCCAGCCTGCCCCCCCCAGTTCAGCCTTGGGGAGATGTTCCCTGGCCCAGTCTGCCCCCACCCCCGTTCAGCCTGGGGGAGACGTTCCCTGGCCCAGCCTGCCCCCCCCCCCGTTCAGCCTGGGGGAGATGTTCCCTGGCCCAGCCTGCCCCCCCCAGTTCAGCCTGGGGGAGACGTTCCCTGGCCCAGCCTGCGCCCCCCCGTTCAGCCTGGGGGAGGCATTCCCTGGCCCAGCCTGCCCCCCCCCCCAGTTCAGCCTGGGGGTGACGTTCCCTGGCCCAGCCTGCCCCCCCCAGTTCAGCCTGGGGGAGATGTTCCCTGGCCCAGTCTGCCCCCACCCCCGTTCAGCCTGGGGGAGACGTTCCCTGGCCCAGCCTGCCCCCCCCCCCGTTCAGCCTGGGGGAGGCGTTCCCTGGGCCACCCTGCCCCCCCCAGTTCAGCCTGGGGGAGACGTTCCCTGGGCCAGCCTGCCCCCCCACCCCAGTTCAGCCTGGGGGAGACGTTCCCTGGGCCAGCCTGCCCCCCCACCCCAGTTCAGCCTGGGGGAGACGTTCCCTGGGCCAGCCTGCCCCCCCAGTTCAGCCTGGGGGAGATGTTCCCTGGCCCAGCCTGCGCCCCCCCGTTCAGCCTGGGGGAGGCATTCCCTGGCCCAGCCTGCGCCCCCCCGTTCAGCCTGGGGGAGGCGTTCCCTGGCCCTGCCTGCCCCCCCCCCCCCAGTTCAGTGTGGGGGAGATGTTCCCTGGTCTAGACCGCTCCCCCTCCAATTTCATGGCCCACCTCAGCCTGGGTGCAGTTCCTGACAGCTTGGCTCACCCTTGTCTTTGTCCCGCCCCCCCCCCACCCCGAAATCACGACTTCCCTGGCTATAGCCCCGTGTCCGAGCCCGTGTCTCCATAGAGACGTGTAAGCTGGTGACTGCACACAACATGCCTAGGTCACCCCATCCCCTTCGCTCCGTAGCCCCCCTGCCCCCCGGTACCCCCCACTGCCGTCCCTCCCGCCCCAGCGTCAGCTCTCCTTGCTCGCCCGGCATCCCCGGGTTCGCCGGGCCCCCAGGGAGCCCACCGGCAGCTTGGCCTTGGGGCCCAGGGGCCCAGGACCAGGGTGGGGGGCACACCACCGGCTGGGTCTCCCAGGAGCCCTTCCCGGGCTGGGCGGCCTGGGAGCTGAAGCGGCTGAATGATTTCCACAGGGGAGGGGCAGGCAGAGTGGAGCTGAGCGCCTGGGACGGGGCCTGACTGGCATGTTGATGGGGAGACAAAGGAACGATCCGGGGGGGGACGGGACTCCGGAGCAAACCCCCCCCCCTTCCCTGGGCCTTCCAGGAGCAGACGCAAACAAGGCGTCTGCGCTGGGGCAGAGGCAGGAAACGGCGCAGACGGGGCGGGGGCCAGGAGTCGCAGAACTCCAGCACTCGGCCCCGCGCAGGGATGCGAGACACAGACGGGCCCTGGCCCCCCTGGGCTGTGTGTGTGTGTGGGGGGCTGCCGGGCATTTCTGCTGCTGCACAGCGTGGGGGGCCGAGGGATCCAGCCCTGGCAGCCGGACCAGACCCTGCCCCGCCTCCTCCAGGGGCCCACGGCCCTGCCTGGGCTAGAGGGAATCACCACACGCTGCCAGCAGGATAGGGCCTAGGGCACACATCTGGGCAGCCAGCAGAGGGCAGCGGGGGCATGCACACCCCCACGCAGGCGGCAGGGGGCACAGAGCTGTCTGAGAGACAGGCAGCCTGCCTTTGCTGGCACCCCACTTTCCACATGGGGAGCAAAGCTCCCCTGGGACGCAGAGAAACCTCAGGGTCCCCACTGCCCAGAGGGGAAGCAGCCCAGAGCCTGGCTGAGCTCACACAGCTAGCCAGGAGCAGAGCAGGGAATGAGAACCCAGGAGTCCTGACAGCTGGCAGGGTAGAGTGCAGGGCCACTGGGCCCGCGAGGGGCTGGGACAAGGCACCGCCCTGTCTGGGGCTCGGCAGGCCATGCAGCGTGGTGCTGGGAACAGGCGGGGCAGATGGGAAGGAGAGAGGGTGGGGCGAGAGCTGAAATTTGCCGAATAAAGAATCTCGCTTAACTGTCCTCCGCTGCTAAGTTCAGCCCAGCCTGGAAGCGAGGGGCTGGGCCGGGCCCCGGGTGTGGATGCTGGGTTGGGTTGCCAACCCCCCGGGTTTCACCGGGAGTCCCCCGGAATCAGGCCCTATCTCCCGGAGGCTACTGAAGCCAAACTGGGAGAAATGACCTGTGGCGCAGCGGGGCTAACCAGGGCTCCCTGCCTGCCCCGGCCCTGCGCTGCTCCCGGAAGCAGCCGGCGTCCCTGCGGCCCCTGGGCGGGGGGGCAGAGGGTCTCCACACTTTGTCCCTGCCCTGAGCACCGACTCCGCAGCTCCCATTGGCCAGGAACTGTGACCAATGGGAGCTGTGGAGTTGGCACTCAGCAACTCAGGGCTTGGGCAGCGTGCAGAAACCCCCTCCCCTCCCTGCGCCGCAGGGACAGGGCAGGC
The DNA here is from genome assembly GCA_037349315.1 of Chelydra serpentina. NCBI lineage: Eukaryota > Metazoa > Chordata > Testudines > Chelydridae > Chelydra > Chelydra serpentina. The sequence goes on along the minus strand of JBAIAC010000258.1, from coordinate 579,355 downwards.
AGGGATCCTGCCTTAGCCCTGCTGCGCCGCCGACCGGGAGCCACCCCAAACCTCCCAGCATGAGTCTGCACCCCCTCCTGCACCCCAACCCCTGCCCCAGCCCTGAGCCCCCTCCTGCACCCCAAACTCTCCCTTGGAGTCTGCACCCCTCACCCCAGTCCTCTGCCCCAGCCCTGCACCCAAACTGCACCCTATTGGCTGGGAACCGCGACCAGTGGGAGCTGCAGGCGCGAGGACAGCGCACGGAGCCTCCCTGGCCGTCCATGTCTAGGGGCTGCAGGGACCTGGAGGGCGCTTCCCAGGAGCCGCGGGAAGCGCGGCCGGGACCCCGCACTCTGAACCCTCTCCTACACCCTGACCCCTCTGCTCCAGCCCGGAGTTCCCTCCCACACCCAAACTCCCTCCCGGAGCCTGCACCCCCCCCCAACACCCCAACCCAAGCCCCCTCCTTCACCCCAAAACCCTGATCCCCAGCCCCACCTCAGAGCCTGCACCCCCAGCCGGAGTCCTCAACCCCCTCCCACACCTCAACCCCCTGCCCCAGCCTGGTGAAAGTGAGTGAGGGTGGGGGAGAGCAAGCGACGGAGGGAGGGGGGGATGGAGCAAGTAAGGGCGGGGCCTCAGGGGAAGGGGCGGGGCCTCAGGGGAAGGGGCGGGGCAGGGAAGGGGGCGGGGCAGGGGTGTTCGGTTTTGTGCACTTAGAAAGTTGACAATCCTAGAAGGGAGCATGGTGAACATCTAGTCTGACCTGGCTAACACAGGCCACCGGGCTTCTGTCACTTAGTTCCTGTGTGAACTAGAGCAGATCTCGTAGACGAACAACCGGTCTTGATTTCAAAACGAGCAGGGATGGCGAATGCCCCACACCCCCGGGCAATTGCCCCCCAGGTGAGATTGGCAGAGACGCTGGGTTTTTTTCACCTTCCTCCCGCCGCAGGGTATCTCCCAGCTCTGGGTTTCCCCAGCAGCAGTTACACACATAACCTCCCTACCCCTATGGACGATCCCTCTCTATACAGCCTTTTTGGGCACAGCAGCGCCCTGTGAGCTCATGTTCAGCTGATTAGCCATAAGGCTGTGAGTCTGCCCCGGAGGTCACGGATTCCATGACTTTCCGGGACCTCTGTGACTTCCGCAGCAGCCTGTGTGGCTGGCCCGGGAGCTGCCCGAGCTGCTTGGGCAACCCTTGGGCCAGCTGCACCAACCACTGCTGGGGCAATCTCGGGCTGCCATCTCCCCCTCCCCAGCAGCGGTGGGGTTCTCTGGCCGCCATGCTCCCTGCTCCCATCAGCAGCAGCGGGGGGTCCCGGGCCGCCGCTACCCCCAGCACCAGCAGGAGTCCTGGGCTGCATGATGCCCCCCCGCCCCCGAGCACCCATGGCATCCTCGGGCTGCCCCCTGCCCGAGAGCCACAGACAGGTCACGGGCCGTGGATTTTTGTTTACTGCCCATGACCTGTGCATGACTTTTACTAAAAATACCCACGACTAAAACATAGCCTTAATTACCCACCACAACCCCCAAGTCTTTTTCAGTCATTGCTTCCCAGGATAGAACCCTCGATACGCATGGCTACAGTCTGTTCCTACATTTAGCTGTATTAAAACACACATTAGACGTTATTGTTTGCTTGGGTCCAGTTTCCCAGGCGACCCAGATCGCTCTGTAGCAGTGACCTGCCCTCTTCATTAGCTCCCACTCCCCCAAGTTTTGTCTTATCTGCAAATTTTACCAGCGATGATTTTGTTTTCTTCCAGGTGGTTAAGAAAAATGTTGAAAAGCATCAGGCCAAGAACCGATTCCTGTGGGAGCTCACTAGAAACACACCCGTTCGATAGTCATTCCCCATTTACAGCTACATTTGGCACCTGTCCGTCAGCCAGCTTTTAATCCGTCTCATGTGTGCCGTGTGAATCCAGTATCTTGCTAGTTTTTTAAATAAAAATATTGTGTGGTGCTAAGTGAAACCCCGAACAGAACTCTAAATATTACATCACCCTTTAGCAACCAAAGCTATAATCTCATCAAAGAGAAATATCAAAATAGTTTGACAGGATCTATTTTCCATAAGCCCATGTGGATTGGCATTACTTATATTACCCTCCTTTAATTCTTTATTGAGTCCCATATCAGCTGCTCCATTATCTTGCCCAGGATAGATGTCAGACTGATAGGCCTATAATTACCCAGATCATTCCCTTGACCCTTCTTAAATATTGGTACAACATTACCTTTCGTCCAGTACGTCCCCAGCGTTCCATGACATATTGAAAACCAGTATTAATGGGCCAGCCAGCTCCTCAGCCAGCTCTTTTAAAACTCTTGAATGCAAATTATCCAGACCTGCTGATTTAAAAATATCCAACGTTAGTAGCTGCTGTTTAACATCCTCCTGAGATACTAGTAGAATGGAAAGTGTGCAAACTGGGCAGGAGCCCCCGAGTGTTTACACTGGGTGATGGCTTGAGTGAGTTCACATGGAAGTGTGAATGTGTCCACACGTGTGTGTGAGCACATTTTCACATTTAATGCTGGTGCAGGCGCCTCTGTGCCCCACCCTGACCTGAAGCCCTGCTCCCCACTCTCTGGTGTGAGGGGGCCCTGGGTCTTGGCTCCCAGCTCAGTGCCCGCTTATGGCAGCATGCGCTGGGGGAGCAGCATGTTCCAGCTCTCCTGTTCTATGCCTTTGCTGGGTCACTGCCCTTCAGTGCAGAGCTGGCTCATTGATCCGCATTGATCCCAGCCTCCAGAGAGCACCCAGCAGAGCCCGTGCAATCCCGCCTGGCCAGCACCCAGAGGGGAGAGCCCGGGGCCCCCGCAGGACATGGTCACCTTCACCCCACAGCTTCCCCTGCCAAGAGTAAGTTGCCAGGAGGGGGCACAGGACCGTATACCGGCTCTACCAGCCAGGGGAGGGGCTCTGGATCAGCTCCCTGGGCCAGGCCAGGTGGGTCCATGGAGGGCGGCTTTCAGGGAAAAGCCAGGTGGTGTAGGGTGGCGGGCTGCCCCTTACCATGGACAAGCATCAGTGGGGCTCTCAGGACAGCTCTGCCACTTCCCCTCCCCTGAGGGGCAGCCAGGGTCTGGGACCCACTGGGAGAGCAGAGGCCGGCTAGCCAGGACAGCCAGGTGCAGCAGCCAGCAGCGCAAGTGTGGGCAAACTCGGGGTATGGATATTGTATGGCAGGCCATGAATGCTCACGAAATTGGGGGAAGGGGTGCGGGAGTGGGTGAGGGCTCCTGGCTGGGGGTGCGGGCTCTGGGGTGGGGCCAGAAATGAGGAGTTCAGGGTGCCAGAACCAGGGGGCTAGGGCCTCACTGCACAGACAGGCCAGGCTCCAGCCCACAGGCTGGGGTAGGAAAGAGGCCTGACTCCCCTGCTGTAACCACTTGGCTACACTCCCTTCCTATGCAAGTCACAGAAAAATGAAGGAATGTCGCAGAGAAACCCAAGGGCTTGACCCTAAACAACTCACCTGGCTCCCTAAGGTGTCAGTCAGATCAGCTGTGCTCAGCACAACGCAGGGGATGGGCTTTAGAGCAGACGTTACATTTGGGGCTTCCCATTTGCCTGTTCTTGGGGGCAGATTCCCAGGCAAGCTGGCACAGGGGGGTTAAATCACACCTGCTGGTCAGTGAATTTGCCTGGGCCCCCGTGGACCTAGACCCTGGGGGTGGGTAGAAGGAGGTCCCAGTGGTGTCCAGCGACAGTCCCGTTAACATCAGCGGTGTTGGGAGTGCCCCGCGGATACTCTGCGGACTGCCTGTGCGGACGCCCAGCCCTGGCGAGCTGGGCGCTGAACGAACCCCGCCCCAAAGCACTGCTCGGGGCAGGGTAAGACTGGGGCGCTCCCAGCGGGGTCCAGCGCTCTGCCCTGGGGCGAGGTGGTGTGGGGAGATCACACAGGGACAGGGACAGGGCTGCCATTCACGGAACGGCAACACCACCAGGCAGGCCCGGGTCAGAGGACTGCACAGGAGAATGCAGCCCATTCTGCTCCATGGGAGGGGGCCCTCGCCCCCCCAGCGTCCAGGAGACCTGCGGCTGCAGGCCTGGGAACACCTCCCCCTGTCCCCCCCTTCGTCCTGCTGATCCCCAGGCTTCTGAGGCTGCCTCTACCAAAGCAGCAAATGCCCTGCGAAGCAGCCGGGGGTGGGAAATGAGCCCCCAAGGAAAGCCCCAGCTGCTCTCCCCAGGGTGGGCCCCACCAGCCTCTCGGCTGGGGCAGACAACTGGGCACTTTGTACCTGCCCCGCCAGAGGCCCAGTGACGAGTACTCCAGCAATGGGGCTGGCACTAGGAGTATTGTGGCCCCCCGAGAGTACTACTCCATAATGGGGGGGGGGGTTCAGGCGACGGGGTACTGTGGCAGGAATGGTGCCAGGTGCTGGACACTGGGGCTGTACTGGGGTGGGAGTACTGGGGCCAGGCATGGGGGGAGCAGTAGTGATGGTGGGTGCTGGGCAAAGGGGGGGGGTCCTGACACCAGGGGGGGTCCTGATGCCAGGCACCGGGTGGGGATCAAGGGGTGGGAACAGGGGGGGCCAGACTCTGGAGGGGGAACTGGGAGGGGCACTGGGGTGGGAGCAGGGGGGCCGGACTCTGGGAGGGGCACTGGGATGGGAGCAGGGGGGCCGGACTCTGGGGGGCACTGGGATGGGAGCAGGGGGGGCCGGGCTCTGGGGGACACTGGAGTGGGAGCAGGGGGGCCGGACTCTGGGGGGCACTGGGATGGGAGCAGGGGGGGCCGGACTCTGGGGGGCACTGGGGTGGGAGCAGGGGGGGGCGGACTCTGGGGGGCACTGGGGTGGGAGCAGGGGGGCCGGACTCTGGGGGGCACTGGGGTGGGAGCAGGGGGGGCCGGACTCTGGGGGGCACTGGGGTGGGAGCAGGGGGGCCGGACTCTGGGGGGGGCACTGGGGTGGGAGCAGGGGGGGGGCTGGACTCTGGGGGGCACTGGGGTGTGAGCAGGGGGGGCTGGACTCTGGGGGGCACTGGGGTGCAATTAGTATGGGGTAGGTGGTGCTGGTTCTGCAGGCAGGTGCTGGGGGGTGGGCTGGAAGTGGGAACAGCCAGGTGGGGGGCAGCGCGCGAGGCGGCGATGGGGAGACGGGCTGGGCTGTTGCCCTTTTAAGAGGGCAGGGGCTGCCGCGTTGGGCGTGGGCGGGGCTCTTCCCCTTTGGGCGTGGGCGGGGCTCTTGCGTGTCACGTGGGCGGCCGGCTCCCCGCGGGGCTCCTTTGTTAGAAGGCGGGGCGGGGCCGAGCGGCGGGGGCGGAGCCTGGGGGGCGGGGCCCGCGAGCGGACTGTGGCCCGGGGCGGGGCCTGGGCGCTGATTGGCGGCGGCGGGGGGATAACGGGCCGCGCGGGGCGGCGGCTGCACTGCCCGAGCGGGCCGGGGGCGGAGCGGGGCGGGGAGCGGCCCGGCCGGGGCGCGATGGGCCGGAGGCGGCGGCGGCCGCCGCGCTGCAGACGGGCGCGCCCGGAGGCCGAGCCGGAGCCGTGAGCGGCCCGAGCCGCCCCGGGACCCCCAGGCAGGTGAGGGGCGGGACCCGTGCGCGGCTGGCCATGGACCCCCGGACTGCGCTCCGCCACCCCTCCCCGGAGCCCCTCCCCCCGGAGCCGCACATCCTCCCCCCCCGAGGGCATGGCCCCACCCCCCGTTCCCCTCCCGCGCCCCGCTCCCTCCCGCGCCGGACCCCGGAGCCCCCTCCCGTCGGAGCCTCACACCCTCCTCCTCTTTTTCCGGGCGTATGGACGCCCCCGGGCCATGACCCCCGCCCCCTCCGCCGGAGCCCCTTCTTACTCTTCCTCCCCGCCCCGCCCCCGAGCCTCCTCCTCCGCCGGAGCCCCACGCCCTCCCCCTGGGGGACATGGACCCCCGACCTCCCCCCCCCAGGCCACGCCCCCTCCGCCCGGGAGTATGGACCCCCCGCAAGCCCGCTCCCTGACCCCGGACCCCTCCCCCTGGCCGACCCCGGAGCCCCTTCCCCGCTTGAGCCTCGTACCTTTCCCCTTCCACCAGGGGCATCTCTTCTCTCCCCGCCCCTCCTCCGAGCCCGGGCCACGCCCCCCCTTCGCCGGAGCCCCTTCCCTCCGGCCGCGACCTCCCCCCACAGCCGGTCCGGGAGCTCCGGCCCGGTGCTTAGGGGATAGTTGGCTCTCAGACAAAGCCCCTCATACCGGGGTGTCGGGTCCCCCTGCCGGGGGGGTGGAGTCGGGCCCATCCCCCGCCGAGGGTGATGTCCCGGAGCGCCTGGGTCCCAGCGGGCACCCGGATTGCTCTGGGGCTGCGAGCTCCTTTCCCAGCAGCTGCCGAGTCTCTGGGTCTAGCCCCCTGCTGGGGCGCTGACCTGGGAGCAGGGTCTCGGCCGGGGGCTTGTGTGCCCCCCAGCTGGGGCCAGGCCCCTCCCTGTGCAATGACTGCCTTGCCCGCTGTTCCCGCCCAGCTGTCCCCTCATGGATATTGACCTGGACTATGAGAGACCCAATGTCGAGACCATTAAGTGCGTGGTCGTCGGGGATAACGCCGTGGGCAAGACGCGCCTCATCTGTGCCCGGGCCTGCAATGCCACCCTCACCCAGTACCAGCTGCTGGCCACCCACGTGCCGACCGTCTGGGCCATCGACCAGTACCGCGTGTGCCAGGAGGTGAGAGCGGAGCAGGGACGGGCTGGCGCCCTGGGCCAGCCCCCCAAACGCCCCTGGGTGTCACCGTGGGTTGCACAGGGACCCACTGAGGAGTGAGAGGCTGAGTGGAGGCGAGGAGGAGCTGCGGTGCTGTGGGGGGATCCGGGGGGCCCGTGGTAGAGGGCAGCTGGCTGGGGGAGGGGGCCCACCTGAGCTGTCCCTGTGCTTTCCCTGGGCAGGTGCTGGAGCGCTCCCGGGACGTGGTGGACGAGGTCAGCGTCTCTCTGCGGCTCTGGGACACCTTCGGGGACCACCACAAGGACCGGCGCTTTGCCTATGGCAGGTGAGAGCCCAGCGGCTGTGGGGGTCCCTGCTCCTGGCTGGCCCCGGGGGGCCCTGTGTGTGGTCTGCACAGAGTCCCCACCTGCCTCCAGCCCACGGCCGTGCTGCCGGGGCCCCCGGCCTCACCCCAGTTCTGTCCCGTCCCGGATCTCCCCTGATCCTGGAAGGTAGAGGGGCCAAGAGACCTCCACCCCCTGCTCCCTGGTGGGGAGCCGTTGGAAGGGGGTGTGACTCCCCCAGTGCCAAGCTCTGTGCCTGAGGCTCCCATGCGTCCTGTCCATGCCCCAGCGGCTCTGGGCGGGGGTAGGGTGACCAGACAGCGAGTGTGAAAAATGGGGATGGGGTGGAGGGTAATAGGAGCCTATATAAGAAAAAGACCCAAAATCTGGACTGTCCCTATAAAATCAGGACATCTGGTCACCCTGGGGTGAGGGGGGGGAGGGGGCTGACCTGCTGCTTGACTCTGCCTGGAGCTGGACACATGATTCTTCTCCCCTCCCCTGGCAGAAGGAAGCTGCTCAGACAGCTGAAACCCGCAGGGGAGGGGACTGGCCCCCCAGCAGGGGTGGGGGAGGGGAGTGTCTGGTTTCAGCACCCCTGGGGAGGTGGCTACCCTTAGGGCCCAGGCAGTCTCGGGTAACAGCGGGGGGGTGCGGGTGCGTTCCCATCCAGCAAAGGGGGCAGCTGGGGCAGGGGAATCTCCTGGGGACATCTGGCCAGCATTGCCCCTTGGCCCCTTTGGGAAACATCCACGTCCCCCGGAGTCCCTGTAGACTGTACAGGGCTCTCCAGCCTGGGGCTTCACAAGCACGTGTGTGGGAGCCCAATGCCTGCAGTGAGGGGGCCAGCCAGCTCACCGGCCGTGCTGCCCCTCGCCTCCGTACTCGTGCCTGGGAGTCTGAGTCAGGGCCAGTGTGCCAGGCACTGTACGAACACAACGGACGGTCCCTGCCCCAAGGGGCCAGCACTCCTGTTCTAGTCCCCTTTGGGGGGTGGTCTTGTGTTCCGCCCCCTGTGGCTGGGCCCTTGAGCCTGGGCATGGCCCACCGTGGGCGGGTCCCAAGGGAGGTTGTCTGGAGCTGTCCTGGCTAGTGGGGAAATGCGCAGGGGATGAGGCGATTCCTTAGCCCAGTCTGCCGCCCTGCTGGGCACCGTCGCGTGGCTTGGACCCTCGCTGTGTCATGGGGCAGGGGTGGTGTCTGCCCCGCCCTGCCAGGCACAGTCACGTGGCTTGGACCCTCGCTGTGTCATGGGGCAGGGGTGGTGTCTGCCCCTCCCTGCCAGGCACCGTCGCGTGGCTTGGACCCTCGCTGTGTCATGGGGCAGGGGTGGTGTCTGCCCCTCCCTGACGGGCACCGTCGCGTGGCTTGGACCCTCGCTGTGTCATGGGGCAGGGATGGTGTCTGCCCCGCCCTGCCGGGCACCGTCGCGTGGCTTGGACCCTCGCTGTGTCATGGGGCAGGGGTGGTGTCTGCCGCCCTGCTGGGCACCTTCGCGTGGCTTGGACCCTCGCTGTGTCATGGGGCAGGGGTGGTGTCTGCCCCGCCGGGCACCGTCGCGTGGCTTGGACCCTCGCTGTGTCATGGGGCAGGGGTGGTGTCTGCCCCGCCCTGCTGGGCACCGTCACGTGGCTTGGACCCTCGCTGTGTCATGGGGCGGGGGTGGTGTCTGCCCCTCCCTGCCGGGCACCATCGCCTGGCTTGGACCCTCGCTGTGTCATGGGGCGGGGGAGGTGTCTGCCCCTCCCTGCCGGGCACCCTCACGTGGCTTGGACCCTCGCTGTGTCATGGGGCAGGGGTGGTGTCTGCCCCTCCCTGCCGGGCACTGTCGCGTGGCTTGGACCCTCGCTGTGTCATGGGGCAGGGGTGGTGTCTGCCCCGCCGGGCACCGTCGCGTGGCTTGGACCCTCGCTGTGTCATGGGGCAGGGGTGGTGTCTGCCCCGCCCTGCTGGGCACCGTCACGTGGCTTGGACCCTCGCTGTGTCATGGGGCAGGGGTGGTGTCTGCCCCTCCCTGCCGGGCACCGTCGCGTGGCTTGGACCCTCGCTGTGTCATGGGGCGGGGGTGGTGTCTGCCCCTCCCTGCCGGGCACCGGGCACCGTCGCGTGGCTTGGACCCTCGCTGTGTCATGGGGCGGGGGTGGTGTCTGCCCCTCCCTGCCGGGCACCGTCGCGTGGCTTGGACCCTCGCTGTGTCATGGGGCGGGGGTGGTGTCTGCCCCTCTCTGCCGGGCACCGTCGCGTGGCTTGGACCCTCGCTGTGTCATGGGGCGGGGGTGGTGTCTGCCCCTCTCTGCCGGGCACCGTCGCGTGGCTTGGACCCTCGCTGTGTCATGGGGCGGGGGTGGTGTCTGCCCCTCCCTGCCGGGCACCGTCGCGTGGCTTGGACCCTCGCTGTGTCATGGGGCGGGGGTGGTGTCTGCCCCTCCCTGCCGGGCACCGTCGCGTGGCTTGGACCCTCGCTGTGTCATGGGGCGGGGGTGGTGTCTGCCCCTCCCTGCCGGGCACCGTCGCGTGGCTTGGACCCTCGCTGTGTCATGGGGCAGGAGTGGTGTCTGCCCCTCCCTGCCGGGCACCGTCGCGTGGCTTGGACCCTCGCTGTGTCATGGGGCAGGAGTGGTGTCTGCCCCTCCCTGCCGGGCACCGTTGCGTGGCTTGGACCCTCGCTGTGTCATGGGGCGGGGGTGGTGTCTGCCCCTCCTGCCTTGGCCGGGTTCTGGTGGCAGCGGGCAGGCGGGAGCCATGTGGGCCTCAGGCCAAGTGTGCCTGCCGGTCACCTCTCAGGGAGGCGCCGCTGAAAACAAACAGGGCCCGGGAGCGGCTCTGGCTGCTCCCTGCCTCATGACAAGGGCGCTGGGGCGGCAGGGCTCCCACCGGTGTCGTGCATGGCAATGCAGATGTCCCGTCTGCCCCCGCCCAGGTGGGAGCCTGTCTCTGCCCAGTGCTTGGGCAAGGGCCACGTTCAGGGCAGCCCCAGCCGAATCCCAGTGACGCTTGGGAGACAGCGGCTGCTGCTGGCTGGGGAGCATGGCCAGGGTCCTGTACGTGGTGTCTGCTCGTGGTCCCGCAGGAACAGACCCCTCCTGTTCCCTTCCAGGCACTTCACAGGAAGTATTGCCTAGCACTGGAATGCAGCCACCTCTGGTGTGGAGCATGGCAGCTGTCTAACAGCTGCGCAGGAAAGAGACTCCCAGCTAGCTGAAGCGGCAGGGGAAGTTCATGGGTGTAAATGGTCAAACTGAAGAGAGGCGCGAGCAGAGCAGAGGGGCTGGGACCCCGGACTCCTGGGTTCTCGTCTGAGTTTTGACTCGCTGTGATCCTGGGTGAGCTGGTGCCAGCTGTTCCCTATGCCTCGGGGGAGTGCAACCCCCAGAGACGTGAACGCAGAGTACTGGGCACCTTACGACCTCTGCACGAGACAGCACCTCCAGCCGCACAGTGCCCCTTGAGCCCGCTACCTGCCACGGCCTGGCCTGGCTCTGCTTAGCCTCTTGCGTGGGCTGGGGGGGTGGTCTACGCATGGCCCCGAGCCCCGTCCCCTCGCTCAGAAGGCGGCTGTAGTGGTGCCCGTGTGCCGTCACCCTTCCTGCCCTGTGGCACTCTGCTCCTGGGGTGTCGGCCAGCAGGGCCTGGCCCCATGCTGGGGCGGGCAGCGGGTGCCGCAGGGCCTCACTCAGACTGGGCCCCATGCCCTGGGCTGGTTCGGGGACCTAGCACCCCCTTGGGGAGAGGCCCGCTTGGCTGGGCCTCTCCATTCCCATGCTGAACAGGTGGCTGGCGGAGCCCAGCCAGAGACAGCTGCCTGCCCCGGTGCTGAAGATGGGGAATCCCCTCCCCTCCCACTGCTGCTCAGGGCCTGGCAGTGTGACCATCTCCTGCCTGGCCAGCAGGGCAGCATTGCGGGGGGCTGTTCCCCACACCTCCCTCAGGCACCTTCCCCGCTAGCTGTGTAGCTGGGGCCGCTCTCGCCCCTGGACGGCTTCAGGGCCCGTGGGGGCTTTGCCCCAGCTCAGGCAGCGTGTGCTCTCCAGGCTGGCACGGGGTTCTCTTGTGGTCCCCCCCCCCCCGTTCCCAGCAGCTGTCCCCTGGCTTGGGTTCAGAGGGGAGGGCTGGGCTCTGTTGGCTTTCACATGTGCTGCTAGTGTGGGGGGCCCCCAGCGCTCCTGAGATAGCTGCCCTCTGAGCGCCCCACGCTGGGCTGCTGCAGTAACCTTTGTGCCTAGAGGTTCGGGGCTGTGGGGGGACAGGTGCCCCCTGTCCCATGGCTTCTTGGCACATGTGCCCAGTGCCAGGAGATCGGGGGCAGCAATGCAGCCTCGCAAAGTGCTGCTGTCATAGCACTGGGGGCTCCCAAAGTCAGATGGGGAAGAAGGGGCGGGATCAGGCCTTTCAGTCTATCCCCCAAGGGCTCCTCCCTGGGGGCAGGTGGGCATGGGGGCCCCCTGAACTCTAGGGCTCTGTTAGCGCCTGGGCAGCTCTGCTCGGGGATCCTGGCTGCTAGATCCCGTGGGTGCAGTGCAGAGGGTGATGTAGGCTGGGGGTGTCAGTCTGATCTTGGGGCTTGCTGTGCTGCTCTGTGCCCGAAGGCAGCAGTCTCCGTGGGTGGGACTAACAGGTCTGGTGCTGCCCCCCCCCCCCCGGTCTCTCCCTCCTGCCTGCAGGTCAGATGTGGTGGTTCTCTGCTTCTCTCTGGCGAACCCCAACTCCCTGCGCCATGTGAAGACCATGTGGTACCCGGAGATCAAGCACTTCTGCCCGCGGACACCCATCGTGCTGGTGGGGTGCCAGCTGGACCTGCGCTATGCCGACCTGGAGGCGGTCAACCGTGCCCGGCGCCCGCTGGCCAAGTAAGGGTGCCCCTAAGGACTGAATGCCAGATGCAGGCAGCCCCCAGCGCCCCTGAGTGCCAGCTGCCTGCCCCTGGTGCCCAGCCCTGGACTGGTCCAGACACAACACTTGCCATTCTGCTGTGGGCGGGGAGGAGGTCACTGCCTACCTGTGGGCTCTGAGGGGGAGCAGCGTGTCTGAGATGCATGCCTTGCCCAGCAGATCGGGGGCTCTTGCCAGCACTTGCTGCCCACGCCTTGGTGGGCAGAGTGGCTCTCTCCAGCCCTGGCACTGGGTGGTCTATCCTCCAGCCGGGGGCTCCCTGCAAATGCCCTGCTGACCTGCCGGCTCCTCTCCCCTGCCAGGCCCATCAGACCCACGGACATCCTGCCGCCCGAGCGGGGCCACGAGGTGGCCAAGGAGCTGGGGGTGCCGTACTACGAGACCAGCGTGGTGGCACAGTTCGGCGTCAAGGACGTCTTTGACAATGCCATCCGCGCCGCCCTCATCTCCCGCCGCCACCTGCAGTTCTGGAAGTCCCACCTGAAGAAGATGCAGAGGCCCTTGCTGCAGGCCCCCTTCCTGCCCCCCAAGCCGCCCCCGCCTGTCATCCACATCCCGGACCCCCCCACAAGCGGTGGCCAGGGCCCCGCCGCCCTCTTCTGCACCTCCCTCTGCGCGGACGTGGTCTTCCAGCTGCAGGGGGGGCACAGTGTCTTTGCCCATCGCGTCTACCTGGCCACGTCCTGCTCCAAGTTCTACGACCTCTTCACCCTGGAGGGGTCGGCGACCCAGGCTGGGGAGCCCAGTGGTGGGGCGCGGCGGGCCGCCAAGGAGCCAGCGGCCAGGACTAAGAGCCTGGAGATGGAGAAGGGCCTCCTGGCTGACGGGACCCAGGCCCCTCTCAGGACTTCGCAGAGTGATGACCCCCTGCGGCTGGTGCAGGGCGAGGGCCAGCAGCCCCCGGGGGCCAGGGGCCAGGAGCTGTCAGGCTGGGGCCGGGGCTTCGTCCGCATGCAGCTGGAGTTGGTTCGGGACCCCGGGAGCCAGCGGGAGAAGCAGATGACGGTGGTGTACATGGACGGCCTGGTCCAGCCGGGGCCCTTCCGGGCGGTGCTGGAGTACCTGTACACGGGCCACCTGGACCAGGGCCGCGCTGACCTCATGCAGGTGGCCACCATCGCCGAGCTGCTGGAGGTCTTCGACCTGCGCATGATGGTGGCCAATGCGCTGAACAAGGAGAGCTTCATGAACCAGGAGATCACCAAAGCTTTCCATGTGCGCCGTGCCAACCGCATCAAGGAGTGCCTGAGCAAGGGCGTCTTCGCGGGTAGGGGCGGGGCCGGGGCGTCTTCGCGGGTAGGGGTGGGGCCGGGGTGGCTTCTAGCATCCAGGTGCTGTAGAAAGTGGGGTTGGGGTTCAATAGGGGGCGCTCTCCCCGGTGCTGCGGGGCAGGGGGGTTGGTAGGGGGCGCTCTCCCCGGTGCTGCGGGGCAGGGGGGGGTCGGTAGGGGGCGCTCTCCCCGGTGCTGCGGGGCAGGGGGGGGTCGGTAGGGGGCGCTCTCCCCGGTGCTGCGGGGCAGGGGGGGGTCGGTAGGGGGCGCTCTCCCCGGTGCTGCGGGGCAGGGGGGGGTCGGTAGGGGGCGCTCTCCCCGGTGCTGTGGGGCAGGGGGGGGGTCGGTAGGGGGCGCTCTCCCCTCAGTTCTGCTGGCCCCAGTGCAGTGCTCCTGGATGCAATTTGGAATTGGGCCCTTCCCCTGCACGTACATGTCAATATCGTGGGGTGAAGCCTGGGGCGCTGGCCGGTCCCCAGCTGGGGGATTCCATTCTGCTGCCCGCTGCATGTCTGGGAGCGGCGTTCTCCTTCCCCGCCTGGCGGGGTGGCGCTGCTCAGCACTGGCTGTAAGCATGTGGCAAGGGCTGTGCCCGCTGTCCCGGGCGCCCTTTGCCAAGCGTGGAGGGGCAGGGCTGGGGCCCGGCCACGCTAACTCCCTGCCCGCTCTGCCCTCCCAGACGTTGTGTTCCTGGTGGACGATGGGGCGGTGCCGGCCCACAAGCCGCTGCTCGTTGCGGGCTGTGATTGGATGGTCGCCATGTTCTGCGGCAACTTCCGGGAGAGCTACGCCACGGAGGTGAGGGCGGGGGCTGCGCTGGGTGGGCTCAGGGCAGGGAGGGGAAGGGGCAGATGAGGGATCCCTGGGAGCAAAGGGCAGGGGTGGGGGAGGGGTTCCCCAAGATCCAAGGGGGGAGCAGGGTGGGGAAGAGGTTTTTCCTCCCCCAGCAGGTGGGACTGATGGGAAGAGCTGAGAGGCGAGGGAAGGAGCTGGGTAGAGCTCTGCTCCCAACTCAGGCTGCTGCTGCCTGCTCCCTCCTCCGGCCTGGCCCAGGGGTGCTGCCCCACCCCCCTGGGGGCCAGAGCCCTTGGGCAGCTGTCCCTCAGCGTGGCTAGCAGCTGGCTGGGCTGGAGGGAGGAGGCATGTGACCAAAGGTTCCTTTCCCCTGCCAACGGGGCAGCGTGGCTGCAGCGCGTGCTCGGAGATAAATTGGGAATCTCAAAAATAAAAAGGTCATGGGGGGGCGGGAGGGATCATGTGGCAGGGCGCGGGTGCCAGGGCTGGGGCCAGGGCCAGACCCCTGCACACGGCCGCCACCTCCTCTCTCTGCTCGCTCCAGATCCAGCCTGCTCCTAGCCCCTCTCGGGAGAGAGGCCCGGGGCGATCCCTGGGCTGTGAACCCATCCCCCCTCCTGGCCCAGGTCCCTCCAGCGTTTGGCCGCCCCACAAGCTGTGATTTCCGGGTAGATTATTTGCTGGCTTTAGCACTGGGCTTGGGGGGATTGCGACCGACTTGTCCCCAGCAGACAGGCCTGCGAATGGGGGAATAGCCGCACGCATCGGCAGGGCTGGGCTAGCCAGGGGCTGTGGGAATGCAGGGGGACGCCTGTCCATCTGCCTGTTCCTGAGGGGGAGGAGGGGGTTGTTGGGGGCGAGTCCCGTAGGTTCCCCTTGTCACCCCCAGGTCTCCCTGCCTGGCACCAAATGCGCCTGCCTGCGGGCCGTCCTGGAGTTCCTCTACACCGGGCACTTCACCCCCACGCCCGACCTGGACGCCATGGATCTCCTGATCTTAACCAACCGCCTGTGTCTGCCCCGGCTGCAGGCGCTCACAGGTGAGGCTCGGCGGGCCCTGGGCCGGCCTCTCCCAGCTGCTGGGCTGCCGGCCTCCTATGAGAGCCGCCGATAAGATAACGAGGCTGCCGGGCGCGGCGGGTCGATGTGTCCCTGGAGCGTCACTAACACGCAGGCTGTTACGTAAGGGCCCCAGGAGCCATGCAGGCAGAGACTGGATTCTGTCTGCCTGGCCCATCCTGAGCCATCTGCCCCCTGCTGCCCCACCCAGCGAGGCCGTGGGTCCAGCGACCAAGCGGACGGTTCTCGTGGGTGGCTTGTCCCTGCCCGGTGCGGAGACAGAACCGCACATGGCTTTGTCCGCCATTGGAGCGAAGAACACCCTGCTCCGCCCGTGCAGGTGGGGGGTGGGGTCATGCCGTTCCCAGCAGCACCAGAACAGCCGGTATTGTGGGAGTGCACGAGCCCCTCCACCCCCCCATGCGCGTGGGGCTCGGCCTGGGACCCTGCAGCCCCAGCACTGAGCCAGGAGACCCCGGGAGGCTCACCACCCCTCGTCTCTGCCCTCCCAGAGCAGCATGCTGTGGACGAGCTGCTCCGAGCCTATGTGCAGCAGGTGGAGATCGACCAGCAGGTGATCATCTACCTGGAGATGACTCAGGTATGGGCGGGGCTCGGGGTGTCTGAGCTGTGACTTCTCCCCCGCTCTGATTAGGGTGGTGCCAGTGAGAACGTGAGCGGCTGTCCTGGGGCAGAGCGATGGTGCAGCCGGCCAGTGGCCCGTCTCCAATGGTGGCCAGTGCCAGATGCTTCTGTCAGCTGGCGGCTTTGGGGCATCTGGCGCGTGGGGCTGCACCCCTGCCCGTTTGCCCCTGCGTGCTCAGAGGTGGAGGTGCGGCTGGCGGATCTCCAGCTCCCAGCATGCCGTGCTCCATCCAGGTCTGCTGTGACCTCTGCCCAGTGCCCTCCATCCCCAGCCAGGCTCCTGCTGCCTGGCCGTACTGCATGCTGGGACGTGGAGCCCCATGGCCTCTGCCCTGGGGCCCCCGGCGTGTTACCAGCCTGGCCCTTGGCTGGGTCCCCAGAGCTGCAGCCGGGAGGCCGCTGTGAGGGCCTGGCTGCCAAGACCCTTTGTGGGTCAGTGGGCACCAAGCCCGCTCCCCGGAGCCCACAGGCCATGGGTGGGGCCGGGCCGGGGGCCCCCGTCCCTGCTGTCAGCCGGCCGCTCTCTTGCAGTTCCACAACGCCCAGCAGCTGACAGCGTGGTGTCTGCACTACATCTGCACCAACTACAACAGCGTCTGCCGCCGCTTCCCCAGGGAGATGAAGTACATGGCGCCAGGTACAGGCCCGGGGGGAGGCAACCAGCAGGGCCGGCCTTAGGGGTGCCGGGGGCTCGGGCTCCCCCTCGCTGCCTGCGAGGTGCAGGCTGGCGTGGCAGGAGGGCCCCTGGCCCTGCTCCTGAGCAGAGGCCTCCTGGTTTCCCAGCCTGGCAGGGGAGGGGCTGTTCCTCCTTCCCTGGGCGGCCTGAATGAAAGTGATGAGGGAACTGGGATTGTTTAGCCTGCAGAAGAGAAGAGTGAGGGGGGATTTGATAGCTGCTTTCAACTACCTAAAAGGGGGGTTCCAAAGAGGATGGATCTAGACTGTTCTCAGTGGTAGAAGATGACAGAACAAGGAGTAATGGTCTCAAGTTGCAGAGGGGGAGGTTTAGGTTGGATATCAGGAAACACTTTCACTAGTAGGGTGGTGCAGCACTGGAATGGGTTACCTAGGGAGGTGGTGGAATCTCCTTCCTTAGAGGTGTTTAAGGCCCAGTTTGACAAAGCCCTGGCTGGGATGATTTAGTTGGGGTTGGTCCTATTTGAGCAGGGGGTTGCCACCCAACGGAAGAAGAGCATGGCCTCTCAGCTGGCCAATAGGAGCTGGAAGGTGCTAGCCTCTTCTGGGTTGGGCAGGAAAGGGAGCTGAAACTGCAGGGGAAAGATGAGTAAATCTGGGGGGTGCTGACCCCCCTCTGGGTACCAGCCTGAGCCTGAGCTCCCAGCAGCTCTCCATTCTCCCCAGTTCTCCGGGAGGCTGTCCTCAAGATCGTGCTCCCCATGCCACATTCTGACCCCCCCTCCCATGCTCCCCAGCTCCCAGGGGCTCCCCCTCATTCTTGCTCATCCCAAAGGGAGGTGTCAGTGCAGGGGGTTGGGGATATTTCAGGAGTGAACCTTTCACCACGCACCCACCCTAGCTACCTCCAGTGTGCTGGAGTGTTTGCCTTTTAACCTCCCTTCCCCCTGCCAAACCACCCCCTTCCCTGGCAGTGGGGACAGGAACTGGAATATTGCGGATGCTCAGGACTGGGGTGTGGGGAGAGATCTGCCCTTCTGGAGCCCATGTGTCACTGTCTTTCACCCCCCCCGCCCCCCACCCCACACACACACTCCTGCAGCCCCATACCAGATGAGTTCTGTCTACTCCTCTGGGTCCCTCCCCCTTTCTGGGGCTCTGCAGTCACCAGGCTCCTGTCCTGTCACTGCCTCTCCTGGGGCTGCTGAGCTGTTGTGGGAAGTCCAGGGAGCTGGGGGGGCCACAATACAAGCCCGCCCCAGGTGCTGTTTTCCCCCAGGCCAGCCCTGGCCCAGGGAGGGAGGGAGCTTGGTGGTTGCGGAGCGGCTCCCCTGGCAGGAGGCAGGACTTGGCCCATTGCTGCGGGGTCCCTGGACTGCTGGGTGGGCCGATGCCCCTGTCACTGAAGCCTGGTGCAGTTGCTGTGGGGTGGGGGGGGGGGTGCTGGCTGCTCTGCAGTGAGACGGGGGTCCCCGGGGTGGGTCGGTGCTGACCCCCTCCCTGCCCGCAGAGAACAAGGCGCACTTCGAGAGGCACCGCTGGCCGCCCGTCTGGTACCTGAAGGAGGAGGATCTGTACCTGCGCTCCAAGAGGGAGCGGGACCTGGAGGAGCAGCTGCTGCGGAAGCAGCACACCCGCCGCAAGTGGTGCTTCTGGCGCCCCTCGCCCCACGTCTCCTGAGCCCTGCCGTGCTGCTTGTGCCTTTCTGAGGCTGGGAGGGGCCGGCCCTGGGGACGTTCCTGCAGGCGAGCCGGGTAGGGCTGGCAGCTGGGTGCCTGGGCCAGCCAGTGCCCATCGCTCCCGCTTCCATGGGCACTGCAGCTGTCCCTGCCGGGCTCCCTACACCCCCAGGGCTTCTGGCCAGCTGCTCCCCTAGGGCTGGGCCCGTTTACTGCCCCCCTGGCTCTGCCCGCTGCTGCTGCCCTTCGTTCACATCTGTGGCTGTGCTGAAGCTGGACCGTGCCTTGGTCCCCATTGCCCTGCAGGGGGTGGGCAGAGCTGGGGCTACCTGTCATCTAGCAGTATTGGGGGGGGGGGGGCTGTGCGCATGACTCCTGTGCGTGGGGGGCATCCCTGGGGGGGGAGGCTGTCCTTGCCCTCTCCTCTCCCGGGGCCAGGCTCCCCCTAGGCCGGAGGGCCTCAGCCCTGGCCAGTGGGGCAGCAGAGCTGTGCTGGGGGGGTTGGATCAGTGAGCTGGATGGTGGGGAGCTGGGGGCGGGAGGGGGGGGGGAGATTTCTCCCTGCCCCTGGGAGACCCCCGCCGTAGTGATGGGGTGGCAGAGGTGGGTGCTTGTGGGATGCAGCTGGGGGCCGGAGCTGTGGGGGGGGTCTGCATGCGGGAGCCGGAGCTGTGTGTGGGCAGGAGATTTTTCTGGTTTTGGTAGTTGTAGCAGCGGCTCCCTTCCCCCTTCGTGCTTTGCCTGCTGTGGGGCCAGGGGCAGCCTGGAGCCCCCTGCCCGGCCCCTTTGCTCCTCTCTGTGCCTTCGACACTACGAGCCTCTTCCCCTGGCGCCTGCGAGGGGCTGGGTCCCTGGCCTCCCCCAGGAGGTGCCCCTACCCCTTTTTCTACACCTTGGTGCATTAAGGGAACTGCCCCGTGCTGGCAGGGCTCCCCCCCGGGGCTAGGCGTGCCACTTGCACGAGGGTTTTTACACTTTTCTACGGAGCCCCCGTTCCCACACTGAGCTGTCACCTCACTCTGACGAAAGGGCTGTTTGTATCCACGTTCCTGAGCACTGTGAGCTGGCCCGGCACTGCCCGCCCGCGGCCCTGGCCTTTGTACACCTCGCAGTATTGGACTGTTTTAACCTTTGAATAAAGCCTTTTGTAATGTGCCGGGGGCTGCCTCTCTGGGGGGGGCCAGGGGCACGCTGACGGGGAAGTCAGCCCGGCTTCGCTGCACTGGGCAGGGCTTGCGTGCCGCCTGGGGTCCCAGGGGAGAAGTGGGGCAGGGGGGATGAAGTGCAGGGCTGGGGGCCCTGGGCTGGAGGTGGGGGGACCCTGAAGTGCAGACGGAGGGCTGCACCTTTCGAATGATCTGCAGGTGGCGGAGAGCCTCTCCCTGGTCGGAGAGCTCAGGGCTCCTGCGGGTGGACGCAGGCTGGCTCGGGCAAGGGCAGGTTTTGCTGGTCCCTCTAGGCTTCCTGTGCTAACGCCCTGGGGCTCAGCCCCCCCACTCTGCGCTCATGAGCACTCCAGACGTGGGTCGCTGCTAGGAGGAGAGACCTCTCGGAGGCACCCACAAGAGCAGCTCTGACCCTGGGCTGAACTGGGGAGGGCGCTGTCCCCAGCCCTATTAGCCTGGGCCTAATTTTATTATTTGTTCTACCCTTGCCCCTGGGAGCTCTGGGCCCGGGCCCTTGTGCTTGGTGCTGGTCTCGTCCCCCAAGGAGCTGTCAGGCTCTGGGCTTGTCTCCACTCCAGCTGGTGTCAGGGTTACGCGGGGGTGTGATGGAGCCGCCCTGCTGAGCACAGGGCCAACGCTGTACGGGCGAGCGCTCTCCGGCCCCCGTCGGTTTTACCCTGCTGAGGGGAGCGCTCACTCTCGCTGGCAGTGTCCACCAGCCGTGCTGCACTGAGGGAGAAGACAGAGAGAGGCGTCCAAGGGAACATTACTAGATTCTGTGGCCACAAGGGCTTGCTCTGCTCTGCTCAGCTAGTCTGACTAACGCAGGCCTCGGCCCTGCCTCACCATCGTTCCTGGAGCAGCTTTTACACCATCCGCTCTTGCTGTGAAAAGTGCTGGTGCTGGAGAATGCCCCATGAGCTGGGGTAAGTTCTAGTTCATTACACTTGTTAAATGGATGCCTTATTTCCGCTCTGCGGTTGTCTTCGACTTCTAGCCAGTGGGTCACGTTGGACGTTCCTGTGCTAGACGGCCGGGCCCGTTCCCAAAGCTTTGTCCTGGTGTAACCGTGCATTGGCCCTGCGGCTCCCAGGGCCTGCCTGAAGCTCCCCCGGCAGAGTCCCGCGCTCGCAGCTGCCCCGCTGGCCGGGACGTGCTGTGCTCCTTTCTCTGGATGGTGGGTCCTCCCCCAGCAGTGGCTGCCGGCCAAGTGAGGCGTGGCCGGCCCTGTGCGACTGACTGAAGCGCCTGTTCAGAGCTGGGCCATGGACCCGTTTCACTGACGGCTGGTTGGTGCGGGGGGGGGTCTGTTCCACAGCTGGGTAACTGGATGTGCTCCTACCAAAGCCCCCAGCAGCGTCTCCTCCGTGCCCCCCTCCAGCTCTAATGGGGGGATGCAGCCCAGCCCAGGGTGGGCACCATAGGCGGCTGCTGCCGCAGGGGCATGAAAACAGCTGCACTGAACCTGCCCTTTGGGGGGGAGCAGGAGCCAGGGCCATGAGGGGACTGTGGCCAAGCAGTGGCCTGGGCCTGATTCCCCATGCAGGGCTGGCTGCCCCCATGGGCCTAGCTCGGCAGGATGCGGCCCCAGTTCACACGTAGCGTAGAACCAGACTCACACCGTGACCGCCCCCGGCTTGCTCAGCGCCCTGTCCGACCGGAGCAGCTCCGCCTGCCCCCCAGGCTGCCAGGACTGGGCAGAGCCAGCGACCCCCGCCCCTGTGGGCTGGATGGGGGCTGCTGGGGGTGGGGAAAGGCATGCTGTGGCCCATGGGGAGCAGTGATTGGCTCAAAGACCTGTCAGTCACTGCAGTTAACCCCTTCACTCCCTGTGAAAAGCTGGAGGCCAGTGCGTGTGGGGGCTGCAGGGAAGGGCCAGGCATGGGATTGCAATAGCCCCGCCCCCCCCCCCCCCCTAGAGTCCACAGCCCAGCACCCCCACTGCACACGAGAACAGCCCAATGCTCCAGGCTGCTGGCTCCTGCCAGTGAACGGAGCAGGGCAGTTAGCCAGGGAGCCACCCCCGGCCACCCAGGCCCAGCCTCTGGCTGCCGGAGGGTTAGTGGCAGCCGGAGCAGGGGCTTGTGTCTAGATACGTTCCTGGAGGATCGGCCCATCAATGGCTATTAGCCAGGCTGGGCAGGGATGGGGTCCCGAGCCTCTGTTTGCCAGAGCTGGGAATGGGCCACAGGGGATGGATCACTTGATTCCCCGTTCTGTTCATTCCCTCTGGGGCACCTGGCATTGGCCACTGTCAGCAGACAGGACACTGGGCTGGATGGACCCTTAGTCTGACCCCGTCTGGCTGTTCTTATGTTCCTCTTCGAGTAATTGTTCATGTCAATTCCAATCAGGTGCACATGTGCCATGTGCACGGTCCTCAAACCTCTTCCCTCAGCCCCCCTCCACCCAGCCACTTTTGAGTGTGCAAAGGGACTTCTAGAAAGTGCTGCACCGCAGCCCCTTGCTGTCACACACAAGCCTCCAGCACCACCCAGACGGGTGCCAGCTTATCACCCGGGGTGAGACAGTCTAGACTCGTAGTAACAGTACTGGTGCAAGTCTTAGATACCCTAGGCTGGTGGTTGGACCCTCGCATGGTCTGCAAAGTCCCTTTCACACACACCCCCCCCAATCATCCACGACCTTAGTAGCGAACGCATTATCCTGGGTTGGGGGGCACACCTTGGACACTTACAGACTTAGGGCAGGTGGTCGCAGTCCGAGATCCTGCTTCACATCAGTATAAAGGAGCTCAGAGCGGTGAGACGAGCCTGCCAGACCTTCCATACAATATTACAAGGTCACTGCCTGGCAGGGCTGACGGACAACACCAGCGCCATGTTTTACATAAACAAGCAGGGCAAAGCCCACTCCTCCCCTCTGTCTGCAGGCTCTCCAGCTGTGGGAGTTTTGTGTAGCCTGCTCCATTCACCAAGAGGCGTCCTGTCTCCCAGAAGCACGCAACAAGCTTGGAGACCACCTCGGCAGGTCATTCCGCAGTCACGAAGTGTCACACTCCATCTTCCAAAGGTGGGGGTTTCCCCGAGTAGACCTATTTGCTACCAGGAGCAACAGGAAGTGTCCAATGTTCTGCACTTTCCAAACACAGAGCCCAGGCTCAATCTCGGCTGTGTTCATGATGCACTGGGGGAACCATCTACGTATGGCTTCCCTCCGATGCCAGTTGTCCACACGGTTCTCAAGATCCACAGAGACAAGGCAGAGGTAATTCTGC
This sequence comes from Chelydra serpentina, assembly GCA_037349315.1. Lineage (NCBI taxonomy): Eukaryota > Metazoa > Chordata > Testudines > Chelydridae > Chelydra > Chelydra serpentina. Next base: position 557,007 of record JBAIAC010000258.1, on the reverse strand, counting down.
TGGCCTCTGCGTGGCCATGCCAACATTGGTACACCATGCTTATGGAGCTCTCAATGGACGCCCCAATCGTGTTGCCGCTCCTCCCTGATCTGATTACACAGGACCACGGTCGCCTCCTTCACCCAGCCTTCACTCCCTCCATCTCATGGCTTAGAAGCTTGGTGGTTAAACCCAAGGGCACTCCAATGCACGTCAGCAGTGAGGGAAGTGCTGCTTGGGAGCAAGAAACCTTCCACCAGGGCACTTACCTGGCCAAATGGAAAAGGTTCTCGTGCCGGTGCGATCACAGTCGTGTATCCCCACTTCAGGCATTACACCATTCAGCCTGGACTAGCTACTGCACCTAAAGCAGCAAGGCCTGGCCGGGTCATGCATCAAGGACACCTCGCGGCCATCCCAGTGTTCCACCCGGGAGAGTTGGGGCGCGCCATAGTCACCAACCCGAGAGCAGGCTGTTTCCTTAAGGGCACGGAATGGCGATACCCTCAGTCTCACCCGCCGGTACCGGCTTGGGACCTCAACTTGGGCCTAACTAGACTAATGGGAGCCACTGGCTACATGTTCCCTTCTGCACCGCTCGTGGAAGGTGGCCTTTCTGGTTGCCATCACATCGGCCAGGAGGGTGTTGGAGTTAAAAGCGTTAACCTCCGACCCCCCCCTACACAGTCTTCCACAAGGACAAGGTACAGCTCAGGCCACACCCAGCCTTCCTGCCCAAGGAGGTGTCCCAATTCCACAGCGGCCAGGACATTTTTCTGTTTTCTCGCCCAAGCCCTGTACTAATGCACAGGAGCAGAGCTTCTCACTCGCTGTGCAGAGTGCACTGGCATTCGACACTGAGCGCACAAAGCCTTCCAGGAAGTCGACCCAGCTGTTTGTGGCGGACCGGATGAAGGGGCTTCCGGTCTCACAATGCATTTCTTCCTGGATTCCGGAGTGCACCCGCACCTGTGACGACCTCGCCAAGGTCCCAGCCCCGGCTATAACGGCCCCCTTGACACGGGCTCAAGCCACGTCCACCGATTTCCTGGCCCAGGTGCCCAGCCAGGTCCTCGGTGCATACCTTTGCCACCCACTCTGCCATCACCTAGCATGCTAGAGCCGACGCAGCGTCCGGCAGAGCAGTGCTCCAATCAGCAAACCCCCGGCGGAGAGCTTGGGAATCACCTGATTGGAATCGACGTGAACAATCACTCCGAGAAGAAAAGACGGTTACTCACCTTCTTGTAACTTGTGGTGGTCACGTCCATTCCAACACCCACCTTCCTTCCCCTCTGTCGGAGTAGCGGGCAAGAAGGAACCAAAGTGGGGTCGGGTTGGCGGGGTCATATATTGAGTGCCACGAGGGTGCCACTCCAGGGGGCTCTATAGCTGACCCGCCAGGAGCTGCTGAAGGAAAAAGTTTCCGATGATCGTGCACGTGGCGTGCGCACACCTGATCAGAAGGGGCATGAACCACACGTCTCGAAGAACAACCGTTACAAGGTGAGTAACCGTCCTTTGTGTCACTGAGCGTCTTGGCCAACAGCCAGCAATGGACCTAGCCTCCAGTAATGGATCTCGTTCTTTTTTGAGCCCTCTTATGCTTTTGGTCTTCACAGCATCCCCAGCAAGGAGATCCACAGGTTCCACTGCAGCAAGGGGAAAGACCCCTCTGCTTCCCAACTTCCCTTCCACACCTCCCCTGCTCCCCCACCTTCCCCCAGAGCCCGGCAACCCTCTCCTTTAGACTCCCCCACCTTCCCCCAGAGCCCGGCAACCTTCTCCTGTAGACTCCCCCACCTTTCCCCCAGAGCCCGGCAACCCTCTCCTGTAGACTCCCCCACCTTCCCCCAGAGCCCGGCAACCTTCTCCTGTAGACTCCCCCACCTTTCCCCCAGAGCCCGGCAACCCTCTCCTGTAGACTCCCCCACCTTCCCCCAGAGCCCGGCAACCTTCTCCTGTAGACTCCCCCACCTTCCCCCAGAGCCCAGCAACCTTCTCCTGTAGACTCCCCCACCTTTCCCCCAGAGCCCGGCAACCCTCTCCTGTAGACTCCCCCACCTTTCCCGCCTCCTCCAATAAATGAGCTCAGGCACACGAGGAGGGAGGGTGGGTTCAAGCTGATTTATGGAAGCAGCAGCGCGCCCTGGGCTCCAGAGTGAAGCTGCGGAGGTGCTGCCCGCAGCAGGGAACCTGCCCAGCTGTGTCAGGGGCCCTATGCCCCAGCTCTAGTGGCATTGCTCCCCGGCCCGTGCTGCAGGGCCGGGCACAGCAGCGGGGATGACCGAGCCCAGGGCAGAGACAATGCAGGGGCCCAGGGCCAGGGGGTTCAAAGCCTCGTGCCAGCAGGGCTGGGTTGGAGGAGAGACAGCAAGTTTCACTTCTCCTCCAGCATTCTACATGCACCCACTGGTGAAATGCAGCCAGCTCGAGGGTGAGCACTGGTGGCTGTTTAACTGCACACATGAACACTACGCGGCAGGGTCAAAGCATGCTGCGTTTAACACACTACAGGGGCTATGGGGCACTGAACAGGAGTAATCAGAGCTAGGACTTAGCCCAGACAGTGGGGTTAACCCCCTACTTCAGCACTGTGTCTAATTACAGTAAAGGACCCCAAGGCTAGCGGCAGGCTGAGGCCCCCACCGTGTGTCCGGCTGCAGGGCCGGCACTGGCCCATGAGCAGTCCCACCCAACAGCAGCAGAGGAAGGGACATGTCCTGCACTTTTCCTGACAGCAGGAGACTGTCGGCCTCTCGGCCATACAGGGGCGTCTGTGCTGCTGGCCGGGTTCTCTGGTTTTCTAGGACAAACTGTCCTGCAGGAGGGGACCCTGCCCTGAGTGACAAGCGTTTCCACGGGACCGGGGCCCCACACGCAGCCTCAAACACTTCCTGGCAGGCTGGGGCAGCAGAGGCTGTAGCCTGTACCCAAAGGGGCATGTCACCCCCTCTTGGAGAGGGGCTACATACAGCCCCTGCCTCCCCTCAGCCAGGCCAGCCCCAAGCCTGCAATCTCCTCCCTGCAGCTCTTCAGGGGCCAGTATCCGGGGCTGAGAGCCAGATGGAGGGGTGCATGCAGGGACAAGCCAGCCCCCTGGGGGGAGCCTGCATCCTGGAGCTTCCTTGCCCTGGCGGAGGCTGCAGGGGGAGCTGAGCGCAGCGGCTGTTCCCATGTCAGTCCAGGGCAGTCAACGGACGCACCTGGCCCCAGCCGGGTGGTTACTGAGATGGCACCTCCTCTAGGCAGCTGAGGGCAAAACCAAATCTGTACAGATAATGGTATTCGCTCTTATCTATCACTTTCCGGCCATAGGTCTCACCGTGCTTTACATGGGAGGGCAGTGTGGCTGTCCACATTTTACAAAGGGGAAAACTGAGGCACAGAGCGCAGTCTTGTCCGTGGTCATGCAGCAGGCCCGTGGCAGAGCCAGGAACAGACCCAGGTCTCCTGAGTCCCAGTCAAGTGCTGTGTGTTCTCACGCCGCCGGCCGAATTCAGTGCCGACTGCTCCCTGCGCTTGGGGCCTGCTCAGAAGCTGTGTAATGGCCCCAGTAACACGAGGGGCTTCGGCCCAGACACAGGGCTGTGCGGAGACCGAGGTGAGATTATGGCCCCGGGGATGCTACGGGGGCCTGTAGAGCAGAGTGGGGACAGCTGCGCCTGCCCCAGACCCCCAGGGCACGGAGCCAGCTGCTGTCTGGAGGCCCTGGGTCCGTGCCCAGCGAGAGCTCTCTGCAGCCCGAGTTCAGAGGAGGACAGGAGCTGGGGCGGGCCCCACAGGAGTAGGGAGTCATTTGCTCTTGCCTTGGAATGAAGGATGGCACCTCCTCAGCTACTGTCCCCCTCCCCCACCACTGAGGGCCTGCTCTGCCCCTCGCCAGGCTCTGGTCTCCACCCAGGAGCCGAGGGGATCACAGCCTGCAGGGGCCTGGGGCCCAGCCCGACAGAGCAGCCACGGGCCGGTGACGGCAGCTGCCTGCCCACAGGGGAGAAAGATCATGGACACAGGAGAGGGGGGAGATGAGCAGCCAGGGGGTGTGAGCAGGGGACTCTGAAGTTTGAAGAGATCTGTGCTCCATTTACCCACAGCAGGACCCCCCCCTTCTTTGTGCATGTCCCCCCATGTCAATGGGGATCTCCCCCAGAGCAGGGGGGGTTCCAGCCCAGCTCCCACGTCTGCCTGATCTCCACCCAGGTGGGAGCAGCCTCAGCCGCATGCAGCTGCCCCAGCCCCTGGGCAACAGGAGCCGGGGTCTCTGCACAGAGTCCCTGGGTCACAGTTGCAGAGCCCCATTAGTGGGGGGGCTGGAACATGCTGCAGCAGCCCAGTGGCTGCAGGTACCTCCCTGCCCTGCGCTCAAAGCCCCCCTGCCATGGGGCAGCCTAGACCTGGCCGTAGCGGACGATCTCGCTGAGGTCGTAGCCGGTCGCAGCGAAGGCGTTGCCCTCGGGGTCACAGAAGCGGGCGCCGCAGAGCTGGGTGTCCGTCACGCACTCCGAGTGGCAGTGCTCAATCTGCAGGGGGCAGGAGAGAGCGCTCTTGGACTACGCAGCCCAGCCAGACCCCGAGGATTCGACAGGCTTCCCCGCAGCAGCCTCCCCTGGACTCCCACAGGGGGATGGGCACCAGGCCCCAGCTCGAGTGCAGGCGCCCCCTGCAGGCTGCAGCAAGGGGACACACTGTTTCATCTGAACGCTGGGGGCTGGAATGTCACAGGGATACAAGAACCATGCTCGGGGTCTCTCTCCCCTCCCCAGCATCCAGCCCCTGGCCTGGGGCAGCGCTAAGGGAAAGGGAGGCACAGCATGCCCTCCCCAGGCTGCCAGCCAGCCAGCTCAGAGGGATTTCAGTGGGGAGGAGCATGTGGTCAGTGGAAGAGGGGGAGAGCAGGGGCAGACAGAGCAGCTCAGGGGAGCTGACAGAGGTGTAGGCTGGGGGCAGGGGTAGCAGGGCAGGCCCTGTGGAGGGAAGAGAAGGAGATCACACTCAGCACCATGTCTGTGCTGAAGTGTAACTGGAATAGTGCAAGGGGTGTGGCCACGGCAGGGCCCATGAGGTTATGGGGGCCCGACTGAGGGGCTGCCGGGAGAGTAGGACAAGCTGGCCCTCTGGGGCAGGAAGGTGGCTGGGCTATGGGGGCCTCTCTGGCACCATCAACTGGCAAAGAGGTGCAGAGGTGTGGGGAACTGTAGTGTTGGGGGACATGCAGAGGAGTGGGGGGGGGAGTGTCTAGAGGTGGGTCAGACAGCCCCCGCCAGAGACAGAGGGCAAGGTAAAAGCATTGGCTGTTTTGTGTACGGCATGGAAGTGTGGGGAATTTGGGAGGGGTGGAGGAGGGGGAACTAGATCAAAACTGGGTGGAGCTGTTGAGGGTGGGGGATGGGGATTGGAGGGAAGCTTGGGGGTTTGGATCAGAGCCGGGAGGATGGGGGAGTGGGCGGGGGTTGGTACAGAGCTGGAGGAGACTGAGTGGGGAACTCTGAATCAGGGCTGGGGGGTGGATCAGGGCAGTGGGGGGCAGGAGGGGAACTAAAAGGCCCCAGTGGGGTGCATGGATTGAGGGAACTAGGCAGGGGCAGCAGTGAGCTAGATGGGGAGTGTGGGAGAGGTGGAGGGGGGTGGCTTTTGGAATCAGGAAAGGGGCCCAGGCCCCTCACCTATTCTTGCCCCAGGGCCCTCTGGGGCCTTGTTGCGCCACTAGACCACCTAGTCCCCAGCTCAGCCTCACAGCCCCTTGTGGCAGTGGTGGAATTTCACAGGGGGGAAACTGAGGCACAACGGAGCAGTGACTGGCTGAAGGTTGCACTGAGAGTCAGTGGCAGAGCCAGGACTGGAATGGGGGAGCTCCTGGCTCCCAGCCCCATGCTCAGACCATTGCCCCCTCCCCCCAGTTCCCTGCAGGGGCATGTGGACATCACAGCACTGGCCCCTCACCTCAATGTCCCCAGTGTCGGGGCTCCGGCTGAGTTTCCAGATCTGGACATAGGAATCCTCGGCGCCCGACAGCAGCTGCAGTGGGAGGCAGAACAGAGGCGGTGAGGGGGGCTGCAGGCACCCGGGGCGGCGGGCGAGCTCTGCCAGCCTCTGAGCTCGGGCCCAGTGCTCACTGGGCAGCGAATCTCCCAGCACAGCTGCGACCAGAGGCTGCTGAAGCCTGCGGCATGCGGCGACCGAGGCAGTTCTACTCCTTGGCACACTGGCTCCGGGGCTCGGGCCTCTCTCCCTGGGGCAGAGAGCAGCAGAATGCAGTGGTATGTTTGTGCCCCCTGCTGGCCAGTGTGGGAGCTGCAGCTCTTCCCAGCCAGAGTGGAGGATGCAGGCAGGCAGGGGGTGCTGTGCAGCCGGGGAGGGCGTGGGCAGGTTTACCTTCCCCGTCAGGGGTGCCAGGTCCAGGGCGTAGATCCAGCGAGCGTGGGCGCTGACCGTGGCACGCAGGGCCCCGCTCATGGCCTCGTACAGCCGGATCTGCCCATTCCCATAGCCAGCAGCAATGACTCCGTTCCACAGCTTCACCGAGGAGCAGGTCCACCTGGGCACAAAGGAGACGCGTCAGCTCCACTCGCTCCACGGGGTGGGGGGGTAGTTCTGGGCTTCCCCCTCCCGCCCAACACATTGTCCACACTGCATCAGAGTGATGTCTCTGCCTGCAGGTACTCCTCCCCCTTGCCTGGGGACCACCTCTAGCAAGGCCCAGGGGGAGGTCTCTGGGCTCATCTCACTGCCCCAAGGAGCTGTGGGAGCCCATCACCCCCTCGCCTGGCCTTACCCAAAGGCAGAGATTTTGGTGAGCAGGGAGAACTCCTCCTTGGATCTCCAGACACACAGGGCCCCGGAGTCATCTGCAGTCACCAGGTCAGCATCCCCATCCTGCAAAGGGAAGAGCAACAGTCAGTGCCCTGCCATGGGACCCCTCTCAGCCAATCAGCGCACGGGGAAGTCAGCAATTAGTAAGGATACTGCAGAGTAACCAATCACCAAATAGCTCTTTCCCAGAAGTACAGGAAAGCTGCTTTATAACCTACTCCCCTCAGCCAATGAGCTCCCAGAAAACTGACACGGACCCATCCTTCTCCGAATAACTAAAGAGCTGGTGTACGTCACTGTCCTCTAGTGTGTGGACTGAGAACTGTTCAGCTGTGTGTCACCCCCCTATACTGCAAACAGCGGACGGAGACTCTCCTTTGGTTCCAGTGGGCAGGCCCTGGGCTTTAGGAGTGCGAGGATCTGAGGACTGCCCGTGTCATGCAACACGGACACCCATGTGCCAGGTGACTGGATTTGACCTGTCTCTTGCTCTTTCATCCCAAGGGGTTTTACTGGCCACCGCCTCTGGAATGAACAATGGCCCCAGTGGGAACGTAGGAGGCGGGGCGAGGATGCGGGAGCTCTGGTGAAGGGTGGTGAGGCAGAGACACTAAGGGAGTGGATACGAGTCCGACCTCGCTAATAAATGGCCTTGAGTCCAGGGAGGCTTTCATAGCCCCCAGCTGGCTGAGAGACCGGTGCTGTGAGAGACCGGTGCTGCGAGAGACCGGTGCTGCGAGAGACCGGTGCTGCGAGAGACCGGTGCTGCGAGAGACCGGTGCTGGCACTGCGCTTAGGCTAAGTAGCTGCCTAAAGTGCTGCCTCCGTTGATGTAATTGTTCCAAGGTTTTTATTGTTAAGCTATCCTCATTGTCTTGAGCTGGTCAGTTGCTATTGTTATTTTCTTCCTGACAACTGTCTAACCATGGACAGTGTCTTCTTGTCGTTTGTCTTTCCCAGCACTCTTTTCGGCCTCTTTGTTCATTATGGCACGTTCCTCCTGGAGTCGCTTGTTCTTGTTGCAGTTTAGTTTTGCGTTTGTCTCCTATTTTCTGCCATGTCTCCTCGGATAACCATTTGTTGGGATGCTTCTTCCTGAATCCCAGCACTTCAAAAGTTTTGGTGAAAGTTTCCTTTAGCTGTTTCCATTTGCCTTCGACCATTCCCTCATTTTCAAACATCCGGTATCTATTTGCTAGCACAATTCTAAACTCTTGTTGTGTTGTCATCTGTTTTAGCTTGGTGGTGGCAGCCACTGAATGGTGAGCTGGTGGCCAATCCCCTAGCTAGAGAGGAAGGAGAAGATTCGGGTATGGAACGAGGACCTCTCCCCACAGCAGAAGCAGAGAGGACAGTCAATTGATTAAAAAGGCACCAGATCCAGAGACCGTTTCAAAGGAAGTTCTTACAGTAGACGTGAAGAACAGCAGCCATTTTGAAAGGCCTCTTACAAAAGATATGGGAAAATACCAAACGGATGGGAAAAGGGTCCTGTAGTGAAGATGTCCAAGAAAGGAGACCTCAATCAGTGTGAAAACCAGAGGGGCAGCATTCAATTGTTGTGTATCCCAAGTGAGGTGTTCCAACGTACTATTCTAGACAGAATAAAGAAAGAGGTAGATTCAAGATTATAATAAGAACAGGCAGGGTTTGGACAGGAGAAATCATGTATGATCAAATAGTAATTTTATGTATCAACACAGAACTGTTAATCGAATGGCAGTCATCACTTCATATGGATTGTGTGGATTTCCAAAAAGCTTTTGATGCAGTGGATAAAACAGGTTTATGGAAGCTGCTACGCCACTATGGAAAGCCTCAGAAATCTGTGAACATCATTCAGAGCTTCTATGAAAATATGACCTGCCAGGCAATACATGACAGTGAACTGACTAAACCAGTCAAGGTTACTATGGGCATCAGACAAGGAGGCTTTGTGTCACCTGTGCTCTTTTTACTGGTAGTGGATTGGGTAATGAGAGACCACAGAACAACCAAGGGGGAGACAATGAACTTTCACACAGAAGTTAGAGAACCTTGATCTTGCAGATGACCTCAACTTGCTATCTCGCACCCATAGAGACATGCAAGCTAAAACAAATAATCTCTAGGCCTATGCACAATTAGGAGGGTTGAAAATCAACACAGAGAAAACTCAAACCAGGAGAATGAACACACACCAAGAAATACCAACACCACTTTCTGGGACCGATATGGAAGAGGTCTGATATTTCATGTAAGTACAACAGGTAGAGCAGATGAAGACATTACAGCCAGAATAGCAAGAGCCAGAGGGGTCTTTGTATCTCTAAGGCCAATCTGGAGAAATAGAAATCTTGCCTCCTAACTAACCTTTGAATATTTAACATCATTGTAAAGTTGGTCTCGCTATATAGCACTGAAACCTGGAGACTTATGAAGACCTTACTATCTAAACTCCAAGCTCCCAGTTGCCTTAGACAAATCCTCTATATTAGATAGCCAGAGAAAAATCACGAACGAAGAACTCTGGAGGAGGACGAAACAAAAACTAACAGGACGGGAAATTATGGCACAAAAATGGAGTTGGCTCGGACATTCATGGAGCAAAGACCTTTATAATGTAACAAGAGAGGCACTGAACTGGAGCCCTTAGGGCAAAGGCAATGAGGTAGCCCAAGGATAACAGAAGCAGAATTGAAAACTTCAAGTGATATAAAAAAAAGGTAAGATTGTGGCAGGAGACTGGCAAGGAAGGACAGCTGTGGTGAAGGCCCTATGCTCCACATGGACTAGAGAGGCATAAGAGAAGAGAGAGTTGGGTTTGAGCATTGGCCTGCTAAACCCAGGGTTGTGAGTTCAATCCTTGAGGGGGCCATTTAGGGATCTGGGGCAAAAATTGGGGATTGGTCCTGCTTTGAGCAGGGGGTTGGACTAGATGATCTCCTAAGGTCCCTTCCAACCCTGATATTCTATGATTCTATACTCTACCCATCCTGCAGGGACTGTACCAGCCCTGGGAGGGGTCAATGAGCTCTGTCTTTGCTGTGGCTGGGTCGGGGGGGGGGGGGGGGGAGGGGCGGAGTGAGGCGTCTTTACTGATCTCTGGTGCACAGTAAGGACCACCCTGGCCGCTGGAAAGCCTCAGCATGAAAGGTTTTGGTCTGGGCTCTCCCAGGAAGGGCTCTGGCATCATTAGTGTCCAGGCAGAGCAGGTGGGGCCTCAGCTCTGAGTCTCCCCGACTGGGAAGAACGTGGGAAAGAGGAAGGGCTGACAGACTGGTTTCCAGTTGCCTGTAGGCATCCCCCAAGGAAGGAGGGGCCCAACTAGCTGCTCTGGCATTTGGTAACCCGGCCGTAAGCCACGGGGCCTGGCCTGGGCAGCCAGCCGTTTGCGCTGAGCCTGGGATAGGAGCTGTGCGTGGTGCCGGGGGCGCCATACCGGGTTCTCCCCGACCTCCGAGGCGATGTCAGTGATGGAGTCGCGATGCTCCTCCAGAACCTCGCTCAGCGTGATGTTTGTTCCCTTGCTGGGGATGTCAAACACCAGCACCAGTCCTGACGAAGTCCCTGCGAACAAGCGAGGGAGATGCCACCGGCAGCCAGTTACCAGACCCCACTCTGCACTAGGAACCAGCCTCCTGGTCTTCCCACCTCTGGGAACCAGTCTCCACCCCCACCACCAGGTCCCCCCCTCACCTCAATAACTCCTCCAGCTTCAGGAGCCTGAATAGACTCTTCTTCCCATTCCCCACACACTCCACTCCCATCCTCCTGGGCCCAAGTGTCCCTAGTGCGGCACATCCACAGCCCAGCCCCCTCACCCAGCTGCTGTATGCAGGCCCTCTGCTGCCCCGCTATCACAGACCTCTCTTCCCCTGCCCACCTGGCCTCAGCCCTACTATGCAGAAGATTAGGTGCCCAGTTGCTGCCCCTGTAGATACCAGAGATCCTACTCCTTGCCCCTCACTCCCTTCCTCAGCTCCCAGTTTCCCTACCCCACTCACCCACACAGATGAAGCGTCCACTGGCTGCAGCGATCCCGCGAGCAAACACTGCCTGGGCTGGAAGGAAATGGAAGCCCCATTACACCCCTGCAGCATCTCCTACCCCAGAGCTCAATGGAGACCCCAGGGCACAAGGGGGGCACTTTTAAAGTCAGGGCCACAAGGTACAAGGGACCCAGACACCCTGATTTAAGGCCAGATCACAGAGAAACTACAGATTGTCCAGCCAGAAGAGAACACTGGGGTCACCTTGTCTGATCTCCTGCACAACATGGGTAACATACGACCTGGAATGAATTCCTAAATAAAACCAACATGCTCCCTTCTGCTGGCTCCCTGGGCCGGAGTCCCCTACGGGCTATTGGTTCCTTGGGTGGAGGGAGCCAAACTGTGCCACACTCAATCCATGCCCATGGTTCATCCCGCCCTTCCAGGGCACTTGTGGGCAGGAGGGAGAGCTCTGCAGAGCCTGTCTTCCTAGGCTCCTGCGTCAGCACTGCCCCCAGCTGGGATTTCTCTTTACCTGGCGGTGGTTCCAAGACATCCAGGGCATGCCAATAAACCATGATGGAGCCGTCTGACTCGTACATCTGGGGAGTGAAAACACCTGGTCAGCTCGCTGCAGAGTCACTTCCGGGTGGGGTCGATGAGCCTGAAGCTCTCAGGAGAAACCCCGAGTGCTGCCCACACAAAGATTTTCAGAGAGGGGGGAGGCACCCCCGTGACCTGGGGCCCTCAAAGTCCCTGACACAAGGACCTCCAGAAGGCACCTTGTAACAGGTAGCTGCCCCAATGGGCCAAGAGGCCTGGGGCTAGCCAGCCCTGTTCAACCTGTGCAGGGGCATGGGAAGAGTTTTACAGGGGGAGTGCTGAAAGCCGGTGAACAACACTATAAACCCACACATGATGGGAGCTATTATTGCTTCAAGCCAGGGGCCACACCCATAGCTCCAGCACCCCGTGCCTGTGCCATAGTTAGTTGTCTCCCAGCCTAAGATGGCTGGGCTACTTGGGCTGACAGCCTGAAACACCCGAGTCTTATAAAAGGGCAGAGAGAACACAGTTTGACAGGGAAAGGCAAGGACAAGCGGTGTTCCCAAGGAGGGAGTGCAGGGAAGCAGTGCTCTAGCTCAGAACAGAGAGATTTGAGACAACTCAGAAGGGACAGGGAACTGAGCCTGGAGGCTGCGCTGAAGAGGGGCCCAAGTGGGTGGGAAAAAAATCTTTTGTTTGTTTGGGACTTTTGTTACCCTGGAGCACTGTGAGAATGACCCAGCTGGAGGCCTGAGTCATGTGAAACCCTGGGAGAGACAGAAAACCCGGGTGAAGGGAAACTGAGGCAGGAAGTGCCTGCAAAGCCAGACTTCCCCAGCAGAGGGTACTATGGGGCAGTCATTCCCTATGACATGCCTCCATTGACCTTCCTGCATCTCAGAAGACTGGCCTTGTTCACACAGAGCTCTCCACCACAGGCCTCGCCCACTCCCTTCCCGGAGCCTAGAAAAGGAAGCGCTCTTACCTGGATGCCTTTCTGAGAGGTCAGGACCAGGAGAACTCGAGAAGGCAGGACACACCAGGAGGCCTGAAAGGGAAAGGAGTTGTTGCAGCCAGGGATAATTCTATATTATATCTTATCCTAACAGCTAAAGAGGAACTGATCGCAGAACTAAAAGTTAACGGTAGCTTAGGTACAAATGATCATGACTTGATCCCATTTATAATGTACAAACAGAATAAAGTCCAGATGAGTAATAGATATACTTGGTGCTTTAATAAGGCCAATTTCACAAAGATGAAAATGACTATGGGCCAAATCAGCTGGAAGGAAGAATTTAACCCAAAAAGTGTGAATGATGATTGAGAATCGTTTAAGAACACCTTACTAGATGCCCCAAAAGCCACACTCGAGGAAGAAGGCTGTGCTGGTTTAAAAAACCAACCAGGTTTAGAAGGGAAGTGAAGGAAGCTATAATATATAACAAAGGGAAGAAAGGGAAAGTTGATAGAAATAAATATAAATCAGAAGTGTGAAATTGTAGAAAATTGATATGGGAAGTCAAAGGACACAAGGAAAAATATATGGCCAGCAGAGTTAAGAACAATGCAGGCCGTACTTACAGGATGGGAGACTCTATCCTGAGAAGCAGTGACTCTGAAAAAGATTTGGGGGTGGTGGTAGATAATCAGCTGAATATGAGCTCCCTGTGTGACACTGTGGCCAAAAGGTCTAATACAATTGTGGGATGCATAAAAGGTAGAGAGGTTATTTTACCACTCTATTTGACACTGGGGTGACTACTGCTGGAATACTGTGTCCAGTTCTGGTGCTCACAATTCAAAAAGGATGTCGATAAATTGGAGAGGATTCAGAGACGAGACACAGGAATGATTACAGGATTAGGATGCTTTATAATGATAGTCAAGGAGCTCAATCTATTTAGCTTAAAGAGAAAGTTAAGAGATGACTCGATTAAAGTACCTACATGGGGAACAAATACTTAGTAAATGGGGTCTTCAATCTAGCAGAGAAAGGTATAACATGATCCAGTGGCTGAAAGTCAAAACTAGACAAATTCAGACTGGAAATAAGGCATATTTTTTAACAGGGAGAGTAATTAACAATGGGAACAATTTCCCAAGGGGTGAGGTGGATTCTCCATCACTGGTGAGTTTTAAATCAAGACTGGCTGTTTTTCTAAAAGCTCTGCTCCAGGAATGATTGTGAGGCAGGTCTCTGGCCTGTGTCATACAGGAAGTCAGACGAGCTGATCAGACTGGTCTCCTCTGGCCTTACAATCGATGAAAGCAGGTCAGCGAGGGCCAGGCAGAGAGGGGAGAGGAGCAAGAAGCCTGCACTGCTCTCCAGGAGACAGGGGGGTCGAGAGTTAAAGCCTGGCATATAGGATCCTAGAAGTTAGAGATAATCTGTGAAGACCCGTCTCCCCAAGCTTAGGGCTCCTCCAGCACTGAGTGGCCGGAGGAGGTTGGTCTAGGCAGTGTTTTGGAGCAATGTGACTCATGTGCAATGCTGGCTGGATTCGAGCCATTTGGGGGTGGCCCTGGCTTGACACCAAACTGCCCCCAGAGTTCTGCCAGGCTGTTGGGGCTCCCCGGGGAGGGAGGAGAGAACTGTGCTCCCCAAGGGAGGGCAGGGGAAGTGAGGCCGAGTCATGGGCCCACAGCACCTAGCAGAGAACCCAGGAGCCCTGTCTCACGCTCCCCCGAGCTCGAAGCACCCGATTACACTGGGTGTGGGCCTGCAGGGCTCCCTTCGCCCGAACCCGCCCCTGGTTCTCCCCTGGGGTGGGGCTGAGTTCCCTGGCCTGTCCCAGCCTGGCTGGAGCAGCCCTGGGTGATGCCCCATGGACGGTCCCGAGCTCATTGGCGGGGGGGAGGGGGGGGTGAGACCTGCAGCCCTGCCCGGGGGCCGCCCCCTACCTGGGTGACGATGGAGGCGCTGACCGCCAGGCCGCCCTCCTTGGCCTGCAGCTGGCGGTGGGAGACGCTGAGCCCGTCGGCCGAGGCGCTGGCCAGGCTCACGGTGCTGCCGTGCACGGCCGCGAAGTAGGTGAGCTGCTTGTCGCGCAGGGGCAGCACGCTCAGGTTGTTGTACAGCGCCGAGCTGCTGCTCTTCAGCGGGACGCTCCGCTCCTTGCGGTACCTGCTGGGGGAGCGAGCCGGGTCAGCGGGCCGGGCCACGCGCGCTCGGGGGGGTGGCCGGGGCCACGCGCGCTCGGGGGGGCGGCCGGGCCACGCGCGCTCGGGGGGGCGGGAGCTTGGGGGGGCCACGGTCCGGGCCACGCGCGCTCGGGGGGGCGGCCGGGCCACGCGCGCTCGGGGGGGCGGCCGGGGTCACGCGCGCTCGGGGGGAGGGGGCTGGGCCGGGGTCACGCGCGCTCGGGGGGGTGGCCGGGGTCACGCGCGCTCGGAGGGAGGGGGCTGGGCCGGGGTCACGCGCGCTCGGGGGGGAGGGGGCCGGGCGGGGGGCGCCGGCGGGGCGGGGCAGAGCCCGAGCCGGGGGATCGCAAGGGGGCCCCGATCCCTCCCGCTCACCCCGTGTCCCCCGCAGCCATGGCGACGGCGCAGCGTGTTGTCAGGGCGCGGGCGTCGCAGGGCGATGACATCACGGCCCGGGACGGGGTTGGCGTTGCCTGGGTGACGGGGACGCAGCCAGCGGAAGCGGGGCAGGGGCTGCGCGGGCTCCAGCCGGCTCGGTGAGGGGGCGCCGCTGGGGGCGATGATTGCAGGGAGGGGACATGGCTGGGGTGCTGGCTGTGGGGGGTGCAGTGGGGGTGGGGAGGGGCATGGCAGGGGGGCGGTGCTGGGGGCGGGGCGTGCAATGGTGGCTGGGAGGGGACACGGGGGTGTGCAGTGGGGAGGAGCATGGCTGGGAGGGCGGGGCTCCGGGCAGGGAGAAAATGGTGGCTGAGAGGGGGCACGGGTGCAGTGGGGAGGGGGGGCAATGGTGGCTGGAAGGGGACATGGTTGGGGTGGGGGTGCAGTGGGGAGGGGCATGGCTGGGTGGGCGGGGCTGAAATGGTGGCTGGGAGGGGACATGGTTGGAGGTGTGGTGGGGAGGGGCGTGGCTGGGAGGGGACACAGGTGGGGACAATGGTGGCTGGGAGGGGACACAGGGGGGCGGGGGCAATGGTGGCTGGGAGGGGACACAGGGGGGCGGGGGCAATGGTGGCTGGGAGGGGACACAGGGGGGCAGGGGCAATAGTGGCTGGGAGGGGACACAGGTGGGGGCGGGGGCAATGGTGGCTGGGAGGGGACACAGGTGGGGGCGGGGGCAATGGTGGCTGGGAGGGGACACAGGTGGGGGCGGGAGCAATGGTGGCTGGGAGGGGACACAGGGGGGCGGGGGCAATGGTGGCTGGGAGGGGACACAGGTGGGGGCGGGGGCAATGGTGGCTGGGAGGGGACACAGGTGGGGGCGGGGGCAATGGTGGCTGGGAGGGGACACAGGTGGGGGCGGGGGCAATGGTGGCTGGGAGGGGACACGGGGGCGGGGGCAATGGTGGCTGGGAGGGGACACAGGGGGGCGGGGGCAATGGTGGCTGGGAGGGGACACAGGGGGGCGGGGGAAATGGTGGCTGGGAGGGGACACAGGTGGGGGCGGGGGCAATGGTGGCTGGGAGGGGACACAGGGGGGCGGGGGCAATGGTGGCTGGGAGGGGACACAGGTGGGGGCGGGGGCAATGGTGGCTGGGAGGGGACACAGGTGGGGGCGGGGGCAATGGTGGCTGGGAGGGGACACAGGGGGGCGGGGGCAATGGTGGCTGGGAGGGGACACAGGTGGGGGCGGGGGCAATGGTGGCTGGGAGGGGACACAGGTGGGGGCGGGGGCAATGGTGGCTGGGAGGGGACACTGGTGGGGGCGGGGGCAATGGTGGCTGGGAGGGAACACAGGGGGGTGGGGGAAATGGTGGCTGGGAGGGGACACAGGTGGGGGCGGGGGCAATGGTGGCTGGGAGGGGACACAGGTGGGGGCAATGGTGGCTGGGAGGGGACACAGGGGGGTGGGGGAAATGGTGGCTGGGAGGGGACACAGGTGGGGGCGGGGGCAATGGTGGCTGGGAGGGGACACAGGGGGGCGGGGGCAATGGTGGCTGGGAGGGGACACAGGTGGGGGCGGGGGCAATGGTGGCTGGGAGGGGACACAGGTGGGGGCGGGGGCAATGGTGGCTGGGAGGGGACACAGGTGGGGGCAATGGTGGCTGGGAGGGGACACAGGGGGGTGGGGGAAATGGTGGCTGGGAGGGGACACAGGTGGGGGCGGGGGCAATGGTGGCTGGGAGGGGACACAGGGGGGGCGGGGGCAATGGTGGCTGGGAGGGGACACAGGTGGGGGCGGGGGCAATGGTGGCTGGGAGGGGACACAGGGGGGCGGGGGCAATGGTGGCTGGGAGGGGACACGGGGGCGGGGGCAATGGTGGCTGGGAGGGGACACAGGGGGGCGGGGGCAATGGTGGCTGGGAGGGGACACAGGTGGGGGCGGGGGAAATGGTGGCTGGGAGGGGACACAGGTGGGGGCGGGGGCAATGGTGGCTGGGAGGGGACACAGGGGGGCGGGGCAATGGTGGCTGGGAGGGGACACAGGGGGGCGGGGCAATGGTGGCTGGGAGGGGACACAGGTGGGGGCAATGGTGGCTGGGAGGGGACACAGGTGGGCGGGGGCAATGGTGGCTGGGAGGGGACACAGGGGGGCGGGGGCAATGGTGGCTGGGAGGGGACACAGGTGGGGGCGGGGGCAATGGTGGCTGGGAGGGGACACAGGGGGGCGGGGGCAATGGTGGCTGGGAGGGGACACAGGGGGGTGGGGGAAATGGTGGCTGGGAGGGGACACAGGTGGGGGCGGGAGCAATGGTGGCTGGGAGGGGACACAGGGGGGCGGGGGCAATGGTGGCTGGGAGGGGACACAGGTGGGGGCGGGGGCAATGGTGGCTGGGAGGGGACACAGGTGGGGGCGGGGGCAATGGTGGCTGGGAGGGGACACAGGGGAGCGGGAGCAGTGGTGGCTGGGAGGGGACACAGGGGGGCGGGGGCAATGGTGGCTGGGAGGGGACACAGGGGGGCGGGGGCAATGGTGGCTGGGAGGGGACACAGGGGGGCGGGGGCAATGGTGGCTGGGAGGGGACACAGGTGGGGGCGGGGGCAATGGTGGCTGGGAGGGGACACAGGGGGGCGGGGGCAATGGTGGCTGGGAGGGGACACAGGGGGGCGGGGGCAATGGTGGCTGGGAGGGGACACAGGTGGGGGCAATGGTGGCTGGGAGGGGACACAGGTGGGGGCGGGGGCAATGGTGGCTGGGAGGGGACACAGGGGGGCGGGGACAATGGTGGCTGGGAGGGGACACAGGTGGGGGCGGGGGCAATGGTGGCTGGGAGGGGACACAGGTGGGGGCGGGGGCAATGGTGGCTGGGAGGGGACACAGGGGGGCGGGGGCAATGGTGGCTGGGAGGGGACACAGGGGGGCGGGAGCAATGGTGGCTGGGACGGGACACGGGGGGCGGGGGCAATGGTGGCTGGGAGGGGACACAGGGGGGCGGGGGCAATGGTGGCTGGGAGGGGACACAGGGGGGCGGGAGCAATGGTGGCTGGGAGGGGACACAGGGGGGGGCGGGGGCAATGGTGGCTGGGAGGGGACACAGGGGGGCGGGGGCAATGGTGGCTGGGAGGGGACACAGGGGGGCGGGGGCAATGGTGGCTGGGAGGGGACACGGGGGCGGGGGCAATGGTGGCTGGGAGGGGACACAGGTGGGGGCAATGGTGGCTGGGAGGGGACACAGGTGGGGGCGGGTGCAATGGTGGCTGGGAGGGGACACAGGGGGGCGGGGGCAATGGTGGCTGGGAGGGGACACAGGGGGCGGGGGCAATGGTGGCTGGGAGGGGACACAGGGGGGCGGGGGCAATGGTGGCTGGGAGGGAACACGGGGGCGGGGGCAATGGTGGCTGGGAGGGGACACAGGTGGGGGCGGGGGCAATGGTGGCTGGGAGGGGACACGGGGGCGGGGGCAATGGTGGCTGGGAGGGGACACGGGGGCGGGGGCAATGGTGGCTGGGAGGGGACACAGGTGGGGGCGGGGGCAATGGTGGCTGGGAGGGGACACAGGGGGGCGGGGGCAATGGTGGCTGGGAGGGGACACAGGGGGGCGGGGGCAATGGTGGCTGGGAGGGGACACAGGTGGGGGCGGGGGCAATGGTGGCTGGGAGGGGACACAGGGGGGCGGGGGCAATGGTGGCTGGGAGGGGACACAGGGGGGCGGGGGCAATGGTGGCTGGGAGGGGACACAGGGGGGCGGGGGCAATGGTGGCTGGGAGGGGACACAGAGGGGCGGGGGCAATGGTGGCTGGGAGGGGACACAGGTGGGGGCCGGGGCAATGGTGGCTGGGAGGGGACACAGGGGGGCGGGGGCAATGGTGGCTGGGAGGGGACACAGGGGGGCGGGGGCAATGGTGGCTGGGAGGGGACACAGGGAGGGGCGGGGGCAATGGTGGCTGGGAGGGGACACGGGGGCGGGGGCAATGGTGGCTGGGAGGGGACACAGGTGGGGGCGGGGGCAATGGTGGCTGGGAGGGGAGACAGGGGGGCGGGGGCAATGGTGGCTGGGAGGGGACACAGGGGGGCGGGGGCAATGGTGGCTGGGAGGGGACACAGGTGAGGGCGGGGGCAATGGTGGCTGGGAGGGGAGACAGGGGGGCGGGGGCAATGGTGGCTGGGAGGGGACACAGGGGGGCGGGGGCAATGGTGGCTGGGAGGGGACACAGGGGGGGGGCGGGGGCAATGGTGGCTGGGAGGGGACACAGGGGGGCGAGGGCAATGGTGGCTGGGAGGGGACACAGGGGGGCAGGGGCAATGGTGGCTGGGAGGGGACACAGGTGGGGGCGGGGGCAATGGTGGCTGGGAGGAGACACAGGTGGGGGCGGGGGCAATGGTGGCTGGGAGGGGACACAGGTGGGGGCGGGGGCAATGGTGGCTGGGAGGGGACACAGGGGGGCGGGGGCAATGGTGGCTGGGAGGGGACACAGGTGGGGGCGGGGGCAATGGTGGCTGGGAGGGGACACAGGGGGGCGAGGGCAATGGTGGCTGGGAGGGGACACAGGGGGGCAGGGGCAATGGTGGCTGGGAGGGGACACAGGTGGGGGCGGGGGCAATGGTGGCTGGGAGGGGACACAGGTGGGGGCGGGGGCAATGGTGGCTGGGAGGGGACACAGGTGGGGGCGGGGGCAATGGTGGCTGGGAGGGGACACAGGGGGGCGGGGGCAATGGTGGCTGGGAGGGGACACAGGGGGGCGGGGGCAATTGTGGCTGGGAGGGGACACAGGGGGGCGGGGGCAATGGTGGCTGGGAGGGGACACAGGTGGGGGCAATGGTGGCTGGGAGGGGACACGGGGGCGGGGGCAATGGTGGCTGGGAGGGGACACGGGGGGGCGGGGTCAATGGTGGCTGGGAGGGGACACGGGGGGGCGGGGGCAATGGTGGCTGGGAGGGGACACGGGGGGGCGGGGGCAATGGTGGCTGGGAGGGGACACGGGGGGGCGGGGGCAATGGTGGCTGGGAGGGGACACAGGGGGACGGGGGCAATTGTGGCTGGGAGGGGACACAGGGGGGCGGGGGCAATGGTGGCTGGGAGGGGACACAGGTGGGGGCGGGGGCAATGGTGGCTGGGAGGGGACACAGGTGGGGGCAATGGTGGCTGGGAGGGGACACAGGGGGGCGGGGGCAATGGTGGCTGGGAGGGGACACAGGGGGGCGGGGGCAATGGTGGCTGGGAGGGGACACAGGGGGGGGCGGGGGCAATGGTGGCTGGGAGGGGACACAGGGGGGCGGGGGCAATGGTGGCTGGGAGGGGACACAGGGGGGCGGGGGCAATGGTGGCTGGGAGGGGACACGGGGGGGCGGGGGCAATGGTGGCTGGGAGGGGACACGGGGGGGCGGGGGCAATGGTGGCTGGGAGGGGACACGGGGGGGCGGGGGCAATGGTGGCTGGGAGGGGACACGGGAGGGCGGGGGCAATGGTGGCTGGGAGGGGACACGGGGGGGCGGGGGCAATGGTGGCTGGGAGGGGACACAGGTGGGGGCGGGGGCAATGGTGGCTGGGAGGGGACACAGGGGGGCGGGGGCAATGGTGGCTGGGAGGGGACACAGGGGGGCGGGGCAATGGTGGCTGGGAGGGGACACGGGGGGGCGGGGGCAATGGTGGCTGGGAGGGGACACAGGTGGGGGCAATGGTGGCTGGGAGGGGACACGGGGGGGCGGGGGCAATGGTGGCTGGGAGGGGACACGGGGGGGCGGGGGCAATGGTGGCTGGGAGGGGACACGGGGGGGCGGGGCAATGGTGGCTGGGAGGGGACACGGGGGGGCGGGGGCAATGGTGGCTGGGAGGGGACACAGGTGGGGGCAATGGTGGCTGGGAGGGGACACAGGGGGGCGGGGGCAATGGTGGCTGGGAGGGGACACAGGGGGGGGCGGGGGCAATGGTGGCTGGGAGGGGACACAGGGGGGGGCGGGGGCAATAGTGGCTGGGAGGGGACACAGGTGGGGGCAATGGTGGCTGGGAGGGGACACAGGGGGGCGGGGGCAATGGTGGCTGGGAGGGGACACAGGGGGGGCGGGGGCAATGGTGGCTGGGAGGGGACACAGGGGGGCGGGGGCAATGGTGGCTGGGAGGGGACACAGGGGGGGTGCCCTTCTCACCTGCAGAGCTAGCACCGCCCAGCCGCAGACACAGCTGCACAAAGGTGCTGGAGGGGAGGCCAACACCACAGGCCCCCACCTCCAGCCTCTTCATCCTACGGAATTGCCTGCTTGCTTGGCCTTGCCAGGACTCCCCTGCATTCTGTGACCAGCGAAGGTCCCCAGCGCTAAAGGCGGGGAATACCACTAGCGCCCAGTCTCTCCTGGGGAACGTTCTAGCACCCAGGAGTCCTGACTCCCAGACCCCTGCTCTAACCATTAGACCTTGCTGTCTCCCAGGATTGGGAGATGCCAGAACGACACTCACACGAAGCCCTGCACAGGTCCTTGTCGCCAGTCCCTGGGGTCCCTGTGAGGAGTGGATGGGAGAGGCATCAGTGCACTGCCTCCAGAGCATAACATGCTTACAGTCCCCATGGCCCTTGCGTCAATTGCAAAGCTCAGGGTGACCTTGGGCCACAGTGTACAGTGCCAGGAACTGCATGTGGTCTGTGGGCCATACTGGGGCACCCTGTCTTGGTCCTTCACTCAGCGTTATCTCCAGCTGGGGGCCCTGTCTAGCCCCATGTTGCTCGTTGCCCTGGGAAGACCCCATATAAAATGATGGGGTCTAAATGAGCTGTTACCACTCAAGAAAGAGATATTGGAGTCATTGTGGATAGTTCTCTGAAAACATCCCCACAATGTGCAGCGATGGGCAGGGATGGTGTCCCTAGCCTCTGTTTGCCAGAAGCTGGGAATGGGCGATGGGATGGATCACTTGATGATTCCCTGTTCTGTTCATTTCCTTTGGGGCATCTGGCATTGGCCACTGTCGGAAGACAGGATACTGGGCTAGAGGAACCTTTGGTCTGACCCAGCCTGGCCGTTCTTATGTTATGTTCTTATGGGTACAGTGCTAATGGGATGGTGCTGACGGGCACTGTCATATTTCCCTGCAGAAAATGACGTCCCGGGACCGTGTGCCTCTCTCCAAGTCACGGGCAGAGAAATCACGCCCCCCCACGGTACCCATCCCTCAAGTGGATATCGTCCCAGGGCGCCTCTCTGAGTCGGAATGGATCTCCCTGGTCACCATGGAAGAAGGAGAGGATGGAGTGGGGGATATCCTGGCAGGGATGATAAACCAAGTGATGGACGAGTGCTATAAAGTGTACCTGGCTCGGCAGGTGAGCATGCCAGGCTGTGGCTTTCCATGGAATCTAAGTGGTAGAGATGGGACAGCTCTCTTTGGTCCCAGCTTCAGGCAGGACTGCTCCCTACAGGCTACTCTCCAGGGTTTTGTCCCCACTACATCTGAATGGCCCCAGCCGCAGGGCCTGGCTTCTGCGTGCATTCTGTGGGGAGCCACTGAGAACACTGGCTGTGTGAAACCAGTGGAAGGGCTTCAGGGAAAGGTGTTGGTCCAGAGGGACTGAGCCACCTGGCTCGGAGCAGCTCTATGCTGCTGCTTGCTTCATGGAGAGAAGGAAAGCTGAGCAGGGATCCAGGACAGACCCTTTCTGTGGCCACTGGAAATGGAGCTTCCGGAGGGGATGGGGCGAGAGGTTCCTGTTGCAGTGGCCTCTGTGTGATCCTGACGTGGCTGCCCAGCTCCTTGCTCGAAGCTGGGTCTGTATCCCCCTCCCTCAGGCTGAGAGCTGAAATCTCTCTGCTTACGCAGAAGTCTTCATGCTCCCACCCAGCCATGCACTGGCTCCCAGGCTGAGTACACTCCGAGTCACGCTCATCTCACTGGTGGCGCTGCCATCTCCTGCCCTCAGCCATTAGGCACTCAGATACCATGGTGCTGGGTGTGGTATGAGACCTCAAATGGAATGGGTGTCTCCGTCCTGGCCTTCGACTCTCCTCTCAGCTCCATTATGGAGATAATAGCCTCTGCGCTCCAGGGGTGGGACTGCGTCAGTGCTCCGGAGCGCTGAGCTTCGTGCAACGTGGATTATTTTACTATATGCAGGAAGGGGTTCCCGAGCCTGCACCATCCTGACAGTCCCCTCCCTGGCCACACGCCTCTCTTCTGACTCAGCACGTGAGCTGCACTAGCTTGGACTCCCTTAGATTCAGTGGGCCAAAGTCAGAGGTGGCATGGACAGCAAGGGCACACTGATGTGTGGGGCGTGTCTATGGGAGTTGAGATGGAGTCTTGGTCTCCTGCCTCACTCCTAGCCGAAGTCAGGAAGCAAGTGGGTGGTGCTGGGCTCATTCTGTCTCTGCTCTGTTTTCCCAGTGCATCCCATTCACCATCAGCCAGGCACGGGATGCCATCCTGCAGATTGCCGAGTGGCGCTTCCTGGCGCGGGATGAGGGGGAGGCCACCGTGGAAGAAGATGCCACCTGGCAGGAGGAGGAGGAGCCAGTGGCCTGTGTCACAGACTCGTGGGCACAGGGCTCAGTCCCCGTCATGCGAACCAGTCTGACCCTGTTCCCGCAGGAGAGAGAGGTACTCTAGCACCAGGGCTTACCTTGGGAGCACTGGCCCTGGACCAGCTGGGGGTCGGGGGAGAGAAGCAGGCCGCTCCTGAGTGCTTGTCCTGACAGAGGTATTCTGGGCCTGGCAAGGCACAAGAGATGAGACCTGAAACTGCCTTCAATCCGATTAGTACTCTAGGGCCAGATTCTGCTTGGAGCTCCACCATGGAGGAGTCCATGGAGATACAGGCTCAGTCCTGCTGGGCGTGAGTCCTGGACTTCAGGCCAGAGAGACAGCCTTGAAAGACAGAATCACGGTCACAGCCTTGTAAGGCCTCCTGACTAGCTGGCCCCTTTAAGCTACTGGTCGCTGGAGAAAGTCCTCCTGGCCTCTTGGGATTAGAGAAGCGCAATCTGATTCCTCACTCCCATTGACAGCAGTGGTGTGCTGAGTGCTCTGCACCCAGTGCTCTGCCCCTTGGAGTGTAAGAAGCTGTAGGAGAGTCTGGCTTAGACTGGTGGGGCTGTGCCGACTGCAGCTACAAGCCAGGATGCCGGGCCTTGTTTCACTTATTCAATGCCTTGGAGCAGAGGTGTGAGGGTCCTTCCTGAGGAACTCTGCCTAGAGAGGAAGGATGTTTGTGTGGCTAAGGCATTGGATTTGGACTTAGGAGATCCCAGTTCTGCCACAAGCTCCCTGTGTGGCCTTGGGTGAATCACCTAATCTCTCTGGACTTCTTTTCCCATCTGTACAATGGGGCTAGAGCTTCCGTACGGTACTCACCAGGGTGTTGGGAGGACAAGTGCCCTGACATTGTGAGGCTTGGAATCTACAGGGATGAATGCCATGGAAAAAACCTATCAGCCCATCCCCCAGCTTCCAGGAAACCAGGGTGCCCTTGCGGCCTGTGGATCCTGCAAGTGCCTTCTTCAGTATGGAGCTGCCGGCAGAGACAACATGTCCCAGCATGCGATGCTTCATCTTGAGCCAAACAACCTCTGAGATCTTGTCTATGGATGAGAGAGGAGTTCCAACCACCCCCTCTCTGCCAAGCCAGTCAATAAGTGTGTCAAGCAATGCTGGGCTTTGTGCTGTGGTCGTCTGACCCCTAGAAATTGCACTGGTATGCCTACCCCTCCCATGGAGAATAGGCTTTCCCCCTTCCCTTCTCAGTGAGGTAGCTCATCCGCTCCCACCAGCCAAGCCAGTGAGGTTCCCACAGACATGCTGCGATTTGGGTGTGCCTTAGAGCAGGTGGTGACCCCTTAATGCCCTGCCACCATGGGACAGCCAGTCAACATGGCATGTGTATATGAGTGTAAATACCTCCTTCCCGGCTCCTGCTGGTCCTACAGCCCTTCCTACAGGTCCCATGTGCCAGGGACCCATTGTCGTTGGGGACACAGCCAATGGAGGGATGTGTGAAAGGTTCCCCCCTGGGTGCCACCTGGAACTGGGGTTTCACTGAGCCCTCTGACCCACCAGCCTGGGCTCCCTCTCACACTGTGCTGCTGTGACTTGGTCCAAAACCCTCCAGCCTTCACACAGGTAGGGACACACCCAGCTGCAGTTACACGCAGGCTCCCTAACTACCAGCTTCCCAGCCTAGGACCCAGAGCAGTACCGTCCTGCCCTGGTCAAACCTGGCCAGTCTATGGGTTTAATACCCGGTCCGCCTCTCCCTCAGTGTGAAGAGAACAATACACACGTGTGGTAACCAAGCAGAGATTTTCCCCAAGCAGTCCAGTCAAAGCTCACTGGTTTGGATTAAAACATAAAATCTATCTTTTGTAGTTAATAAGTTTATTGTAAGTGTTTATAAGGGATAGCAAACAGATCAAAGCAGATTACCTAGTAAATAAACCAAAAATGCAAACTAAGCGTAATATACTAGCTAGATTGGATATGAATTAGCAGATTCTCACCCTGAGAGATGATACAAGCAAGCTGCAGATTCTTAAGGGCCCAGCTGCACTTGGTTTACGGCTTGGCATCGCCAGGCAGGGCCGTCCTTGGGATTTATGGGGCCCTGCGCAGTATTATTAAACTGGTGCCCCTATGCCTGACTTGGGGCACAGCCACCACCCACGCCCGCAGACCCCCCCCCCCTCCATTGCTGACACACACCAAGCTTTGTACGCAGGAGATACTGCGGCAGCCCAGGCTTGCAGCTTGGGGGGCGGGAAGGACGAGGCAGCAAAGGATACCGAGCCGCCTGGCTCACCTCACGACGGCAGAGAGTCTCAGTTCCCCACAAAGACCCTCTCCCTCATTCAGAATGCGTGGTGCCGGCGCATTCGGCTCTGTGAATACAGCCCCTGCCTGAGGAGACTGCAGCGCATGCTGGCTGTGCGGGAGCCGACCTGCTCTTACCTGCTGTCCCGGTAGTGCCCCATATTTTCGAGTGCCCTACGTAGCTGCGTATGCCTAAGGACGGCCCTGTCCCCAGATCATTCACACACAGACTAGAAATCCCTTTAGCCTGGGTCCAGCACTTCCCCCAGTTCAGTCTTTGTTCCTCAGGTATTTCCAGGAGTCTTCTTGTGTGGGGAGTGAAGAACCCTGGATGATGTCACTCCCTGCCTTATATAGCTTTAGCATAGGGAGGGAACCCATTGTTCCAAACTTGGTTCCCAGACCAGTCTGGAAAAACACTGACATCCCAAGATGAGACCAGTATCATGTGGCCTGGTCACATGTCCTTGTAGAGTCATAGCAGCCATTACTTACAGGCTGTCTGTAGCATTCTCAGGAAGGCTCCCCTGATGGCAAATAACCTTCTCCTGAGGCCTATTGTTTTTCCTAATGGCCCATTACCCTGAATAGGCCCTTCCCCACCCGTTGTCTAGTCTGAAAGCATCTTGTCTAGTGGGCATTACCCAGGTGTAACTATATTTACAGATACATAGTCTGTATTTATAGCTATGTACAGTTACAGATACATAATCAGTATTTAAAATGATACATGCATACAAATAGAATAATCATATTCAGCCAATCTTATCCTTTTCAGTGACATCCTACATGACCTGCCTTGCATAATATGCATCATAATTATGCCATAATCCTATCATAATAATACCACTCTGAAGAATATGGGGTGCAGTGTCACAGGATGTGGCTGTGTTAGAAAGGAACAGGAATGATCAGGGGCCCAGCTCGCTCCCATTTCTCGCTGCGTGCACTGAAAGGGATTTGTTTGCTGTAGGACCTTGGAGCAGTAGCAGGATGTCCCACAGTGGAACATCTCCTGGAGCTGCTTGGGCAGGAGGGGTAAAGGGGAGGTTCCTGGTGAACAGCAGAGTCAGTTCGGCCCTTCATCCTGCCAAGCCTGTCCACTGGGAGGGGCGCAGGGGAGTGACGTGCCAGCATGACCTCACCAACCAGCCCCCTCCCTGACACTGAAGACCCTCACCCCAAACACCCCCTGCACTGTGGCCTGGCTCTTGCCCTCCACCCATTTGCTGGGATATGAAGAAATGGCCTTCAGGCCCTGCTGCTGAGTGGGCAACAGCTTATCCTGGGTGTGGTGGCCAGTGGCCTGTGAAGCTGAGGCTCTCTCTTTACATTAATGGCTATTTCCAACAGGTGTCTTTGGACAGACTCCCCGAGGAAACACTTTCCCATGAGGAGACGCGGTCCTACACAGGATCCCCCGAGGTGCCAGCAAGCCCCCCGTCAGAACAGCCTTCTCAGGAGAAGGGGGTCAAGTCTGCAAAGTCATCCGGGCCCCAGAATCTGCTTCCCCAGCCAGCCCCACCCCCCTTGCCCAAGCCCAGAAAAGCATACAGGTCCCATCGAGGGCCGCTGCGCTCAGCCAGCCTGAAGAGCATGGCCAGGCCCCCACAGGAGACGGAGAAGGAGCTGCTCCGGCAGCAGCTCTCACAGACCCTGCCTGAGGAATCATCACTGGAGGATCTCGGCAGCCTTCACCAGCTCCTGCCCATGTCCTGCAGCAAGCTGCTGAAGATCCAGGCGGGCAGGCCCCCCAACATCAAGGGGGTGACGTACGATGAGTTCGGTACAGTCATCGCCATGCCCCGGCTGGACCCAGCCTGTCTCCCCAAGTGCTGGGTCAAGCCTCACGTGGAGGTGCTGGATCCAGATGTTGAGGCCAAGCGGCAGGAAGTTCTCAAAACCGTCTCTGGGCACGGCCAGAGGAGTACGAAGTCCCACCGCCGTGCAGCCCAAGGGCCAGGGGTGGGAGAGCTCATTAGCACTAAGCTGCTCCAGGACACGGGGCCCATGCTGAGTGGTGGGCTGGCCCAGGCTGTCTGTCAGAGCCACGCAGACAAGAGAGCACAGCATTTGCCTTCCAAAGCGAAAAGCCTTGAACCCAGCAGCCATGTCTACTGGAAGCCCAGCAGCCTGCTGGACTCCATTGAGCTGGCCCCAGGCGTGGCAATCAGGGACAGCAGCAGTGTGAAGCGTGGGCCCCACCTTGGTGCACTCTATGAAGAGGGAGGGGAAGGGGTCTTCCACAGAAAGCTCAGGCCCATCCGCCCCAGGGTGTCCCTGCCCGCCGTTGCTGTGGAGCAGCTCATCCGTGATCACATGCCCCAGGTCCGGCCAGCAGCTCTGCTCACATCCCTCATGTCATCGGGGCCAGAGCGCTTGTAAGTGGAGCCCGCTCCCTGCCCTCCCCTCTGGGACGGGCCGATGTGCCGTATCATCGCACGGCCCGTTCCAGAACCCCAGCCGCTCCAGCCAGGGCGTCTCGCTGCTTGGCTGTGGTAACCAGCTGGTGCATGTGACGCGGGACCTGCCTGTGCTGACCTCCTCATCTTCCCTGGCTCTTGGTAACAATAAATCCCAAGCACCCACAGCACTGCTCGCTTGCCTGCTTTGGTTCCACCTCCCTGCAGACCAGCCCCTCTGACCCAGGAGACCCCACGGCGTCCGGGGGGACAGCCTGGGCCCCAAGACTACATGCCCCCTGGATGCTATTAACTTACCTGCTGTAACCTCCCCCAGCTGCAGCAGGGACGATTGCTTAATGAAACATTCCTCCCCTCTCTTTTCTCAGAGGGTCTCCCTAGGCAGTTAGCATCAGTCCCAACGTGTGGTCTGTCAGTCCATCACCATGGTCCCGGAGCACCTAGCTGTGGGGGTGGGAGTGGAGGAGGGACTGGAGGTTGCGGGGAGGAATTCAAACCCTGAGCCCACCCCTGGCAAAGCACACACTGTATCATACCATTCGCAGGGCTCCCCACTCAGTGCAAAGAACTCAGCTATTGGCTTGTTGTGGCTGCGAACTGCAATACGTCAAAGTTAGGAAATCCAAAGCTGTGCGTGGGCATGCCTAGGTCCTGGGAGTCTGTCCCCATATTGGGAATAGTAACTCTCCCTAGCTTGGGGCCCTGGCTGCCCTGGGGGATGGGTGGAATTCGAAAGAGGTTACAAGATGGTTAAGGAGGAGTCTGGTGCTTCATGTTGCAGAACGCAGAGTGAAGGCTGCAGGAGTTTGTGTTTCGTAGATTTTTAAGGCCAGAAGGGACAGTTCCGATCATAGTCTGACTTCTGGCATAGCACAGGGCACTGGATTTCACCCAGTGATTCCTGCATCAAACCTGTAACTCCTGGGTTAGCTAACGCAGACCTTTTAGAAAGAGCAGTCCCATCTTGAGTTAAAGACTTAGTGGTGGAGAATCCACCACTTCTGTAGGGAAGTTGTTCCAATGATTAATTACCCTCAGCGTAACAAATATGTGCCTTGTTTCTACTCTGAATTTGTCTAGCTTCAGCTTGCAGCCATTGGATCTTGTTCTGCCTTTGTCTGCTACGGTAGAGAGTCTCCTGGTATCAGAAATCTCCTCCCCATGTAGGTACTGATAGGCTATGATCAAGTCTCTTGGGTAAACTAAATAGATCGAGCTTCTTGAGTCTCTGACTGTGAGGCAGGTTTTCCAGCCCTTGTATTGTTCTTGTAGCTCTGTTCTGAACCCTTTCCAATGTGTCCACATCCTTTTTAAAGTGTGGACACCAGAACCACAGCCAGTATCAGTCACAGGGGCTGACTTCCGGCCCCGCCCGTGGGTGCTGTCACCCGGCGTCGGGGGCGGGGCCCTGCCCGACGCCGGGCCCCGCCCCTGACGCCGGGCGACGTTGCGGGGCCCCGACGCCGACGCAACGTTGCCCAGCGTCGGAGGCGGGGCCCCGCAACATCTCCTGGTGCCCAGTAAGTTTGCCGCGGGTCCGGGTTGGGCGGGGAGTTGCCGGTGGGTGCGGAGCACCCACCAATTTTTCTCCGTGGGTGCTCCAGCACCGGAGCACCCACGGAGTCGGCGCCCCTGGTATCAGTTAATGGTCTCAGTAATGCCAATACGGTGGTACTAACATCGCACTACCTTGACTTAATAGTCTCCTGCTTATATACCCACGGATCACATTTTCTCTGATAGTCACTGCATTGTTCTGGGAGCACCTATTCAGCTGGTAATCCATGATGACACCCAAGTCCCTTTCTGAGTCACTGCTTTCCAAAATAGAGCCCCCCCATCGTAAGTAGGGCCTAGATCTATGACCTTCCATTTAGTTGCATTAAAACAATGGTAGTTCAAGTGAGTCCGACTTACCATGGTATCTAGATTACTGTGTAGAACTGACCTGTCCTTATTTAACAATCCACCAATGTGTGTGTCATCTTCAAACTGTCCCAGCAACAAGTTTATATTTTCTTCCAGATCATTCATAAAGACATTGAATAGCAGTGAAGCAAGAACAGATGTCAGTGGCACCCAGTAGAAACACTCCTATTAGATCATAATTCCTGATTTACAGTTACTTCAGTTACTTTTTGAGATCGATCAAGTAGCCAGTTTTTAATCCATTTAACATGTGTTACACGGATTGTGTGTAATGCTAAATTTTTTATCAGAATGTTATATGGGACTAAATCCAACTTAGAATCATAGAATCATAGAATCTCAGGGTTGGAAGGGACCTCAGGAGGTCATCTAGTCCAACCCCCTGCTCAATGCAGGACCAACCCCAACTAAATCATCCCAGCCAGGGCTTTGTCAAGCCTGACCTTAAAAACCTCTAAGGAAGGAGATTCCACCACCTCCCTAGGTAACCCATTCCAGTGCTTCACCACCCTACTAGTGAAAACGTTACAGAGGCTAAGCATATTATGTCAAGACTATGTCAAGCTGCGCTGCAGTGGCTCAAAAGTGTGAGAACCAATCTCCGGGCAGACTTAAGAACCAGGCACAAACCTCAAATTGGCCGGGAGTTCACACTGCCTTTCTCCCCAAGGACTTTCCTCCACTCCTTCTTGCTGTCCAACAATTTTCCCATTGCACCTGGGTTCACACAGGCTTTAGCACTGGTGTGTGGCTTGGGGAAGGGCCATGTTGGCTCATTTAAAATGACTCTGATTGATTTAAAGCCATCTGCAGTCACCCTTATCAATCAGAGGCCTTCCCCTTATCTCATTAGTTATTCTTTGAACCATACTTCCTCCCTACTTTATTTCTTTTGGCCTTATAACTTCTTATTTTCATGGCCTTCCTTCTACTTGCTAGTCACAGCCTTTCTTTACAACACTTTCATTCTTTAGTTTTATACTTATCTTACATTAGGAGTTTTCATTCCATGTGCTCTGAGCTGCAAACTCAGCTGATGGGAGGAATCCGGTTGCATGACTTATCCTCATGAGGTGGTGAGAGCAGAGCGACAAAGTATTTTGTCCTTTTTAATGTCCCACAATAGTCCATTTGGTGTCGCTGGGCCTTAGCTTTTGGGCAGGACGTAACACCTTCTGTTGGAGACCAGCACTTCACATGACTTCTCCTGTCTGGTGAGTTACACAGTCCCAGAGGCTCACAATACAGATGCTTAAATATCACCCTGCAATATGGGATACGGATGTTATAAGTGAGGCCCCGTCTACGCTGGCACATTTCTGCGCAGTAAAGCAGCTTTCTGCGCTGTCACTCCCGAGGTGTACACACGGCCAAGCCACGTAGTGCGCAGAAACTGCGTAGTTGCTGCGCTGTAAAAAAACCCAACCCCGACGAGAGGCGTACAGCTTTCTGCGCCAGGGCTACAGCGCTGCGGTGCCAGTGTAAACACCCTGCTCGATTACAGCGCTGCGATTGGCCTCCGGGAGGTGTCCCACAATGCCTGTTCTCGCCTCTCTGGTCATCTGTTTGAACTCCACTGTCCTGCCCTCAGGTGACCAACCATCAGCCCCACCCCGTACATTCCTTTGCAAATTTGAAACTCCCCTTCCTGTTTGCTTGGTGACGCGTGCAGTGGTCTCAGCGCATCTTTCCAGGTGGCCATGCCTGCTCCACGCATCAGGCAATCCCCCGCTTGAAGCTATGCCGAGGCTGCACCTCATCAGCATTTGGGGTGTCGGAGAAAAACAGAGTTCTCACTCTTTCTTTGGGTGCAGCAAGGCAGATACATTTTATTAACTCAAGCAATTGCACAGAGGGAGAGAGTGCACTAGGACACAGGGTTTCCCCCTCCTAGGCAGGTCTCTCAAAAGATAAACAATTAAGGCAAGCATTTATACTTTTTGTTACATACAGTAATGATCAACAGTTTGTTTATATTATGTCTTGCCCATTCCTGTATTTTCTCACTTCTGTTCTCAAAACAGCTATCTCAAGGCTGGGTCACGCTGACTCTACTCTGCTGCCTTTTCACCCGCTTCTGACGTGAGCCCTGCTACTACAAATCTCGCGTTATTACAGCTAGAGTTAGCCTGACTCTTGCTCATATAGAGGCCTGCATCCAAATTCCCTCTACCGACTTCCACAGGGGAGAGGAGGCTGTCCAGTCCCAGCTGCGTTCCAGCCGTGGGAATTATGATACCTACGGACAGATTTCATGATGCCTGTCAGAAAGGGGCCATGACCGGGACACACTGCAGTGCAGGATCAAAGTGAAGGAGCTGTGGAACACCTACCACAAGGCGCAGGAGCAAAGAACTGGACGTGATACTCGGCGGTGACCCCACGTCCACTGCGAAATCCCCGTGGATACTTCGGTGACTTGTATGACAGTCGAGAGTGGACCGAGGCAGGAGAAGGAAATCTTGGATGAGGAGGGGGAGGGGGACCCAGAGGCAGAGGATGACTCGGAGGTCAGAGATACATGCAGCCAGGAGCTCTTTTCTACCCCAGAGGAGGCTAGCCAGTCAGAGCAGTCGGATCTTGGCGAAGCGCAAACAAGAGAGGAAGCCCCCTCACTGCTGATGATTTTCTTTGTTTGACTCTCTCCTCCAGTTGTTGTCTTTTAATAAAAGAATTGTGTTGGTTTGAAAGCAATCTTTATTCTATTAATTGAAAGCAAAAAGAGCCCTGCAAAGCAACAGACAACTATGTTAAGGTCCCTTCTTGCATCATGTGCACCAATCACCTCGCATTACAAGCACTGCAGTCCCGAGCATAGCAACAAATATTAGTGGCTTTCAGCTTCAAATTGCTGCCTCAAGGCATCCCTGATCCTTATGGCCCCGCTAATAGCCCTGGTCTCTGGCTGTTCAAACTCAGCCTCCAGGTGCTGAGCCTCTGCGGTCCAGCCCTGAGTGAGCTTGCACCCTTCCCTTCACAAATATTATGGAGCGTACAGCACGCGGCTATAAGCATAGGAATATTGTCATCGCCAGGTCCAGCTTCCCATAGAGGGAGCACCAGCGGGCTTTTAAATGGACAAAAGCACACTCCACAGTCATTCTGCACTTGCTCAGCCTGTTGTTGAACCGCTCCATGCTGCTGTCAAGGTGCCCCGTGTACGGCTTCTTAAGCCATGGCATTAAGGGGTTGGCGGGGTCTCCCAGAGCACAGTGGGCATTTTGACTTCCCCTACGGTGATCTTCTGGTCTGGGAAGAAAGTCCCGGCTTGCAGCTTCCTGAACAGGCCTGTGTTCTGAAAGATGTGTGCATCATGCACCTTTCCAGACCAGCCTGCGTTAATGTCCGTGAAACGCCCACGGTGATCCACAAGCGCCTGGAGAGCCACTGAGAAATACCCCTTGCAATTAACATACTCGGAGGCTAGGTGGTCTGGTGCCAGAATTGGAACGTGTGTGCCATCTATCACCCCTCCGCAGTTAGGGAAGCACATTTGTGCAAAACCATCTACAATGTCACGCACGTTGCCCAGCGTCACGGTCTTTCGGAGCAGGATGCGATTAATGGCCCTACACACTTCCGTCAACACGAGTCCAACGGTCGACTTTCCCACTCTGAACTGATTAGCGACCGAACGGTAGCAGTCTGGAGTAGCCAGCTTCCACAGTGCAATTGCCACACGCTTCTCCAGCGACAGGGCAGTTCTCATTCTTGTGTCCTTGAACCACAGGTTTGGGGCGAGCTCATCACACAGTCCCATGTATGTGGCTTTCCTCATCCGAAAGTTCTGCAGCCACCGCTCATCATCTCAGTCATGCATCACGATGTGATCCCACCACTCAGTGCTTATTTCCCGAGCCCAGAAGCGGC
Organism: Chelydra serpentina; assembly: GCA_037349315.1. Classification (NCBI taxonomy): domain Eukaryota; kingdom Metazoa; phylum Chordata; order Testudines; family Chelydridae; genus Chelydra; species Chelydra serpentina. The sequence continues at coordinate 523,164 of JBAIAC010000258.1, read as the reverse complement.
GTTCCACGGTGATCAGCACCTCCGTGAATGCCACAAGCAATCTCGTGTCGTAGCTACTCTGCGTGGCAAGATCAATGTCTCACTCCTCTTGCCTTTGTAGTTTAAGGAATAACTCCACTGCCACTCGTGACGTGTTGGTCAGAGCGAGCAGCATACTGGTCAGCAGTTCGGGATCCATTCCTGTAGCCCGAAGAGGCAGAATGCACAGTACACAAACCGTTGAAAGATGGCACCAAATGCAGACGGAAGCACGGGGATTGCTGGGATGCGAAGCAATGCATCATGGGTCATTGGGACAGGACCCAGGATGCCCCGCGGCCCCCTCCGCCTTCCCACAAGTCTTAGCGGCAGAAGAGGAAGAGATGCTCTGTGGGATAGCTCCCCAGAGTGCACCGCTCCGAATACCGCTGCAAGTGTCGCAAGCGTGAACACACTATTGCACAGGCAGCTGACAGTGTGAACACACAACAGCGGTTTCCCTTCAGCGCTCTCTGAGTGGCGCTCTCACTGCCAGTGTAGACATGCCCTGAGATTAATGGTGGCAGCAACTCGCCCGCATTCAGTAAAGTCTAAACATTAGACACATTCTTATAACCCTAGTACCTGTTTTAACAACCTGAACGCTCAGGGGAGCCAGGCTGATTCCAGCCGTGTATCTGTCAGTGTTCAGTTCAGACCTGGGGACCTTGGCATGAGCTGGCCCCTGGTCAGCCAGCGTCACGGACTAGACTAGTAATCTCATTAAAAAACAATAGCAAGTTTGTCTGACAAAATCTGTTTTCCATAAAGCCATATTGACTGGCATCGCTGTGCTTTGATCCCCGAATTCTTGCATCCCATGACAGCCTTTCTATGATTTTCTGTGACACACGATGATCATATGTAACAGCTCAAAGGAGCACTCTCTGCCACGCACCAGGACTTCAGCTGTGTTTATCCCCTTGGCACGAGTCTCAGAGTGTGGTCTGTGCATAGCCATTCAGAGCAGTGATTCCTCCTGATCATTTTGGACCATCCCGGACTGGAATCACTGGTCTACAGACGAGTTATACAATACTGGAAGAGTGACTCCAGTACTACGCCACTGGTATCAACCCAGAGTAGCTCAGCTCTTCCTGGATGGGAAGGGCAATAACACTGTACGGGTACAATGTGCCTCCAGGCCAATAGAACTGCATTCACATCTGGTATAACTAGTGTGGTAAAAAAAGAAATCACCCCCCTAACCCAAATAGTTAGCCGACTGGACTAACAGCAAAAGCCCGCCCCTCCCCAGACACCGGGGAGCTGCTTGATGTTTTTCTTTGCTCTTTCTTTGATTCTGCACAGGGCCGGCTCTAGGATTTTTGCCGCCCCAAGCAAAAAATGTGTTGGCTGCCCCCCATTTTTTTCTTCTGATCCCCAGCCCCACCTCAACTCCGCCCCTTCCTAACTCCTTCCCCAAATCCCCAGCCCTGCCTGCTCCCCCGCACGTGCTGCATTTCCCCCACCCCAGCTCACCGCCGCTCTGCCGCCGCCGCTCGGCTTCTCCCCCTCCCTCCCAGGCTTTAAGCCGAGCGCGGTGGCGGCACCTGTAAATTGGCCAAGTCCCAGCCTCAGCTTGACCAAGGCGGGAGGGGAGGGGGGTTGGGTGCTACAGAGAGGGCAGCTTGACCCCGTGTCCTTCCTGATAAGAATTGTGCTGAAGTTGCTGATACAGGCATTTTAGAAGAGCAGGGTGTGCCCCAGGAATGTCTATTGGGGGCCTCAAGGCTGCAAACTCTGGAAAAACCCACCCCTGGTTAATCAATAATCAGAAGGAACCTCTTGCTGGACCATTGGAACTGCTTGCTTAACAAGTGTTCTTTACGGGACATGTCATTCTATAACTAATGTATAAATCAGGGGGGAAAGTTTGAGGTAGTTGGACTTTTTCTGGACTCTCCCTCTGAATACATCTTGCAGTCCCCAGCAGCAGATGGGCTGCTGCTGTGTCACTCGAGAGCCACACTCAGCTTCGGTAATTATCGAGGGGTGGGGGTGTGTTACTAAACTGTTGCGGATGTGTGTAAGTGCTTGAGACTAAGGGCTGGTCTACTCTGGGGCGGGGGATCAATCTAGGAATCACAACTTCAGCTACGAGAATAGCGTAGCTGAAGTCGACGTTTCCTAGATCCAACTAAGTTTACTTACTGCAGGTCCACGCGGTGCAGGCAGGCTCCCCCGTCGACAGCGCTTCCTCCTCTCGCCGAGCAGGAGTTCCACAGTCAACGGGGAGCGCTTCTGGGATCGATTTATCGCGTCCAGATGAGACGCGATAAATCGATCCCAGAAGATCGATCTCTACCCGCCGAATCGGGCGGGTAGTGTGGACCTAGCCTCAGTAAAGTTTAGCTTTAAGTGAAAGCACTCTTGTGTTGTCCTGTTTGTGCCAGCCATCTATCGGTCGGACGGCCGTGTCTCCCCTGATTGATTTCCTGACACCACCTCGCACAGAGTAAAAGTTACCAAGAACTTTGGGTTAAAAGAACCCCGGGTAACAAGAGCAGTTTGCAAATCTCTTTTCATCCCCACATTTTGCAATCTCAGCTTTTCCAGCTCCTGTTGCAAACTTTCCTTCTGCTGATTCCAAATCTCCTGCTCCTCAGCAAACGTATTCACAGCCTGACACATAACCCACAGGGCAGCATTTGTCACTTGTTCCTTTTAGGAGTAGGAGTGCGGTGCCACGTCTGATATTTCATTCAAACACCCTTCCTTGTACGGATCAGGAACAGCATTTGGCAACCATGGATCAGAACCAAGGTCTTCACATGCCTGTCTCAATAAACACCTTTCCACCATACCCAAGGGCTTCAGGGCACCCTCCTTGTCCACTAGTTCGACAACCCTTCCCTGTTCGTGTTTGCGAAACATCATTGACTCTAGGTGTTACCCCAAGAAAATAAAAACCAGCATGATCTTATTAAAGGGGATAAGGTAATATGCCACGTTTATTGTGAATACAGAAAGAAGGCCAGGTGGCCTGGACACGAGGATGGAGCTGGGGTCTTGTCAGATGTGCATCCGATGCTCCTGGAAGTTGGTTGCAGAACCAGACCCAAAGTCCTCAGTCTTCATGTCCATACCGGGCAAATTAGTTGAAACAATAGTAAAGAATAAAATTGTCAGGCAGTGTAGCGAGGCGGTCTGGTCCCCAGCTGCCCCGGAGAGGGACGAGCCTCTCTGGACACCAAAGTGGGTGGAGCTGGAGAATCCTGCGCCCGCCCCTCAGAGGTCAAGGCGCAGGACCGGAAGTACAAAACCGATTCGTTTCGGCGGAGGGTATTATTAGCAGCACTTCCGCCCTGCCGCCGAAGCCGCCCCAGCTTCCCTGCGGGAGGTCGGCCGGTGCCGCGGCTTCGGCGGCAATTCGGCGGCGGGGGCCTTCTGCACACAGACCGGCGGACCTCCCGCAGGTAAGCTGGGGCGGCTTCGGCGGCAATTCGGCGGAGGGGGCCTTCTGCAAAGACGCCGGAGGACCTCCCGCAGGTAAGCTGGGGCGGCTTCGGCAGCAATTCGGCGGAGGGGGCCTTCTGCACACAGACCGGCGGACCTCCCGCAGGTAAGCTGGGGCGGCTTCGGCGGCAATTCGGCGGAGGGGGCCTTCTGCACACAGACCGGCGGACCTCCCGCAGGTAAGCTGGGGCGGCTTCGGCGGCAATTCGGCGGAGGGGGCCTTCTGCAAAGACGCCGGAGGACCTCCCGCAGGTAAGCTGGGGCGGCTTCGGCAGCAATTCGGCGGAGGGGGCCTTCTGCACACAGACCGGCGGACCTCCCGCAGGTAAGCTGGGGCGGCTTCGGCGGCAATTCGGCGGAGGGGGCCTTCTGCACACAGACCGGCGGACCTCCCGCAGGTAAGCTGGGGCGGCTTCGGTGGCAATTCGGCGGAGGGGGCCTTCTGCACACAGACCGGCGGACCTCCCGCAGGTAAGCTGGGGCGGCTTCGGCGGCGGGGGAGGACGGGGCGCTCCTGCCAGCAGTGCACCCCGAGGCGAGTGCATCAATGGCCTCACCCTCGTTACAGCCCTGCCATAGAGGGGGAGGGTGGAAGCAGCCCGGGGGCACCCGACCCTAGTCTGGCTGCAATATTTCCAGAGCCGATGTCAGTGTGTTGCGGCCGGGATCCCCACTGACGCAGCAACGGGTCCTTTGCCGCTGCTAGGGCCCCGGGCTGGGACGCAGTGGAGTGGGTGGGCCTGCGTCCCCCCTGCCACCCCACGTGCGGGTGGCAGTCTCCCCCTCTCCCAGGTTCTCCAGAGCCAGGACCTGGGCGTGCCACCGCCAATACTGTTTGCTCAGCCCCTGCCTGAGCTCCTGACTGTTTGCTGCCCCGCCCTGCCCCAGGGCCTGGGCTTATTATTGAACCATTGATTGCTCAGCCCCTGCCTCAGCTCCTGACTGTTTGCTGCCCTGCCCCAGGGCCTGGGCTTATTATTGAACCATTGATTGCTCAGCCCCTGCCTCAGCTCCTGACTGTTAGCTGCCCTGCCCTGCCCCAGGGCCTGGGCTTATTATTGAACCATTGATTGCTCAGCCCCTGCCTCAGCTCCTGACTGTTTGCTGCCCCGCCCTGCCCCAGGGCCTGGGCTTATTATTGAACCATTGATTGCTCAGCCCCTGCCTCAGCTCCTGACTGTTTGTTGCCCCGCCTCGCTAACAACCAACTGTTTGCTCGGCCCCTCTCTAGGAGGGCCTGAGCTGCTGACTCTACTGCATAAACAAGCGAATTCCCCGACACCTGACTGAACTAGCGAGGCGGTCTGGTCCCCAGCCGCCCCGGAGGAGGGGCCGAAACACCTACAGGCACATAGAAGAACATAAATTGTTGGGCAAAAGTCAACATGGTTTCTGAAAAGGGAAGTCATGTCTTACTAATCGATTAGAGTTCTTTGAAGGGGTCAACAAACATGTGGACAAGGGGGATCCAGTGGACATAGTGTACTTAGATTTCCAGAAAGCCTTTGACAAGGTCCCTCACCAAAGGCTCTTACGTAAATTAACTTGCCATGGGATAAGAGGGAAGATCCTTTCATGGATTGAGAACTGGTTAAAAGACAGGGAACAAAGGGTGGGAATAAATGGTAAATTTTCAGAATGGAGAGGGGTAACTAGTGGTGTTCCCCAAGGATCAGTCCTTGGACCAATCCTATTCAACTTATTCATAAATGATCTGGAGAAAGGGGTAAACAGCGAGGTGGCAAAGTTTGCAGACGATACTAAACTGCTCAAGATAGTTAAGACCAAAGTAGGCTGTGAAGAACTTCAAAAAGATCTCACAAAACTAAGTGATTGGGCAACAAAATGGCAAATGAAATTTAATGTGGATAAATGTAAAGTAATGCACATTGGAAAAAATAACCCCAACTATACATACAATATGATGGGGGCTAATTTAGCTACAACTAATCAGGAAAGAGATCTTGGAGTCATTGTGGATAGTTCTCTGAAGACATCCACGCCGTGTGCAGCAGCAGTCAAAAAAGCAAACAGGATGTTAGGAAAGGATTAAAAAAGGATAGAGAATAAGACGGAGAATATCTTATTGCCCTTATACAAATCCATGGGGCGCCCACATCTTGAATACTGCATATAATTGTGGTCTCCTCATCTCAAAAAGGATATACTGGCATTAGAAAAGGTTCAGAGAAGAGCAACTAAAATGATTAGGGGTTTGGAACGGGTCCCATAAGAGGAGAGATTAAAGAGGCTAGGACTTTTCGTCTTGGAAAAGAGGAGACTAAGGGGGGATATGATAGAGGTATATAAAATTATGAGTGGTGTGGAGGAAGTGAATAAGGAAAAGTTATTTACTTGTTTTCATAATAGAAGAACTAGGGGCCACCCAATGAAATTAGTGGGCAGCAGGTTTAAAACAAATAAAGGGAAGTTCTTTTTCACACAGCGCACAGTCAACCTGTGGAACTCCTTGCCTGAGGAGGCTGTGAAGGCTAGGACTATAACAGGGTTTAAAAGAGAACTGGATAAATTCATGGAGGTTAAGTCCATTAATGGCTATTAACCAGGATGGGTAAGGAATGGTGTCCTTAGCCTCTGTTTGTCAGAGGAGGGTGATGGATGGCAGGAGAGAGATCACTTGATCATTACCTGTTAGGTTCACTCACTCCGAGGCACCTGGCATTGGCCACTGTCGGTAGACAGGATTCCGGGGTGGATGGACCTTGGTCTGGTCCAGTACTGCTGTTCTTATGTTCTTATGGTCTGTTTTTATAGGAATCCATCCTCATGTAAGTCTGTGGGGTTTGCCTCGTCACGCTGTTCTCACGTTTGAAGTGATAACCAATCACGCAGACGGCACAGTGATGACGGGATGTTGTTATCTTGTTCTTCGGTTCTTTGGCCCTCCTGTCCTTGGGGCAATTGTGGGTGGATTCCGGTGTGCCCTCAGGGTTATCGGGTTATCTCGTCCACTGCGTTCTTCAGCCAAACGGTCTTATTTTAAGGCCGGCACCTCAACCTTTAATCTTTCGTTCCTCATTCAATCATACGCACAATCACACTCACACTCCAGCATATATCGTGTCACATCTGCATTTTAATCACCTACCCATCCTTTAACAGAACCAGTCTAAAATCAGTGGGCCACGGCAGATTTCAATACGTCTATCCATCCCACTTGTTATATCTAAAAGGAAGCAAACAAGATAAGCATGCAAGGGTGGGGGTGGGGGGTTCACAAATCTTATTCTGGAGTTCAGGAAAACAAAGTTGTACCAGCCATAAAGGACATCTGTTACAGAGCCGTAACTAGGAATTTCTGCGCCCGAGGCAGGGGTGCAGAAATTCCTAGTCCTCCCCTCCGCCGAATTGCCGCTGAAGCCGCGGGACCGGCGGACCTCCCACAGGCAAGCGGAAGCGGCTTCGGTGGCAGTTCGGCAGAGGGTATTTTTAGCAGCCGCTGAAGCCGCTTCCGCTTACCTGCGGGGGGTCCGCAGGTGCCACGGCTTCGGTGGCAATTCGGCGGAGGGGGCCTTCTGCACACACACCGGCACACCTCCCGCAGGTAAGCTGGGGCGGCTTCGGCGGCGGGGAGGATGGGGCCTGTTCTGGAATCATTCTTTCTTACATTTTCCACAACATAAATGTATTAATTATTACTTTTAATCCAACATAGGAATGACCAATACAACCTTGCTCACCAGTATATTTCCCTCGCTGCGTACTGTAACTAAATCTGGTCCCCGATATAAGGGAGAACTGACTCAGAACAATATTTAAATTAGTTGGTTAACACCAGTGATTCAAGATACCAAGTTCTTCACAGGCAACCAGTTCAGAACAGTTTGATTAAGTTTAAAGACCCTTTTTCTTGGACTCAACAGTAAGCATCTTGCAGATGACACTAAACTGGGAGGAGTGGTTGATACGCTGGAGGGCAGGGACAGGATACAGAGGGACCTAGACAAATTAGAGGATTGGGCCAAAAGAAATCTGATGAGGTTCAACAAGGACAAGTGCAGAGTCCTGCACTTAGGACGGAAGAATCCCATGCACTGCTACAGACTAGGGACCGAATGGCTGGGCAGCAGTTCTGCAGAAAAGGGCCTAGGGGTTACAGTGGACGAAAAGCTGAATATGAGTCAACAGTGTGCCCTTGTTGCCAAGAAGGCTAACGGCATTTTGGGCTGTATAAGTAGGGGCATTTCCAGTAGATCGAGGGACGTGATTATTCCCCTCTATTCGGCACTGGTGAGGCCTCATTTGGAGTACTGTGTCCAGTTTTGGGCCCCACACTACAAAAAGGATGTGGATAAATTGGAAAGAGTCCAACGGAGGGCAACAAAAATGATTAGGGGGCTGGAGCACATGACTTATGAGGAGAGGCTGAGGGAACTGGGATTGTTTAGCCTGCAGAAGAGAAGAGTGAGGGGGGATTTGATAGCTGCTTTCAACTACCTAAAAGGGGGTTCCAAAGAGGATGGATCTAGACTGTTCTCAGTGGTAGAAGATGACAGAACAAGGAGTAATGGTCTCAAGTTGCAGAGGGGGAGGTTTAGGTTGGAAATTAGGAAAAACTTTTTCACTAGTAGGGTGGTGAAGCACTGGAATGGGTTACCTAGGGAGGTGGTGGAATCTCCTTCCTTAGAGGTTTTTAAGGTCAAGCTTGACAAAGCCCTGGCTGGGATGATCTAGTTGGGGTTGGTCCTGCTTTGAGCAGGGGGTTGGACTAGAAACCTCCTGAGGTCCCTTCCAACCCTGAGATTCTATGATTCTATGATTCTATGATTCATCCTCTGCTATCAAATGTTGGCACCAGGGGGCTACTACCCCTGAAATGGATCTTTATTGGCTCCCAGTGGAGCAGATTACTGCCAATGAAAAAGGTCCACAGTAATTCTCTTGCATACACTGCCGTTTATTTGAGAAGGAGTTACACAAGCGGTAAAGGGTTACATTAAGCACATAACTCCTATGTTAGACATTCAAGAACTGTACATTAAGAGCGATACATTCCTCTTCGCGAGCCACTCTCACAAACAGGCCCTGGGCTGGCCTCACTGAGAGAAATATGTCTCTCAGTTCCTGCTTGGCAAACAGAGAAGGTGACTACCAATTCTATGGACGCCTTCTCTCCAGTTCTGGTCTCCTCAGCCCTCTGGTCTGTCTTGGATTCCCTCAAGGCAAGTTCTTGGCTGCCTGGAAACCCCTCTGGTCACAGTCCTACTCGAGCCCATGGAGCAGAGTTTTGGCTATTTTGTCTAGTAGCTTCTTCAAGCATCAGTTAAGGAATCCCCTTCTCTGACAGTAATTTACTTTGCTTGATTCTTATACTCTTTTCCCTCAAAGAAGTCACATGGCTCAAAAGCATGCCCAGGGGGCGTGTGGTTAGTAATTTTGGCTGATTGGTATTTGGAAGGGGTGGGGGCGGGGTCCCGAACAAAGACCACTGCACGTTTACCCACTCATCAATCATTCACTCTGGCTCTCGGCATGGTGTCCTTGCTGTAAGGTCACTATAACCAGGTCGGCCTGTGCTCCATGGAACTTTATATTTACTTTTGCACGGGCCCATATTTGCCAACCAATAGGCTCAATATCGATTGCACACGCAGGCTTTGCCAGTTCTTTTTCAAATCTGCTTCTGCTTATAGGGACCCTGCTCCTAGGATCCTCCGCAGCCCTCCAGCCATGTTTAAGTCATGTCAAGTTATGCTCACACCATTCATTCACCATGGCCACACCAATTTGGCACCATCCCAACCTAGACCAGGCCCTAGTGCAGGCCAGGCCAAAGTGCTGTCCCCACGGTTATCTATTGCTCTCAATGCTGACTGAATTAGCCCTGAAACCCGCCTCGCCTCAGGTGACACGTCACTTCAGCAGCTTTGCAACCGAACAGTCTCCATTTTACAGAGCTCATAAACTATTTCCTGTGCAAACATCTCACAAGGGCCATGACAATCCGCTGGTTCCGATTGGCAGAGACCTATGACGTCTCTTGGCAGAGACCTCATAGGACCCCCTTCAGGATAATACTGAGAAAATAGTTGGAGGCAGGGGCAGTACACCTGCCAGGCCTGGCTGGGCACTTGTGGACTCAGAGGCTACGTCTACACTACGCCATTACTCCGGTTTTACAGAAGTCGATTTTGGGGAACAGATATTATAAAGCCGAGTGCGTGCATCCCCACTAAGCACTTTAATTCGGCGGTGTGCGTCCGCAGTACCGGGGCAAGTGTCGACATTCCGAGAGGTGCACTGTGGGTAGTTAGCCCTCAGTTCCCACAGTCCCTGCTGCCCATTGGAATTCTGGGTTGAGCTCCCAATGCCTGATGGGGCCAACATTTTGTCACGGGTGGTTATCGGCAAATGTGGTCAGTCAACCCTCCCTCCCTCCGTGAAAGCAATGGGAGACAATTATTTCGCACCCTTTTCCCTGGATTGCCTGTGCAGACGCCATATCATAGAGCCTGTTCAGCTCACTGCAGCAGTTATGACCATTGTAAACACCTTGCGCATTATCGTGCAGTTTATGCAGAAAAAGAACCTGAAAAAACAGGCGAGGAGGCGACGGCAGCACGGTGATGACAGCGATGAGGATATGGACACAGACTCCTCTCAAAGTATGGTCCCCGGCCATTTGGACATCCTGGTGGCAATGGGGCAGGCTCATGCCATGGAACGCCGATTCTGGGCCCGGGAAACAAGCACAAACTGGTGCGACCACATAGCGTTGCAGGTCTGGGATGAATCCCAGTGGCTGCGAAAGTTTCGCATGCGTAAGGGCACTTTCCTGGAACTTTGTGACTTGCTGTCCCCTGCCCTGAAGTGCCAGGAAACCAGGATGAGAGCAGCCCTGACAGTCCAGAAGCGAGTGGCCATAGCCCTCTGGAAGCTCACAACACCTGACAGCTACCGGTCAGTTGCAAATCACTTTGGAGTGGGCAAATCTACCGTGGGGGTTGCTGTGATGCAAGTAGCCAACGGAATCGTTGAACTGTTGCTATCAAAGGTAGTGACCCTGGGAAACGTGCAGGCGATAGTAGATGGCTTCGCTGCGATGGGATTCCCTAACTGTGGTGGGACTATAGACGGAACGCACATCCCTATCCTGGGACCGGACCAACAGGCCAGCCAGTACATTAACCGAAAGGGCTACTTTTCAGTGGTGCTGCAAGCACTGGTGGATCACAAGGGACGTTTCACCAACATCAACGTTAGATGGCCAGGAAAGGTTCATGACACTCGCGTTTTCAGTAACTCTGGTCTGTTTAGATGGCTGCAGGAAGGTATTTCCTTCCCGGACCAGAAAATAACTGTTGGGGATGTGGAGATGCCTATAGTGATCCTTGGGGACCCAGCCTACCCTCTAATGCCCTGGCTCATGAAGCCGTACACAGGCGCCCTGGACAGTGATAAGGAGCTCTTCAATTACAGTCTGAGCAAGTGCAGAATGGTGGTGGAGTTTGCATTTGGACGTTTGAAAGGGCAATGGCGCAGCTTATTGACTCGTTCAGATCTCAGCGAAACCAATATACCCATTGTTATTGCTGCTTGCTGTGTGCTCCACAATCTCTGTGAGAGTAAGGGGGAGACGTTTATGGTGGGGTGGGAGGTTGAGGCAAATCGCCTGGCTGCAGCTTATGCGCAACCAGACACCAGAGCGATTAGAAGAGCACAGCAGGGCGCGCTGCGCATCAGAGAAGCTTTGAAAACCAGTTTCATGACTGGCCAGGGTACCGTGTGACTGTTCTGTTTGTTTCTGCTTGATGAAAATCCGCCCCCTTGCTTTACTCTAATTACCTGTAAGCCACCCGCCCTCCCCTCTTCGAGCACAGCTTGCTTGCAAAGGAAATAAAGTCACTATTGTTTAAAAAACATGTATTATTTTTTAATTGATAGGGAGAGAACTCCCAAGGTAGCCCAGGTGGGGCTGTGGGAGGAGGGAAGGAAAAGCGATCACAGCTTACAGAATTCGGCTTGCAGGCGGCCATGGTGAGCCCTAGTCTTTCGGCTTCTGCAGCCTTCATAACAGCAGCGCCCTCCTTTCCCATACCAAGCAAAGCCCGTTGAGTTGGCCATTTAGTGCTGCGGTTTTCGGGTTATGTGCAGCAGCAGAAACCCAACTAACCCCCCCCCCCATCCGATTCTCTGGGATGATCGCTTTACTCCTCCCCCCACTGCATGGATGGTATCAGGGAAGAGTCCTGCTAGCCAAACACGAACAACTCAGCGCCAATGCCGACTTTCCCCCGCAGCCCACCGCTTGCCAAACTGTGGGGAGGATTTCTTTTCAGGCACAGGCAAACAGCCCAGTAGAAATGGCCACCTCGGAATGTCCCCTTAATTAAATTCCCCTATTTCAACCAGGTCACCATGACTGATATCACTCTGATGAGGATAACACAGACACAGAAAGAAGGGATGTTGCTTGAATGCCAGCAAACACCGGGACCATACGCTGCCAGGCTTTGTCATGCAATGATACCAGAGTACTTCCTGCTGGCCTGGCGTGGTAAAGTGTCCTACCACGGAGGATGCAATAAGGCTGCTCTCCCCAGAAACCTTCTGCAAAGGCTTTTCGAGTACCTCCAGGAGAGCTTCATGGAGATGTCCCTGGAGGATTTCCGCTCCATCCCCAGACACGTTAACAGAGTTTTCCAGTAGCTGGACTGGCCACGAATGCATCCCTAACCCTCAAGGCAACTTAATCATTAAAGAACACTTGCTTTTCAACCATGTATTTTATTTACAAAAGGTACACTCACCAGAGGTGCCTTCTCCGGCTTCACCGTCCGGGATACCGCCTTGGGAGGGTTGGGAGGGTATTTCTGTTAGGGTGATAAAAAGATCCTGGCTGTCGGGGAGATCGGTGTGCTGTGTGCTCTCCGCAACCTCATCATCATCAGCATCATCATCTTCCCCGTCCGCCAAATCCTCAGGCATGGCAACTGAGATTACCCCATTGTCGGAGTCCACGGACAGGGGTGGGGTGGCAGCCACCCCTAGAACGGCATGCAGCTCAGTGTAGAAGCGGCATGTCTGGGGCTGTGACCCGGAGCGTCCGTTTGACTCTTTGGTTTTCTGTTACGCTTGCCTGAGCTCCTTAATTTTCACGCAGCACTGGGTTGCGTCCCTGCTGTATCCTCTCTGCATCGTGGCCTTGGAGACTTGGGCATATGTATTGGCATTTCGTCTTTTGGACCGTAGTTCTGATAGCACGGATTCATCTCCCCATAGAGCGATCAGATCCCGTACCTCCCGTTCGGTCCATGCCGGAGCTCTTTTTCGATTCTGGGACTGCATGGTCACCTGTGCTGATGAGCTCGCCACGCTGGCCAAACAGGAAATGAAATTCAAAAAGTTCCTGGGGCTTTTCCTGTATACCTGGCCAGTGTGTCTGAGCTCAGAGTGCTGTCCAGAGCGGTCACAATGGTGCACTGTGGGATAGCTCCCGGAGGCCAATACCGTTGAATTGCATCCACACTAACCCTAATTCGACATGGCCATATTGATTTTAGCAGTAATCCCCTCATCAGGGAGGAGTACAGAATTCGATTTTAAGAGCCCTTTATGTCAGAAAAAATGTGGACGGCTGCAGGGTTAATTTGATTTAACGCTGCTAAATTCAACAAACTTGTAGTGTGGACCAGGCCATAGACTTTGCAGCCAGAAGGGACCATCATGATCTAGTCTGACCTCCCGCACATCACAGGCCACAGAACCTCACCCACCCGCTCCAGTAACAGACCCCTGACCTCTGGCTGAGTCACTGATGTCCTCAAATCATGAGTTAAAGACTTCGGGTTACAGAGACTCCACCATTTACACTAGTTCAAACCCCTAAGTGACCCTGTGACAGGGTCGGACTCACCCGGCGGCGCCTCCTGCTGGTTTCAGTCGGGAATTAGCTCACCAGCCTCTGGAGTGCCCTCTGCAGGCCAGTGATCCGCCTGTCCACTCTGGCCCCATGTCCCTCTCAGGACCCGGTGCCCTTTTAACTGGGGTGCTGCCCCTTGCAGTACCCCTAGACCTGGGCCTCCCCTCCCCAGGGGAACCCCCAACCCACTATCCCCACCTCGCCTCAGTCGTAGGCTACTGCCAGTCACCAGCTAGCCCCCGCGCCCTGGGGCAGACTGCAGTATAAGCCACTCATCACAGGCAAAGGGGGTTTGGACCTGCTGCCTCGGCCTACCTGTGGGCTGCCCCCAAAATCCCAGTACCTAGTGGGGCCTAACCCTAGGCCACAGCCTGGGGTTTTCTCAGGCTGGAGCTCCCCAGCTCCTCTGGCCTTCCCCAGCCCTGCTCCACCCTAGGTACCTGGTCAGGTCCCTGCAGCCAGGCCCTTCCCTCTCTAAAGACAGAGTCTGTTTGCTCCAGGCCCACTGCCCTCTTATCCAGGCCAGCTGGGCCCTGATTAAACTGGCCACACCTGTGGCTGCTTTGCCAAACAGCCTAGGGCCTTGGCTACACTTGCAGATGTACAGCGCTGTTAGTTAAACCCGTGTTCGTACAGCTGAGTAGGGAAAGCGCTGCAGCCTGTCCACACTGGCAGCCGCCAGCGCAGTTACTACCACTGACGTGGCTACATTCGCCGCACTTGCAGCGGTTTTGGGAGAGGTGCATTATGGGCAGGTATCCCACAGAACACCTCTTCCAATTCTGGTGCCGTGGGTTGTGGGAAGGGGGCGTGGGGTATGGTGCATTCTGGGTCCTGTCCCAACGCCCTGTGATGCATCGCTTCGCATCCCAGCAATCCCTGTGTTTCCGGCCACAATTTGCGCCATCTTTCAACGGTTTCTTTGTAGCGTGATCTGTGCTCCGTTTCGGTCAGCGGGAAAATGGATCCCGACCTGGTGAGCAAAATACTGACGAGTCTCGCCAGCACATCACGTTTGGCAGTCGAGCTGTTCCTTAAGATCCACAGTGACAGCGAGGAGTCCGGCGATGACGATGACGATGAAATTGTCACGCAAAACGCGTACGACACGAACTTGCTTGTGGCATTCACGGACATGCTATGCACCGTGGAACGCCGCTTTTGGGCTCGGGAAACCAGCACAGAGTGGTGGGATCACATTGTCATGCAAGTCTGGGATGACGAGCAGTGGGTGCAGAACTTTCGAATGAGAAAAGCTACTTTCATGGGACTGTGTGAGGAGCTCGCCCCCGCCCTGCGGCGCAAGGACACGAGATTGAGAGCTGCCCTGACGGTGGAGAAGCGGGTGGCTATTGCAATCTGGAAGCTCGCAACTCCGGACTGCTATCGATCAGTAGCGAACCAGTTTGGAGTGGGAAAGTCGACCATTGGGATCGTGCTGATGCAAGTTTGCAAGGCCATTAATCGCATCCTGCTCAGAAGAACCGTGACTCCGGGTAACATGCAGGACATTGTGGCTGGCTTTGAACAAATGGGTTTCCCTAACTGCGGAGGGGCTATAGATGGGACGCATATTCCTATTCTGGCACCACCCCACCTAGCATCCGAGTACATTAATCGGAAGGGGTATTTCTCCATGGTTCTCCAGGCGCTTGTGGATCACTGTGGGCGTTTCATTGACATCAACGCAGGCTGGCCCGGAAAGGTGCATGATGCACGCATCTTTCGGAACACTGCCCTGTTCCGGAAGATGCAGTCCGGGACTTTTTTCCCAGACCGGAAGATCACGGTAGGGGAAATTGAAATGCCCACTGTGATCCTTGGAGACCCCGCGTACCCTTTAATGCCATGGCTCATGAAACCCTACACAGGGAGCCTAGACACCAGCAAGGAACGGTTCAACTACAGGCTGAGCAGGTGCAGAATGACTATGGAGTGTGCTTTTGGCCGTTTGAAGGGCCGCTGGCGATCTCTATATGGGAAGCTGGACTTGGCTGAACACAGCATCCCCGCGGTTATATCCGTGTGCTGTACCCTCCATAATATTTGTGAAGGGAAGGGTGAAATGTTCACTCAGGCGTGGACCTCAGAGGTTCAACACCTGGAGGCTGAATTTGCACAGCCAGAGAGCAGGGCTATTAGAGGGGCCCAGCGTGGGGCTGCAAGGATTAGGGATGCCTTGAGGGAGAAATTTGAGGCTGACAACCACCACTAATGTGTGCTGCCCTGCACGACCCTGAACTGAAGTGGTTCCAATGTTATCAGTTATCTGTCTTTGCTAAGCTGATTTGTGTTTGCTCAGCTGACTTGCGTTGCCTGTTTCTTTCCTGGGCTAAGGTATCTTTTTTCCTTATGCAATAATAAAGACTGTTTGCACATCTAAAGAATCCGTTTATTACAGAGAAAATACATGTATTAAAAAGAAACACAACTGCTTGTGAGACAGAAAGGGCAAGGGGGTGGTGGGTGGTGTGGGGAAGGGTTCAATCACAGGGTATGGTATGTCCTGCTTTCATACTCGGGCTTCCTGTCTGGAGTGCTGTGCAGGATGTCTATAATTCGGGATGGGAGTTGAGTGCAGTGGGTAAGGGTCATAGTTTCCAGGGCTGTCTGGTGAAGCTACAGGTGTTGGGGGCATCTGCTGTGGGCGATAAGAACCAGTATGTTGGGTGAAGTGGGCAGGTGGTGACATGGGGGCACAAGTGTTTTGGGACACTGGCTGCAGGGGGGGGCGGGGGCGGTACTGCTCCGCCTGCATGGCGACGAGCGCCTGGATAGAGTCCGCTTGGCGCGCCATGATGCTAATCAGCTCCTTTGTGCTTTCCTGCCGGAGCTGCATGCTTTGCCGCCAGTGCGCTGCGTTTTCCTGGCGGAGCCTGCTTTCACTCTCCCTCCACTCCCGAGCCTTTTGATTCTCTTTAAGAGACTGGTTCATAACTTCCTGCAGCATGTCTTCTTTCGTTCTTCTGGGCCTCTTCCTGAGCCTTTGGAGTCTCTCAGCCGGTGATAAGAAGGACGGCGGAGATCTCAAGGTTGCATCTGGAAGGCAAAATGCAACATTTAACAGAGGCATCATTGTTTTATGCCAGACAGAGCAATGATTCCCCCACACTTAAGGAGGGCACACACAGTCTCCAAAACAGCACAATTTTCCCGTCCCAAACAGAGCGCACAGACCCCACGGGAGCCCCAAAATGGTGAGTAAACACAGGGTAAAGGGGGACTGATTGTTTCGCGGATGTACTGTCCGATGGGTTTCTGTGCCTTGGGGAGAGCCAACAGCTGCAGGGGGAACCTACACTGAACACTATCCCCACATTTTCCACAGGAGTTCGTCCTGGAAGATATCTCGCTGCTGAGGGTGTCCGGGGAAGCAAGGGAGGGTCTTCTACTGCAATGCGGCTTCCGCCCTGGCCCATATGCAGCTTGCCTGTGTGCAGCATGGTCCCCCCCGCCCCTCGCGGCACAGTGGCGCGGACACGTTACCCTGACTGGGACAAGGACCACGGCGGCTCTCCCAATGAACCTGCGCAAGCGCATTGCCCACGTCCTGGCTGAGACTTTCGAAGAGATTACAGTGGCCGATTTCTCCGATGTGATAGACCACATCAATGCGCTCTTCCGCATCTAGGCATGCATGCAGCCCAAACCCTCCTCGCCCAAGGACCACACACCGAAAAAACTCCTTCCCGAAAATAAAAGCTGCTTGCCGCGAACCTGTTCTTCTCTTTCTCTCCCAGCGCATACCGGCTGCTGCGACTGGCTCCCTTCCTCCTGGCTTGAGAAGAGCTCCTGGCTGCATGCACCCAGGGAGTCAGGGGTGTCTCCCCCAGCCACAGCACCCTCGCTTCTGTTTTCTTCAACCCTCTCCTCCTCCTCCTTCTCTCCCTCCTCCTCCTCCTCCACCTCTCCCTCCTCCTCCTCCTCCTCCTCCCGCTCTCCCGTGTCCACGGTGGTGCTCGGAAGAGTAGTGGGGTCAACCCCAAGTATTGCATCCAGCTCTTGGTAGAATCGGCAGGTTGTGGGGGGAGCACCCGAGCGCTTGTTTGCCTCGCGGGCTTTGCGGTATGCACTCCGCAGCTCCTTTACTTTTATCCTGCACTGCATTGCGTCCCGGTCATGGCCCCTTTCAATCATGGCCCTTGATATCTGGCCGAAAGTATCGAAATTCCTCCGGCTGGATGGCAGCTGGGACTGGACAGCTTCCTCCCCGCAAACAGCGATGAGGTCCAGCAGCTCTCCATTGCTCCATACTGGGGCTCGTCTCGCACATGGAGGCATGGTTACCTGGAAAGATGCGCTGAGAGCACTCCACGCCTGGCTGAGCAAACAGGAAGGGGATATTTAAAATTCCAAGGGAATTTAAAGGGTCGGAGTGGCGGTTTAAAGGGTCGGAGTGGCGGTTGGTCACCTGAGGCCAGGGCAGTAGAGTGCTAATTGATGACCAGAGTGGCTAGAACAGGCGTTGTGGGATACTTCCGAATACTTCTGGAGGCCAATAACAGCGCATTGGGTGACCACACTGTGGCTGCAGTGCACCAGCAGCAGCGCAACAAACGTTATTCCTCTCGGGGAGGTGGAGTACCTGCAGCGCTGTACCTGCGGAGATGCAGCGCTGCACGTGCCTTGCGAGTGTAGCCAGTTAGTGAGTTACAGCGCTGCCGGCAGTTTTATTGCGCTGTAACTCGTGAGTGTAGCCAAGGCCTAGCTTTCAGCCTCAGCCCTCTCCCAGGGCTGTTTCCAGCCCCTCAGGGCAGGAGCGGGTATCCACCCTGCTACAGACCCGTGCCCCATGCTGCAGAGGAAGGCAAAAAACCTCCTGGGTCTCGGTCAATCTGACCCAGAGGAAAATTCCTTCTTGACCCCAGCTATGATGGTCAGTTGGACCCTGAGCATTTCAGCAAGACCCACCAGCCAGACACCTGGGAAAGAATTCTCTGTAGTAACACAGAGCTCTCCCCATCGAGTGTCCCGGCTCTGGCCATTGGAGATACTTGCTGCTAGCAGTCGCGGATCGGCTACCTGCCATTGTCGGCGTCTCCTCATACCACCCCCCTCCATAAACTTCTCAAGCTCTGTCTTGAAGCCAGTTACATTTTTTGCCCCCACTGCTCCCCTGGGAAGTGGGTGTGTCTGGGCAGCCCCCCTTGCCCAGACTACAACTGACACCTCATGTCTGAGTAGTTTGCCAGGCCTGGCAACTGGAATGCTTGAAATTCCATTCTGAACCCGTTTCCTCCCATCACTCTTGTCTGGCTCCATCGGGGAGGCGAGAACGGGCTCGGGGGCGGGGCTGCCCAGAGGATTCAGGGGCCTGGGGCACAGCAGTTTCGGGGGCCCCTCTGCTGAAATGCCGCTGAAAGCGGTAGCCGCACTTAAGCAGCTGCTGAAACGTCGCCCAATAAGGTGAGGGCGGCGACCAAGCTCCCACTGCAGTTCCGCCAAATCATCGAATCATCGAATCAGAGAATCTCAGGGTTGGAAGGGACCTTAGGAGGTCATCTAGTCCAACCCCCTGCTCAAAGCAGGACCAACCCCAATTTCTGCCCCAGATCCCTAAATGGCCCCCTCAAGGATTGAACTCACAACCCTGGGTTTAGCAGGCCAATGCTCAAACCACTGAGCTATCCCTCCCCCCAAATACGGCGGCGATCAAGCAAACGCCGAAGCGCCGGACGTTGCGGGGCCCCCTTAGGCGCGGGGCCCAATTCCGGGGAATCGGCCGAATTGGCTTAAAGCCGGCTCTGCCCCGCAGTGCTCCGGGTCTTCGGCGGCGGGTCCTTCACTCGCTCCAGGTGTGTTCGGCGGCACTGAAGGACCCGCTGCCGCCGTGCCGCCGAAAACCTGGAGCACCGCCCTGTCCATAAAAGCGTCACTCGAACTCTCGTGGGGGCCCCCGTGGGGCCTGGGGCAAATTGCCCCACTTCCCCGCCCCCCCTGCCCCCCTCCAGGCAGCCCTGCTCTAGGGTCCTGTCCATGACTGGCGGATCTCGGGTCCTGAGGCGTCTTGTGGTGTCCATCGGCCGTTCGGGAAGGAATAGCTGAGGAAATGCCGGAGGAATGAATTGATTTGCCGTGGCCAGACCTGCACGGCAGAAAGTGTGGTAGAGAGAGAGCCCCTCTGCTCTGCACGGGACGGTGGGATGAGGCTGGCACGGGGCAGGCGTGATAGAGAGAGAGCCCCTCTGCTCTGCACGGGACGGTGAGATGAGGCTGGCACGAGGCAGGCGTGGTAGAGAGAGAGCCCCTCTGCTCTGCCTGGGACGGTGGGCTGAGGCTGGCATAGGGCAGGCGTGGTAGAGAGAGAGCCCCTCGGCTCTGCACGGGATGGTGGGATGACGCTGGCACGGGGCAGGCGTGGTAGAGAGAGAGCCCCTCTGCTCTGCACGGGACGGTGGGAAGAGGCTGGCACGGGACAGGCGTGGTAGAGAGAGCCCCTCTGCTCTGCCTGGGACGGTGGGAAGAGGCTGGCATGGGGCAGGCGTGGTAGAGAGAGAGCCCCTCTGCTCTGTACGGGACGGTGGGATGAGGCTGGCACGGGGCAGGCGTGGTAGAGAGAGAGCCCCTCTGCTCTGCACGGGACGGTGAGATGAGGCTGGCACGGGGCAGGCGTGGTAGAGAGAGAGCCCCTCTGCTCTGCACGGGACGGTGGGAAGAGGCTGGCACAGGGCAGGCATGGTAGAGAGAGAGCCCCTCTGCTCTGCCTGGGACGGTGGGCTGAGGCTGGCACAGGGCAGGCGTGGTAGAGAGAGAGCCCCTCTGCTCTGCACGGGACGGTGGGATGAGGCTGGCACGGGGCAGGCGTGGTAGAGAGAGAGCCCCTCTGCTCTGCCTGGGACGGTGGGAAGAGGCTGGCATGGGGCAGGCGTGGTAGAGAGAGCCCCTCTGCTGTGCACGGGACGGTGGGCTGAGGCTGGCACGGGGCAGGCGTGGTAGAGAGAGAGCCCCTCTGCTCTGCCTGGGACGGTGGGTTGAGGCTGGCACGGGGCAGGCGTGGTAGAGAGAGAGCCCCTCTGCTCTGCCTGGGACGGTGGGTTGAGGCTGGCACGGGGCAGGCGTGGTAGAGAGAGAGCCCCTCTGCTCTGCCTGGGACGGTGGGAAGAGGCTGGCACGGGGCAGGCATGGTAGAGAGAGAGCCCCTCTGCTCTGCACGGGATGGTGGGATGAGGCTGGCACGGGGCAGGCGTGGTAGAGAGAGAGCCCCTCTGCTCTGCACGGGACGGTGGGAAGAGGCTGGCACGGGGCAGGCGTGGTAGAGAGAGAGCCCCTCTGCTCTGCCTGGGACGGTGGGAAGAGGCTGGCATGGGGCAGGCGTGGTAGAGAGAGAGCCCCTCTGCTGTGCACGGGACGGTGGGCTGAGGCTGGCACGGGGCAGGCGTGGTAGAGAGAGAGCCCCTCTGCTCTGCACGGGACGGTGAGATGAGGCTGGCACGGGGCAGGCGTGGTAGAGAGAGAGCCCCTCTGCTCTGCCTGGGACGGTGGGCTGAGGCTGGCACGGGGCAGGCGTGGTAGAGAGAGAGCCCCTCTGCTCTGCCTGGGATGGTGGGAAGAGGCTGGCATGGGGCAGGCGTGGTAGAGAGAGAGCCCCTCTGCTCTGCCTGGGACGGTGGGCTGAGGCTGGCACGGGACAGGCGTGGTAGAGAGAGAGCCCCTCTGCTGTGCACGGGACGGTGGGCTGAGGCTGGCACGGGGCAGGCGTGGTAGAGAGAGAGCCCCTCTGCTCTGCACGGGACGGTGGGATGAGGCTGGCACGGGGCAGGCGTGGTAGAGAGAGAGCCCCTCTGCTCTGCACGGGACAGTGAGATGAGGCTGGCACGGGGCAGGCGTGGTAGAGAGAGAGCCCCTCTGCTCTGCACGGGACGGTGAGATGAGGCTGGCACGGGGCAGGCGTGGTAGAGAGAGAGCCCCTCTGCTCTGCCTGGGACGGTGGGCTGAGGCTGGCACGGGGCAGGCGTGGTAGAGAGAGCCCCTCTGCTCTGCCTGGGACGGTGGGAAGAGGCTGGCACGGGGCAGGCATGGTAGAGAGAGAGCCCCTCTGCTCTGCACGGGATGGTGGGATGAGGCTGGCATAGGGCAGGCGTGGTAGAGAGAGAGCCCCTCTGCTGTGCACGGGATGGTGAGATGAGGCTGGCACGGGGCAGGCGTGGTAGAGAGAGAGCCCCTCTGCTGTGCACGGGACGGTGGGATGAGGCTGGCATAGGGCAGGCGTGGTAGAGAGAGAGCCCCTCTGCTCTGCACGGGATGGTGGGATGAGGCTGGCATAGGGCAGGCGTGGTAGAGAGAGAGCCCCTCTGCTGTGCACGGGATGGTGAGATGAGGCTGGCACGGGGCAGGCGTGGTAGAGAGAGAGCCCCTCTGCTGTGCACGGGACGGTGGGATGAGGCTGGCATAGGGCAGGCGTGGTAGAGAGAGAGCCCCTCTGCTCTGCACGGGATGGTGGGATGAGGCTGGCATAGGGCAGGCGTGGTAGAGAGAGAGCCCCTCTGCTGTGCACGGGATGGTGGGATGAGGCTGGCATAGGGCAGGCGTGGTAGAGAGAGAGCCCCTCTGCTGTGCACGGGACGGTGGGCTGAGGCTGGCACGGGGCAGGCATGGTAGAGAGAGAGCCCCTCTGCTCTGCCTGGGACGGTGGGCTGAGGCTGGCATGGGGCAGGCGTGGTAGAGGGAGAGCCCCTCTGCTCTGCACGGGACGGTAGGATGAGGCTGGCACGGGGCAGGCGTGGCAGAGAGAGAGCCCCTCTGCTCTGCCTGGGATGGTGGGAAGAGGCTGGCATGGGGCAGGCGTGGTAGAGAGAGAGCCCCTCTGCTCTGCCTGGGACGGTGGGAAGAGGCTGGCACGGGGCAGGCGTGGCAGAGAGAGAGCCCCTCTGCTCTGCCTGGGACGGTGGGAAGAGGCTGGCACGGGGCAGGCGTGGTAGAGAGAGAGCCCCTCTGCTCTGCCTGGGACGGTGGGAAGAGGCTGGCACGGGGCAGGCGTGGTAGAGAGAGAGCCCCTCTGCTCTGCACGGGACGGTGAGATGAGGCTGGCACGGGGCAGGCGTGGTAGAGAGAGAGCCCCTCTGCTCTGCACGGGACGGTGGGATGAGGCTGGCACGGGGCAGGCGTGGTAGAGAGAGAGCCCCTCTGCTCTGCACGGGACGGTGAGATGAGGCTGGCACGGGGCAGGCGTGGTAGAGAGAGAGCCCCTCTGCTCTGCACGGGACGGTGAGATGAGGCTGGCACGGGGCAGGCGTGGTAGAGAGAGAGCCCCTCTGCTCTGCCTGGGACGGTGGGCTGAGGCTGGCACGGGGCAGGCGTGGTAGAGAGAGCCCCTCTGCTCTGCACGGGACAGTGGGCTGAGGCTGGCACGGGGCAGGTTGAGTCCCAAAGCCTCAGAGGCCCGCCTCACCTGTGACCCGCAGCTTAGCTGGCATTGCCCATGATGGGTTTTCCCTCCCCCTGCGAGCAGGGGGTGAGCGGGCTCTCCCCCGACACCTAGTGATGAGCTGGGGGACCAGGCTTGGGGACGGCGTGGCCGCCTAGGCAGTCCCGTCTGAACACAGCCGGTTCTGCACTGTACGGTGCACTGCGAATTGAACCTGACCCTTGCTGCTGCCGTCTCCGCCTGGCGAAAGAGTCCCAGGCTGAAGGCCTGGGACTGGCTGGTGTCAGAGTCAGGAGACCGGGCCAGATGGATGCCTGACAGGGAAGGGCCGGGCAGGGGCGGCACCAGGTTTTTTGCCGCCCTACACAGCGGCGGGAGAGGCTGCCACCGAAGTGCCACCAGGGTCCTCGGCGGCATTTCGGCGGCAGCCTCTCCCGCCGGTGGCTGCCGAGGGACCTGAGATGCCGCCCCCCAAATCCTGGTGCCCTAGGCAACCGCCTAGGGTCACCTAATGGTAGTGCCGGCCCCATGGCTCCCTGATGGGGGTGGATCCGTCTGGGAATCGCCCCGGGGGGGAGGGCTGGGGTCCCTCTGGCTCCCCCATGGGGTGGATCTGTCCAGGAATTGCCCCGGGGGGAGGGCTGGGGTCCTTCTGGCTCCCCGACGGGGGTGGATCTGTCCGGGAATTGCCCCGGGGAGAGGGCTGGGGTCCTGGCTGCCCCATGGGGTGGATCCGTCCGGGAATTACCCCGGGGGGAGGGCTGGGGTCCCTCTGGCTCCCCCATGGGATGGATCTGTCCGGGAATTGCCCCGTTGGGAGGGCCGGGTGTCCCATGGCTCCCCGACGGGGCCATGGGGGTTGACCCAGCTGGAAATCCGTCCCA
Source organism: Chelydra serpentina (assembly GCA_037349315.1). Lineage (NCBI taxonomy): Eukaryota > Metazoa > Chordata > Testudines > Chelydridae > Chelydra > Chelydra serpentina. The sequence continues at coordinate 499,556 of JBAIAC010000258.1, read as the reverse complement.
GGGGGAAGCCGCGGGCACCTCCCTGTGGGGGATTACCACGGGGGAGGCTTGTGGGGCCGGGCCGGGTGCGCTCAGCCTTGATCCCCGGCCGGTGGCAGCCCCGCACCCTCCGCTTGGCGGAGGCAGCCGGAGGGGCGGGCTGAGCGCGGGGTGCAGCCTGGGCTGGGGCGGGACTCCCCGCGTTCAGCGTCCCGGAGCTTGGAGCCGGCGATGGAGCTCACGGGTTTCGGCTCCCACCTGGGCTGGGCCGCGTGTGTGCTGGGGCTGGCGCTGCTCCTCCGCGCCCGGAGAAAGGGCTCCTGGCACCCCCGCCTGTCCGCCACCGACCTGACCGGCAAGACGGCCATCGTCACCGGAGCCAACAGCGGTGAGTCTGGCCCCGGCCCCCGCGGTGCTCGGCGCTGCGCACGAGTAGCAGCCGGAGGCGCCGGCGTCTCCATGCGTCCCTCTGCCCCGGCGCGCCCCGGGAGAGGGGCCGGGCCACCCCAGCCATCGGCAGGGAGAGGGGAAGGTGGCCGGGGTCCCCCGCCTCCAGAGCCCCCCGCCTCGCGGCTCCAGAGCCCGGCTCCTCTGGGCGGGAGGGGACCGGGACCCGCCGCTGCTGCCAGCCCGGAGAGGCAGCGGGAGCCGTGGCGGGGAGAGGGGGGGTGAACGTGGGGATTCCGCGGGGGGGTGTTCCATGCAGCGGTGACGCGGGGGTGAACGTGGGGATCCCGCGGGGGGTGGGGGGTCCATGCAGCGGTGACGCGGGGGTGAACGTGGGGATCGCGCGGGGGGGGGTGAATGTGGGGATCCCACGGGGTGGGGGTGTGTCCATGCGGCGGTGACGCGGGGGTGAACGTGGGGATCCCGCGGGGGGGAGGGGTGAATGTGGGGATCCCACGGGGGGGGTGTCCATGCAGCGGTGACGCGGGGGTGAACGTGGGGATCCCGCGGGGAGGGGGGGGCGGTCAGTCGCTTAAACAGAAAAGTAACTAAACAGCGCGGGGAGGGCGGCGTGTGGCTGCCCCTGTCCCTGCCCCTTGGGGGCTGCTTCTGCCTCCGGGCCTGAGCGCAGCCGGGGGGCGCGGGGGGGCTGGCGACCGGGCCAGGGCTGAGCTCAGGAGGGGAGCGCGCGCGGCTGGTTCCTGCTGTGGAATGGGGGGTGGGGGAGGGAAGGGCTGGATGAGATAACTGGCTCTGTGGATGAGGGGAAAGCAGTGGATGTGCTATTTCTTGACTTTAGCAAAGCTTTTGATACAGTCTCCCACAGCGTTCTTGCCAGCAAGTTAAAGAAGTATGGGCTGGATGAATGGACGGTAAGGTGGATAGAAAACTGGCTGGATGGTCGTGCTCAACGGGTAGTGATCAATGGCTCCATGTCTAGTTGGCAGCCGGTATCAAGTGGAGTGCCCCAAGGGTCGGTGCTGGGGCCGGTTTTGTTCAATATCTTTATCAACGATCTGGAGGATGGTGTGGACTGCACCCTTAGCAAGTTTGCAGATGACACTAAACTGGGAGGAGTGGTTGATACGCTGGAGGGTAGGGACAGGATACAGAGGGACCTAGACAAATTAGAGGATTGGGCCAAAAGAAATCTGATGAGGTTCAACAAGGACAAGTGCAGAGTCCTGCACTTAGGCCGGAAGAATCCCATGCACTGCTACAGACTAGGGACCGAATGGCTGGGCAGCAGTTCTGCAGAAAAGGACCTAGGGGTTACAGTGGACGAAAAGCTGAATATGAGTCAACAGTGTGCCCTTGTTGCCAAGAAGGCTAACGGCATTTTGGGCTGTATAAGTAGGAGCATTTCCAGCAGATCGAGGGACGTGATCATTCCCCTCTATTCGGCACTGGTGAGGCCTCATTTGGAGTACTGTGTCCAGTTTTGGGCCCCACACTACAAGGAGGATGTGGATAAATTGGAAAGAGTCCAACGGAGGGCAACAAAAATGATTAGGGGGCTGGAGCACATGACTTATGAGGAGAGGCTGAGGGAATTGGGATTGTTTAGCCTGCAGAAGAGAAGACTGAGGGGGGATTTGATAGCTGCTTTCAACTACCTGAAAGGGGGTTCCAAAGAGGATGGATCTAGACTGTTCTCAGTGGTAGAAGATGACAGAACAAGGAGTAATGGTCTCAAGTTGCAGAGGGGGAGGTTTAGGTTGGATATTAGGAAAAACATTTTCACGAGTAGGGTGGTGAAGCACTGGAATGGGTTCCCTAGGGAGGTGGTGGAATCTCCTTCCTTAGAGGTTTTTAAGGTCAGGCTTGACAAAACCCTGGCTGGGATGATTTAGTTGGGGTTGGTCCTGCTTTGAGCAGGGGGTTGGACTAGATGACCTCCTGAGGTCCCTTCCAACCTGAGATTCTATGATTCTATGATTCTATGATGCTCACAGAGGGCTGGGGGGGAAGGGGCTGGATGCTCACAGAGGGTTGGGGGGGAAGGGGCTGGATGCTCACAGAGGGCTGCGGGGGAAGGGGCTGGATGCTCACAGAGGGCTGGGGGGGAAGGGGCTGGATGCTCACAGAGGGCTGGGGGGGAAGGGGCTGGATGCTCACAGAGGGTTGGGGGGGAAGGGGCTGGCCGGCTCACAGAGGGCTGGGGGGGAAGGGGCTGGATGTTCACAGAGGGCTGGGGGGGAAGGGGCTGGATGCTCACAGAGGGTTGGGGGGGAAGGGGCTGGATGCTCACAGAGGGCTGGGGGAGGAAGGGGCTGGATGCTCACAGAGGGCTGGGGGGGGGAAGGGGCTGGATGCTCACAGAGGGCTGGGGGGAAGGGGCTGGATGCTCACAGAGGGCTGGGGGGGAAGGGGCTGGATGCTCACAGAGGGCTGGGGGGAAGGGGCTGGATGCTCACAGAGGGCTGGGGTGGGGGAAGGGGCTGGATGCTCACAGAGGGCTGGGGGGGGGAAGGGGCTGGATGCTCACAGAGGGCTGGGGGGAGAAGGGGCTGGATGCTCACAGAGGGCTGGGGGGGAAGGGGCTGGATGCTCACAGAGGGCTGGGGGGGGAAGGGGCTGGATGCTCACAGAGGGCTGGGGTGGGGGAAGGGGCTGGATGCTCACAGAGGGCTGGGGGGGAAGGGGCTGGATGCTCACAGAGGGCTGCGGGGGAAGGGGCTGGATGCTCACAGAGGGCTGGTGGGGGGAAGGGGCTGGATGCTCACAGAGGGCTGGGGGGGGAAGGGGCTGGATGCTCACAGAGGGCTGGGGGGGAAGGGGCTGGATGCTCACAGAGGGCTGCGGGGGGGAAGGGGCTGGATGCTCACAGAGGGCTAGGGGGAAGGGGCTGGATGCTCACAGAGGGCTGGGGTGGGGGAAGGGGCTGGATGCTCACAGAGGGCTGGGGGGGGAAGGGGCTGGATGCTCACAGAGGACTGGGGGGGAAGGAGCTGGATGCTCACAGAGGGCTGGGGGGGGAAGGGGCTGGATGCTTACAGAGGGCTGGCGGGGGAAGGGGCTGGATGCTCACAGAGGGCTGGGGGGAAGGGGCTGGATGTTCACAGAGGGCTGGGGGGGAAGGGGCTGGATGCTCACAGAGGGCTGGGGGGGAAGGGGCTGGATGCTCACAGAGGGCTGGGGGGGGGAAGGGGCTGCCCGGCTCACAGAGGGCTGGGGGGGAAGGGGCTGGATGTTCACAGAGGGCTGGGGGGGGAAGGGGCTGGATGCTCACAGAGGGCTGGGGTGGGGGAAGGGGCTGGATGCTCACAGAGGGCTGGGGTGGGGCTCTCATCCCTTAGCTGCCTGTTCCAATCCTCTGTAATCCTCAATTTCCCCTGCTCCTTTCCAGCCTGACGCTAGCCCCAGAGACCTGATGCCATTTGCTGACTCCCCCGCCCCCCCCAGCACACACGGCACGGATGTGTTAATATCTTTGCTTGGCTTTCCCAGCGGTTAATGACTGACTTGCCAAGGCCAGGGTGCACAGGACTCTGAGCTCCAGGGGGCAGGGAGGCATGGCTGTCAGCCTGGCTCCAGCCCCACTGCCAAGGCCCCGAGGGCACGGCCCGAGGCCCTGCTCTGACTGCAGCCAGGCTCTAAGCCAGGCAGCCAAGCCGGAGCAGAGTCCCGGGGCAATGTGCTGATTGGGGTGACGAGGCTTCAGCTTAAACCTCTTCCCAGTGGGCTCAAGTGAGCCCCAGAAACCTGCCTCTGATGGGAACAGGGGCCCCCCGAGATCGCACCGGCTGCCTGGGGCTGACGGACCGTAGTGTCCCCTCAGCTCTCTAACCAGGGGGCTGTTACACTGCTTTGCTGGAGGCGCTGCCACTCCGGGTCTGCTCACACCCAGCCACCAGCATGGGAGTTACTCCCCGTTCTAGCGTCTGCAGCCTGTGTCCGGCACTGCCCAGCGGCCTCCCGCCCAACACGCGCTCATAGACAGCCCGTCGCTTCAGCCGAGAAAATGATCTGCGCCAATCCCGTCGTCCGAAACGGAGCTTCCCACACACGTCACTTCAAACACACGGGTTTAGAGCAAACACGTTTATTAGCTGCAGAAGGATAGATTTACGAGACTACAGGTAAAGAGACGTAAAAGTCTGAACTGGTTATGTGATGGGGCATCTGCCCCACACTGGCATGCAAGGGGTTAACAGAGCACTAGGGAGGCTGGGTAGAAAGCAGCCAATAGGAGAGGGGCTGTGAGGAACAGCCAATCAGGGCCCAGCAGGCCCATATAAAAGGTAGCTGCAGGGGCGAGCAGGGTCAGTTGCTGCTGGGAGCAGGGGAGTAAGGATGTGTCCCTGGAGGGCTGAGAACAGTAAGCCCCTTGGACAGAGCAGGTGAGGTGGGAGCAGAGACAGAGTGCCGGTATGCAGATGGGTGTCAGCCTGGAGCTAAGCCCCAGCATGGTCAGGAGGTGGCGCCGCTCTGGCACTGAGGTCTGCCCCGGGACAGCTTCCGAGGAAAATACAAGTGAAATGCAGCCATTGCCTCACTTCCCGAAGGCGAGTGAATTCAATCATGTTCAGCCCGTGTCCAGCGGGTCTTTGTGCGGCCAGTCCCATGCTGCTGCTTTGCGTCTTCAGCTGTCGTGGGTGCTGTGGGAAGAGAGAAAGGGAGGAGTGACTGGGGGCCACTGTGACCCTCTGTACCTCAGGGGAGCACCCTACAGCCCCATGTTCATCTTGATACAATGATCGTGTGGTAGCCAGTGCCACGTTCATCGTGTTGGGTGTCTTCAGAAGGCTCCTAATGACAGGGGGACACCAGCTGTCTGGGCACCAGCTTCTCCCTCAGGCTTGGTTGCTGCTGGCTGAATGTAAAGAGACAGCGTGCCGACACACTCACTGCCCCACACACACACTGTCTCTCACACACGCACCCCGTCTCCCACGCCCCCCCCCCGCCGTTTCTCCTGTTACTGCTCAGCGCTGTGGGGGTGGTGATGTTACGGAGGGCTGATGTACAGCGTGTGGCTTGGCGGCACACACCGCGATCGTTCGACGGTTCCTGGCTCGGTACAAACGAACAATGCCGGCTCCACATACTACACTCACACACGTTCCTGTGGCTCAGGGTTACTGTGCTCCTTCAAGGCATCCCCAGGGGGAGAGCCTCCCCTTGGGCTCCTCCTAGCCTGGTGTTCCTAACGCACGGCACGGTACTGAAGAGCAGTGCAGGCTCGGGCTTTCGCACAGAGATGGCTGGGCTGCAGGTTACCGGGTGGCAGGTGAAAAGCGGCTGGCCATCGAGCAGGCTGCCCATGGAACAATGGGACGGTGGCTGTACGGTGGCGTCACTCAAGTCGACTGTTCCTATCCTTCCTCTCTGTAACTCACCCACTAATCATAGAATCATAGAATCTCAGGTTGGAAGGGACCTCAGGAGGTATCTAGTCCAACCCCCTGCTCAAAGCAGGACCAACCCCAACTAGATCATCCCAGCCAGGGCTTTGTCAAGCCTGACCTTAAAAACCTCTAAGGAAGGAGATTCCACCACCTCCCTAGGTAACCCATTCCAGTGCTTCACCACCCTACTCGTGAAAAAGTTTTTCCTAATATCCAACCTAAACCTCCCCCCTCTGCAACTTGAGACCATTACTCCTTGTTCTGTCATCTTCTACCACTGAGAACAGTCTAGATCCATCCTCTTTGGAACCCCCTTTTAGGTAGTTGAAAGCAGCTATCAAATCCCCCCTCACTCTTCTCTTCTGCAGGCTAAACAATCCCAGTTCCCTCAGCCTCTCCTCATAAGTCATGTGCTCCAGCCCCCTAATCATTTTTGTTGCCCTCCGTTGGACTCTTTCCAATTCATCCACATCCTTCTTGTAGTGTGGGGCCCAAAACTGGACACAGTACTCCAAATGAGGCCTCACCAGTGCCGAATAGAGGGGAATGATCACGTCCCTCGATCTGCTGGAAATGCCCCTACTTATACAGCCCAAAATGCCGTTAGCCTTCTTGGCAACAAGGGCACACTGTTGACTCATATTCAGCTTTTCGTCCACTGTAACCCCTAGGTCCTTTTCTGCAGAACTGCTGCCCAGCCATTCGGTCCCTAGTCTGTAGCAGTGCATGGGATTCTTCCGTCCTAAGTGCAGGACTCTGCACTTGTCCTTGTTGAACCTCATCAGATTTCTTTTGGCCCAATCCTCTAATTTGTCTAGGTCCCTCTGTATCCTATCCCTACCCTCCAGCGTATCAACCACTCCTCCCAGTTTAGTGTCATCTGCAAACTTGCTAAGGGTGCAGTCCACACCATCCTCCAGATCGTTAATGAAGATATTGAACAAAACCGGCCCCAGCACCGACCCTTGGGGCACTCCACTTGATACCGGCTGCCAACTAGACATGGAGCCATTGATCACTACCCGTTGAGCACGACCATCCAGCCAGTTTTCTATCCACCTTACCGTCCATTCATCCAGCCCATACTTCTTTAGCTTGCTGGCAAGAACACTGTGGGAGACTGTATCAAAAGCTTTGCTAAAGTCAAGAAATAGTACATCCACTGCTTTCCCCTCATCCACAGAGCCAGTTATCTCATCATAGAAGGCAATTAGGTTAGTCAGGCATGACTTGCCCTTGGTGAATCCATGCTGACTGTTCCTGATCATTTTCCCCTCCTTTAAGTGGTTCAGAATTGATTCCTTGAGGACCTGTTCCATGATTTTTCCAGGGACTGAGGTGAGACTGACTGGCCTGTAGTTCCCCGGATCTTCCTTCTTCCCTTTTTTAAAGATGGGCACTACATTAGCTTTTTTCCAGTCAGCCGGGACCTCCCCCGATTGCCATGATTTGTCAAAGATAATGGCCAATGGCTCTGCAATCACATCGGCCAACTCCTTTAGCACCCTCGGATGCAGTGCATCCGGCCCCATGGACTTGTGTTCGTCCAGCTTTTCTAAATAGTCCCGAACTACTTCTTTCTCCACAGAGGGCTGGTCACCTCCTCCCCATACCATGCTGCGGAGTGCAGCCACCTGGGAGATGACCTTGTCTGTGAAGACAGAGGCAAAAAAAGCATTGAGTACACTAGCTTTCTCCACATCCTCTGTCACAAGGTTTCCTCCCTCATTCAGCAAGGGGCCCACACTTTCCTTGACTTTCTTTTGTTGCTCACATACCTGAAGAAACCCTTCTTGTTACTCCTAACATCTCCGGCTAGCTGCAACTCCAAGTGTGATTTGGCCTTCCTAATTTCACTCCTGCATGCCTGAACAATATTTTTATACTCCTCCCTGGTCATTTGTCCAATCTTCTACTTCTTGTAAGCTGCTTTTTTGTGTTTAAGACGAGCAAGGATTTCACTGTTAAGCCAAGCTGGTCGCCTGCCATATTTGCTTTTCTTTCTACACATCAGGATGGTTTGTTCCTGCAACCTCAATAAGGATTCTTTAAAATACAGCCAGCTTTCCTCGACTCCTTTCCCCCTCATGTTATTCTCCCAGGGGACCTTGCCCATCAGTTCCCTGAGGGAGTCAAAGTCTGCTTTTCTGAAGTCCAGGGTCTGTATTCTACTGCTCTCCTTTCTTCCTTGTGTCAGGATCCTGAACTCGACCATCTCATGGTCACTGCCTCCCAGGTTCCTATCCACTATTGCTTCCTCTACTATTTCTTCCCTGTTTGTGAGCCACAGGTCAAGAAGAGCTTTTCCCCTAGTTGGTTCCTCCAGCACTTGCACCAGGAAATTGTCCCTTGGAACTCCACTGTGTCCGTGTCAAATTCACATGTTTCGGGCTTGGCACAAAGTTAGTTCTGATGGAGTCTATCTGGAACGATACGTACCTAACGGTCACGGAGCTCTTGATTTGCAGAGAAGATGAGAACGTTCCCTAGGTGACCGTGAACGGATCAAGGATATCCCTAGCCATGTCATTTGTAAAATGCTGGAAGGTAGCGGGAGCAGTACAGAGGCCAAACAGCATGACCAGATATTTAAAATGGTTCATACTTCGTTCAGAACGCGCTCGGGCTCGTCCCCTCGCGGAGTCTGACCACGTTATACGCCCCATCCAGGACTACGTTTGTGAAGAGGAGTCTCTGCCGGAACTCATTAATAAGGGGACGGAGATACCGATTGCATTCTGTGATTTGATTTAGCAGCAGGTCTTCAATGCAGGGTTGGAGAGAACCATCCTTCTTGGCAAGGCCGGCTCCAGGCACCAGCAAAACAAGCTGGTGCTTGGGGCGGCACATTTCTAGGGGCGGCATTCTGGCACCGGCCATGCCGCCCCTAGAAATGTGCCCCGGCCGGCCGCCCCAGCTCACCTCCGCTCTGCGCCGCTTTCGCGTGCCGCTTCTATCCCTCCCTCCCAGGCTTAAGAGCCTGGGAAGGAGGGGGAGAAGAGAACCCGAGCGGCCACGGCGCGCGCCTCCCCCTCCCTCCCAGGAATGCCCCACTCGCCCCGGCGCTCCGGCCGGGGAGAGCGGGGCAGCCGGCATGCCTCACTCGCTCCCCGCCCTCGCTCCCTGCCGGCGCTCCCTTCGAGAGACGGGAGTTGGTTTTTTGGGGGGGGGGGTTTGTTTGAGGGGGGGAGGCGTTTGGGGTTTTGTTTTGTTTTTTTGCTTGGGGCGGAAGAAATGTTAGAGCCGCCCCTGCTTCTTGGCTACCAAGAATATAGAGGCACCAAGGTTAAGTTCCTTCTGCAGGTTTTCCTCTAGCTATTCCCAGGGGGCTTGGAGCTGAAGCTCAGGGAGAGCGTAAATGCATCCGAAGGGAACCTCTGTTCCCGGGCCGAGTTCAATAGGGCAGTTGTAATGGCGGTGAGGTGGTAGGGGGTCTGACTTCAGTTTGACAAACACCTTGGCAAATTCCAGGTATTTGACAGGAATCTTCGGTGTGGCTGGGCCTGCTGCTTGCCTCTCTGGAGTCTCAGGGGTTGGAGCGAAGCACAGAGCACGGTCGACTGTGGACAGGGGCTCGGGAGGCGTTCTCGTTGGCACGGCAGTGAGCAGTGACTACCAGCTGATTAGGGAGTCATGGGCAACAAGCCAAGGGGCACCAAGGACAACTGGTGAATGCGGGGCACAGACCACCCTGAACTGCATGATTCCCCGTGACCGCTGCTGGTGGTGACCTACAGATGTGCTGCTTGATAGGTGATGGGCCCCAAAGAGAGAGGTGACCCCTCGATGGCCTCAGCGAGCTGAGGGGCGTCCTTGCGGAGGGTAGGAAGCCGATGACCCTTGACAATCTCTTGATCAATGAAGTTACCAGCTGTGGCCGAGTCGACCAATGCCTCCCAGCAGAGGCTGGGCTTTGCAGGGGGCTGAAAGGGAGGCTCAGAGCAGGGGGGGCTGCTCCGGTTAGGGGTGGCTCACGGTGGGGTGGCGTGAGGTACTGACCCAGCTCCGGCCCTGCGGCTGGACCTGGGTCCTGGAGTTGTCGGACCCAGAGGGTTCTTGGCTGGGCAAAATGCCCGGATTCCCCACAGTCCAGGGAGAGCCCGAGAGTTCAGCGCCGGTCCGGTTCATCGGCGGAGAGCTGGGTGGCACGTGGTCACTCCGCGTTGGCTCGGGGTCTGGCAGGTGACCTGGAGTCATAGGGGGGCAAGGGGCCGGCTCAACGGGGGTTGGCTGACGCACGTCTTGTCCTGCCCTCGTTCCGTTCGCTGGCTGCCAGGCCCGAAGCACCGATCGCTCCGGCCCCTCGGCGCGGCGGGTCCACCCCCCCGGTGCAGCTGTAAAGGAACCACCGAGTCTGTGTCAGTGGCTGGCTCTGCGTCGGGGCGGCGTCGGCGCCAACTGCCTGTCTCCCTGGGGGGGTGCTCGACCCACTGCTCCTCCCCTTCCTCAAGCCCCCGCCTCACCTCTTCCTGCCCCTGTCTGCCCCAGGGCCCACCCCCACTGCACCCCTTCCTCAAGCCCCCGCCTCCGCCCCACCTCTTCCTGCCCCCGTCTGCCCCAGGGCCCACCCCCACTGCACCCCTTCCTCCAGCCCCCGCCTCCGCCCCACCTCTTCCTGCCCCCCTCTGCCCCACCCCCACTGCACCCCTTCCTCAAGCCCCCGCCTCCGCCCCACCTCTTCCTGCCCCCGTCTGCCCCAGGGCCCACCCCCACTGCACCCCTTCCTCCAGCCCCCGCCTCCGCCCCACCTCTTCCTGCCCCCCTCTGCCCCACCCCCACTGCACCCCTTCCTCAAGCCCCCGCCTCTGCCCCACCTCTTCCTGCCCCACCCCCACTGCACCCCTTCCTCAAGCCCCCGCCTCCGCCCCACCTCTTCCTGCCTCCGTCTGCCCCACCCCCACTGCACCCCTTCCTCAAGCCCCCGCCTCCACCCCACCTCTTCCTGCCCCCCCAGGCCCCACCCCCACTGCACCCCTTCCTCAAGCCCCCGCCTCTGCCCCACCTCTTCCTGCCCCCCCGTGCTCCAGGCCCCACCCCCACTGCACCCCTTCCTCAAGCCCCTGCCTCCGCCCCACCTCTTCCTGCCCCCCTGTGCCCCAGGCCCCACCCCCACTGCACCCCTTCCTCAAGCCCCCACCTCCGCCCCACCTCTTCCTGCCCCCCCGTGCCCCAGGCCCCACCCCCACTGCACCCCTTCCTCAAGCCCCCGCCTCTGCCCCACCTCTTCCTGCCCCCCCGTGCCCCAGGCCCCACCCCCACTGCACCCCTTCCTCAAGCCCCTGCCTCCGCCCCACCTCTTCCTGCCTCCGTCTGCCCCACCCCCACTGCACCCCTTCCTCAAGCCCCTGCCTCCGCCCCACCTCTTCCTGCCCCCCTGTGCCCCAGGCCCCACCCCCACTGCACCCCTTCCTCAAGCCCCCGCCTCCGCCCCACCTCTTCCTGCCCCCCCTGTGCCCCAGGCCCCACCCCCACTGCACCCCTTCCTCAAGCCCCTGCCTCCGCCCCACCTCTTCCTGCCCCCCTGTGCCCCAGGCCCCACCCCCACTGCACCCCTTCCTCAAGCCCCCACCTCTGCCCCACCTCTTCCTGCCCCCCCTGTGCCCCAGGCCCCACCCCCACTGCACCCCTTCCTCAAGCCCCCACCTCCGCCCCACCTCTTTCTACCCCCCTCTGCCCTAGGCCCCACTCCCACGCCATGTCCCGCACCCTCCTCGCTCTTGAGTGGCCTGCTCCTTCGCCCTGGGGAGGGGGCGGATGTTGGCAGGGGCTATCAGGCATGGGGCAGACACAGGCGCTGAGTTCTGGAGGGAGAAGGGGAAGTCAGAGCGTTCAGCGTAACCAGCAGGTGACGCAGGCCTGTGCCCACAGGGATCGGGAAATACGTGGCCTTGGACCTGGCCCGCAGGAACGCCCGCACCATCCTGGCCTGCCGCAGCAGAGAGCGGGGGCAGGCGGTGGTGGAGGAAATCCAGAGGGTCACCGGGAACCCACACGTGCCTCTGAGGATCGTGGACATGAGCAACATGGCCTCCATCCGGCGCTTTGCTCGGCAGATCCAGCAGGAGGAGACGCGGCTGGACATCCTGGTGAATAACGCCGGGGGCACAGGTTGGTGGTGTCGCGTAGGAATGGGGACATGCCTTCAGCAGAGTGTGCCCGGCCCCTGCCTGCAGAACCCCCCTCCCCTGTGCCACCACGTCTGCCACGTCTGCCCGGCCCCGGCCTGCAGAACCCCCCTCCCCTGTGCCGCCACGTCTGCCCGGCCCCGGCCTGCAGACCCCCCCTCCCCTGTGCAACCACGTCTGCCACGTCTGCCCAGCCCCGGCCTGCAGAACCCCCCTCCCCTGTGCCACCACGTCTGCCTGGCCCCGGCCTGCAGACACCTCTCCCCTGTGCCACCACGTCTGCCACGTCTGCCCGGCCCCTGCCTGCAGAACCCCCCTCCCCTGTGCCACCATGTCTGCCACGTCTGCCCAGCCCCGGCCTGCAGAACCCCCCTCCCCTGTGCCACCACGTCTGCCCGGTCCCGGCCTGCAGAACCCCCCTCCCCTGTGCCACCACGTCTGCCACGTCTGCCTGGCCCCGGTGTTGGTGTCATTAGGCACACCCCCCTGAACCAATCTTCCTCCATGTTGAATTATGTTTGAATTTTCCTTGACCTAACAGACTAGCAAGTAGAATGGAATGTGCAGATGGCCTGTTATCTAGCTCTCCCATCTTCAGCCTGTGTAAAGTAAAGGGGAGGTAGGAACAAGCGGGGGAGTGAGAGGAGAGAACAGTTCATGGACAGTTACTAATGAACCAGGGTCATAAATTGCTTTTTGTTTAACACTGACTTCACTGCTTGAATGTGAGCTTTGTACCGGTCGTGGGGAGGGGGGGAGCGGGCGGGGAATCCAGCTTCAGTAAAGCTATAAAGGGAGAAACTTTTGTTTAGGCGGGTGCCTGATTTGAGACGTGTCTGTCTCCTCGCACCGCTGTGAGATCTCAAACAAACTTTGTTTGCCACCACGTCTGCCCGGCCCCGGCCTGCAGAACCCCCCTCCCCTGTGCCACCACGTCTGCCACGTCTGCCCAGCCCCCGCCTGCAGAACCCCCCTCCCCTGTGCCACCACGTCTGCCACGCCTGCCCGGCCTGCAGAACCCCCCTCCCCTGTGCCACCACGTCTGCCACGTCTGCCCAGCCTGCAGACCCCCCCTCCCCTGTGCCACCACATCTGCCACGTCTGCCCAGCCCCCGCCTGCAGAACCCCCCTCCCCTGTGCCACCACGTCTGCCCAGCCCCGGCCTGCAGAACCCCCCTCCCCTGTGCCGCCACGTCTGCCACGTCTGCCCGGCCCCCGCCTGCAGAACCCCCCTCCCCTGTGCCACCACGTCTGCCACGTCTGCCCGGCCCCCGCCTGCAGAACCCCCCTCCCCTGTGCCACCACATCTGCCACGTCTGCCCGGCCCCGGCCTGCAGAACCCCCCTCCCCTGTGCCACCACGTCTGCCTGGCCCCGGCCTGCAGAACCCCCCTCCCCTGTGCCACCACATCTGCCACGTCTGCCCGGCCCCCGCCTGCAGAACCCCCCTCCCCTGTGCCACCACGTCTGCCACATCTGCCCGGCCCTGGCCTGCAGAACCCCCCTCCCCTGTGCCACCACGTCTGCCCAGCCCCGGCCTGCAGAACCCCCCTCCCCTGTGCCACCACGTCTGCCACGTCTGCCCGGCCCCCGCCTGCAGAACCCCCCTCCCCTGTGCCACCACATCTGCCACGTCTGCCCAGCCCCGGCCTGCAGAACCCCCCTCCCCTGTGCCACCATGTCTGCCACGTCTGCCCGGCCCCCGCCTGCAGAACCCCCCTCCCCTGTGCCACCACATCTGCCACGTCTGCCCGGCCCTGGCCTGCAGAACCCCCCTCCCCTGTGCCACCACGTCTGCCTGGCCCCTGCCTGCAGAACCCCCCTCCCCTGTGCCACCACATCTGCCATGTCTGCCCGGCCCCCGCCTGCAGAACCCCCCTCCCCTGTGCCACCACGTCTGCCTGGCCCCTGCCTGCAGAACCCCCCTCCCCTGTGCCACCACGTCTGCCCGGCCCCCGCCTGCAGAACCCCCCTCCCCTGTGCCACCACGTCTGCCACGTCTGCCCGGCCCCGGCCTGCAGAACCCCCCTCCCCTGTGCCACCACGTCTGCCACGTCTGCCCGGCCCCGGCCTGCAGAACCCCCCTCCCCTGTGCCCACATGCCAGCCACGTCTGCCCAGCCCCACCCTGCAGAAACCCCCTCCCCCGTGCCCACACGCCAGCCACGTCTGCCCATCCCAAGCCTGCAGACCCCCCTCCCCCATGCCCACACGCCAGTCACGTCTGCCCAGTCCCCGCCCTGCAGACCCCCCTCCCCCGTGCCCACACGCCAGCCACGTCTGCCCTTCCCAAGCCTGCAGACCCCCCTCCCCCATGCCCACACGCCAGTCACGTCTGCCCAGTCCCCGCCCTGCAGACCCCCCTCCCCTGTGCCCACACGCCAGCCACGCCAGCCCAGCCCCGCCCTGCAGACCCCCCTCCCCTGTGCCCACACGCCAGCCACGCCAGCCCAGCCCCGCCCTGCAGACCCCCCTCCCCTGTGCCCACACGCCAGCCACGCCGGCCCCAGCCCCGCCCTGCAGACCCCCCTCCCCTGTGCCCACACGCCAGCCACGTCTGCCCATCCCAAGCCTGCAGACCCCCCTCCCCTGTGCCCACACGCCAGCCACGCCGGCCCAGTCCCCACCTGCAGACCCCCCTCCCCTGTGCCCACACGCCAGCCACGCCAGCCCAGCCCCGCCCTGCAGACCCCCCTCCCCTGTGCCCACACGCCAGCCACGCCGGCCCAGTCCCCACCTGCAGACCCCCCTCCCCTGTGCCCACACGCCAGCCACGCCAGCCCAGCCCCGCCCTGCAGACCCCCCTCCCCTGTGCCCACACGCCAGCCACGCCGGCCCAGCCCCGCCCTGCAGACCCTCCTCCCCTGTGCCCACACGCCAGCCATGCCGGCCCAGCCCCGCCCTGCAGACCCTCCTCCCCTGTGCCCACACGCCAGCCACGCCGGCCCCAGCCCCGCCCTGCAGACCCCCCTCCCCTGTGCCCACACGCCAGCCACGTCTGCCCATCCCAAGCCTGCAGACCCCCCTCCCCTGTGCCCACTCGCCAGCCACGCCGGCCCAGTCCCCGCCTGCAGACCCCCCTCCCCTGTGCCCACACACCAGCCCAGCCCCGCCCTGCAGACCCTCCTCCCCTGTGCCCACATGCCAGCCACGTCTGCCCAGCCCCTGCCTGCAGAACCCCCCTCCCCTGTGCCCACACGCCAGCCACGTCTGCCCATCCCAAGCCTGCAGAACCCCCCTCCCCTGTGCCCACACGCCAGCCACGTCTGCCCAGCCCCGCCCTGCCCTGCAGAACCCACCATCACTATTTTGGACATTGGTAGGAGCCGTAAGCCCCACTAGCATGAAATCCACCCCGTCGGGTTTAATGCTGGTGTCGCTCCAGTTAATGGTTGGGTGACTCAAAAGCATTTTACACCCTCGGGTGGAGCAGCAACAAAGGAAGCTAGAACAATGCTTGGGGAGGCTCCCGCACGCTTAGCAGAGAGATTCCAAACGTGGTGTACGTTGACGGGTGTGGAATTAGAGCCAGAAACACCGAAGGAAACAGCGTGTCACAGGTGTTTCCCTGAAGGGCGGTGGAATGGATGGAAGCCTGGCATGAGGGTGAAGGCAGCTACATGCCTCTCTGAATGGCTGGGAGACATGGACGCAGCTGTCAGGCAGCAAGAGGGAACTCGTGGAAGTGAGCTGAGAACACAGCTAGGTCTGGGAAACCGAGGGACCTGGGTACTCTCCCCGAGGCCCAGGCTGGGCTTAGAGAGGTCATGGAACGAATGGAGGCAGAGGAGGAGGAAGAGATGGTGAATGGGTGCCAGCAGGACAGTGACTACAGGAGAATGGAGATCTGAAAGGAGAGATCGATCAGTTGCAGGCACAGTTCCAAGCATGTATGGTTGGTAGAGAGAGGGGAGATAAAGATAAGAGAGAGGACACTGAGACTCTGGTAGCTGCCTTCACTTCTGGGTTGAACGACCCCATTGGTGATGAACCAATGGCATAGGACAGCCCTCTCCGAGACTCACAATGCATTTGTCAGCAACCCATGACTGTAGATGTTTGGGGACACCCGCATATTTGCATCCAAGTTGGGGATGGGCTTTAAAATTCTTTTATTGGCTCCAGGGGCAGGATCCCCGTAGTTAAGGACATGTTCAGTGCATATCCAGTGAGAGTCAGTACAGATACGGGGAATAAACAAGACTAGGTTAAAATATCACCCCTCCAGGAAAAATGTGCCATTAAAAGGAGAGAAAATCAGATTGGAGCAGAAACAATAAAATGATGGGGGATAATTGTAGGCTTTCCAAACATGGCTTTGGCAAACCCTTACAGGAAACGAGGCGAGTGACAATAATAATTGAATTCCCATGGAATTGGCTACACAAACAGCGAAGGCAATAAAACCAAAGAAACCGCCCCATGCCGGAGGGATGGGAGCTTGGTGGACTGAAACAAACCCTAGTTAGCCTGGGAGTTTGTGTAAAAGATTCGTCAGATGCAGGAAGAGTACAGACCCTAGTTACCCTGTTGGAGAAGCAGACTCCTCCCTCCCACGCCGTACATTAAACGATATCCAATGCCCCAGGAAGCCAAAGACTCATTAAGACATGTGATTGTCAAATTAGAGAGGGGTGGATTTATTCGGTGGTGCTCAACTCCTGATACTGCCCCAGTTGGCCCAGTAAAAGAGCCAGCTGGAACGTGGAGAATGACAGTTGATTATAGAGGATTAAATAAAACTTCTAAGAGAGCGGCACCCGTAGGTGCAGCCTATCCCGAATGGGTGGAGGTGGCCTCTCCTAAAGTGAAGTGGTTCTCTGGTTTGTACATATGTAGCAGGCTCTGGAGTCTCCCCTTGGACTCCAGGTAGCCGCGTCGAACAGCTGGTGTGTTTCCAGGAACCCAGTAGTGCTGGACTGTTTTACCTATGGGCTATTGTGATGCACCAACCATACTTCATGCTGTGGTGAGACATAGGCTAGAAAAAGAGGGACTTTTACAAACAGGATGAATACATCACTATGTAGAGAACACCGCAGTGGTGAGACAGCAGAGGAACATGAAAAATTAGTACAGCGCTTATTGAAATGTTGCCAAACATATGGCTTAAAACGTAATCCTTCGTCTCAAATCAAGCAAAAAGAGGTACAATATCTAGGGATTAGACTCAGTGCAGGAGGTAGGTCAGGCACTAAGGAAAGAGTAGAAAGTATTATCCAACTTCCCATGCCAGGAGATATTAAATCGTTGCAATCTTTCTTGGGTCGCACTAGTTTCTGTCGGGAGTTTATTGTAGGATATGCAGAGAAAGCAGGACTCTTATATGAAGTGCTTCGAAGAGTGCAGTGAACACAGACAGAGAAGACAACTAGTGTTACCCAGGATTTTCTGAACCCAAAGCTCTGGGTAACTTTACTCTTTGTGAGGCGGTGCCGGGAAGTAAATCAATGGGGACACGGCACATCCGTCTAATGGGTGATTGGTATAAACAGTGCAAACAAGAGTGCTTTCACTGAAAGCTTTTCCTTTATTTAGTCTCAAGCACGTCTACATGTCCTCTCCAGGTTAGTAGAGCACCCCAAAACAGTCATTACCAAAGTCTGGAGTGGTCTCTGAGTGGGTCAATGTCAGATTTCTGGGGGCCCATCTTCTGTCTGCCACGGGGGATCTTAAGATGTGTCCACCTAACTCAGACCTTTTCCCCCTTTTATGCATGTTAGTGTTACATAGCTTATCAATAAAACCGAAACCAAAACAAATACAAAAATAATCATATAGGGACAAAAAAGAGGTTCAACAAGGACAAGTGCAGAGTCCTGCACTTAGGACGGAAGAATCCCATGCACTGCTACAGACTAGGGACCGAATGGCTGGGCAGCAGTTCTGCAGAAAAGGACCTAGGGGTTACAGTGGACAAGAAGCTGGATATGAGTCAGCAGTGTGTCCTTGTTGCCAAGAAGGCTAACGGCATTTTGGGCTGTATAAGTAGGAGCATTTCCAGCAGATCGAGGGACGTGATTATTCCCCTCTATTCGGCACTGGTGAGGCCACACCTGAAGCATTGCGTCCAGTTGTGGTCCCCCCACTACAGAAGGGATGTGGACAAATTGGAGCGAGTCCAGCGGAGGGCAACAAAAATGATTAAGGGGCTGGAGCACATGACTTATGAGGAGAGGCTGAGGGAACTGGGGTTATTTAGTCTGCAGAAGAGAAGAGTGAGGGGAGATTTGATAGCAGCCTTCAACTACCTGAAGGGGGGTTCCAAAGAGGATGGAGCTCATGTTATACTTATAGGGTGACCAGATGTCCCGATTTTATAGGGCCAGTCCTGATTTTTGGGTCTTTTTCTTGTATAGGCTCCTATTATCCCCCACCCCCTGTCCCGATTTTTCACACTTGCTGTCTGGTCACCCTATATACTTAGAAAATAAAAACCAGCAGGATCTCATTCAGTGGATAAGGCAATATGCCGCGTTTGTTGTGAATACAGAAAGAATCAGAGTAAGCGATCAGTTATAGCTAGAACATTCCATTCACACTCACACAGGTTCTGCAAGGTGGTTGTTATAATTTCCAGCCTAGGAGTTGCTCGTGCCAAGTCACTGGCCAGGTGGCCTGGACACGAGGATGGAGCCGGGGTCTTGTCAGATGCGCATCCGATGCTCTTGGAAGTTGGTTGCAGAACCAGACCCAAAGTCCTCAGTCTTTAGGTCTGTCTTTATAGGGATCCATCCTCATACAAGTCTATGGGGTTTGCCCTGTCATGCTGTTCTCACATTTGAGGTGATAATCAATCACGCAGACGGCACAGCAATGACAGGTCTCTTCATTTTTTTGGCTCCGCTGTCCTTGGGGCGGTTGGAGGTGGATTCCAGTGTGCCTCAGGGTTATCGCCCAGTGCATAAAACCGCAATCACTCGATAGACGCCAACTCCGTGGGTGCTCCGGGGCTGGAGCACCCACGGGGAAAAATTGGTGGGTGCAGAGCACCCACCGGCAGCTCCCCAGCTCACCTCCGCCTCCCGAGGCGCCGCGGCTCTGCTTTTCCTCCCTCCCAGGCTTGCCGCGCCAGCTGTTTGGCTGGCGGGGGTGGAGGGGAAATACAGTGTGCCCCGGGGGAGGAGGCGGGGGCGGGGATTTGGGGAAGGAGTGGAGTTGGGGTGGGGCCGGGGGTGAAGTTGGGGCGGGGGCCGGGGGCGTGAGCACCCACCAGCGCCGACTAAAGTCGGCGCCTATGAATCACACTCTATTTCACTTCACATATTTCCTATCACATCTACATTTTATTACCTATTCATTCTTTAACATAGCCATTTTAAAATCACTGGGGCAAGACAGACTCCCATAGACTTATTCGTACCACTTGCTACATATGAAAAGAAAACAAGCCAGATAAAAACGCAAGCGTGGGGGTTAACAGATCTTATTCGTGAGTCCAGGAAAACAGTTGTAACAGCAGCTGTCCTTAATGGTAATCTTATCACTTTAGAACAGACTTTTTGTCTCGGGATGTGCTTCTACAATTATCACAGACCTTGTAAACTGACAGGCATATTTCAATGAGCACAGACTCAGCAGGCTGAGAGGCGTATTTCTTTCGAGTGGTCAGGCCAAATCCGGGGTCTGTTCTGGGCCATTCTTTCTCACATTTTCCTATAACATAGATGTATTAACAATTATTTTAATCTCACACTCAGCTGTTCTCAGTGGTGGCAGATGACAGAACAAGGAGTAATGGTCTCAAGTTGCAGAGGGGGAGATCTAGGCTGGATATTAGGAAACAGTATTTCACTAGTATGGTGGTGAAGCACTGGAATGGGTTCCCTAGGGAGGTGGTGGAATCTCCTTCCTTAAAGGTTTTTAAGGCCTGGCTTGACAAAGCCCTGGCTGGGATGATTTAGTTGGGGTTGGTCCTGCTTTGAGCAGGGGGTTGGACTAGATACCTCCTGAGGTCTCTTCCAACCCTAATCGTCTATGATTTTATAAAAACAAAAAATCAATCAAAAATAAATATAAAGTGAGCACTGTACACTTTGTATTCTATGTTGGAATTGAAATCAATATATTTGAAAATGTAGAAAACATCCCAAAGTATTGAAATAAATGGCATTCTGTTATTGTTTAGGAGTGCAATTAATTGTGTGATTAATCGCGAATCATGTTTTTACTCACTTGATAGCCCTAGTTACCTCTTTATGAAGTAATTGGACAGGAATCCTGGGAGGTGTATGCACGCTGTCTGGCTCAGTGTTGTCTCTTAAGGGGATTTGTCCTGGTTCTCCTTTCAACGGTCCAGTGTCACCAAATACTCCGTTGAGTTCTTCCCCCTTTCTCACTAGGCTCACCATGGCTGAGAAGGCTGTCGGTCTGTGGTCCTTTGCTCACCTACACTCTGAATGCAAAGCGTTTGTCTTTGTAAGTTGTTTCTGTGGGGCACCGGCCCATGCTGTTCAGAACCGGGCTAGTCAGAAGGGACCATCATGCTCATCTAGTCTGTCCTCTTGCACGTCACAGGCCACAGAACCTCACCCACCCACTCCTGGAACAGACCCCTGAGCTCTGGCAGAGTCACTGATGTCCTCAGGTCATGGTTTAAAGCCTTCAGGTTACAGACAATTCACCATTTACACTCGTTCAAACCCTGTTTCAATTCTTCCTGTGCCTGATGGATTTGACAAACCAGGTCTGAGGCTGTGGGGTGAAAACAAGCATGGAAGTGAGCATTTACAAAAAAGGGGCTTACCTTGGTTGAGACGTGGACGGCGTCGTCGTATGAACATTCTGCATACGGAAGCAGGAAGACCTAGTTCCTTTGGTGGTAGTCAGTGAAGCATTGCAGGGATTATTCCAAGGCCTCGTTTGTCGGTGTGTGGATGGGAGGGGGGGATGGAGGTGGAACACCTCCTGCCGACACTGACACACAAACTGGACCCCCGGTGTGCAGTGCTGGGGTCCGGGATGCCGTGGGGGAAGAACAGGTGTGTGATGAGGAGACTGGCAGGATCCTCGGCATTGGGAAGATGTGCCCAGGGAATGAAGTGTGACCCACTTGTCAGCTGACCGGACCCACCACTATCCGCATGCTGTGGCATCCCTCAGATTCTGGGAGTCTGAGCACGAAGGCCCAGGGCCCCAGGGGGTCTCGGTGGGTATTAACATCCCAAAGGGTTTCGTTCAGGGAACTTCGGCACGTGTGACAAGACCTGACACAGGCCTGAACATCAGACCGCAGTTTTGGTCACTAGAGCAACCAATGTGCCATGCAGGTGGTCTTCACCTGCCCGAAGTGTCCAGCCCAAGGGACCTCACAGCAATGTACAGGGCTGCCAAATGGGGGCATTCCTCAGCTAATGCAGGAGCAGCCCTGAATTCAGCTGGCATTTTGTTAACAAGAGGATCACTGAAGATGTCATTTCAGTAAAAGTTTGCTTTAGCAACTTAACCTTCAACAATTTAAAACACTTCATTTGTACCACTTTTGCTTTAAAAAAAAATCGTTTTCATTAAACCTTCCAAATTATCACTAATCACAGAAACTACAATCCTCAAAATCAACGAAGAAAAAGGGAAACAAAGAATTTGTTACAAGACTTCTTTAAAAAAACTTGAAAACAATTGTTAACCTTTCTTTTTTTATAAAACAAAAGCATTAACGATTTGCTTTGCATGCTTATTTTAAAGAAGCTTAACACATTTTAAATCTTAAAACAAACTTGTTAGTCTCTAAGGTGCCACAAGAATTTCTTTCTGTCTTATTTTCTTTTTGCTGACACAGACTAACACGGCTACTACACTGTAACCTTTTATTTTAAAGTAACTTTGAAAACAATTGCTTCTTCTCAGGGCCGATGCAAGGAGGTTTTGCGCCCTAGGCGAAACTTCCTTGAACTGGCCCTGCACCCCCCACTCCTCAGCTAACACCGCCCCCCCCCCCAGCCAATCCCCCCGCCGCGGCCAGCCGCACTCCCGGCTCAGCCGCGGAGCCGGGCGGCAGCGGCGGCCAGGCGCCCCCGCGGCTCCTGGAGCCGGGCGGCGGGTGGGGGCAGCGGCCAGGCACCCCTGCGGCTCCCGGCTCAGCCGCGGAGTCAGGAGGCGGGTGGCAGCCGCGGCCAGCTTCCCCCCGGCTCCCGGCGCCCTAGGCGACCGCCTAGGGTCGCCTAGTGGGCGCGCCGGCCCTGCTTCTTCTTGGAGTGATGGTCCCTATGCATGCTCCACAGGTGGCTAGGCATGCGCACGGCCAGAATTTTCTTAGCGGGCAGTGTCTGCATATGCGCCGTAGCTCTCCCTGTGCTCCAAACTGAGGGCACAAAGGGTCGGCGGCCTGATGCCTCTCCAGTTCCTTCTTACCGTCGCATGAGCTGAGTCGCAATCTTCAGTGTCCTCAGCACCTTTTCTACCGGGTCATTTCTGTACAGAGATTGTGAGTAGTTGTATGTTTCTTGTATAGTGCAGATCGATAGTTCTTTCCCCTTTTTCCCACCCAAGAAGGTTGGGATTATGCCCAGGATTTCAAGGTTGAAAAACTATTTCCTGCCCTTGCTCTTTTTCTATGAGCGACAACCATCAACGCTACCTCTACTGCCTGGGTGAGGCTTACATCTCACCTGCTGTTCCTTTGTCCCCTGAAATCAGGAGGGATGGGAACTGAGATTTAAGAAACACCTGATGGAGAAGGTGATGAGACCCCGGGCAGATCTGGGCTCTGGACCCCCTTCTCCAGTATATCAAGCAGGCAGTGCCCCTCCATGCATGAGTTTGGGAATGGAGGCTAAGACTCCAAGCCTAAAGAGAAGGTGTCACATTGGGGGCGCCGTCCAGACCAGTGAGGGGTGGTGCACCATCTGCTCTGCAACCTTGGGTACCTCCCAATGCTTTGCTGTTGGAGCTCTGTGCATAGCTACAGCCCTGGTCCAGCACCTCTGAGCCAGGCAGCAACACACCAGCCACACTCTGGCTTCCGCCAGCTTTGGTCACGACCTGTAGGGTGACTCCCAGTCCCGGATTTTCCCCAAATCGTGTGTTCGGCACCGTCCAGCCCTCTCTGGGGCAGCTCAGGCAGTACAGGGGTCAGTGTCCAACAGTTCGCTGCTTTAACTGGAGTTACCCGAAGAGCTCGGTTCAAACACAACACTGAGTTAGTTTAGATTAACAAAATACAAGAAGTTTATTTAGCTACAAAGAGGTAGGTTTTAAGTGAGTACAAGTGTAAGGCATTAAAGTCAGAAATGGGTACAAGAGAAATAAAGGGAAAAAATCTTCCTAGTAGCGAAAACTTAACAAGCTAGACTTGGTTCAAGCTGAAATCCTCACCACATGTTCCCAGCAATGGGGTGACCACATTCTCAGGTCAGGATCCCCCCAAAGTCAAACGGCTGGTTCCTTTGTCTTCTTAGGTGAAAGAGAGAGAATCATAGAATCATAGATTCTCAGGGTTGGAAGGGACCTCAGCAGGTTCTAGTCCAACCCCCTGCTCAAAGCAGGACCAACCCCACTAAATCATCCAGGACCAACCCCACTAAATCAGAGAGAGAGAGAGAGTGACATTTGTGCCCCAGTGGGACCTCCAATTTCCTTCGTTCAGCTCTTGCTAGACCCCCCCCTTTGAACCTCTAGACACGTGCTCCGTGGCCCATCTGTCTATGAAAGTGGCCTTTCTAGTCGCAACACCATCAGCCAGACGTCAGTGAGCTGGGCGCGCTCGTGGTGGATTTGCCAGATGCTACCTTCCGTAAAGAAAAGTTCTCGCTGCGCCCACACCCAAGTTTCAGATGAGTCAAACCATCCACTGACCAGTGTTTGTTTCCTAAGCCGCAGGCCTCGGTTTAAGAGAGGAGGCTGCATTCCCTGGACGTCTGAAGGGCACTGGGCTTTTATCTACAAAGGACAAAAGACACCTCCATGATTTGTTCCAGAGCAGAGAGATCAAGGGGTCAAGCTCTATCTGTGCCGCAGCTTTTGATATAGATCCCTGGCTGCCTTATTCTTTGTTACCAACTAGTCCACGTCCCTCCCCTGGAATGGGTGAGGGGCCATTCTACCAGAACTCAAGCAACCTCTGCCGTATCCCTGAGAGACGTACCCCTACTAGACGTGTGGAGTGCAGGCACCTGGAGCTCCCTACACCCCTTCATGAGACATTATGCTTTGGTCCAGCCTTCTCCTGCAGATCTAGCTGTGGGCACAGCAGTACTACAGACAGCTATCACTTCTGCCTCCTCCCACCCTGTCACGGGGTCCCTGGGTGATGCTCTGGAACTGCTCCATATGAAGCCGGCCAGGACTCTGGGGGAGCCTCCTCTCTCGGCGCCAACTGTCTCCAGGGAAGAAGCTTCCTCAGCTTCCACCTTCCTGGGTCTGACCCCGGAGCATCCAGCATCCCCTGCCCCACTGTGCGCCTCCCACAGCTAGTCCGCACAGGCGGGGCTTCTGGGGGAGCCAGAGGGCCCTGCCCCCCGACTCCGCAGTCAGACGTGACTCTCAGCCAGCCGGGAAAACAGAAGGTTTATTAGACGACAGGAACACGGCCCAGAACAGAGCTTGTAGGTACAGACAACAGGACCCCTCAATCAGGTCCATCTTGGGGGCGGGCAGAGAGGCCAGACGACATCTGTGCTTCCCTCCATATCCCCAGCCAGCTTCAAACTGAAACTCTCCAGCCCCTCCTCTCCTTTGTCTCCTTCCCGGGCCAGGAGTCACCTGATCCCTTTGTTCTGCAACCCCTTCAGCTGGCACCTTTGCCGGGAAGGGGCCCAGGCCATCAGTTGCCAGGAGACAGAGTGTCGGCCATTCTCTGTTATTACCCCTGCCCTCTAGGGCTCTGCAATCACACACCTTTATTCCACCACCTAGAGACTTAACAAATGCATAGGGGAAACTGAGGCACCCACACAGTATTCAGAGGGAATAATAAATATATAAATGTATAAATAAATCCGTTTTACCCTGTATAAAGCTTATACAGGATACACTCATAAATTGTTCGCCCTCTATAACACTGATAGAGAGATATGCACAGCTGTTTGCCGCCCCAGGTCACATACTCTGGGTTAATTAATAAGTAAAAAGTGATTTTATTAACTACACAAAGTAGGATTTAAGTGGTTCCAAGTAATAACAGACAGAACAAAGTAAATTACCAAACAAAATAAAATAATACACGCAAGTCTAAATCTAATACAGTAAGAAAGTGATTACAGATGAAATCTCACCCTCAGAGGTGTTCCAATAAGTTTATTTTACAGACTAGCCTTCTAGTCTCGGTCCAGCAATCACTCACACCCCTGTGGTTACTGTCCTTTGTTCCAGTTTCTGTCAGGTATCCTTGGGGGTGGAGAGGCTATCTCTTGAGCCAGGTGAAGACAAAATGGAGGTCTCCCAGGGTCTTAAATAGACTTTCTCTTGTGGGTGGAGACCCCCTCCTCTCTCTTATCCAGAATCCCACTCAAAGATGGAGTTTTGGAGTCACATGGGCAAGTCACATGTCCATGCATGTGTAGTCTTTTCTCAGGGAACTGACTAACTGCTTCACTGAGGCTACTTAAAATTAAACAAGTACATAGGCAATATTCATAACTTCGAGTACAAAAATGACACATGCATACAAACAGGATGGATTTATTCAGTAGATGATAACCTTTACAGAGATATGTTACATGGCATATGTCGCATAAAACATATTCCAGTTATGACATATTTACATTCATAAGCATATTCCCATAAAGCCTGATGGGGTGCAATGTCACAGCTTCCATTGTAACACCATCCCTGGTTCCCTTTCCCTTGTGCGGGGGAGAGTTTGTATAACCGGCCTGGTCTGACTGTCTCTTAGAGGGTATCAAAGATGGTGATAACTGTGCTTCTGGGGAAAGGAGAAGACTTTAGTCGAGACAGGCTGGAGTTGCTGCTGCTGCTGTTGAAGTCCAAGCCCGTGTCAGCCCAGCCCGTCCCCTTGTCATCCTGTCCAGCAGCAAGGTCTGGTTTCCAACGCACCCACTTGGATTCCCTGATTTCTGGTTCCGCACTGTTCCCCTGGACCAGGCCCGGTCTTCGCACAGTCCTTGGGTTCCATTGTGAGGCCTTTCTCTTTGTGCTCATTCAGCCTGTCCGCGTTTGTTGTCGTAGGTGACGGTCACATCCTATGACCGCGCACTTGCTTTTCACAGCAGAGCCCACAAGTCGGGTGCCCCGTTATCCCAACAGCCAGGCTCCCTTGGCACGCGGGCCTGCTGCGAGGTCCCCAGCGCCAGTCCAATGCCCCATTGCTAACCGGGCACATGGCACGGCTGGCCCTTGCCACGGTGATCGCTGTCTCTGAAGCGGCCAGGTCTCCCTGGGTGGCTGGGAGAGCTTTGTTCGTCCCCCAGCCCGCGGCAGATCCCCCGCCGAGGCTATTCCCTGTCTGACAGTAGCACTGACATACGCCATCGGGGCTCGGGGCCCACTGGGCCAGGCTGGGTGCCTGCTGGACACAGCCTGGCCGGGGCTGGGACAGACCCGTCGGGGCTGGTGCCAGTGAACAGACGGAGCTTAGCAGGAAAGCAGGTGTCTCAGCACAGCCTGGGGCTGGGGCGGGCAGGGAGCACGGATCCGACTGGCACCCGGAGCCACCCAGCCCCGCCTGCCCAGCCAGGGCCTGCAGTGCCAGTCCCCTCTTCTCTTCCCTTCCAGGGCTGCCGTTCTCCATCACCGCCGAGGGGCTGGAGCAGACCTTCGCCACCAACTACTTGGGCCCTTTTCTTCTTACCAATTTGCTGCTGGGTAAGGGCTGCCCCGGGCACTGGGCACTGCTGTGCTGGGGGAGGGGCTGCCCTGGGCACTGGGCACTGCTGGGCTGGGGGAGGGGCTGCCCCGGGCACTGGGCACTCGCTGGGCTGGGGGAGGGGCTGCCCCGGGCACTGGGCACTGCTGGGCTGGGGGAGGGGCTGCCCCGGGCACTGGGCACTCGCTGGGCTGGGGGAGGGGCTGCTCCCGGCACTGGGCACTGCTGGGCTGGGGGAGGGGCTGCCCCGGGCTCTGGGCTGGGAGAGGGGCTGCTTTGGGCACTCGCTGCCCCGGGCACTCGCTGGGCTGGGGGATGGGCTGCCCCGGGTGCTGGGCACTCGCTGGGCTGGGGGAGGGGCTGCCCCGGGCGCTGGGTGCTGCTGGGCTGGGGGAGGGGCTGCCCCGGGCACTGGGCGCTGCTGGGCTGGGGGAGGGGCTGCCCTGGGCACTGGGCACTGCTGGGCTGGGGGAGGGGCTGCTTTGGGCACTCGCTGGGCTGGGCACTCGCTGGGCTGGGGGAGGGGTGCCCCGGGCTCTGGGCTGGGGGAGGGGCTGTCCCGGGCACTGGGCACTGCTGGGCTGGGGGAGGGGCTGTCCTGGGCAATGGGCACTAGCTAGGCTGGGGGAGGGGCTGCTTTGGGCACTCGCTGCCCCGTGCACTCGCTGGGCTGGGGGATGGGCTGCCCCGGGCGCTGGGCACTCGCTGGGCTGGGGGAGGGGCTGCCCCGGGCGCTGGGTGCTGCTGGGCTGGGGGAGGGGCTGCCCCGGGCACTGGGCGCTGCTGGGCTGGGGGAGGGGCTGCCCCGGGCACTGGGCACTGCTGGGCTGGGGGAGGGGCTGCTTTGGGCACTCGCTGCCCCGGGCACTCGCTGGGCTGGGGGAGGGGCTGCCCCGGGCTCTGGGCTGGGGGAGGGGCTGTCCTGGGTGCTGGGCACTCGCTGGGCTGGGGGAGGGCCTGCCCCGGGCTCTGGGCTGGGGGAGGGGCTGCTTTGGGCACTCGCTGCCCCGGGCACTGGCTGGGCTGGGGGAGGGGCTGCCCCGGGCTCTGGGCTGGGGGAGGGGCTGCTTTGGGCACTCGCTGCCCTGGGCACTGGCTGGGCTGGGGGAGGGGCTGCCCTGCTGCCCCTGGCATTCCCCTGGGACATGGACCCAGGCCTTGCGCTGGCTGTGCCAGGGCTCCTAGGACTCCCCGTCTGCTGCCCAAGGGTCTCTCCGAGCTGGGGCTTCTCCCCGCCTCCTGCTTGCCATGTGGGAGCCCCCCCCTGCGCCACCCGTTGACATGAGCCTGGTCGCTTTCCCCTCCCCCGCACAGACACCATGAAGGGCTCCGCTCCCGCCCGCATCGTGAACGTCTCGTCCTTCACACACTTCCAGGGCGTGGCCAACGTGAAGCACCTGACCGGGGAGGAGAGGCCCAAGAACTTTGACCAGGCCTACAAGAGCACCAAGCTCATGAACGTCCTGTTCACCAACGAGCTGGCCAGGAGGCTGCAGGGCACGGGTCAGTGTGATTCCCCCCCCCCCCCCCCTTTTACCCTCTCCCCCGGTGCCAGTAACGGCCAGCACTCCCAAGCGCCCAGCGGCCCCTCCTGAAGCCCCCCGCAGCTGCGTTCGCTCTTCACCTCCCCCTGGATTTATGCAGCACCTTGGCAGAAAGGGAAGTGGTGGCCATTGGCACTGTGATCCGGAGGTGCCGTCCCAGGGCCCGGTGGGTTGCAGCAGGCAGGCCTCCCGGGGGGTCCCACCCAGCCCTGAATTCCCTGCACTGTGCTCAGGACCTGAGGAGGATCCCGAGCCTAATCCCTGCCAGCTCAGAGGGGCCAGGCCTAGCTGCCCTCTCCTGCAAACACCCACTGGACTCGACTCGCCCATCGTGGGACCGGGGGGAGGGGAAGGAGAGGGAGTCTCTGCTTGCAACATTCCCAGATTACTCACCAACGCTGTCAGGGGTGTGACTCCCAGAGGTAAAGAACAGATGCTGCTAGGCGCCACTGTCTCCTCGCATGTGAGCAACTCCGGGGGGGGCTGTGAGCTGTGCCAGAAGATGTGTAGGGGGGTGGGTGTTTCCTTGCAGGAGAACTTGTCTGCTTCCCAGGCTGGCTGTGTCCGGGGGCTGCTCGTTCCATCACGAGCTCTGCTAGCCTTGAGCTGCTTCCTGCAGAGCGGACACCGCACTGTGGACATTTTCTAGGGCTTGGTGAGAAGCTGCCAGGGTCCCGGCCCGTACCCCAGGGAGTGGGGGGGTGTAACGATGCTGCCTTTGGTGGGACACTTCTGAGAGTGCCAGTTCAGGACAAATTGCTCAGAGCTGGGCAGTCACAGCCCAAGGCTGGGGGTTTTCCACCTCTAAGGCACCAAACCAGCCAGACAGAGGAGACTTTTGGTTTTACCCCACTGGCTAACCACAAGTCACACAAGCAATTCCCTTAGACACTCCAGTTTCCCAGTCTCACCACCAGTGCCACTCGTTATGGGGACAAATGGTTATGAAAACCCATGACCCAGTAAAAGAAAAAGGTTCTCCTGATCCCAAAGGACCAAGCCCCAGAGCCAGGTCAATATACAAATCAGATCTTACCCACAAATCACACTGTTGTCAATCCTTTAGAATCTAAAATCTAAAGGTTTATTTATAAAAGATATAGATGAGAGCTAGAATTGGTTAAATGGAATCAATTACATACAGTAATGGCAAAGTTCTTGGTTCAGGCTTGCTGCCGTGATGCAATAAACTCCAGGTTCAAATCAAGTCTCTGGAGAACATCCCCAGCTGGGATGGGTCATTCAGTCCTTTGTTCAGAGCTTCAGTTTGTAGCAAGATTTCTCCAGAGGTCAGAAGCAGGACTGAAGACAAAGTGGAGGGGGTTTCAGGGCCTTTTATATTCTCTGCCCGTGAAAGGACCCCTTTTGTTCTTACTGTGGAAAATCACAGCAGCAAGATGGAGTCTGGAGTCACATGGGCAAGTCACATGTCCATGCATGACTCGGTTTGCAGGCCAACGCCATTGTTTACATGTTAGTTTGCACGTTCCCAGGAAAGCTCAGAGGTGGACTGGCGTCTCCCAAAGTCCATTGTCAGGTAAGTGTTTCTTGACTGGGCACATACTGAGAATAGTCCCTTCTCAAGAAGCTGACCAAATTCTTCACTGAGGCTACTTAAGAATCAAAACACATTGAGATACAAGTCCATAGCCCATATTCATAACTTTAACTACAAAAATGATACACACATACAGACAACATAATCGTAACCAGCAAATCATAACCTCTTTATAGACACCTCACACAACAACCTTTGTACAAGATTTGCTGCAAATATATAACAGTGGTTGCAACAATGATCTATACGGTCACAGTTCATGTCAATAATGTCACGGGTGGGGTTTGACTTCACAGCAATTCCCATGTGGCCCCACTGGTGCTGGTTAGCTGGCGAGGGTTTGGGGCAAGGCTGGCAGCAGGAATGAGCAGCTTTTATTTCTGTAACTCGGGTTGTTCTCATCATCCATGTAAATTTCCAACCCTCTCTTGATGCCACAGTGAAATCAAGACCCGACGGCCAGATTTTCAAAGGTATTTTGGTGCCTAACCCCCGTTGAAATCCATCTCTGGGGTTCAGTTTCTTCCTGTGGCTGTGGGGCTAACAGTGTTGCCCTGAGAAGCTAGCAAGAGTTGAGGCTCTTGTTCATTGTTCCAGGCCAGAGGATGAACTGGCGAGACTCGGGGATCTCTTTGCTGCAGTCTTGTTTATTTACAAAAGGTGGACGAAGTCCTGTTCCCCTGAGCATAGAAATCAAACAGCAGGAGCCAGTGTCTGCTCGCTGCTCCAAGCCTGCCTGGCCACCAGCACTCTGTGCCCAAGGAGCTGTCTCTCTGAGCTCTGGCTCATGGCCACATTACTAGTTGTCTGTTACTGTCTACTTGGCTTTCTCTTGCTGCTTCCACATGACCTCCCGTCTCTCAGCCCACCCTCCCACCAGTCCTCTTGGGCCACATGTTTTAGCTTCTACGCACCATTTCCACGTGCCTGTGTTTTGGGGGCTACTGCTGTTGTTTCAGCGACTGGACGGTGTGACCAGGCCGGACCCATAACAAGGTTTAACCGAACCAGTAGCTGGAACGCTGCCTGCTGTGAGGATCAAGGCACTGAAGGCTCAGGTGATGAGGCTTCAGATACAACAGTGATAGCACCTGAGATGGCCCGAAATTAGATCTCACCCCTCCTGCAGCTCTCCTGGCAAATGACGGGGTGTTTTGTTCTCAGAGGAGACAAATACTGGGGGGCAGGATAACGAATGGGGCAGAGTAAATGGGGCACTTGTATTGACCCTCTCACAACACAAGAACAAGGCCACAGTCAATGCAACTAGCATTGACTGTGCTACTTAACTGATCAACACTTAAAACTGATCAAAGGCAATACGGTTACACCGTGTGTAATTAGCCTGTGGAACCCACTGCCACCGTATGTGGTTGAGACCAAGGGTTTAGCAGGGGTCCGTCAGGGGTCACGTGGAGAATGAGAACAATCAGAGTTACAGAAATAAAGGGTGGGAATTTTCTGCTTCAGGGCGCACCCCAATCTCTAACTATCGGGGTCAGGAATTTCCCCCCCTGGGGCAGGTTATCCCATCACTGCCTCCTGCTGGGTTCTTGCTCCTCGCTTGGAGCAGCTGGCGCTGGCCACTGTCAGCAGCAGGAGACTGAGTTGGGTGGAGCGCAGACTTTGGCAAGTGCCCTGTCTGGAGCGCATTGTCCTGGGCTAACTTTCCCCCTCTCCTGTGCATTCGCTGGGTCTAGAAAAGGGCACTCGGTTGGACTCTCTCTCCTACAGACTCTGGGGGAACGTGCCATGGCCAAGCCCCGTGCTCCTTCAGCTCTTCCCATGTTACTGGCGCTGGCAGCAGGCATGGTGACAGTAGCACCAAGGATTTGCAGTTTCTGATTGTGCCCTGACTGACATCTCTGCTCTCCCAGGCCTCTCTCAGCACTGTTGTTTTCTCAGCATCTCACGGTGCCCGATTCTCCCCTCGTTTAGGTGGTTTTGACCTGGGGCAGCTCCATTGATCCACACCAGTGTTAGTGAGAGGGGAACCGGGTCCATCTCCTCTTACAGCTTCATGGGCATGCCTGGAGCAGGTGAGAAATGCCCCATATGTTCCCAGCTCTTTGAAGCTCTGAGCCCTAGCGTCCTCGCCTGCCTGGGATCTGCTTCTGCTGCACTGAAATCCTGTTGCCTTGGGCCTTCCTGTTGAGTCATTCAGCGTGGTGACTCCTTTCTGGGAGACAGCTGTCCCTGAGAACAGGCTGAGCATGATCTTTGTGTCTTGTTTATTTCATCATGTCCTTGTATCAGCCTTGCTTTCATCTGCAAACGTATCCATCTGGCTTCTGCCTGCATGATGCACAGTGCAGCCTCAAGGCTTGGATCCTTGCCCCGGGGCGAGCTGTGGTTAGTTCTGGGTGTCCACGCTGTTCACTTGATCGCATGTTAGATGGCACAAAGTCTGTCTGATCATCCATTCTCGGGGGCCTCCATCACTCCAGGGCTGTCGCTAGCCCCTGCTCTCTCACCCTGCTGTTTTGAGGCCCTTCCTGCCCCACTGCGAGCTGGCCCCTCAGTGGCAGACCCCATGGTGGCTCTCCAAGCCTAAGTCCCCTGAAAGTTGGGTCAGTGCCATTAGTTCCACATAGGGTGCAGCTGAAGGCCACTCAGCGCTGCAGCTGGTGCAGAATGTATTTCACACTGCTTCTCCCAGGGAGCAAGTGGGCCGTGTGATCTCCAGTGGCTCCCACTAGGTCTCTGGGCCTTGGTCTTGACCTGTAGGATCTGGCTACAAGGGAGCTTTCAAAAACGAAAAGGGATCCATCCAGGACATGGAAGGAGGGGCATGTCACCAAGGAAGTATACACGGGACAGTGTGAGTGTATAGGGACAAAATCAGGGAAGCCAAGGCAAGGAAGGAGCTACAACTGGCAAGGACTGTTAGAGACAAGAAGAAGGGGTTCTACAACTACGTCACACACACAAGAAAGCGCGAGGACGGAGTGGGTGTGCTGCTCAGTGGAGGTGGTGAGCTGGGAACGGAAGAGGAGAGGAAGGCAGAGCTGCTCAATGCCTACCTGGCTTCAGTCCGCTCACAAATATCGTCTGACCAGACAGCTAGCCAAGTGACCATAGTCAATACAGGGGAAGGGACGCAGATCCAGATAAGAAAGAATGCGACAGAGAGCTTCTGACTAATTTGAATGAATTCAAGTCAGCAGGGCTGGTGCTATTCACCCCAGGATGCTGCAGGAATTAGCTGAAGAAATCTCGGCGCCACTGGCAATAATATTTACAAACTCCTGGCTGACAGGAGAGTCCCGGAAGACTGGAGAAGGGCGAAGGTGGGGCCCATCTCTAAAAAGGGGGAAATAGAGGAGTCAGGGAACTATAGATAAGTCAGCCTGTCCTCCATAGCTGGGAAGCTGCTACAGCCATGTATAAAACGTTCCATTTGCAGATACCTGGAGGATGAAGGGGTGATCACTAGCATGGATTTACCAAGAACAAATCATGCCAAATGAGCTTGATTTCCTTCTCTGACGGTAGCTGATTTGGATGGGGGAAATGTGGGGGACATCATATACCTGGATGTTAACAAGGCTTTTAGCACCGTCCCACATGACATTCAGATAAGTAGGCTGGAGAAATACGGGCTCAGCGGAACTCCCATTAGGTGGATACGTCATTGGCTAAACAACCACAACCAAAGAGTAACTATGAATGGAATGATGTCAGATTGGAGGGCGGTCTCAAGTGGGATTCCACAGAGACTGTTCTGGAGCCGATGTTATTTCACATCTTTATTAATGACCTGGATGTAGGACTACATGGGTGTAGGTGTAGGAGAGCAGACTGATCGAATTTGCAGATGACACAATGCTAGGCCGGTTGCAGACACTTTGGAGGCTAGAGCTAAAATCCAGAGGGATCTTGATAAATTTGAATACTGGGCTACAGACAACACAATGAAATCCAACCAAGCCAAATGGCAGGTGCTACACACAGGGAAGAAAAAACAAACGCACCAATACAGACTGGGGCAGAGCTGGGGGGGCAGCAGCACTGCTGAGAAGGAGCTGGGAGTTGCGGTGGATCCCAAGCTCAAGGAGTCAGCAATGCGACGCTGTTTCAGAAAAAGCAAATGCAATTTTAGGTGGCATTAGCAGGGGCACGGCATGCAAGTCACAGGCGGTGACTACCGCTCTACTCGGCGCTGGGTAGGCCTCAGCTGGAGTTCTGGTCCCCAAGGTATGGAAAGGATGTAGAGAAACCGGGAAGGCTCCAGAGGCGAGCAACAAAGATGCTCAAAGGGATGGAATGCAGCCATCTGAGCAAAGGGTGTGTTCGTTTGGAAAAGAGGAGATTAAGGGGGGACATGATAGCGGACTTCAGACACTTGAAAGACTCCAGCCCAGCAGACTGAGATTAAATCTCAGGAAAAACTTCCTCACTGTAAGAACAGCCGGACAGTGGAACAGACGCCTCGAGAGGTCTTCAAAAGGAGGCTGGGGCCGTCTGTCTGGGATGGGTCAGGCAATACGTCTTGGCAGGGAGTTAGACTAGATGACCCCTGCAGTCCCTTCTAACTGTACAATTCTATGAGCTTGTCTCCCCTCCTGTGACCATCTGCAAGGTGCCCCCAGCTTTAACCTGTCTCTGTCTCTGAGCTGGCCTGACCATCAGTTACTGACAAACCCTTTGTGCCAGTGTAACACCGACAGATCCAGGTCGGCGGCAGGATCGAACCTGGGGCCTCTGGAGCTTAGTGCATGAGCCTCGACCGCAGGAGCTAAAAGCCAACTGCCTGTTAGCTCAGGCTGTGGAGCAGAGTCATTGTATCTCTCTCTAAGGGGTCTCGGTGCTGCTAGCGGGGACAGAGCCCCACACCCAGGAGGTGGGTGGGTTCTACCTGCAGGGGTCAGGCTGCCCTGGGGCATCGTGGGCTCTTCCCGAATGCTGAGTTCAACAAAACTCAAACTTCAGAAACCCGGGAAACAGAGGCCACGTGGCCCTGCCTGCTCTGCCCCACCAGCCCCTCAGAGCACCCCATGCTTGGGGGCTGGCCTAAGGCAAGGTGCCCTCGTGGTGAGCGATCACCTGGGCGGGGGAGCTGCCATTGCTCCGGGCAGCAGGGTTGGAAGCCAAGCATCCCAGAACCAGCCTGGGGCAGCAGAGCCATCGTGGAGACACCTCAGTGCCTATGAGAGACACGGCTCCTTTCCCTGCTGCACTCCCGGCGCAGGGCTCTGCTCCACTGACCTGATTTCCCCATCCTGGAAGGCCTAATCCAGAAACCGCATAGGCTGCCTGGATATCTCCCCCCACCCCCAGGCATGGCTTCCCCACGGCCTGCTCCCTCTGCCCTGTAGGAAGAGCCCCACTGCGGTAGCCACTGGGTGCCACCGGCTGCCCTGCCTCAGTGGTTCTGGCACTGGCACGGCACCGTGGTGACACAGAGGCAGGGCCAGTGTCCCGGGGGCGGGTGGTGGTGGTGGTGTAGGCAGCGGGGGGCGTGGATGGCAGTTTGGCAGAGGCTCTGGTGCCCCACAGCGTCCCTGAGGGAAGGACGGGGCAGCTGGGGAGCAGCTGTGGGCGTTCCCAGCCTGCCTCACCCTGGAAGCACGAGACCCGGGCGGGAGAATCCCTTGAGGAGGGGCTGGGCTAGGTCTTGCCTCATCTGTGCCAGACCCTGGCCCTGCCCAGTCTCTGCTGCCAGACAGGCCCCGATACCTGGGGCTGCTGAGTCACTCGCCTGGCTGGGCCGGTTTTATCAGCAGAAAAGAAACAGTTGAACCCCCTAGAGACTCCCGGCCGCCTCGCCAGGCTGCCCGGCTGACGCCCCGCAGAAGGGCTGCTCCAGCCCAGCCCTGCACATGGCTCCAGGCCACCCCACCTGGCTGGCATGGAGAGCTGCGCCCCGGCCCCTGGGGACGCCCGGCAGGTCTCTGTTCCCCGGAGCTCTGCCGGAGCCTGCCCTCAGCTCCTTCCTAGATCCTAGTTACTCCCCCGCCCGCTCGCCTGACCCACAAGCACCGGGGAGGCGCAAGTGGGGCTCAGTCCCGCTCCTCTGAAAGGACCAGGCCCCCCGGGGCAGGTGTCCCAGGCAGGGGAAAGCACCTTGAGTGTCCCGGCTGCACCGGCTCGAGGAATAAACAGGCCCCTGGCTCTAGGCCCACGAGTACAAAACTCACCCCCCACGGCTCCAGGGGGGCTGACTATAAGTGCTCCCCCCGCCCATCTCCGCGCTGTCCCCAGAGCCCACACAGTGACTGGCTTTGCTCCTCTGCTTCCCCTCTGCAGGGGTGACGGCCAATTCCCTCAACCCTGGCATCGTGAAGACAGAAATCATGCGCCACTTCAACTGGCTGGTTCGTCTGCTGTACAGCATCATCGGCATCTTCTTAATGGTGGGGCCCAGGATGGACTCCCCCCAAAGCCCAGACGTGTGTGTGGGGCCCGGAGGGCACGGGCTGCTCTGGCAGACTGCACTTGCCCCACGGGACGGGGGCAGGGTAGGGCCAGCAAGGGAATAGAGCAGACCCTGGGGGGGCAGGGCACAAGTTTCCAGTTGGCTCTGTTGTGGGCTGACGTACAGCGGGGTCCCCAAAACCTCGGTCTGCATCTTGCCCCCGGAAGGTCTGACCCTGGGGTCTAGCTCAGTGGGGCTGGCTGAGGGTCCGGGGTGGGGAGCTCTTGGCGCACAGACCGAGTGGCCAGGGTACTGCAGGGAGGGAGTCACACGGGGGCGGGGGCATTTCCAGGGTCCCTCAGGAACGCCCCCCAGCAAACGCCACGGAGACGGTAAACCCAGGGGAGTAGCAGCAGCCGTAGAGGGAGGCGTTACCCTAATGCCCACCTCATAGGCACGTCACCCTCTGCACTGAGCGGGATGGAGCCAAGTCCCCTTGGGGGGCAGCCGAACCTCCCCCTATTAAGCAGCCCTCCTCCCCTCCATGCACAGGGGACGTGACTGGGCCTCAACGCTTGAGCCCGAAGAGACCAGAGAACCTGGCGCCTGCTGCCCTGGCCAGAGCGGCCGTGCAGGCGAGGCCAGGACCTAAGTTCCCTCTAAGTTGGCCGGCCACGTGGCCGCACAGCCGGCTGTCCAGGGCCGTGCAGGCAGGGAGAGGCGCCTCTCCCCGGCCCTGGAGCTGCTGGGGCGAGAGAGGGCTGGGGGGAGTCCTCTCTCCTGCCGCAGCCCCGGGGCAGCCAGCACCCCAAACCCCTCATCCCTGGCCCCACCCCAAAGCCCACATCCCCAGCTGGAGCCCTCACCCCCCCGCACCCCAATCCTCTGCCCCAGCCCTGAGCCCCCTCATGCACCCTGAATCCCTCATCCCTGGCCCCACCCGAACCCTCACCCCTGTACCCCAACCCTTTTCCCCGACCCTGAGCCCCATCGTGCACCCTGAACCCCTCGTCCCTGGCCCCACCCTCACCCCTGCACCCCAACCCTCTGCCCCGGCCCTGAGCCCCCTCACGCACCCTGAACCCCTCATCCCTGGCCCCACCCTCACCCCTGCACCCCAACCCTCTGCCCTGGCCCTGAGCCCCCTCCCACACCCTGAATCCCTCATCCCTGGCCCCACCCAAACCCTCACCCCCCCGTACCCCAACCCTCTGCCCCGACCCTGAGCCCCCTCACGCACCCTGAACCCTCGTCCCTGGCCCCACCCTCACCCCTACCCCTCTGCCCTGGTCCTGAGCCCCCTCATGCACCCTGAACCCCTCATCCCTGGCCTCACCCTCACCCCCTGCATCCCAAACCTCTGCCCTGGCCCTGAGCCCCTCACGCACCCTGAACCCCTCATCCCTGGCCCACCTTCACCCCCGCACCCCAACCTCTGCCCTGGCCCTGAGCCCCCTCACGCACCCTGAATCCCTCATCCCTGGCCCCACCCAAACCCTCACCCCCCCATACCCCAATCCTCTGCCCCGACCCTGAGCCCCCTCACGCACCCTGAACCCCTCGTCCCTGGCCCCACCCTCACCCCTACCCTCTGCCCTGGTCCTGAGCCCCCTCATGCACCCTGAACCCCTCATCCCTGGCCCCACCTTCACCCCTGCACCCCAACCCTCTGCCCCGGCCCTGAGCCACTTCACGCACCCTGAACCCCTCATCCCCGGCCCCACCCCAGAGCCCACATCCCCAGCCAGAGCCATCACTCCCCACCCGCCCTCTGTCCCAGCCCTGAGCCCCCTCCCACACTCCAAACCCCTCTGTCCCACTCAGAGCCCGCACCTCCAGCCAGAGCCATCACCCTCCCACCCCACTCCTCAGACCCCTCCCACATTCCAACCCCCTGCCCCAGCCCTGAGCCCCCTCCCACACTCCAAACGCCTCAGCCCTACCCCCTCCACACGTCACCTCCACACTGGTGCCCAGAACAAAATTAATTCCACACATGGGATGTAAAAAATTAGAAGGAACATTGGCCAAGACTGCTGTGGGATGGCTGGGCCGCACAGAGGCCCAGTGGGGTCTGGCTAGACCACAGAGGAGGCTGCTTTTAAAATGGAGTTCGCTAACGGCCTTGGGCCCCTAATGCTTAGTGTAGACACAGCCCAACCCCTGCAGGGTACAGTGCAGCCAGCTAACACAACTGCCTGGGACCTGGGTGCAGGGACTTTGCCCCCGAGTTTTGCCAGCCCTCATTCCTGGGCTGGAGACAGCCCTGCTGTCCGGGGGGTGCTCCCCCTGCTCGAGGACAGGCAGCATGGCAAGAAGCTAGCACCCCTCCCAGCGGGGGACCCCAGCGCGGAGAACTGGGGGTCTCCCAGGGACCACTCCGGGCTGCTCTGCTTCCCCTGGGGTCTGCGGGCTGATGTCCCCCCCGGTGAGGGCGGTTCCCCAACTCACAGTCCAGTCCAGGCCCACCTACTGCCTGCCCCTTGCCCACACCCCCACCCCCACCTACTGCCTGCCCCTCGCCCACACCCCCACCTACTGCCTGCCCCTCGCCCCCACCCCCACCTACTGCCT
The DNA here is from genome assembly GCA_037349315.1 of Chelydra serpentina. NCBI lineage: Eukaryota > Metazoa > Chordata > Testudines > Chelydridae > Chelydra > Chelydra serpentina. The sequence continues at coordinate 460,861 of JBAIAC010000258.1, read as the reverse complement.
GCCCCTCACCCCCACCCCCACCTACTGCCTGCCCCTCGTCCACACCCCCACCCCCACCTACTGCCTGCCCCTCGCCCACACCCCCACCCCCACCTACTGCCTGCCCCTCGCCCACACCCCCACCCACTGCCTGCCCCTCGCCCACAGCCCCACCCCACCTACTGCCTGCCCCTCGCCCACAGCCCCACCCCCACCTACTGCCTGCCCCTCGCCCACACCCCCACCTACTGCCTGCCCCTCGCCCACAGCCCCACCCCCACCCACTGCCTGCCCCCTCACCCCCACCCCCACCCCCACCTACTGCCTGCCCCTCGCCCACACCCCCACCCCCACCTACTGCCTGCCCCTCGCCCACACCCCCACCCACTGCCTGCCCCTCGCCCACACCCCCACCCACTGCCTGCCCCTCGCCCCCACCCCCACCCACTGCCTGCCCCTCGCCCACACCCCCACCTACTGCCTGCCCCTCACCCACACCCCCACCTACTGCCTGCCCCTCACCCCCACCCCCACCTACTGCCTGCCCCTCGCCCACACCCCCACCCCCACCTACTGCCTGCCCCTCGCCCACACCCCCCACCTACTGCCTGCCCCTCGCCCACACCCCCACCCCCACCTACTGCCTGCCCCTCGCCCACACCCCCACCTACTGCCTGCCCCTCGCCCACACCCCCACCCACTGCCTGCCCCTCGCCCACAGCCCCACCCCCACCTACTGCCTGCCCCTCGCCCACAGCCCCACCCCACCTACTGCCTGCCCCTCGCCCACACCCCCACCTACTGCCTGCCCCTCGCCCACAGCCCCCACCCCCACCCCCACCTACTGCCTGCCCCTCGCCCACACCCCCACCCCCACCTACTGCCTGCCCCTCGCCCACACCCCCACCCACTGCCTGCCCCTCGCCCACACCCCCACCCACTGCCTGCCCCTCGCCCCCACCCCCACCCACTGCCTGCCCCTCGCCCACACCCCCACCTACTGCCTGCCCTTGCCCACACCCCCACCTACTGCCTGCCCCTCACCCCACCCCCACCTACTGCCTGCCCCTCGCCCACACCCCCACCCCCACCTACTGCCTGCCCCTCGCCCACACCCCACCCACTGCCTGCCCCTCGCCCCCACCCACTGCCTGCCCCTCGCTCACACCCCCACCCCCACCTACTGCCTGCCCCTCGCCCACACCCCCACCTACTGCCTGCCCCCTCACCCCCACCTACTGCCTGCCCCTCACCCACACCCCCCACCCACTGCCTGCCCCTCGCCCACACCCCCACCCCACCTACTGCCTGCTCCTCGCCCACACCCCCACCTACTGCCTGCCCCTCGCCCACACCCCCACCCACTGCCTGCCCCTCACCCCCACCCCCACCTACTGCCTGCCCCTCGCCCACAGCCCCACCCTCACCTACTGCCTGCCCCTCACCCCCACCCCCACCTACTGCCTGCCCCTCGCCCACAGCCCCACCCTCACCTACTGCCTGCCCTCACCCACACCCCCACCCACTGCCTGCCCCTCACCCCCACCCCACTGCCTGCCCCTCGCCCACAGCCCCACCCCCACCTACTGCCTGCCCCTCGCCCACCCCCACCTACTGCCTGCCCCTCGCCCACACCCCCACACCCACCTACTGCCTGCCCCTCACCCACACCCCCACCCTCACCTACTGCCTGCCCCTCGCCCACACCCCCACCCACTGCCTGCCCCTCGCCCACAGCCCCACCCCACCTACTGCCTGCCCCTCGCCCACCCCCACCTACTGCCTGCCCCTCGCCCACACCCCCACACCCACCTACTGCCTGCCCTCGCCCACACCCCTGGCCCCACCCCCACCTACTGCCTGCCCCTTGCCCAGAGCCCCACCCTCACCTACTGCCTGCCCCTCGCCCACAGCCTCACCCTCACCTACTGCCTGCCCCTCACCCCACCCCCACCCACTGCCTGCCCCCCACCCCACCCCCACCTACTGCCTGCCCCTCGCCCACACCCCCACCTACTGCCTGTCCCTCGCCCACAACCCCACCCACTGCCTGCCCCTCACCCCCACCCCCTGCCTGCCCCTCGCCCACAGCCCCACCTACTGCCTGCCCCTCGCCCACACCCCCACACCCACCTACTGCCTGCCCCTCGCCCACACCCCCACACCCACCTACTGCCTGCCCCTCGCCACACCCCCACCCTCACCTACTGCCTGCCCCTCGCCCACACCCCCACACCCACCTACTGCCTGCCCCTCGCCCACACCCCCACCCTCACCTACTGCCTGCCCCTCGCCCACACCCCCACACCCACCTACTCCCTGCCCCTCGCCCACACCCCACCCTCACCTACTGCCTGCCCCTCGCCCACGCCCCACACCCACCTACTGCCTGCCCCTCGCCCACAGCCCCACCCTCACCTACTGCCTGCCCCTCGCCCACACCCCCACACCCACCTACTGCCTGCCCCTCACCCACACCCTCACCTACTGCCTGCTCCTCACCCACCTACTGCCTGCCTCTCGCCCACAGCCCCACCCTCACCTACTGCCTGCCCCTCGCCCACACCCCCACCCACTGCCTGCCCCTCACCCCCACCCCCACCTACTGCCTGCCCCTCGCCCACAGCCCCCACCCTCACCTACTGCCTGCCCCTCGCCCACACCCCCACCCCCACCTACTGCCTGCCCCTCACCCCCACCTACTGCCTGGCCCATCGCCCACACCCCCACCCCCACCTACTGCCTGCCTCTCGCCCACAGTCCCACCCTCACCTACTGCCTGCCCCTCGCCCACAGCCCCACCCTCACCTACTGCCTGCCCCTCGCCCACACCCCCACCCACTGCCTGCCCTCACCCCCACCCCCACCTACTGCCTGCCCCTCGCCCACAGCCCCACCCTCATCTACTGCCTGCCCCTCGCCCACACCCCACCCCCACCTACTGCCTGCCCCTTGCCCCCACCCACTGCCTGCCCCTCACCCACACCCCCACCTACTGCCTGCCCCTCACCCACAGCCCCGGCCCCACCCCACCTACTGCCTGCCCCTCGCCCACACCCCCACCCCCACCTACTGCCTGCCCCTCGCCCACACCCCCACCCCCACCTACTGCCTGCCCCTCGCCCACACCCCCACCCCCACCTACTGCCTGCCCTGCTCCCCACAACTTCACCCACGGCCTGTCCCTTGCCCTGACCCCCCACCCCAGGACCCAGCTCCCCATACTGTGCCCGGGCCCTGCTGTCCCTGCTCCAGGGCCCTGTTCCCACTCGCTGCTCCGTCTCTGTAGTTGTGGGGCCGCGATGGCATGAAGGCCTCGGTGGGGGGCTTGAGCTCTGCCCCTCTGGTGCTGCCAGGTGGGGCCTGCGGGGGGCAGGTGTGCTGGGGAGCCGCTGCTGAGACAGCGTTTAACCCCTTCTCTTCTCTAGTCTGCCGAGGAGGGAGCCGCCAGCACCATTTACTGCGCCGTCTCGGAGGAGGTGGCGGACGTCACGGGGAAGTACTTCGACAGCGACTGCAGGCTGGTGCTGCCCTCCGCGGCTGCCCGCGACCCGGGCCTGGCCCGCAAGCTGTGGGAGGAGTCGGAGCGACTGACAGGCCTCGCGGAGAGCAGGGGCACATGAACAATGGCGCCCGTTGCCCCGGCCCTGCACCACCCGGCTACTCCCGCAGGCACAGGGCCAGGGGGCCTGCGGGAGCTGGGACCTGGGGCAAGCAGGAGGAGATGGGGGGGAGGGGGTGCCCTGCTGGCAGAAGCCAGGAAGGCGGGAATTAGATGAGCCATTGCAGGGTAGGGTTGCCAACTTTCTACTCGCACAAAACTAAACACCCTTGCCCCACCCCCTGCCCCTTCTCCAAGCTCTGTGCGCTGCCCCATCTGCAGGCGCCGCCCCTGCAGCTCCCATTGGCTGTGGTTCTTAACCAATGGGAGCTGCGGAGCTGGTGCTTTGGGCATGTGCTTTGGGCATGGGCAGCGTGCGGAGCCCCCTGGCTGCCCCTACGCCTAGGAGCCAGAAGGGGGGCGTGCCGCTGCTTCAGGGAGCCGTGCGGAGCCAGGGCAGGCAGGGAGCTGCCTTAGCCCCGCTGCGCCGCCAACAGGACTTTTAACAGCCCAGTCAGTGGTGCTGACCGGAGTTGCCAGGGTCACCTGGCGACCCTATTGCAAGGGCCTACTGGCCTCCGTGCTGCCGAGTGCCAGCTCCTCCTCCACCCTTCCTGCCGCCTGTGGCAGCCCCGCCCGTTACCTGGGGAACAGTCCAGAACTAACCTTGGCAAGGCAAGGCCCTGTCTACACTAACCCCCCCTCCAGTGGGGGCTCTGCTCGGAGGAGCCTCTACAGCGCCGATGCTGATGGGGGGAGGGCCAGGCCATTCAGCAACCTCCTCAGAGACCACGCCCGCGCCCCGGCAGCGTACAGGGCAGGCCTGGCATTTCACCCGCCTTCTCCCCAGTGCCCCCCACAACGGGGCCCTGGCTAAGCCAGGGGACCTCCCTGGTCAAGGCTGTGCAGAGGAAAGCGCCGTCCCAGGGAAGGTGACAGAAGCTCGTTCGCAGGCGCTTCCCCCCGCGTGTTCACTCTGCTTTATTAAATACAGCTCGCCGGCGCCTGCGTGTGGTGTGGGCTCCTTCCCGCGGCACGGGGCAGAGGGGGCAGCGTCCCAGGCGAGGCCGGGCACCTCACTGCCATGCGATGTCCAGCTCCAGCCTGTCCTTGCTGACGGTGCGGAGCAGCTGGTCGTAGTCCCGGCGGTGGATGGCCGGGCAGCCGGCCAGGTCCAGGGAGCGGAGCTCGTTGTCCAAGGCCAGCAGGCAGTGCAGGGTCGGACTGGACACCTGGCTCTCGGCCAGCGACAGCTCTCGCAGACTGCGGAGGGCGGCGCCGGGGGCTGCCAGCACCTTCTGGAACACGCCATCCAGGGAGAACGGGAGGCTGAGCAGGGCCAGGGTCTCCAGGCGGGGGGAGTGGCTGAGTAGGGAGGCCAGGCTCGCCCCCAGGACAGCGGCGTGCTGCCAAGGGAGAGCCTCACACGAGCTGGCCAGGCCCAAGCTGAAGTGCCGGAGCTTGGGGAAGGGGTGGCGGAGCAGGTCCAGCTCCCAGTCCGGCGGCTCCGCGGCAGGCTCCCCGTCGGCCGGCCGCACGGGCCCCGCGGGGGCGCTCAGGTGGCTGCTGAAGGCGGCGAGCTTGGGGCAGCAGTTCAGCAGGGCGCAGAAGGAAAAGGCGTCGTCGTAGCAGAAGCCGTGGAGGGAGAGGGACCGCAGCTGGGCTCCCAGGCCCTGAGCCACGGGAAGCATCTCTGCCAGCCCCCGGCCCTGGTGCCCCGTGCAGTGCACGGTGAGCTGGGTGAGGCGGCTCCAGGCCAGGCTGCCCCAGCTGGCGCCGGGGCCGTCGCTGAGCGACACGGCCGCCTCCGCCACCTCCGGGCACACGGCGCAGAACGTGGCGAGGAAGGGCTCCTCCACCTCCTCCACCCGCCTGAGCGGCAGCGTGAGCCGGGCACCCTGCCTGCGCCGGGCCAGCTCCTCCAGCGAGGGGAACCCCGGCGAGCCCTGCGTGCCACTGAACTGCTGCGTGTGAAGCAGACACAGGGCCTCCCTGACGTGGCTGTTGGCCAGGAACTCCAGGCTGGGCAGAGCCAGCAGCACGAAGGCCAGGGCTCGGACCAAGTCCTGGCTTTGGGCCTTGGGCTCGATCCCCTGGGCCAGCAGCACCCGCAGGGCGGGGCAGCACAGGGCGCTCTCCGTCTGGTCGTAGGCCAGGTGCAGCAGGGAGTCCGGCGCCACCTTCCGGCAGTGCGAGAGGTCCAGCTCCCGCAGGCGCCGGCAGCCGGAGCCCACGGCCGCCAGCACCTGCGTGTTGGCCTGCGTCTCTGCCAGGCCCAGCTTGGTCAGACGCGGCAGGCCTTCCAGCAGGTCCACCAGCGCGGCCGTCGGGACCCGGCTGCAGCCGTTGAGGTCCAGGGAGGACAAGTTCTGCAACAGGAACCAGGGAGATAGACCAGGCGCTTCCCTCGGGGGGGCGGGGGGTGTTAGTGACTTGAGGGGAAGCGGGGGGGACAACGGGCTCCTCCGTTAGCTCCAGGATGCAGGCAGGGGTTGGAGCAGCTTCCCCCCCCCCCCCCGCCCCCGGCAGGGCCCCACCTTCGCGGTGACCTGTCCAATCCTGGCTCTCCCCTGACCCTGGGGAGGGGCAGCAGGCCAGTGCTGGGCAGGAGCGAGGCAGACACTCCCCTTTGCTCAGCATCCCTCCCCTGCCGCGCCCCCTGTCCATTCACACTGGGAGCCCATCTGCCCACCACACCCACTCCCCATGCGGCTAGGTGAACCCCTGACCTTCAGTGCAAAAGCCAATCAGCGGCTAAGGCAGGAATAGAACCTAGGAGTCCTGAGTCCAGAGCTCAGCTCTGATCACTGGACCCCACCTTCTCCTAGAGCTGGGGATAGACCCATAGAACCCAGGAGTCCTGACTCCCACACAATATTCCCCCCTGCTCCACAAACACTAGACGCATTTCCTCCCAGAGCCGGGGATAGAACCTAGGAGTCCCAACTGCCACCCTGCCCCCAGCTCTGACCACTGGACACCCACCTGCTGCCAGAGCTGGGGACAGAACCCAGGAGTCCTGGCTCCCACACAATATTTCCCCCTGCTCCACAAACACTAGACCAGGGGTCTCAAACTCAAATGACCACGAGGGCCACATGAGGATTAGTACATTGGCCCGAGGGCCGCATTACTGACACCTACACCCCGCCCCCACTCCATCCCTTCCATTAGGCCCCGCCCCTTCCCCGAAATCCCCACCCCAACTCTGCCCCCTCCCTGCCCCCGGGGGTGCAGGAGGGGTGTGGTGGGGGCTCAGGGCAGGAAGTTGGGGTGTGGGGTGCAGCAGGGTCTCAGGGCAGGGGGTCAGGGTGCAGGAGGGGTGCAGGCTCTGGACTGGCATGCACGGGGGGCAGGTTCCCTGCTTGCCTGCCCTGCACTGCCCTGTCCCCGCACCGCAAGCTCCTGGAACCTGGGGGAGGAGGGGCACAGGGGTCTGTGTCGCTGTTGCGTCCAGGCACCGCCCCCAGCAGCTCCCATTGGCCGCGGTTCCCCATTCCCAGTCAATGAGAGCTTCTGGGGGCGGTGCCTGGATGCAACAGTGACACAGACCCCTGTGCCCCTCCTCCCCCAGGTTCCAGGAGCTTGCCGGAGCGGCGCAGGGGCAGGGTGGCCAGGCAGGAGCCTGCCCTGCCCCCAGTGCACGCTGGATCAGAGCCACTGTACGTAAACGCGGGGGGGGGCCGCGGGAAGCTCGCGGGCCGCAGAAAACAACCCTGCGGGCCACGTGTTTGAGACCCCTGCACTAGACACATTTCCTCCCAGAGCCGGGGATAGAACCTAGGAGTCCCAACTGCCAGCCTGCCCCCAGCTCTGACCACTGGACACCCACCTGCTGCCAGAGCCGGGGACAGAACCCAGGAGTCCTGGCTCCCAGTCCGCCTTGGTCTGACCACTGGACACCCACCTCCTCCCAGAGCCGGGGACAGAACCCAGGAGTCCTGGCTCTCAGTCCGCCTTGGTCTGACCACTGGACACCCACCTCCTCCCAGAGCCGGGGACAGAACCCAGGAGTCCTGGCTCCCAGTCTGCCTTGGTCTGACCACTGGACACCCACCTCCTCCCAGAGCTGGGGACAGAACCCAGGAGTCCTGGCTCCCAGTCCGCCTTGGTCTGACCACTGGACACCCACTTCCTGCCAGAGCTGGGGACAGAACCCGCGAGGTCGCCTGCTCAGACCCCTGCCCTCCTCGTTTCCTGACCAGACGCGCATCCCCAGGAGGCTGGTCTGGTGTCCCAGAAGGCGGCTGGGGCCCCGCTTACCTGGCACCGCACCGTGATCAGCTGGGTGATGGCGTTGCTGACCAGGCCCGGACAGCAGCGCAGGCTCAGCGCCGTCAGGTGGGGCACGAGCAGCAGGTGGAGCGCGGCCCGCGTCAGGCGCCGACTCTCGCCCAGTAGCTGGAGCAGGTCCTGGACCAAGCAGCCGGCTGTGTGGGAGAGAGCGTGATAATCGGCCTCCCTGCGACGGCAGAGGGGCTGCCCGGGGGGGCGTCTGCGTTGGGAACTGGCAAGGCCGGGAAGTCAGCGCTGCAGCGCGTTTCCTCCCTGCTGTGCCCATGTGGCCCCCCACCCTCCCGGGGGCTAGTCAGGGGCCCAGCGGGACAAGGCCAGGAGATGCTCTGGGATGGGAGGGGGGCAGAGGGACAGGCCTGCCTCTCACCCAGCTCATTGAAGGGCCCCATGACGTAGCGGAACTGGTACTCGTCGAGGTAGTTCTCGCTGTAATCCTTCACCCACACGCTCTGCATGTGCCGGGCCACGTTGCCCAGGCACAGGGTGCTCAGCGGTGCCACGGCTTTCTTCTTGGGCATCTGGCTGCTGGCGGGAAGCAGAGGAGGGGTTCAGAGGGGAGGAGCCCACAGCCCCAGCTCTGCCGGCCCTTTCTGCACCTGCCAGCCAAGGTGCTCAAAGCACCAGCCCCCATTAGGGACTGAAGCCACGCAGGGAGGGTCAGGGACTGATGGGGGAAAGGACTCAGCAGCAGGGTCAGAAATAGAACCCAGGAGTCCTGGTTCCCCAGTCCCTGTGCCTCAGCCACACGACTGTCCTGTCTCCTCGCAGGTCTCCGGGGAGGCAGCATGCACAGCCCAGGGGCATGGCGCAGAGCCTCTGCAGCAAGCCCCGGGGGGCAGCCCACTGCCCAGCACTAACTGGGTCAAGAGGGAGCTGGGCCAGTCTGCTGGGAGGCTCCCCTTCTGCCCTGGACTAGCCCCGGGGCTCTCTTCCTGCGTGTCTTCCATGCCTCTCTCCCTCACGGTCTCCTGGTTTCTTTCTTGCACGACACCAGGAGCTCTCCCTTCTCCCCTAGATTTTCTGTCTCTGCTGCTTCTCCCCTCAAATCTCTCTGCTGCCCCCTCGTTCCTACATTGCCAGCTGCCCCCGCCCCTGCCACTCTGGGCAGCTTAGTCCCTGGCTGTCTGCTAGCAGGGTTCTTGGGTCTGCTTCGGAAGCCGCTGGGACTGGCCCGGGTCCCATTGTGGTTACCAGGAGATAGTGGGCTTACGCCTGCCCAAAGCTAAAGGTCCGCCCCTCGACCAGGCCACAAGTTAATACTGGGGACAACTAATGAAAAAACTGGAATGGGCATGAGGGTCAAAGAACCCCTGCCAGCGCCCGCTGCCCCTCAAAGGTGTCGGTCGCCACTGCCCAGAGGACCTCTGCTCGGTAGCGTCACCTCCAGCTTTATCTTGGACATGGAGGAGGAGGTCCCACAACTCTGTGGGGCCATGGAGAGGAAGGGGGGGGGTGAATTAGGAGGGGCGGGGAGAAGTGGGGCCAGACTCTCAGGAAGAGGTTCTGAAGGAGCTGGAAGAGGGGCTGCAACTTGACGCACCCGCCACAGACACACGCCAGGGTCTCCCTCTAGCTGCACGAGGAACAGATGCCAGGGGAGTGGTGAACGGAGCCGGGTACATGCTCAGAGCTCCATGGAGCAGCTGCCAGCTGATCTCCTGGGCAGACTGCGGAACTAGCATTGCACAGACTGGCTCTTCCTCGCCCTCCTCAGCGGGCAGGAGGTCGGGTGGGACGCACGGGCCAGGAAGTGGCTGGTCTGAGGCAGAGCGTGTACAGATGTTTCCTGGGTGCGGCTCAGAGACAGACTGGTTGGATGCCATTCGGCTGACTCAAGGGGCGTGCTGAGGGCGGCTGGGGAGGCCTGATGAGGCTGTTCAGAAGGGCAGGGGAGAGGGGTGGGCAGGGAGCACCCTCCCACAGGACCCAGAGCCGCAGGAGGCAAGGCTGCCTTCTCCTCCTGGAGCGGAGCACAGCACAGCAGGGTGGGCGGCCCCATCTGCTGGCCAAGTGCCCCAGGGTCCAGCCAGTCCCTCAGAGCCAGGCAGCCTGCCCCCTGCCAGAGACAGGAAACTGCACTGGAAGGAAACCCCTGGGCTGATGTGCTATTGCAGTGTTTGTGTGCCACTCCCCCCTGGCTCTAGCAGCAGGCTCGCTCTCGCGTGCACCCCCCCCCCCCAGGACGCCCCCCAAGCTCTGCCATCGGTGCTGGATCTAGGGGAGCTGCCGCACCCCCTGGCTGGAAGCGGTTTCCATCACATGCAGGGTTTACAGTTCGGTTCAATGGCTCTCAGCCCCCCCACTGCACACACTGTTCCAGCCCCCCTGAGCTCTGCCTTAGTTTCTCTCGTTTGCAGTGTGGTTGGAGCAGGCTCCAACGCTTGTCTTTCACCGCAAGAAGCTGGTCCCATACAAGATCTGATCGCACCCGCCATGTTTTTCAGGGGCAGTTTCCCCATCCATTCCCTCCACACTGGATTTAGCCCATGGTGGGGACAGAGGCATCCAGAGCAGGCGGGAGGTTTGGCTGAATCCCCGCTGGAGGGTTGAAAGCTGACAGCTGCCCACGTTTCAGTACAGCGGGTTTCTCACATTCAGGGCCGGCGCGCCCACTAGGCGACCCTAGGCGGTCGCCTAGGGCGCCGGGGGGCGGCTGGCCGCGGCTGCCTCCCGTCCTCCCGGGGGGGCGCCTGGCCGCGGCTGCCTCCCGTCCTCCCGGGGGGGCGCCTGGCCGCGGCTGCCTGCCCTCCCGGCTCGGCGGCTGAGCGGGGAGCCGGGGGCGGCTGGCCGCGGGAGTCAGGGGGCGCGCTCAGCTTATGAAACCGCGACAGAGCCAAACGGAGGCTGCCAGAGACAGGATCCCAGTGACCGCAGCACAGAGAGGGGAAACCTGGGCTGGGTCCCTCCCCCCCGGAAAGACACCCCAATTTCAAAGTGACAGCCCCTTACCAGCAGCAACTCCACCCCGCCTGAGCCCTCACCAACAGCTGGGCTCCCCTGCTTCCTGTCCCGATGGCCGGCCTGGCTGGCCCCACCTTCCCGAGGGAGGGGAGAAAGTTTCCGCTCCTCACTTCCTGCTCTGTAAAGGGGCACAGGCAACGTGCTGTGGCCAAGCAGTCCCAAGGTATCAGAGGGACAAGGGCGGGGCGGGGGGGGGAGGGGGGAATCTCTTTTATTGGACCAACTCCTGTTGGTGAGGGAGCCACGCTTTGGAGCCACACCGAGCTCTGCCGCAGGTCTGGGAAACGTACCCCGAGTGTCACCGCAACATACAAGCCCGGACAGATAGCACAACCCAGGTAGTGAGCACATGCTCTAAATCCCTTAGACTTAGAGCATGTGATCACTACCTAGCTCATGCCCCTGTAGCCATAGGACATGTGATGCCCCTGTAGCCATAGGACCAAGAGGAGGGCTAGTGGGTTACACGGTGTAATTTAAGACCATGATTTCTAGTGTCCAGCTAAGTTGGCTCCTCTTCTGACAGGGGGCAGGGTTCCTTTGAGGATGACCCCTGACCGGTCAGATAAGGAGTGATTGTTTTGTGAAAAGTGTTTGCTAGATGTTAAAAATCAGCAGGAAAGCATAGGGGTGTGTGTGTGTAGGGGGGCTGCAGCACCCCTGGCTTGAAGTGGTTTCCATCATACGCAGGGTTTACAGTTTGGTTCAATGGTTCTCAGCCCCCCCACTATACAAATTGTCCCAGTGTCCACGCTGGAAAGCAAAGGAAAATTGTGCATAACCCTGAGAGACAGGGAGCAGAAATCGCCTTGGGATGTACAGCAACCTGCCAACAGAGTGGGGGCACACAGACACGTGGTGCTGCAACCCCCCCACATCTGCTCACTGGTGCCAGCCCCCCCACAATCCCCCTACACCTGCTCCCTGCTGCCAGCCCCCACAAACCCCCCAACACCTGCTCCCTGGTGCCAGCCCCCACAAACCCCCCCACACCTGCTCCCCGGTGCCAGCCCCCACAAACCCCCTACACCTGCTCCCCGGTGCCAGCCCCCACAAACCCCCCCACACCTGCTCCCCGGTGCCAGCCCCCACAAACCCCCCCACACCTACTCCCTGCTGCCAGCCCCCACAAACCCCCTACACCTACTCCCTGCTGCCAGCCCCCACAAACCCCCTACACCTGCTCCCTGGTGCCAGCCCCCACAAACCGCCCCTACACCTGCTCCCTGGTGCCAGCCCCCACAACCCCCCCCCCACACCTGCTCCCTGGTGCCAGCCCCCACAAACCCCCTACACCTACTCCCCGCTGCCAGCCCCCACAAACCCCCTACACCTGCTCCCTGGTGCCAGCCCCCACAAACCCCCCAACACCTGCTCCCTGGTGCCAGCCCCCCCACAACCCTCCTACACCTGCTCCCTGGTGCCAGCCCCCACAAACCCCCCTACACCTGCTCCCTGGTGCCAGCTCCCCCACAAACCCCCTACACCTGCTCCCTGGTGCCAGCCCCCACAAACCCCCTACACCTGCTCCCTGGTGCCAGCCCCCACAAACCCCCTACACCTGCTCCCTGGTGCCAGCTCCCACAAACCCCCCAACACCTGCTCCCCGGTGCCAGCCCCCCCCGCAGCCCGCCCTACACCTGCTCCCTGGTGCCAGCCTCCATGCACCGGGTCCCTAACGATCAGCCCCTCCCCCTAAGCCAGTGCACCCACCAGTTCCCAACTCTCGCTCGCCTGCCTTTGTGCTCCGCCCCCTATGTCCCCTTCCTCTTGCCGTACAGCGATCTCACGCCCCGCTTCTTCTTGGCCTCAGCGCCCCACCGCGCCTGCGCGACCTTTCCGCAGGACCCCTGCGGGCTGCCCGTGGCCTATGCCTGACCGGAAAGTTCCGCACTGAGGAGCCCGGCGAGTGTGGGTGCGTCAGGCGGCGCGATCACCAGCCGCGGGCGGGGGGCTGGACGCGTGGAGCCGGGGGCCGGAGCCGAGGGTGAGCAGCCTAGGGGGCGGCCGGGCAGCAGGTACCGACCCCCGCCGCTCCGGACAGGGCCCCCTCGGTGGGGGCGGGGCAGGGCTCCCCTCCCCCTCTCAGTGGGGACTGGGGTGGTGCCAGGGCGGGGCAGGAAGATTGGAGGGGGGGGGGCTCCATCTGTGAGGGTTGGCGCTGGGATGGGCAGCCCCCCTGGGAATGGGGGTGGCCCTGGGGGTTGGTGCCAGGGCGGGGGGGCTCCCGTCTGTGAGGGTTGGCGCTGGGATGGGCAGCCCCCCTGGGAATGGGGGGTGGCCCCTGGGGGTTGGTGCCAGGGTGGGGGGGCTCCCATCTGTGAGGGTTGGCGCTGGGATGGGCAGCCCCTCTCCCCCCGCCTCGGGTTGGTGCCAGGGTGGGGCACTGCAGAAGTTTCTCTTTGCAGCTGGTTTCCTGTTTGCTGCTGATGTGGCCCTTGCAGACAGGACCTGCCCTTTTGTCTGGAGGTTTAGTATTCATATCGCAGTGGTGCCTGGTTGGGCTCTGGCCCTGGCCCTGGCGGCCTGGGAGCTGCACAAACACAGGGCGGAGGGGGGTTCCCGTCCCTGCCCGAAAGAGCTCCCGCTCTAAGGATTTGTTTTATGTAATGTAGAGAGGCCAAGTGCCAAGGAAATGAGCGACACTTAGCATTGCTCGGGTACCCAGCTCACCCTGGCATTTCTGCGGGAAGGGGGCACCGTAAACCAGCAGCCATTCGCTTTGCCTCCCCGCGGTGGTGAGGCCTAATCCAGCTCTCTCCAAATCAACAAGACTGTGAGCCTGAACCACCCAGTGCTGTGTCAGCGGTTCTCATTGCCAATCTGGTTCCTGTGGGATGAGGCAGCAGCACAGAAACCAGCACTTTTGCTAATGTTTCACTGTAATTTTTTTAGGTTTCAGTGTAGTAGCCGTGTTAGTCTGTGTCAGCAAAACGAAAATAAGAAAGAAAAACTTGTAGCACCTTAGAGACTAACAAATTTTAACCCACGAAAGCTTATGCTGAAATAAATTTGTTAGTCTCTAAGGTGCTACAAGTTTTTCTTTCTTATTTTCGTTTTGTAATTTTTTTGTAAATCCTCTCTTTAATAGGGATGTACGTAGCCTCTAGACAGTGCTCTATGGGGCACTGTGTAAACAGTAATAGAGCCTTGCATTGCCCTATGAGGTAGGTAGGTGGCAGAGTTCCCATTTTATAGATGGGAAACTTCAGACAGGAAGAAGTGAAATCATTTCCCCACAGTGAGTTATCAGGGTAGCTGGAATTAGAACTCTGGAGTTCCTAGCTCTCATCTCAGCCCACAGCCCTGTGCGGTTAGAAACCGCTCAAGTTCTGCTTTGTTTAATCTTTATATTCCGTGTTGATAATGTTGCTAGGGATAATTGATGAATACAGATTCTTTGTTTATTAATTTTGCTTTCTGCCCCACCTGGAAACCCAAACATTAGTGGTGTTATTTATTCATTTGTAAAGCCCTTTCCACTTGGATCAGTGCTGCCCAGACAGCACTTTGATACAATTCACACATACAGCAGTGACACTGTTAGAGGGATGTGGAAAGGTGTTTTCTTTCACAGTTTAGGAAGAGAAGTGCTAGTACAAATGTCAATGAGTGAATTATTTCCAAAATCTGTTACTGTGGAAATAGGTCACCTGCTTGGTAACAATTATTTGTGGAAACAAAGATTCTGTTTTTGTGCAGCTGTTCCCATCAACAAACTTAAAAACAAATTAGAGCATATCCAGAAAGGCCAAAATATCCCCAGAGATTCTTACAGAAGCAGAATTGTTCTTAAACATAATGACACCTGCATAGAACTTTTTTAAAAATACAAGTTTTTTTCAGTTTAACTCAGATGCTGCTTGTTGCTACAATTTTTTTAAAATTTCAGTGTAATTCACCTTTTTCCTTGGTGGGATGCTTACAACCTTCAACCCATCTAAGGCACGGAAGCAGGTTTCATTTTGCTGACTGTAGTTACATATTCTTTCAGACATCTTGCATTTGGTGATCAAGAACTCTACAGAGTGTAATAAAATCACAAAAAAGCAAAATCATTATGGATTGCCCATAGAAACCCAAATCTTACTATAGCATCTCTTGTACTAAAAGTATCCCAGTTCATTTCACACTTATAACTCTTATAACATCTTCAGAACGCTTTAAACAACAAACTGATTAAAGTTTAAAATGCATCTGTAAAACATGTATAAAACACTTTTCCTGACACAGATGTTGATTTAGAAAGCTTTATGTTTTAGTGGATTTGGGGCACTCTGTTATGATTACAATGTTCTAGAACTACAGATTTGCCTGCCTCCTGGTATGAAACTCTTTAAAGGGACAAAACACAAGATAATCCAAAACACAAATCCTTGACCCCACATCTTTGCTAGCATAAGTGAACTTTTATGTGTAGTCTAGACTTCCATCTGACAGCACATTCATAAGGCGAGAAAGCTTTAAAAATATGCTTTTTTTTTTATGGGGTAAACCTTCCTGGGGAGCATATGTTGTGGGGGCGGAAGTTGAGGTGCTGATCATTTGCTGCGGGAAAAAGTGTCAAATTTTGAGGGCAGTAGCAAATCTGAGCCTTCGGATAATATCCCATCGGTACAAGTGGATATATGCTCGTTGAGGCTCTTCATGCTTTCTTATTGGCTGCTGGTGTATAGTCCTTGAGAAATACTTCTGCAGGTATGGGTCAGTAACTGGACAGCAGCTTACTCCTCTGATTGGCTTAGAATTCTGCCAGTCCCCTAAGGCACAGGTTGGAGCTCTAGTTAGCCAATGGCATTGATTCCTCAATCCTGTGTATTTTTCAAAATAGATCCGCTCTGTGCCAGACACTACTGTTTCTTGGGCACAAGAACAAAATACAACACAATATACACTACAACACAACAAGGTTGACTGTGGAACCCGTTGCCAGGGGATGTTGTGGAAGGTCAAAACTATAATGGGGGTTCAGAAGAGAATTAGATAAGTTCATGGAGGATAGGTCTATTGATAGCTGTTAGCTCACGTGGTCAGGGATTCAACCCTGTGCTCTGAGTGTCCCTAGGCTCAGATTGCCAGAAGCTGGGAGTGGACAACTGGGGATGGATCACTCAATAATTGTCCTGTTCTGTTCATTCCCTCTGGGGCACCTGGCATTGGCCACTGTCGGCAGACAGGAGACTGGGCTAGATGGACCTTTGGTCTGACCCTGTCTGGCCATTCTTATGTTCTTAAGTAGGTGTCTGAAAGCCAGGTCTTTGATTAGCTCTGTAATTTAGTGTTAGTGTTGATATTTGGGCATGAGTAAATACAGCAGTGCTTGTTGAGACAGTCATCCTAGCGCTGCCTCATTGTTACTGTCCAGTGTGTTTACTTCTGTGCTCAATGTAAGCTGTCATCTTTAAACATGAACGTCCACATGAGGTGTTTGAATAGAAGCTGGTATTTTGTAACTTTCATGCATAACGAGGTAGAATGGTGCAGTCACGCTGTGAGCAGCTTTTCTGTCCTCACCCTGGTACTAAGCGTGAGAATGTCCCCTTACCCTCTAGCTTCCACGTGAACAGCCACTGGCAATGAGGAGAGGGCACCCTGGTGTAATGCTGGTCTGAAGGATGACGCCTCTAACAGTGCAGCAGCTGGAGATGGCCCTTTGCTCTGGTGACATCGCTGGATGTTTGCCCGGGGCCTAGTGGGGACTTCTATCAGAGATGAGGGATGGAGGCAGTAAGACAGCAGGCCTTCTGTGCTGCTAACGCCGGGAAGGAAAGGCACGTCTCTTCCCTCCCCCGTGCTCTGAGAGAGAGAGAGCGCCCTTCCATGAGAGTCAAACAAGCAGCCCCGAAGAGCGAGACTTGTTAAATGCACTGGTTCTTCAGCAGGAACTTGGAGCGGTGTAAGCTACCAGGATCTGCGATAGCAGATCTTTGAGGGAGGCTGGTAGTGGCGGGCTCTCTTCTTTCCTATGTGTCTGTGCAGTGCCCGTCTCAATGGGGCGCTGATTCTGACCGGGCCTTTGAGGTGCTACTACCATACAGATGTGACATAACACGAAGAGGGAAGGAGTCTCTGACTACTACCAAGTCTGTGGTGGCCTGCTTCCTCTCCTCCACCCTCCAGACCTCGCTTGTTTGCAGTCTTCCTTGATAGAGCTCGCTTCCATGGATTCCTTCCCTCAAAGCACACAGCTGAGAGGCCTGACTGCCTCCTATGCCCTTCTTACTTCCTACCCCTCTGAGATACCTATGCACACCCTCTTCTGCCTCCAGCACTTCTCTTGAGAGAGTTAGCTTCTGTAACCAATTCTTCCCAAAGACCTTGAATAGATGAGTCAGAGAGCAGAGAGCTCCCCTCAGCTTGCTTCATTGTCAGATGGATCGTTTTATCGCAGCAAGCAAACGACCCTCATTTCTGAATGGAAAACTTGACCTGATGGTGCTTGTGTCTTGACACCAAAGAGAAATGACTAATGGTCACTGTCCCCGGTTAACTTATTTACGCAATACGACTGCACTATGCGGCTTTACAGACCTTAAATCTCATTATTACAAATTAAATCTTTTCTCCAGATGGCTTTGATGGCAAGAAACACTTTCAATGGGACTCACTCCAGACTGAATCAAGCCATTTCATAATTACAGTAAGCCACGCAAAGATGTGTCGGCCTAGATAGTGCCCGATTGAATGGCTGCATTCTAGAATACTGCGACTACTGAGAGAAACTCTCGGTAGAGTGCTTTTTTTTCTCTGTTTTGTGAGCTGAAATTCACTACTTCTTCCAATTTATTCAGGTGCAGCAGAGTAGATTCACTGAGCGTATTTGGGGGAGTCCTGTAACATCACATCATTTATTATGTAGGTGGGAGGGACAGTCTCAAACTAGGACATGAGCGATCTGGATTCCGTTTGGCTCTGCCAAAGGCTTTCCAGGTGATGTTGGGCAAGTCTTTTGTCATAAGAACGGCCATACTGGGTCAGACCAAAGGTCCATCAAGCTCAGTATCCTGTCCTCTGACAATGGCCAATGGCAGGTGCCCCAAAGGGAATGAGCAGACAGGTAATCATCAAGTGATCCATGCCCAGTCACCCAATCCCAACTTCTGGGAAACAGAGGCTAGGGACACCATTCCTGCCCATCCTGGCTAATAGCCATTGATGGACCTGTCTTCCATGAATCTATCTAGCTCCCTTTTGAACCCCGTTATAGTCTTGGCCTTCACAACACCCTCTGGCAAGGAGTTCCAGAGGCTGACAGTGCGTTGTGTGAAAAAATACTTTTTTGTGTTTGCTGTCACTTTCTATACCTCAGTTCCCCCGACTTCAGATAGGGTCAGTAATATTGACGCACTTCACACATGTTGGGGGAAGATTCGTTGCTAAATGAAATGCAAAGCACTTTAAGATCCTCTGCTGGAAAGGTCTAGCAGTGCCAAGTAGAACTGGTTATTAGGAGGGAGGTCTCTGGAACTGTTGGTTTGGAGGTTTGGGCCTCCATTTGTGAGATGTCAGCATAAAGTCCCAAATCCCCATTGGGACCTTTGGGTGCTGAATTACAGGGGTTTCTGCATTTACCCTCCGAGGGCTTGGGAGTTCTGGATTAAACCCATTTTAAAGAATAATAGATGACAAAATGAGTCAGAATAGAAATAATTTAGAAAATACATGAGGATTATGATATCTTCAGATATAAAATTAACCTTTAGCCACCTCTCCCGTTCAGTATCCCGATGAATGTACTTCTCCATCTGTCTGTTTGAGTTGTTAAATGATTTGCATGTATGTGTTAATGCTACAATGTGGGTGATTCCTTATAGAGTTCTATTGCTTCTCTTCCTAGGTACCTTTATAAATGAGCCTTAATTTCAGTTTTTCAGTATTTTGAAGATAAAGAATAACGTTGCATGTCAGAAAACCAGCAATGCACTGAATGAGATGAGTTGAATTTAAAAATGTGTATTAATCATTCAGAGGGCAGAGGGAAATGACAGGGGTGCGGCTAATAGGTAAAACGCAATTATGTTTTGTCAGCAGTATCCTTTAAATCCAAATAAGGAAGGAACAATGAAAACATTTGTTGTGGTTGCTCTAAATCTTTGAGTTATAAGAGCAGAGTAGGCATATTTTTAAAAGGGCTTACCCTGGATACAGTTAGAAACAGTGACGGTTAAATGATATGTACAGCGTCTAGATGGTTAAAGGCCGGAGCTATTGATGGCTATGGAAAGGTGTTCAGCTGTGAAATAATGGGTGAGTTGTTTTGATGGAGATGATCTTGAGCTGAAATTGACTAACCTCCTCCTGTTACCAGACAGATGTAGCTTGGATGCAGCATCCTGTGTTCCTCAGTGTGTTGCTATGGTTACCTTTTTCAGCGAGGTGCTGCTGATGTATTGATTGCAATCTTGATAGCTTCAGTTTTCGCTAAACAGAAAAACGTTGAATGGGTGGCATAAGGAATATACAACAAAAATAACAACCTCATTGCCCTTCAGTGCTTGCAGTCTGGCTTTGTTGCAACTGCTGCTCTCTCTGGCTATTGCCGAAGTTGTGAAATGGTGCAGTTTTTCAGAGCGCAGACGCGCTCACCATCTGCAGGGTCCTAGTGCCAAGTGGATCCATTCTCATTTTAAGATGAAGTTGGAGTTTCCTGCAGTGAACAAAGTACCTGACCTGATTGTCAGAATTTTAGCTAATAGCTGGGATCTCACCTCTTGTGTTCCGGCTATTTGCAGGTCAGAGTTAGCGGTGATTGCCTTAAGTATATTGTAACAAACTTCTTGTCCTGTTTGCTGGTCTTGAATGACAGACAGGGTCATAGGAACTTGACTTCTGGTGTTTTGATGACAGTGGCCTCTCAGTCTATTGAACTTTCAGCAGCTTCCTTTAGCTAGTGGTCACTGTTTGGGGCACCAGCCATCACCCCACCCCACTCCCTTCCCTACTGAGAGGGAGGCGGCCTGGCCTGCCCTGCCACCATTTCCCCACCTCATCCCCATGGAGGAAAGTGGCAGTTGTAGTGGTTGTTGCTTTGTAGCATTCTTCTTTGAACACCTTTATTGTGGTAGTGCCTAGACACTTACCAGGCTGGGGTCCCATTTTGCCAGATGCTGTACAGACATAACAGCTGACAGTTGTGATTTTATTCTGAACAGTGACTGTAAAATATTGTATTTGTATTACTGTAGCAAGCACCTAAGAGACCCAATCACAGACCAGGACCTGGTTGTGCTAGGCGCTGTACAAACACAGAAAAAAGAATATCCCAGCCTCAAAGAACTTACAACCTAAATATAAGACGAGAGACAAGAGGTGATTACCGACAGACTGATGAGAAGAAAGACACGATATGGCAATATTGGTCAGCATGATGATGGGCAGTGGTCTCAGCACAGCAGATGCTTCGCTGTTGTCAGGTTTTTTCTTTAGGGCATCGTTAAAAAGCATTTGAAGGCGGGATCGTCCTGACTCCGCAGATCCACTCCCTGTGTGTATTGGGGTCACAGCTGCACACTGTGAGGGACGAAAATGGGATTTTACTCCTGTTGGCTTTCCAGGACCCAGCACAGCAGCAGCAGAGGGAGCTGGGTTTTATGCTGGCTCATGCATCAACAGTGGGGTTAATAAGTCCCAACTGCAGGGCCAAAGTTTGCCCTTACTTGCACCTAAACATAGTTTCCAGAGGAGTGTAACTGAGGGCAGGCTTTAACTAGTATAGGATCATTGCATACATGTAACTGGAGGCAGAATCTGGCCTGCAGAGTCTTACTGGTTTTGAAGCATGAACAAGCAAGAACCCAGCTTGTCTTTCAGGTCCCCAGGGGAGTTTGCAGGGCTGGCAGTTAGAAAAACCGTCTTCTTGCTTGCACATTGAGCAGACTTGATCTGGAGTTCTATTGACACAGTAAAGATGGAAACTCACAGCGTTGTTTTGAGACTCGCTTTTCACACCAACGTCTTGCTGCAAGACTCCAAGCTGCTGAAAGGTCAGCAAGAGGTTTGACAAGTGCTGAAGCTATTTCAGGGGACCCCAAGAGCATGTTAAGCGTAACATAGCCAGACGGAATTTTGCTGTTTCTTAATGACGTTGATGCTTGTGGAGGTTCTTAAACTTTTTGCTCCGTTCAGCTGACGGAATGATCAGGTTGCTCTTATAATGTGCTAGCTGCTCTCTCCAGTGGACTTCCCATGTCCTGTGACGTTTTAAGGTTTGGTTTTTTAGTTAAAAAGCTTTGGCGTTGTTGATATTTAGGGTAATATCTATGGCACTCTTCACTAGCATACGGGCACCTCACGTAGATTGTTGTTGTTGTTGCTACGGGGATATTCTATGACTGCAAATGTGGGGAAGTGCCTGAGAGGCGCTCAGTCGCCATTTAAAATGTAGTCCGTCCTATGAAAAACGTCAGAACCTCTGCGTTGCTGAGTTTATCCTGTGAGGTCAGGTGAATAACAGCCCCGCTCTGCTGGAGCGAATGAGTCTGTGGCAGAGCTAGGAATAGACCCCACATGTCCACTGCCTTAACTAGAAGACCAGCTAGTTAGTGATGGTCCAGTAGCACTGGTGGAAAAACTCCATTCGACATGGGTCTAGCCTGGTCACCTCCCCAGAAAGGAAGGGCTGGTGAGGTACAGTAGCCTGCTCCTCTTCTAAGGGGAGGGTTCTGCCGCTGCTTGCCAGTCATGTCTATTCTCTTGTCAGGGCGGGATGATTCCCTACAGTATGTTTCTCCTGTCAGCTTTTTCTTAGGTGCTTATTGCTGTGATAGTCTGCGGTTCTATTTAGTGCTCCATTAAAAGACACCTGGCTAGAACTTCTGAAGCAGGATAACTTCTTGACTCAAGGGACACCTTGAATGCAGAGTGACAATTCAAGACTGGTATCAAGACCATTGGACTTCAGTGTGCATAGCAAGTCTGGCAGAGAATAATCTCCCTAGCAGGTGGAACTATGGCTTTTGCCACCTACTCCTTTGTTAGAAAGGTGCAGAAGCTGTCAGTCATGTAGCAGGACTTCCTGTTTGAACAGATTAAAGCAAGTCATGGGAGAAAACTCACCCCGAGTCAAGCACAGGTGGCCTCATTACTTATGTTCTGCCTTGAGTTGATCTAATTCAGTCGTGAATGCTAATGTAAACCTATGTAGTAAATACATATTTTGACTTGGCTTTTAAGGATCATGGAGAAATATACCATAAAATACAAAATATTTGTATATTTCATACTTTGTACCAAGCTCCCCATAAATATCTGCAAAGCAACTATGCTAGCCTCCAAATCTCTCCTTAAAACTCACCTCTGCCACGATGCCTGCAAAACGCAACCCAGTTAGCGTGCTACTGACTGCTGCTTATTACACTTACCGCCTCACGGTTACCTTGGGGGCCCCCCGGTCTGTATCCACCTTCTGTCTCTGATTTTACACTTGGATTGCAGGTTCTTTGGTGCAGGGACTGCCTTTGTGTGTGTGAGGCATGGCTGGCTGGGGCCTCTAGTTGTTGTATCACAACTAGTAAATATCACAATGCTTACAGCAGGGTTCGCCAAAGTTTTCACTGTGTAGCCCACATCTTAATACAGAAATGATCTTCTGGACACGTCCTCTCCCAAAACTGAAGCTGGTGCAATATACAGTAGGCTGCTCATTAAACAGTGCACTTTGCTGGAGTACATGATGTCCGTACTCTTGTGATCTGCACTGGCTGATGAGGGGCTTCTTGGGAATTCTGTTGATTGTGACCTATAGGCTATAGAGCCCCAAAAGGCTTTGGAGACCTACCTGACAAAAGGCTCACTCCCTGAGCAGCACTCGGGGGAGCAAGTTCTCGTGTCTCATGGAATGCACCCTGCACACACTCTCCTCTGAAACCAGGGGTGGCTAGCTCAAGCCCCTACACTGGTCATGGAACAAGGCGGACTTTTAGGTGGCTGTGATCCAGCCATTTAGGACTCCACAGGTCAGAACAAACCGCTTTGGGAATGTCTACTGCAGTCGCTGGGTGGGATTGCAGCATGTGTAGACGTACCTGAGCTAGCATTAGTCTAGCTAGTTTCGGTATTGGAGTAGTGAAAGCACAGCAGCTTGAGATTCAGCATGGGCTGGACAAGCTGGGTCACTGGGCAGCTAGCCGGCACTGGCATGCATGTTGCGGTGGCTTCGCTGCTCTGGTTCCTGAGCGAGCTCAGCTTTGTCTACGTGAACTGCGGTCACACCCTGTGGTTGCAGTATAGACCTATCCAGGGACTCCATCCGAAAGCTAATTGGGAGTCAATGCGAACTACAGAGCAGCACCCATGCAATGCGCACTCTCTATGAAGCACTGCTTAAATGTATAGCATTGTTTTGCAATCATTTGAGTTTCCTGCTGGTCCCTGTGCGAAGCACACTACAGCACTGATGTCTTGGAGTGACACAGGCAGAGAGATCTGTGGCAGTGTCCGCATCAGAAAGAAAAGGCTGTATATGATTGAGGTTCAAAGGGTGGGAGGAGTGCACCAGATCTCTGTAGACACCCCTCCCTCGAAGGGCTGGGGAAAGTAGAGCAGGAACTCCTAGTGTTGCAGCTAGCTCTTGGGAGCAGCAAGGGCTCTTAATACAGTTGTATGCTCTGGGCAGTCAGCTGACATCAGCAGACTGTCTACAGTCTGAGTCTGGATGTTATTGTCTGACTGCCCCCACACTCCGTACATCTCATACCTCCTCTACCAGCTTTGCTCTCCCTGCTCCTTTCTCCCTTTCCCCCTCAGTTCCCCTCCTTTCCCCTTCCTTCCTTTTTTTCCACCACTCCCTTGCTCCTACCTACTCCTGCTAATGCCCCATACCTGGCCTCATAATACAATTAAATACAAGTAAGTTAATACATTTTTAAAAGTGCTGGGGCTAACATACCATGTGCCAAAGATCACCCTGCTCACTTTGCGTGCATGCTAGTCTCCCTTCTACTTCCATTTGTCTCCATTGTGTCTAGTTAGATTATAAGTTTTTTGGAGCAGGGACTGTGTCTTCCTAAGGCCTGGTCTACACGGTGGGGTAGGGGGGAAATGGATCTAAGTTATGCAACTTCAGCTACGTGAATAAGGTAGCTGAAGTCAACGTACTTCTCACCAGTGTCTTCACTGCAGAAGGTCAACTGCTGATGGTCCCCCGGTGACTCCGCCTGTGCCTCTCATGGTGGTGGAGTACAGGAGTCGACGGGAGAGCACTCGGGGGTTGATTTATTGCGTCTATAATCAACCCCCGCTGGATCGATCGCTGCCCGCCGATCCGGCGGGTAGTACAGACATACCCTAAGTGTTTATCGGGTGCCTAGCAAACCCTGGTCGGGGCTGCTGTGCAGGACAGCTATATAAACAAGTTTCTAGGCCACCGCAGCTACAGTTATGAACTATAGGTTTGACTCTGACACTTCCCTCAGGCTACGTCTACACTACACGCCCGATTCGGCGGGTAGCTATCGATGTTCTGAGATCGATTTATCGCGTCTCATCTAGATGCGATAAATCGATCCCAGAGCTGCTCCCGCGGAACTCCAGCTCCGCGAGCGGAGGAAGCGGAGTCGACGGGGGAGCCTGCGTGCTGCGGTGTGGACCGGGGTAAGTACCTTTTGAAATCGATCTAAGATATTCGACTTCAGCGACGTTATTCATGTAGCTGAAGTTGCGTATCTTAGATCGATTACCACCCCTCCCTCCCCCCCAGTGTGGACCAGCCCTTAGTGATCCCAGCCAAGTTGTTCCAGCAGCAGACTGCTCAGTGGCAGTGGACTGTCTCAATCATCTGTGGGAGGGCTCTGGTCCCGGTAAGGAGATTGTTCATCTCAGCTAGTGGTGGTCTCTGTTTGCCTATTGCAGGGGTAGTATACTTGCAGCGGCCCGCCTGAGTTGAAGGGAGTGAGAGTCCCTTATGTATGTGTTACAAGCGTTTCCCGGCAGCTTTTCCCCTGCCAGAGCTTTTCACTGCAGGGGGGAATAGGCTCCGGCAGCGGACACTACACCGCTAAAAATAGGAGTGTAGATGTCGGAAGCACTTTTTGGGCATGTCGAGAACTGTGTAGGTGTATTCCATAGGGTTCAGGCATGTCTGCGCACATAAACCATGTCTCACTGTCTACACAGCTGTTGATACCTGTGCTAGGTGGGTGTGCAGTGTCTGTTCACTACGTCTCACCATAAGTATAGACGTACCTACAGATAGGATGCTCCCCTAATGGAGTTACCTCTGGCAGTTCTTTTGCCATAGCCACCAGTTGAACGTTTTGTTGCTTCTGCCTGAGCAGTGTAACTGGTTAACATGTTGTACTTATGGACGTCTTTCTGCCTCCCTGGGAAACCTCTGTTCCTGGCAGCTGCTTTTCTCGCTTCCTCAAGGTGCTCAGTGGAGTGGGACAAGGCAGGACAGTGTTACTTATTATCCAGCAGGCCCAACCAGGTGCTATGATGCCTGAACCTTCTGTGTTTTCAGACATCTCTATTCATGTTGCTTTTCTTCTTGTATTTCCCTCTTTCCTACAAGGAACAGAATCTTTTCCATGCTGATCCAGTTTTTCCTCCATGTAGCACCTTGGCTCTTGGGCTGGCTGGTTGTGTGTGTGTGAGTGAGCGAGAGAGAGAGATTGGGAAGTATTAAAGTTTGGAATCTCTCAAGCCTCCGTTCTTAAGACACGTGCCTTTAAGTGGCAAAGACTTTCCATAAATATGAGACACAGATGGCTCTGTTCTCTTTCTTGACCTATTTCAATAGCTGTGGAATTTTTTCTCTTTGTGGCAGGATTTCATTGAAGGCTCATTTGGAAGCTGTCACTGCTGCTCACGTTCTAGTCATTTTGTGGTGTCACTGTTTTAAGAGGCTCTGTCACAGAGGAGGCAAAACTTTGTGCTTACCGGGTTCCAGTCCTAGAACTCTAGAAATGAGAAACGAGTGCCCTCTTTGGTTCTGTGTAGTCTGTCCTACTAGGTGCCAAGGCAGAAGTGTTCCCTTCAGTGACCCAAAAGACGAGGCCTCCACCACTTCATTTGGAAGATGATCTCTTTCTGGTTTTGCTTTTAGATTTTTGGGATTTTAAAATGGGGTGAAAATAGCAAATTTGGGGGTTAACTGTGTTTTTGTTTTTCAAATAAGACACTTTCCTTTTCACTTTTCAGCTTCTATGTGATGTTCTCAAGGTCCCCAAGTAGCTATTAAATTCATGATGCACTAGCTATGTGTGCCCCCTATAAAACCGAAAGGAATGACCTGCCAACACTACGTGTAGATGGCAGTGACATTGAATGGGTGAATAGTTTTATCTGTTTGGGTAGTCGGTTGACAACAGGAGGTTCTATGGCAAAAGTCATACGTTGGATCGGTCTTGCATCACTGGCATTGGATCTTCAAAGGCCTCTGTTTGGGCAGTGGGATGTCGGTGTGACAACTAAGAACCGAGTGTTGTCAGTAGTGATGATAACTCTTATTATGTGGAGCAGAAACATGGCAATTAAAAGCAGCCGAGGAGCGGAAACCAAACAGTTGTCAGTATCAAAAGTTATAGTGTACTTTTAACAGTGTGGTCTGATTTTTGTCACGAATGAGGAGATATTTAGATGATCCCGGCAAATTGCCGTCTTGCAGCAGTTGAGAACAAGACGACTGTAGTAGCGGGGTCATGTCCAACGTGCAGAATAATGTATGCTTTTTCGGAAGGTTTATAGAGCTCAGGTTGAAGGAAGAAGAGCAACAAGGCCAACTGTGAATGAAGTTGGAAGATGCAATTTTGGCGGATTTAAGAAACCAAAATCCTCCATGCTGACTCTTGCCAAGGAAGAAGACTTGCAAGGGACTATTCAAGATGGAAATCCATTCTACGTGCCACTATGGCTACATCATAGCCATATGAATCTGCTGCTGCTGTTACGAGTGGAAATGCATTATCAGTTGGACAGTACTGTCATTGACAATGTGTGTTGTGCTGGTGAGAGTGGAACTGTGTGGTCTTGGTGAAGGCCTTCACACCAGCACTGTCAGCAGGCACTCAAGTGGCCTGGTGAAGGTGTAGGCCATGTTATTTGCAAGTTGATTGACAGACGTTGACCATTTAAGCAAACAACTGGCTTCTTAATTGGACAATGCTGCAACACCTCAACAAAACTGAGGGCTGGCTCCATGGGGAAATTAAAAAAAGCAAAACAAAGCAGCAGGATTTAACCTTATATTTTAAATTTTGCTTGAAGGAAGTACACACTCACTCACTCTCTTTCTGCTTTCAGGCCTAAATGCAAAGATAGTGCTCCAACTATTCCTCCCTACAGTTGACCTTCTTAGTAGAGAAGTCTTCCTGATGTTCAGCCTGAGTTTTTCCTTGGCATAATTATATCTCATTACTTCTAGGAATCATAGAATCATAGAATCTCAGGGTTGGAAGGGACCTCAGGAGGTCATCTAGTCCAACCCCCTGCTCAAAGCAGGACCATATCTAGGCATAACAGACTCAAATTTATGGATGTTAGAGAGAGAAGACTAGGTCTCATCTAGTTCTCGCTCAGTGGCCAGCACAGGATTGTTCACTATTGTGCACTTTCTAATTTTTTGCTCGGTCTGGCTTTAAATGTGCTGAGTGGCCTAAGAACGGCCTTATTGGGTCAGACCACAGGTCCATCTAGCCCAATATCCTGTCTTCTGACGGTGACTAATGCCAAGTGCTTCAGAGGGAGTGAACAGAACAGCTCTCCTCCTCCTGGGATGTGATTCTACAGTCAGAGCCATTCACTGTCAAGATCGTTTTTCTGATAGTTAGCTTAAATGTTATCTTTCTGGATTTTTGTCCCATCCTTTGTAGTTCTGCCCTGTCATACGTCTCTAGATAATTCCTCTCTCTGGTTGGGGTTTACACCCTTCAAATATTTTCACATTCTGACCTTCACTTAGTAGTTGTTGTTCAGCCAGACTGCTCTGCCCATATTTAATTCTTCCTCAGGATCCAGCCCTGCTAGCCAACCATTGTTTATTGCTCTTCTCTGAATTCTGAGGCCACGCAATGACATCTGTACAGAGCCAGGAATTAGAACCCAGGTCTCCTGACTCTTAGTCTTGTGCTTTAGCCGCAAGGCCGTCCTTGTTATTAAATGAACGTCTTTGTTAAATCAGCCTAACTCCTGTGGCAGCCCACTGACCTCCCCACCCGGCTCTATATTCTATTCTGCTAGTTTATCATTACTCTTTGTTAATAGTCTTTGGATCCATTATCAGACCTTGTGACAATGCTTATGCTCCAGGCCCCCCCGCCCCCATTCCAACCCCTTCCCCAAATCCCTGCCCCTGCCCCACCTCTTCTCCGCCTCCTCCCCTGAGCGCGTGGTGTCCCCGCTCCTCCCCCCTGGAAAGTCCTAAGCGCTGGGAGGTAGGCGGAGGAGCGGGGACATGGTGCGCTGGGGGGGAAGAGGAGGGGGCGGGGAGTGGGAACTTGGCTGCTGGCGGAGTCGGCGTATATGGCGGGCCGCAGGAAATAATTCCGTGGGCCGCGTGTTTGAGACCCCTGTTTTAGACCAAGTTCTCAGTAAATGAAAAATGGGAGTGTTAAAGTGAGAGCTATTTGCAAACTTCAGATTTTGTGAACTTCAGATCTTCTTTACATGCTGTACAAGAGGTGGAGAGTATGCTTGTCAAATTTGCAGATGAAGCAAGCTGGGAGGGTTGCAAGCACTTTGGGGGACAGGATTACAATTCAAGACAACCTTGACAAATTGGAGAACTGGGCTGAAATCAACAAAATGAAATTCAATAAAGATAAGTGGAAAGTTAGTCTCTAAGGTGCTACAAGTTTTTCTTTCTTATTTTCATTACACTTAGGAAGGACAATCAAATGTACAAATACAAAATGTGGAATAACTGTGTAGGCAGTAGTACTGCTGAAAAGGATCTGGAGATTGTAGTGGATCACAAATTGAATGACAGTCAACAATGTGATACAGTTGTGAAAAAGGCGAATGTATTCTGGGATGCATTAACAGGAGTGTCGTAAAACATGGGAGGTTCTTGTCCACTCTGCTTGGTATGGGTGAGGCCTCAGCTGGAGTACTGTGCCCAGTTTGGGGTACCACACTTTAAGAAAGAGGGAGACAAATTGGAGAGAGCAACAAAAATGATGAAGGTTTAGAAAGTAAGACCTATGAGCAAATCTTTTTTTAAATGAAATATTTAGTTCTGAGAAAAGGGAGGGAGGTGTCTTTAAATATGTGAAGGGCTGTTATAAAGAGGATGGTGATCAGTTGTTCTCCATGTCACTGAAGGTAGGACAAGAAGCAGTCGACGTAATCTGCAGAAAGGGATATTTAGGTTAGATATTAAGAAAAACTTTCTGACTCCCAAGGATAGTTAAGTACTGGAACAGATTATTAAGGGAGATTATGGAACTGTGGAGTTGGAGGTTTTTAAAAACAGGTGAGACTAACCTCTATCAGGGATGGTTTAGGGATACTTGGTCCTGCCTCAGCGCAGCGGGGTGGACATGACCTCTCAGGGTCCCTTCCAGTTCTACATTTCGATAATTAGTATTTTCCATCAGAATCAGAGATGGAATAGAGCCTTTTGGCCCATGTAGTCCGTGTCCTGGCCAAGGAAGGATTGGGACTCCCTCCTTCCTCTTTTCTGTAGTAGGCAGTGTATAAAGTCAGCCGCACCTGCTTAGAACTCCTATCTACCATCGGGAGCTGAAGGGTGAGACTTTAACAATCCAGATGTTCTGTGTTATGAGAGCGGGAATGTGTTTGGACAGATCTGGGAATATGACTGGGATAAAGTTGAGGTAGAGTTTAGTGCAAGGTTGAGTTGTATCTGCCGAGTCAGTGCTGAGCGTAGGGGAAGCTAGGGTCCTAGAGGCCTATTTCAAAGACAGCAGTTGGCGTGGGAGTAGGGCAGAGGTGGGCAAACTGGAATATGATTACTGGCACACTAGTGCAGCTGTGATGTCCTGAAATAATGAAGGAAAGCAAAGTGGAACACACTGGGAACCCCAGTTTTGCCAAAACCTCCTGTCAGCCATGTCCCCTCCCCGCCCCCTTTGCTGTTTCACAGACAGCAATTAATGCTGTAGGCAGCCCTGAAGAGAGAGGCTGATGACTTTAATTAGACATCTATTCAGATCAGCCATAGGAAGAGCAAGTATTGATTTAAAAATGCCTCAGGATTAACTGTTTGGTCTCCACACCTGTGCTCCTGTCCCACCTAGGTTGCAGCATGGCTTAATTCTTTCAGAATTTCGCTAAGTCGTATAGTAAAGCGTACTCATGTGTTTGTGCCGATGGATCTGTAATTACACTCTGTACACAGCAAGATCATTTTGCGTGTAGTATGGCCACTTTCAGCTTTATTTTTCTTTATATTCATTTGGGGACACTGGGAAAGCACAGGCAAAAGCTAGGCCGGAGGAAGCATGGGTTGCATGGAAAGCAAACCTGAGCTGTAAACAAGAACCTGAAGAGCGAGCAACTCCGGCTGGGAAGGGAGGGGCAGAAAAGAACAACTGGAAATATCTGTTTTTGAGTAAAATTCACTGCCACTCTGGGTATTTGTCATCCGCTCCATGCAAGCAAGAATGCGGATGGCCCTGGCTAGTGAGGAGCGCGGATGGCACACAGCATATCCGGCGCTTCCCTCCAGGACTAGGCTGTGTTCCATGTTGGTCCGGAGAAGCTCATTGGCATCATCTTGTGGCTTTGTCTCTCCAGTGCCCCAGCCCAGGCAGCTTGCCTTCTCTTTTCTAGTTTCAAATAGGAAACTGTTTAGCATTAGGACCCAGTGGGCTGGCAAAATCTGTGACAAGAGTCTGGAGCAGCACTAGCGCAAAGTGAGTCTCCGTCAGCTGGGCTGGATTTTTGTATATCCATGTATTCAAGAATCCTCTGACAGAAAAGGGTTTTTTCCTCTGTGTGGCCAGACAGAGCGTGGCTTGGGGTGCGGGTATGGTTGAATCAGCTGGAACATAACAGCCAAATCCTTCCTGAATTACTACTAGCCATGAACTGAGACCATCATTTTTTTAAAAATCATTAAAATAGAGCAGCGGCAGCATGGCCCAGAGCAAGAGACACACATACAGTCGGGTAAGTTGGGGGCGAGGGTGTTATTTACAAACTACTTGGATCTATTATATGTACTATACCTACAATATATCTGAATGTTATCTGGTGCAATGAAGGATATAGAGATTTACTGTGAAATATCGATTGTTTACTATGCTTTTCCCATTTTCTGAATTGTGCATCCTGGCTATTAGCAATATCTCACTCGGTAATACATACCGGGGGGGGGGGGGGGGAAGGTTTAGGTAAATAGCCTGAATTATGCGGTTTGTCTTTCCCTTTTGATTTACATTAGTCTCCATTTCTTGTGAGTTATTGCTGATAATGTAATGAGGTGTCAGCTGAGCCTCCAGCGATGACCGAATCTTTCTGGGGCTTTTCAGCACAAGGATTCTAGGTTGTCGTGCCCCCGCCCGCCCCCCTTTGTTTTTTCCATCTGATTGTTTTCCAACTTGCATTGTGAGGTGCTGAAATGATTTTCAGATATTTGGAAGCCCAAGGTTTTACCACATTGCCATTAAGCTTGGGCTGTGAAGTCGGCAATGGAACTTAAAATGAGCAATAGCCTTACAATGAGGCCTTTCTTTGGAGTTTCTTTCTTTGCCGTTTTGTTCTTTTTCTCGACTCTAGTGGTATTATGTCTGAGTCTCTAGGTGTTGGAGAGGCTGGGTCAGTGCATTTCCAGGCTTCTCTATTACTCAGTGCTTGCCAACTTGGCAAAGTGCTCTATAACTCTAGGTTGATCACAAACACTATGGGGCCATGTTTCTGTCTTCCTTCATCTTTGCAAACCCTGAGAAGAGAGAGACCTTTCTTATCATCTCCGGTGATGCTGAACTCATTTCAAACCTCCTTTAGGAAAAAGCACTGCAAGAATGCAGTGTGCAGTTGCATTGGCTTCCCAGTAAAGAGCATTGGTAGGGAAGTTGACAACACACTAAGGAATCATTGGTTGATTTTTGTGCTTAACTTAAGAGTGTCTATGGTCAAAATGACTCGGTTGCTTTTGTTTCTTTGCTGTTACCCCTGGTTAGCTAGATGATAGAAGTAGCAGAGGCCATGGTGCATAGCAACTGCCATCCAGAAAGACTAAAGATGGTTACTTAGGGAATATGTCTGAAAAGTTACTTAAACTGCTTCAGAAATGGTGAAAGAATGTGGTTTGTGTGTGTGTGGTGCTGCTGTAGAACCCCTCTTTCCGACTAGGTCTCCTATGATTGTCCTCTGCTCTTGACAGCCAGGCCTTGGAGTATGTGCTGTTCGCTAGCTTCCCGGACTCTGGATTTTCTAAAATGTTCCGTCCCTGATCCATGGGGGCTCTCAAGGCTTTCCCACTAGTGTTTGTTTAATTCCATTCGCTGGCTAAGGCCAGGTGGGATTTGTTTGGGTTTGAAGTTAGTCAACATTAACTACGTTTTACTCAAACTACATGTTGAGACTCCGGTGACAAGAGAACCACATTTGTGAGAGCCCCTCTAGAGAGAGCTGGTTGGTTGTGGTATTTTACTTGTGTTGGTAGTAATACGACACCGAATATAGTAATTATCTGAATGACTCCTGATCAGTTGTGTTGGCAAAGCTAGTAATACCCAAACCATTTGCCTGGAACACCAAAGTAACCATACATGATGTCCTGTGGGATTCCCAGTCTCTCTCCTTGGGGATGGGGTTCGTGGTTTCAGCTTAGTATTTTTTCCATTTGCTGAGTTGACAAGTATTTGAGCCCTGTTTTCCCCTGCCCTTGCCCCACCATAATCTTCTAGTCTCTTATTTGAAATTGCACTGCTTGCTTTTAGGTGTCACACCGGGTAAGTCCAGCACTAGAGTGGGGCTCGCACAGTATGTCACAGCACCGCCTTGCTAGTTCATCTACAAGTCTAACAGCAACAGATCCAGGCTGCTTAAGATTCTGTTAGATGAGACAGCAGCCGCTCGCATTGTGTCACTGGATGATGGGTCTGTTATTAATCCTTGAGTAATCGCCTTTGATGAGGACCGAATATGGCAGCACCAGATAGGATATATTCAGTAATAACTAGCCTTCCCGCAAACGAAGACTAGAATTATTTCTAAGTCTCTCCATTTTCAAGTCCTCTTTAGCTACCTCTTAAATTTGAGGCTAAGAGGATTTTAACCTGCAGTCATGAATCTCTTCATGGGAGCCTTTCAGAGAAGTGCTGCTGTGTTCAAGGTTTGCCCCCAAACTTTTGATCTATACTTTGAGTGACAGATTAAGGGTGCAATTAGTCACATATGCACTGTGCACCCACATGATGATAAGATCCTGGCTTCAAAACGTAACACACATATTTTGAGGGGGTTATGTGCCAGGGTGAAACAAAGCTCTACAATTGTTGTGTGCAGGCAACACATATTAGTGACCTGAATATTTGTGCTTAAATCATAAGTACATTGAAATATATTCAGGTTTTGGTATTTTTTAAACCTGTGTGTGTGAGAGAGAGATAACTGACCTGGGGAGGATTTGAACAGTTTTTCTGGGTGTGAAAAGTGCTCTGTCCCATCCACAATTGCCTGAGACATCCAGTCTCCCTACAGCACCCCAGATTTGAGGCACAGTAGGGTGATGACTCCTCTAGGGCGAAAGAGTTTTGCAGGAATGCTGCACCTGGGAGGCTTTGAGCTAACCTGATGGTTCTGGAGCTTGATGGGAGTGGAGTAATGAGTTTCCATAACAGCACATTTTCCAGAGCATTGTCTCTTTTTAGAATGGCCTACTAGCTTACTGGCCTTTTTGACCACTGCTGTACATTGAGCTGATGTTATGATTGAGCTGTCCACAGTGATGTCTAGATATATTTCCTGAGGGGTTCTAACTAATTTAGAATCCATCAGTGCACATGACTGGTTTAAATTATTCCTTCCAGTGCTCCTCACCTTGGGTTAGTCTGTGAATTCAGTCAGTCTTTATAATGTTCAGTTACTTGCTTTTGTTAGATCTTCCTAGAATTCCTCACAATCCTTTGTTGCCTTGACTTTGTAATTGGCAAATGTAGACACTTTGCTCTACATCCCACCTTCCTGACTACACCAGACCTATACCAGATGTTCCCAGCGATGTCTGGCACTATTGTTAGCCTATCATAGACGGTTAACTTACCAAAGGCCAGTCCTTCATTGTTCTAAAGTCTATAGATCTATTACAATAGGTACTTCAGTCTGCTTGCAGCTTGTCAGTCACTGGCAGAAGGGGAATGCCCTGCCTCTGAAGTTCCTCCAGTTTGGTCTCCCCCGGCTCCCCTACTCTTCCCTGCTGCAGGGATACTCCAGTCTTTATTCCACGTTTCTGACTGACTGTTCAGCCCCGTAATGGGTCCATCCAATTCCCAGCTGCATCCCAGGGCTGTGTTTGCCC
Source organism: Chelydra serpentina (assembly GCA_037349315.1). Classification (NCBI taxonomy): domain Eukaryota; kingdom Metazoa; phylum Chordata; order Testudines; family Chelydridae; genus Chelydra; species Chelydra serpentina. Next base: position 426,599 of record JBAIAC010000258.1, on the reverse strand, counting down.
TTTGGGATTTGTCCCTTAGTTCTGCTTCCCCTGCTGAGGTGTTTGCAGCGGTTGGTTCCCTGCAGACTTCAGGGAGCGCTCAGATGAGAAAAGCCAGAGGCCGAAAGATAAGGGAGGGGAACAAGAGACAGACCCTTGGAGAGTCTCAAGGCGGTTGACCAGCTCTGGGGGCAGAATGCATTCCCCTCCCTTAGCCCAGGCTATCGGGTCACCTCTGCCCTCTCCCCTAGGCAGGAGAGGAGATGCATGGTATTGGAAAGGAACTGGCTGTGGGGCAGGTGCCCCCATCTCGGTACGGGGGAGGGGGTTAAACCAGAGGGGCAGCATGCCAGATGGAAAATTACACTGAGCCCCTATGGCTCGCATCAACAGATGACAGAGCTCAGCTCCCTCCTCCCACTGGGCCATGGGGTAGAGAGCACTGGCCACCTCATGGGCATGCCAGAGGTGAGTAAGGGCCAGCTGCCCCCTCTGTAACAGGACTCCCTGCTGATAGCCCAGGCACCCCATGGAAAAACAGACCCAGCTGGCCCACCTAGCGCTAATGCAGTAGAGAGGGGCAGCGCTTCTGGGAAGTCCGTTCTTGAACCCCACCTTCCTTGAGAGACCCAGAAAGGGGCCCATGTTGGGGAGGGAAAAGAATAAGCCCAGCCTCTTTGAGAACCGGGTGATCACTGAGAGCTCAGCGACCTGAGCTCAGTTTATCCCCTCACTTTTCCAAAGCAGGGACATAGGGACAAACTCCCAAGGGGGAAGTAAAATCGGTGCTTGTTTCTCCTTCTAACCTTCACGGAGTGCAGTATGGCGGATCCATGCAGAAAGAGCAGGCGATAGACGTGTTGATTCGTGTGTGTGTGTGTGTGTCATGCATGCGCCGTGTGTCCATACATAGAGGGAATTCTTCCGCCCTAGGAGAGGGGAGCCAGCAGTCCAAATCCGAGTTAGAGGGTTAGATAATAGATAAACTATAGTCTGTTAAAAATAACAGAAGAGAGGACGAGCACTTTCCGTTTAGAATTCGGAGTACGGTGAAGCTGTGCTCAGAGAGTCTGCAGTCCCCTTGGACAAGCGATAGCTGTGCATCCCTTCTGCTGGTCCCTTAGAAGTTGTGATAGACGGAGGGGGATTTCCTGTCACACCTACAAGACTGCAGAGTATTGGGCTGCTGCTGTGGGTTGCTACACCCTAACGTCTGGGCTGTTGTTCCCAGCAGCTGTTGCACGTTGCTGTGTGTCACCAGCACTTCCTTTTCCCCCCAGCACCTAGCCATGGGGTGAAAAAGGGGGCAGCAGCTTAGTTATGGAAGAACAAGCCCTTTGCCCACCCTTTACCTCTTTCTAGCCCCGGCCTCCATTTCATAAAAGCAGACGCTTTCTCGCGTGAACATGGAGTCACTGCCCCAGGTAAATGTGGCTATCTTCCCCGGTAGCCAAGGACTCTCCGTTCCCAATGTGGGCAGCTTTTTACCTGCAAGTGGCCTCCTCACAGGCCACCCAGTCCAGGCAGGTGTCGCCTAAGCCCCCTCTTTTGGGCATAGATGTGGTTCTAGTCCTGGAAATCAGACGCTCAGGCAAATCAGTTCCTAGCTTTCTTATGGATACAGTGCGGAGCTCTATGGTGAGCTGAGGCTATTCACAATCCTCAGACAAGTGAGCTTGCAATCCTGGCTCCTGCCTGGTGCTGTCGAAAGGAATACAGATCGCATGAGCCGTCCCTGAACGACAACAGGAGAAAATACCTCAAACAAGTGCAGGTTGCTGTGGAAAGTCAGCCGCTGCCCTCGTTACGTCAGAGCTCTGACTCCAAAGCAGCCCTGTCTGGAGGTAGAGCCAGGCTCTCTTATTTTGGGAGAAAATTGCTCCCTGCCGCTTTGGTTAAAGTGAGGTCCCTGGAGAGTAGCCAGAGGCGGTAATCTGTAGTACTGTGCAAGAATCGCAGGAATAGCTTTGTCCCATTCCCTCTCTTATTAAACCCCTGGAAATTCCAGGGAATTAATGAAATCCGGCATCATCTATTTCTGATCAGCTGAGTTTTGAAGTTGGGAGCTTTCTCAGATGAGGCAGCAATTCAGATATTTCGGAATGGGGGGGAAAAGGCAAATTCTGATCCAGGATCCCCTTCTGGACCTCCCTTGTCCCCACACCTCTTGTAGGGACTTTGGGTCTCCCTTGGCGAGAGAGTCTCCCCTCTCACCAGCTGGTGACGAGTTATCGGTGGACTCCCCTATGCTCTGCTGTACAGGAACAGATGTCCTGGGTGTCAGGTTACAGCACCGGTGGCCCAGCCACCCCAAGGTGAGTTGCGACCCCTCTTGTGCACTAGGTCACAACATCATTCACTGAAACTTGGCCTTGCTGCCCCGCTGTGGAGGGGGTGGAGTGGCCTGGTCAAATGGAGCAGCGTTGTAACCACACAGCTGGAGCGATGCTCTGGACTGCTCTGGCAGCAGGTGTACTGATTTAGTACAGGAACACTGCTTAAAAGTGGTTGGGCCACGACCCCTGGGCTCTGCAGCCTATGGAACTTAGCTTCCCTTGGTGTCTGTGTCATCGTCACCCCTCTCTCCAATTGGCGCCACTGCTATTGTACATGTAATTCAGACAAGTAGTCCTCACGCCTGTCCTAGCATTCGCTCCTAAGGTAAATTCGAGAAATATTATCCCTAATCATCAAAGTATGCTCCCTAAGAGTATTGACGTTCATAGCGCAGAGAAGTCCCGTCTTTTACACTGAGATCTGCTAGGTGGCCACACGGCCATCAATGCCTAAATTCACCCCGACTTTACATATTGGCCATCCAATCTTTAGCCAGTCTCATTTTTTTGGCAGAAGCGTTCTTCACACCTTAGTGCCCAGGAGAAGATGGAGGACATGTAATATACCTCAGTTTGGATGACCGTATTTAAAGGATGATAGTGGGGGCACGCTGGTGTGAAAATCCCATTGTAGCAGATCTGTGAACCACAATGGAGAATAGGAAAATGAATCTGTGCTTACCTGAAAATGTCCTTTTGCTGAGCAATGAAGTCCAAAGGTATGGCCCAGCCTGGAGATGAGATTGTCATTCAGAACTTAGATGGAAATTAACATTCAAAGATTTGGGTTTATGTTAGGGGTTATTTCCCATGCTCTGCAGTAGGGAAAATTGTACGTTTTCCACTTTGTACTTAGCACAATCTGTAATTTAAGAAAGTGCAATTGAATTATCCTGGCTGTGGAAGTTGTTTCAATTGGTGGAAACTTCAGGGGGTGGGTTATTCCTTTGTTGCCAGTGACCGATGGGTCTGGTTCTGCCCCGAAGCTGCAAGCTGGTTGACATAGGCATAGTAGTGAATCTGTGAGCCTTTATTAAGCAGGTAAGCAGATCCACTTTTCTTGTTAGATCAGCCAGGGCCATCTTCCTAACCTCCGCATAATGAGAACTGACCATTTATTCCAGTTTTTTGCTTCCTATCTTTTATCCCGCTTCTAATCCGTGATGGGACTGTACCTGTCACCTTGTGTTTACCAGCTGTTTTGACAGCATCTTGTGAGCCTTCTGAAAGCCCAAGTTGTCCGCCCTGTTTCTTGTATCTACTGTTTGAAAGAGTTGACAAAGAGTGCTAGCGGTTTGGAGAGGCACAGTTTGCCCATGTAAAAGCCAGACTGGCTTGTCTCTTTGTTCTTGCCTGGAACTTTACTGTCCCCAAAGCGGATTCTGGTAAGCTCAGAGAGCTGATAGCTAAGGTCCCATAGGAATCAAGACTGAGGGGAAAAACAACTGAGGAGAGCTGGCAGTATTTCAAAGGGACACTATTAAGGGCCCAAAAGCAAACTATTCCGCTGGGTAGGAAAGATAGAAAACGTGGCAAAAGACCACCTTGGCTTAACCACGAGATCTTGCAAGATCTAAAAAATGGAAACTAGGACAAATGACAAAGGATGAACATAGGCAAACAACACGGGAATGCAGGGGCAAGATTAGAAAGGCAAAGGCACAAAATGAGCTCAAACTAGCTACAGGAATAAAGGGAAACAAGAAAACTTTTTATCAATACATTAGAAGCAAGAGGAAGACCAAGGACAGGGTAGGCCCACTACTCAGTGAGGAGGGAGAAACAGTAACAGGAAACTTGGAAATGGCAGAGATGCTTAATGACTTCTTTGTTTCGGTCTTCACCGAGAAGTCTGAAGGAATGCCTAACATAGTGAATGCTAATGGGAAGGGGGAAGGTTTAGAAGATAAAATAAAAAAAGAACAAGTTAAAAATCACTTAGATAAGTTAGATGCCTGCAAGTCACCAGGACCTGATGAAATGCATCCTAGAATACTCAAGGAGCTAATAAAGGAGGTATCTGAGCCTCTAGTGTGATGCTGTTGCAAAAAAAGCAAACTTGATTCTGGGCTGCATTAACAGGTGTGTTGTGAGCAAGACACGAGAAGTCATTCTTCCGCTCTACTCTGCGCTGGTTAGGCCTCAACTGGAGTATTGTGCCCAGTTCTGGGCACCGCATTTCAAGAAAGATGTGGAGAAATTGGAGAGGGTCCAGAGAAGAGCAACAAGAATGAGTAAGGGTCTAGAGAACATAACCTATGAAGGAAGGCTGAAGGAATTGGGTTTGTTTAGTTTGGAAAAGAGAAGACTGAGAGAGGACATGATAGCGGTCTTCAGGTAGCTAAAAGGGTGTCATAAGGAGGAGGGGAAAACTTGTTCATCTTAGCCTCTAAGGATAGAACAAGAAGCAATGGGCTTAAACTGCAGCGGGGGAGGTTTAGGTTGGACATTAGGAAAAAGTTCCTAACTGTCAGGGTGGTTAAACACTGGAATAAACTGCCCAGGGCGGTTGTGGAATCTCCATCTCTGGAGATATTTAAGAGTAGGTTAGATAAATGTCTATCAGGGATGGTCTAGACAGTAATTGGTCCTGCCATGAGGGCAGGGGGCTGGACTCGATGACCTCTCGAGGTCCCTTCCAGCCCTAGAATCTATGAATCTATGAATGATTTTCTCCCCCAGCTTTAGAGATATTTACTAGTCTGTAACTTCTGGGACCACACTTAGCTTCTCTTGTCTAACTGTTCTGAGTAAAAAAATATATTTCCATGGGACTGACCAGAGACCTGTTCGCAGTGTCCTCCAGTGTCCATGGTAACTTGAGAGAGGAGCTACATGAGCCTCTGAGAATCAGGTTTTCAGGTGTTTGCAGTAGGGCAGCTCCTGTAGGATTGATTCAGTGGGAGGCTTGTGAACTTTGCTTTGCAGAAACCCTTGTTGCAGCCATTCCAGTTGAGCAGGTTTGGGGTTTGTTACAGGTAACTATTAGCGTTTCAGGTTTCAGAGGGGCAGCCGTGTTAGTCTGTATCTGCAAAAACAACGAGGAGCCCTTGTGGCACCTTAGAGACTAACACATTTATTTGGGCATAAGCTTTCATGGGCTACAGTCCACTTCATCAGATGCATAGAGTGGAACATACAGTAGGAAGATCTATCTATCTATCTATCTATCTATCTATCTATCTATCTATCTATCTATCTATAACACACATAGAACATGAAAAGATGGGGGTTGCCATACCAACGCTAAGAGGCTAATCAATTAAGGTGAGCTATTATCAGCATTTCAGAAGCTCCGGTGTGGGGGGAGGGGGGTAGTTTGCTAGGCTGTTGGCTGCTTCAGTGTTGGAATTTGCCTGGGAGACGGAGCTTCTGGATTTTGGAGCATAATTCTTTGTAGCTAATCTGTTTCGGTAAATAGTGCCAGTAGTAAAGTTCCCTTTTTAAAAGGAACCTTTGGAATATACTTAGAGTAGTGCACTGCATTGGTCAGGGTGGCATCTTGGAAATTTCCATTGTGAGAAGTTCTTGCTGTGTCCAAACTGATGACAATAGGTTTGTAAATTTAAAATAGGCTTTTTTGAGCTACAACTTGCAAACCTGACACGTGTGGGGACTCCTGGCAGCATGGGCATGCCATCAAGTTTAAAAATCTTCTCATCTACTTTCTTACTCGTTTCACAATGAAACTTTGCTGTGTGAACCGATTTAAAAAAATAAAGGCACATCTGGTATCTCATAAACTGTGAAAACCTTTTATTTAGTATCTTTTTTCCCCAGGTTTAAATTTATTTTTTCTCTTCCCTCGTTCGGGGAATGAATGATGTCAGTGTCTTGGTTTATTCATCACTTGAAGTGCCACATACCGCTATGACACCAGTTGACTGCTGTGTTAATAATTAGAGCAACCAACTATTGACTTCCAGTGAGAAATAAACTAAGAAACTGACGCCCTATTTTCATGCAAGTTAGTTTCATGCAAGTGCATTAATACAGAATGAGAAGTGAAGCAAATGAAGGCAAAACTCTTCCTAGATGCCATTTTATTAATTCAAAATTTAATAGCAAATGCCATTCAGTTCATATGTGAGGGAGAGTACATCTTAAGTATACTTTCAGAACTGAGGCCAACGGATGCAGCTGTTGCTTAAATACTTAAATGTTTTAGTTAAATCTAGTATTTGGAACTGATCAAAAATAGAATTTTTGCTAAATTGTACAGTATCTAGAAACAGATAAAACAGTCCATTTAATATCTGTAGCTAATGTATTTAGGGGCCCCAACTAAGTTCAGTACCCCATTGTGCTGGGGACTGTACAAACATAGTATAAGTCAGTCACTATCTTGAAGTGTAAATAGACAAGACAGACAAAAGGGATGGAGGGAAGGAATGTAACATTTCTGCAGAGTGAACAATATGGTGGCCTGCAACTGTCAGGGTAATTCCATGATTTTAAAGTTTCACTTTAATGTTTTGGTTAGGGTTTTGTTGGGAGTGGATTTGATAAAGGAAGGGACATTGCAGGGAAGAAGGTAAGGGAGACGTGGAGGGTGAAGCTAGGAATTAATTTTGCCCTTTTTAATTGATCAATTACTGAAGTGCTATAATCTTTTCTTAATTAATTCTTAGCAGTGATGTAGTGCTTACAAATCTTAATTAGCTTTATAGTCTCACCATGAAGTATGCAAGTATTACCCCCACTTTACTGGAGGGGTAGTTGAGATGCAAAAGGCCAAATTCAACCCTCACTTACACCAAACCAACCCCAGTGATCTCAAAGACAGCAAAATGTTACCCAAAAAACTTAACTGATTTGCAAAAGATCAAGAAAAATTCAGCAATCAGATTTCAAGAATAGTAATTTTACAGTGGAATAGAAAAGTTGTAGATCTCATATGAGGATTGAGGGATTTTACTGATTTTGGAAAATTCCCAGTGGATGATCAGCAAAGCCACTAGGACTTTAGGGTTTCTGAGTTTAAAGGTTGAAAGGTTTGATATGAGCCTAATGCTTCAGCAGTGAATTATCTGTCCGAGAAGTCAGAAATGGAAAAGAAACTATTGGCTCACCCAGTTCACCTCTCCATCAGTTGAAATGACCTGGATGATTTAATAGGTTTACCGCTATGCTAGAGAATGTACTGCATCTGCATACTACAGTATGTCTAGTAACCTTGTAGAAAAGATGGTATTCATGGAAGTGGCTTCCAAAACTACAGAGAGAAAATGTATACATAAATCCCTTCCTGTCCACTCCATCTAGAGTCTGTCTCCCTCACAGATGATTTTACAGAGATGTTTGTTTTATGGTCAGTGGGTAGCCAGGTTTAGAGCACAGGGGGAGCGGCGGTGCTATAAAAAGGCACCTCCCCGCTCCCCCTGTACTCACCCCGGCAACGCTTTAAAGGGCCCGGGGATCCAGCCGCTGCAGAGCCCCTGGGCCTTTTAAATCCCCACCCGAGTCCGGCTCTGGCAGCGGGGCTGGGAGGGGGGCACTTTAAAAGGCCTGCAGCTCGCCGCAGCGGCAGGAGCCGCGGGCCTTTTAAAGCGCCCCCCCACACACACACACACACCAGCCCGGGTCCGGCAGCGGGGCTGTGGGGGGCACTTTTTAAAAGGCCCACAGCTCCCCGCAGCCTTTTAAAGCGCGCCCCGCCCCAACCCCACTGCCGGACCCGGGCTGGGGGGTGGGGGGCACTTTAAAAGGCTGGCGGCTTCTGCCGCTGCGGGGCTTTTTAAAGTGCCCCCCCCCCCAGCCTGGGTTCAGCAGCAGGGCTGGGGGGGGCGCTTTAAAAGGCCCGTGTCTCCCCGCAGCGGCAGGAGCCGCCGGCCTTTTAAAGCGCCCCCCTCAGCCCGGGTCCGGCAGTGGGGCTTGGGGGGGGGGGGGTGCGCTTTAAAGGGCCGGTGGCTCCCCGCAGCGGCAGGAGCTGCCGGCCTTTTAAAGCGCCCCCCCCCCCCCAGCACAGGTCCGGCAGCGGGGCTGGGGGGCCGCTTTAAAGGGCCCGTGGCTCCCCGCATGAGCCGCGGGGAGCCTGGCTGCGGGAGCCGGGCTCGGGCGGCGCCTTAGCGACGCTGCTCCTCATGCTCCCCCCCTTGCTACACTACTGTTTGTGGTTCCCAGGAAACTGTTCGCAATAAGGTTATACCACGTTAAAAGTAACCTTCCGACACTTTACATGTATAACTAGATATGTAGCAAAGACATGTGAAGTCTTCCTTTCTTTAGCAGTGAAGAGTGTGGAAGTTGGTGAGAATAAGACTGTTGAAAGGGATAGCAGGAATGTCCTGGCTTGTCAGTTAGCTTTCTGTACATTAACTGGATTCAGTTAATATTAACGTATTTTGGTCTGGTAATGTATATAAGAAAGGGCCACAGTTTTTCCTTTAATAACATTACAGAAAATAACTGTTCTGCAAATGTATTCTTTCTGTAGCTTATTTGTGTACAAGAATAATCAGGAAAACAGAACATTCCAGAGACTCTTAACTCTCTTCTAATCTGGTCGTTGGGTTTCTCCAGTTGCTTAGATGCAGTGCTAAGGCACTCGGATACATGGTGACGAGCGCTGTATAAAAAGCTAGCTAGATACAGGCCTTTATGAAATCTTACAAGTTCTTATCCAGTAAAATCTGTGGAATTCATTTCTTGCTTCTGCATTATCTGGTTGGTTAGCTGCAATCTCAGGAGGAGCTTATTCAGCTTGGGAAAAGGCCCTTTCTTTCTCTTGGTTGAGTGCCCTCTCTTCTGCTGAAAAGGAAGGAAGTGAATGTGGCAGGAATCAATGTCAAAATGGGTTTGAAGTGATATGCTATGAAATTTCCAATACGATCGATAAGGGTGTTTGCCTGCTTTGAGTGTAGCATGGAGCTTGCTGCTAATGCTTAAAGCAGCATGTTGGTCTGAAAGGGTAATTTTCAAAGGATAAAAAAATTGAGCACATGCTTTCTCTCCACGCACCCCCTCTTTGTAAGAATGTAAGAACGGCTATACTGGGTCAGACCAATGGTCCATCTAGCCCAATGGCCAATGCCAGGTGCCCCAGAGGGAATGAACAGAACAGGGAATCATCAAGTGATCCATCCCCTGTTGCCCATCCCCAGTTTCTGGCAAACAGAGGTTAGAGACGCCATCCTTGTCCATCTTGGCTAATAGCCATCGATGGACCTATCTTCCATGAATCTATCTAGCTACCTTTTGAACCCCGTTATAGTATTGGCCTTCACAACACCCTCTGGCAAGGAGTTCCACAGGTTGACTGTGCTTTGTGTGAAGAAATACTTCCTTTTGTTTGTTTTAAATGTAATGTCTATTCATTTCATTTGGTGACCCCTAGTTCTTGTGTTATGAGAAGGAGTAAATAACACTTCCTTATTTACCTTCTCCACACCAGTCATGATTTTATAGACCTCTATCATGGTCCCCCTTAGTTGTCTCTTTTCCAAGCTGAAAAGTCCCAGTCTTATTAATCTCTCCTCATAAGGAAGCTGTTCCATACCCCTAATAATTTTTGTTGCCCTTTTCTGAACCTTTTCCAATTCCAATATATCTTTTTTGAGATGGGGCGACCACATCTGCACCCAGTATTCAAGATGTGGGCATCCCATGGATTTATATAGAGGCAATATGATATTTTCTGTCTTATTATCTATCCCTTTCTTAATGATTCCCAACATTGTTAGCTTTTCTGACTGCCGCTGCACATTGAATGGATGTTTTCAGAGAACTATCCACAGTGACTCCAAGATCTCTTTCTTGAGTGGTAACAGCTAATTTAGACCCCATCATTTTATAGGTATAGTTGGGATTATGTTTTCCAATGTGCATTACTTTGTATTTATCAACATTGAATTTCATCTGCCATTTTGTTGCCCAGTTTATGATGTGGAAAGTAGGGCTAGAAGGCTTTTGTGTGATTTTAAGAGATTCTTCTTTTTTTCCCGTTAAAGGCTCAGGTCTCTTCTACCCTGGAAGAGTCTATGGTGGCCAGAGAGCTAATGAAACATAGATAGCGACTGGAATTGGCTGTTTAATCAGATGGTTTAAAACTCTTGTTTTTGTTAATAGCAGCTTTACTCCAATGCCTAATGAATGCTTTGGAGAAAGGGTATCTGTTCAAGAGTAAACACTCACCCTTTCAGTTAAGGTGTGGGAGATACTCACAAATTCCTCCAGCAAACCCAGACTTGACATTCAGGGCCGGCTTTAGGCCGATTTCCCCGAATCGGGCCCTGCGCTTAAGAGGGCCCCGCAATGTCCGTCTCTTCGTCAGCACTTTGGCGGCAGTTCAATTGCTGCCACTGTCTTCGGCAGCACTTCAGCGGAGGGGCCCCGTCGAAACTGTTTGAATGGGGCCCCGCATTTCCTAAAGCCGGCCCTGTTAACATTCATGATCTTGCTAACGTATAAGGAAGTAAAAACACTTGTTTTAACATCAACCATTCAGGTCATCTGTATACATAATAAAATAGCTTTAGGGAAACAGAATTTAAAAACCTTTGCAGGTCACCTTTTAAACTACCTTGCATACCATAACTTCCTGCTCTCCTGCCTCCATGCCTCTCACCTTGTTCCACTTCAGTGCAACCAGAACACTGCAGGCGTAATATATCTTGCCCCCATTCCAGCCACATCTGGCTTTTCTTCCTATTCCTTCTCTGGCTTTCATCTGCCTGATTCTTTGGTGGTGTCCAACTTGGCTGTTCCCTTCACTCTTGCTAAGTTGGATAATTGTTCTTGTTCATGTCCTCCTCATGCACTTATCTCCACACCTTCCCTCTGTCCTTGTGTTTGGAATGCCCCTCCTGAGAACATGCTTTTATCCAGGAGGCCCACAAGTCCTAGTCCTCCCTTCAGAGGCATGCTTACTAATGAAACCATGCAGCAAAAATCTCTTCAACCCTTCTCCCAACATACCGGTGGAGCTGATGTGACAAGTGCTCTTGAATTCCATTCATTCATAGACTCATAGACTTTAAGGTCAGAAGGGACCATTATGATCATCTAGTCTGACCTCCTGCACAATACAGGCCACAGAATGTCACCCACCCACTCCTGGAATAATCCTCTCACCTATGTTTCAGCTATTGAAGTCCTCAAATCATGGTTTAAAGACTTCAAGATGCAGAGATCCTCCGGTAAGTGACCCATGCCCCATGCTGCAGAGGAAGGCAAAAAACCTCCCGGGCCTCTGCCAATCTACCCTGGAGGAAAATTCCTTCCCGACCCCAAATATGGCGATCAGCTGAACCCCGAGCATGTGGGCAAGACTCACCAGCCAGACACCCAGGAAAAAGTTCTCTGTAGTAACTTCTAACATCCCATCATTGACCATTGGTCCTATTTACCACTGATGGCAATTTTACCACTGACTAAGATCATGTTATCCCATCAAACCATCCCCTCCATAAATGTATCTAGCTTAATCTTGAAGCCAGATAGGTCTTTTGCCCCCACTGCTTCCCTTGGAAGGCTGTTCCAGAACTTCACTCCTCTGATGGTTAGAAACCTTCGTCTAATTTCAAGTCTAAACTTCCTGATGGCCAGTTTATATCCATTTGTTCTTGTGTCCACATTGGTACTGAGCTGAAATAATTCCTCTCCCTCCCTGGTATTTATCCCTCTGATATATTTAAAGAGAGCAATCATATCTCCCCTCAGCCTTCTTTTGGTTAAGGTAAACAAACCAAGCTCCTTGAGTCTCCTTTCATACGACAGGTTTTCCATTCCTCGGATCATCCTAGTGGCCCTTCTTTGTACCTGTTCCAGTTTGAATTCATCCTTCTTAAACATGGGAGACCAGAACTGCACACAGTATTCCAAATGAGGTCTCACCAATGCCTTGTATAACGGTACTAACACCTCCTTATCTCTACTAGAAATACCTCGCCTAATGCATCCCAAGACCGCATTAGCTTTTTTCACGGCCACATCACATTGGCGACTCATAGGGTATGTCTATACTTACCCGTCGCGTCGGAGGCGCGGGATCGATGTTCTGGGTTTGATTTATCGCGTCTTGTCAAGACGCAATAAATCGAACCAGGAAGTGCTCCCTCGTCGACGCTGGTAATCCAGCTCGACGAGTGGAGTAGGCGGAGTCGACGGGGGAGCCTGCGCGCCGCGTCTGGACCACAGGTAAGTTCGAACTAAGGTACTTCGACTTCAGCTACGTTATTAACGTAGCTGAAGTTGCGTATCTTAGTTCGACAGGGGGGGTTAGTGTAGACCTGGGCATAGTCATCCTGTGATCAACCAGGACTCCGAGGTCCTTCTCCTCTTCCGTTACTTCCAACTGATGCGTCCCCAGCTTATAACTAAAATTCTTGTTATTAATCCCTAAATGCATAACCTTACACTTCTCACTATTAAATTTCATCCTATTACTATTACTCCAGTTTACAAGGTCATCCAGATCTTCCTGTAGGATATCCCGATCCTTTTCTGAATTGGCAACACCTCCCAACTTTGTGTCATCTGCAAACTTTATTAGCACACTCCCACTTTTGGTGCCGAGGTCAGTAATAAAAAGATTAAATAAAATTGGTCCCAAAACTGAACCTTGAGGAACTCCACTAGTAACCTCCCGCCAACCTGACAGTTCACCTTTCAGTATGACCCGCTGTAGTCTCCCCTTTAACCAGTTCCTTATCCACCTCTCAATTTTCATATTGATCCCCATCTTTTCCAATTTAACTAATAATTCCTCATGTGGTACTGTATCAAATGCCTTACTGAAATCGAGGTAGATTAGATCCACTGCGTTTCCTTTATCTAAAAAATCTCTTACTTTCTCAAAGAAGGAGATCAAGTTGGTTTGGCACGATCTACCTTTTGTAAAACCATGTTGTAATTTGTCCCAATTGCCATTGACCTCAAGGTCCTTAACTACTTTCTCCTTCAAAATTTTTTCCAAGACCTTGCATACTACAGATGTCAAACTAACAGGCCTGTAGTTACCCGGGTCACTTTTTTCCCCTTTCTTAAAAATAGGAACTATATTAGCTATTCTCCAGTCAAATGGTACAACCCCTGAGTTTAGAGATTCATTAAAATTTTTTGCTAATGGGCTTGCAATTTCATGTGCCAGCTCCTTTAATATTCTTGGATGAAGATTATCTGGGCCGCCTGATTTACTCTCATTAAGCTGTTCAAGTTTGGCTTCTACCTCGGATGTGGTAATATCTACCCCCACATCCTTATTCCCATTTGTCATGCTGCCACTATTCCTAAGCTCCTCATTAAAGACTGAGGCAAAGTATTTGTTTAGATATTGGGCCATGCCTAGATTATCCTTAACCTCCACTCCATCCTTGATTTCAGCTTCCATTCTCTACCCTTTCCAGCAGGGATTGTCCTCCTGCCTGTGTCTCTAACAGAAATGGTTTGTAACAGGCTAACCTACACAATCGATGTCCATGCTCCTATTGAGGGTTGGGGCACCCTTTGTTTATGGATCTCTGTGTACTAGGGAGGGGAGTTCCAGCTGAGGTCACCGAAAGCTCCTTTGTAAAATGAAAGCTTAACTTGTAAGAGAACTTATGTCTCCCATGAGGTGGTCACTTGAGCTGTGAGGTCTCCAGTCTGGAGAAATTAAGGTAATTTCAGGTCAGCAATTCTATTTAACAGATTTTAGCCAAAAAAAACCTCTTGAAGGCTCTGGCACGGATGGCCTGGCCCAGGGGTGGGCAAACTTTTTGGCCTGAGGGCCCCATTGGGGAATAGAAATTGAATGGCGGGCCATGAATGCTCACAAAATTGGGGTTGGGGTGTGGGAGGGGGTGAGGGCTCTGGTTGGGGGTGCGGGCTCCGGGATGGGGCTGGGGATGAGGAGTTTGGGGTGTAGGAGGGTGCTTTGGGCTGGGACCGAGGGGTTCGGAGGGCAGAAGGGGGATCAGGGCTGGGGCAGGGGTGCAGGTTCCGGCTGGGGGTGTGGGCTCTGGGATGGGGCTGGGGATGAGAGGTTTGGGGTGCAGGAGGGTGCTCCGTGCTGGCATTGAGGGGTTTGGAGAGTGGGAGGAGGATCAGGGCTGGGGCAGGGGGGTGGGGCGTGGGGAGAGGCTCAGGGGTACAGGCTCCGAGTGGTGCTTACCTCAAGCAGCTCCCAGAAGCAGTGGTATGTCCCTTCTCCAGCTCCTACACGTGGAGTGGCCCCCGACCCTCGAAGCAGGGCCATGCGGCTGCTTCTAGGAACCGCGTGGTGTAGCCCCTGACCTGGCACCCTGGAGCGGGGCCAAGCCTGGTGGTGCGGTGCCCTGGCTGGAGCGGGGATAAGCCGCGTGGTGCGGCGCGGCCCCCGACCCGGCGCCTCAGCTAGAGCGCCGGAGCGGGGCAAGCCCCAGATCCCGCTCCCCAGTGGCAGCTTGGAGGCTGGCTTAAAACAGCTAGCGGGCCGTAGTTTGCCCACCCCTGACCTGGCCCATTGGCAAGATGAATGACTATGAATTGGGTTTAGGAATCTGTCTGTTTCATCAGATCAGGGCTATGGTATAATGTTTACAAATCAGCTATGGTGGTTAATGTTGTCTGTGCAGAGCAGTATAATAGCTTCATGATCTGGAAGAAAACTCCGGTTCCTAGGCCAAGCTGGAGCCTAACCTGGGGTTTGCTGTTTCTGTAGCAGAATGTCACATCACTAGACTAATGAGTGGAGGTATAAATATCGTGTGGTTTGGATAAAGAGCCCCCAAAGCTCAGGCTAGCCATTGGTTGAGCTGCGAGTATATTTCTTTGCACTAGAAATGGATGCTACTTCCTGTGGACTTGTCTGGTTAAATAATATTTGCTTCTTCCGTCAAATAGAATAATATCTCGCAGGTTACCAGAGCTACTGGAATACGGATGAGGCTGAGGCATTTGCTCTTTATGATCTGTTCCCTTTCTTCCCACGTCCGTTTCTTGTTTACGAACATTTTTTCCCGGACCCCTGTGCGCTAAGGATGACGTGAAGTGGTGCGTAAGCATTTATATTACGGAGTCTTTCTGATAGCAGTTACCTGTGTAAAGCTTTTGACTCCTTTCTGTCCTGGACACAGTCTGAGTGCCTGATGAGGCCAGTGAAATGTGACAGCAACATTATGGTCTAGGCAGGTGGTATTAATAGAAATGGAACTCTGCTTTTCAGTGAGTGACATCTCCCGCACCAGTCCAATGGAGGGGCCCACAGCCCCTGGAAAAGTCAATTGAAAATGGAGGCATGTTAGAAATACCCACGTGTTAATGTAAGACTCTGAGTGTGTAAAACACTTTATTGATGGAATTGCTTACGCCCATGGCCTTATTCTCTGCACCAGAAGTGAATCTTGGAATGCGTTTAGTTGTACCTAGGCAGATAGATATAGGTTTGAGATGATGACAAGTTAAAAATGCAGTAGTGCACATTAGACTTTAACAAGCGTGGATGGGTAATTCGGAGGATTCTGAATGTCTTGAAAACATCATGAGAGTTTAATGTGTCTATTTTCTGATTAACTGATTAGTGCCTGATTTGGAGCTCTAGTAAAGCTGTGAATGGGTGCTCCTGGCCAGAGATTGTCTCCTAAATCCATGCAGCTAGGCTGCTAGTTCTCAAATATTAGACATAGACCAGCCCCGTCTCTTTGAAGAGAGGTAGGAAAGCATGATGCTGTGGCCGTTCACAAACCCAACAGCCCTGGTTATAGGGCCTCTAATGCTGGAGGCTAGGGATGCTGCAGGGAAAGAAAGTCGTCTCTTCTGAGACAGTGAGTGTTTAATCTTGAACAGATATGGAAGATGATCTGTGACCGTCGGTCACAATGTCCGATGTATATGGTGACTTGCCGAAGGGCTGCTGCTTCATATTGGTCTTTCCCAAAGCCACTGAATGGATCCTCCAAAAATATACACCGTATATGTGCTTAGGGTGTGTATTCAAAACTAATAGGAGCAGTAATTAATATTTCAGAGGCTTTGCTGGTGTGCGTGATTTTAACGCTTGTGACAGCCCCAAGGTGTAAGGGCATATATTATGTTTGCTTCTGAAAATAACGAATTATAGAAATGACTCTTATGACGACTGGCCTACTTCGCTCAAAACCTTTTCCACCTTCTCACATAGGTCACATCAAACAGGGTGATGGTTTTCAGCTGAGTTGAAAATGAGATTTCAGTCTCCTAAATAGTGAGAGAAATACAGTTGATAGTAACTTCATATGTTAACTTGCTGACATTTTTATTTTCCTGCTGTTCCTCTAGGCGTCAAGTACCGGAACCAGGATGAGCGTGGAAGCTAGTGGCAAGCCCTTGAAAGTGGGCTCCAGAGTGGAAGTCATCGGAAAGGGACACCGTGGTACAGTGGCATATGTTGGTGCCACGTTGTTCGCCACAGGAAAGTGGGTTGGAGTCATCTTGGATGAAGCGAAGGGCAAGAACGATGGAGCTGTGCAGGGCAGGAAGTATTTCACCTGTGAAGAGAATCATGGCATCTTTGTGCGACAGTCACAGGTATGTTTTTCCTCGGGGCAGCGTGGTCTGGTCTGTGCTTGTCAGGCTGCTGCTACTGACTCGCCAGCCTAATGAGGGGGCTTTAAACTAGATTCAAAGGGGATGGGTGACAAAAGCCCACAGGTAAGTCTAGATAAAGGTGACCTTAACAGAGGGCTAGATGTTGCGGGGGACATGGAAAATTGCAATAGGGTCAAAGGAGAAATAAGAGGGAATCAATGGGGGAATTTGCTCAACATCCTAGGTGTTTGTACACAAATTCAAGGCGTATGGAGAGTAAACAGGAAGAACGAGAAGTATTAGTACACAAACTAACTTACGACTTACCCCACCTGGTCTGTGATGGTCGTTAAGTTTATGACTGAAATATTGGTCTATAGGGGTACAGCTTGTTCAGGAAGGACAGACAGGGTAAAATCTTTGTGCGACAGTCGCAGGTATGTTTAGAAAACCTGACCTATAAGGAAAGGTTAAAAAATCTAGGCATGTTTGGTCTTGAGAAAAGAAGAGTAAAGGGGACCTGCTAACGGTCTTCTAATATGTTAAGGGATGTTATAAAGAGGATGGTGATCCGCTGTTCTCTAGGTCCACTGAAGGCAGGACCAGAAGTAACGAGCTTAATCTGCAGCAAGGGATATTTAAGTTAGAAAGTTTTTTCTAATATTTAACTCTAAGGGTAGCTCTGGAACAGGCTTCCAAAGGAGTTTGTGGAATCCCCGTCACTGGAGGTTTTTAAGAACAGTTTGGACAAGCACCTGTCAGGGATGGTCTAGGTTCACTTGGTCCTGCCTCAGGGCAGTGGGCTGGACTTGGTTTCTCGAGGTCCCTTCCACCCTGTGCATCTCTGGTTCTATGTATGCAGCACCCCGATCAAAAACGGGTCTTGGTTAAATGTGAAAAACGGAGACATTCCACACCCACTCATGGGAGTGAATAAGATAGTTCCCATTTCCTTCACTCCAGGGAGCGTGGCTGTCCCTCAATCACTTATGGAGTGAAGGCTGGGCAGCTCAAAATGTGGAGTCCTCTTCAGAAGCGGGGCCTAGTTAACCATACCATTCGATGCATTTTTACTCTGTCAGCGGTCTTTCATCTGTGCATTACTGGAGGGGTGTCACCGCAAGTTCAGGTTATGGGATCACGACATGACGCTGAACTGCACAGAGTCCCGTGTTTTTCATGAAGCAGAGAATGGCGTTATCACCACCAAAACCACAGTGTGGGGAGCTGCATTTCTCACACTCCCAGGAGCGTCGGGAGGTCTACGGTGCAATAAAGGACTGTGGTTCGGAGTCTCAGAGCCCGGGTCAGTTGGCTCAGGCTGCAGGGGCTGAAGACAGCAGCGTAGATGTTTGGGCTGGAGCTGGGCTCTGAAACTCGATGAGGGGGTGGGTCTCAGAGCCCGGGCAGTAGCTAGAGGCCAAACGTCTACACTGCTATTTTCAGCTCTGCAGCCCGAGCCCCGGGAGCCTGAGTCAATTGTCCTGGACTCTGAAACGTGGTGCTGCAGGTTTTTCTTTGCAGTGTGGGCATACCCTACATGAGTGCAGCAAGGAAAACTTGGGAGTGGAGGCTGGGCAGGTACCTTCAAGTGGAGCAGGAAATTACATCATTTTAAACTAAATGAGGAATTAGCTCTATGTGACGGGTTCCCCCAGGGTGCTGCCTGGAACTGGGGTACCACTGAGCCCCCCTGACCCACCAGCCTGGGCTCCCTTTACAGTGTACTGCTGTGACAGACTTGCAAGCCCCCACCAGCACACACACAGGTAGGGACACACCCAGCTGCAGCTACACACAGCCTGGGAAGGCTCAGCTAAGGCACCTCCCAGTTGCGAAGGCACGCACCCCCCTCTGGAGTGTAAACCCAAACTTACACCGGCTTGCGCTGCACAGGGAACTGTACAGCGTACGCTCATGAAATTCGCCCCCTCCCTCAATGTGGAGGAAGAGATGCAGCAGCTTTCTGCCCCCAGTTGGGATTTCCACACACTGGTTTTAGACAAAATAGAAACAAGTTTATTAACTACAAAGCATAGACTTTAAGTGATTATAAGGGACAGCAAACAGAGCAAAGCAGATTACCCAGAAATAAACAAAAACGCACTCTAAGCTTAATATACGAAAGAGATTGGACATGAGTAGCAAATCCTCACCCTGCATGTTGTTTTAGGCACTTTGCAGAGATTCTTGAGGGCAAGCTGCACTTGCTTGCAGCTTAAAACTCCAGGTATTCCTGTCGCAGGCTAGAAATCCCTCTAGCATGAGTTCAGCCCTTCTCCCCCAGTCCAGGCTTTGTTCCTCAGGTGTTTCCAGCCATTTCTTGGGCAGGGAGTCAGTGAAAAACCTCAATGATGTCACTCCCCTTCCTTAAATAGCTTTTGTATACGGCGGGAACCCTTTGTCTCCAACGTTCGTTCCCACGCCTTGCAGTGGAAAAGCACTGGTATTCTATGATGGAGTCCAGTACCGGGTGACTTGGTCACATGCCCCTGTAGGGACACAGCAGCCGTGACTTGGAGGCTGTTTGTGGTGTCCTCAGGAAGGCTCCCCACATCTTCCAAGACCTATTGTTTTCCCTAATGGTCCTTCCCAGCCACCCGTCTAGACTGATTGCATTCTGCCTAGTGGGTGTTCCCCAGGTGTAAACACATTTGTAACAGATGCATAGAAAATATTCCTAACTTCAGATACCAAAATGATACATGCATACACATAGGATACTCATATTCAGTGAATCATAACCTTTCCAGTGATCTCTCACATGGCCCATCTTGCATAAAATACATTATAATTATGCCATAATCCTATCACAATAATATCTCTCCGAGGAACACGGGGCATAGTGTCACTCTAAACATGTATGGTTAGTAACTTGGATTTAAAGTTCGTTAACTTTTAATTTTTAGTTAGTATTAGTGTTACCGTAGTGCCTGGGAGCCCGAGGCGTGGACTGGGACCCCATTGTACTAGGCGATGTGCAAACACAGTTTTAATCCGGTCTCCTTTAATGGTCCCTTTGTGCAGTTTTCCAATGGAGTGTCCAGCCCACTGCATCCAAGCAACGCAAAAGCTTTTTCGTCCCACCGTGACAGAGTGGTTGGGTTGGAGATGGCTGCTAACCAGTCCAACAGTTGTCTGACTCCTTGCCTCCAAGTGTCCTCCAGGGAACAATTAACAGCAGTTATTCCTCATTTGTGGCCCTGTGCTAGCTAAGAGCGGTATGCTGAGTGAGAGCTCATTTCTGTCCTCTGCCCCCAGCCATGTGAGTCTCGGCAGATGACCCCGATTTGGGCTGCCCACGTCCAAAATGTGATGGTATGTTTTTGATGTTGTGCATGGGAAGCCAAGCTGCAAGTAAAGGGTCTGGAAGTAGGAGCCATCAGGTGGGTTCTGAAGTCCTTTCTGACAGTGATTAAAAGGGTTGTTGGTCCAGCACTGAGAGACAACATCACAGCAATGTTCAATATCATCAAGCAAGGAGGTGCTCACTCCCAGCCATTTTGCTGGCCCTCTGGACTGGTACCTGGTCTGTCAGGTGTGTCCCTTAGCTCACTCAGCTGGGAAAGAAAATGTGCTAGCTTACAAGAAAAGTTTCAGGCTACAGGACCAGGATGAGTGATTGCTTAAGCAGATGTTAGTAGAGGTATTCAAGAAATGTGACGGTCCATTGGTAGATCTTTTCACACCAACCAGCGAATCCAGAGCAGAAATGGATGCAGACTCAATCACCAGTGCACTGATGTTAGACGGGGGCTAAGTTATGCCATGCTGTTGGTTAGAAAAGATGCTGACAAGGCTCAGGTCAAACTCGTGGATCTGTCTTGCGCAGTCAGTATTGATACACTCTTCCCTGGGACTTTGCATGGGAGTCTCTCTATCGTTTCCTGGTGTCACCAGTCGTCTTGATTCAGAAAGCCTCTCATCCTTCATCCCACTCTGCAGTTGTTCCAGCTAATGATTTGGATCCCAGAGACCATTCCTGGCCTGGCCTGGCCTGTTCTGTGGGAGTTTGACAAATTCTGCTACGTTCCAGGAAAGTGTCTCTTAAAATGTTCTTCGTGGAAGGGACTTATTCCGAGCAGCAGATAGCTATCTGTGTCTGCTTTTGCCTCTATCTTTCCTCTTGAATTATTCGTTTTACACTCTCGGTCTCTCCTCCTCTTCAGGCAAGGGGCACCAGGCTTACTTCTGAGTACCTGCAGTGCATTGCTTCTGTCCGGGCACACCTGTGGGCTATACAGGGAAGGGACATGTCGCACTAGTGTGCAGAGGCAGTGCACTTGTGTTACGGAGACTGGCAAGTAATTCCTCTTTCCCCAGATTTAACACTTGGCTTTAAATCGTGAGGCAGGTTTGACTTTGCCTGGGAGCACCGTTGCCTCTACAAGCAGAACTCTGAAGCAGCGGCAAGGACTTGGATCCTTTTAGAGGGGCAAATCCCGCATGGCAGCTGTGAGCTGGGGAGGGTGGACTCCAAAGCTATGAGTGTTTTAAGATGTCTGCTCCATATGAGAGGAGCATGCTGCTTAATAACATCTTTGCCTGTTCTTAGAGCCTTACCCTGTAAGAGTGTTCACGTCTTTTTTATAAAGCTCCTTTCTGTGGAGCACAGCTCCCCTTCACTGACTGCCTCCACCCCGAGAGCTCAGAGAGAAAGCGGAGGAGGAGAATCAATCTATAATAAGGAATAGAAACAGCTCTGGAGAAAGAAAGGTGCCCACTGCTGTTCAGTCCTTTCCTCATCCAGCAGTTAGATGGTTAAGAATACTGATAGTTTGTCTTGCTTTTGGGGTGGGGGTTGTGGTTGGCACAAACTGGGGCTATCTGAGAGTCTGGGTGGCTGAACGTCTTGTTCCCTGTTTTCTGTAATGAAATTTTTTCTGATGCTGCTAGGGAGCCCAGCTCGGTTGCTATAGCAATGTTGTCAGCTGGAATGGGAGTTTGCTGCAGGTTAGGTCTCTTGTCACGAAAAGAGAAGATGCAAGCACATTGTGGGGCTAGGAGTGGTGTTATGTGGCGTATGCTGCTTTCTCTCGGTTACTTGTTCTGTGCACTGGTTAGAGTGCGTGAGCAAGGGATCACACCTATCCTTAGGATTCCAGTGTTCAGTTCAAACCAAAAGCAGCCACTAAAACACCAATGTTAATGTTTGAAGAATCAGTTAAAAAACAAATCAGAAAATGACGCGGTTCTTTTAGAGACGCTTTCAACAGAATTCACGTCCTGCTCGTGTTCTCGGCTATAAATGAAACTATTGCTTCACCCCCATACTTCGTCTCTAGGTCACCCTCAAAAGCCCCTGCCACATCGCTACTCTGTGGTTACCGGCAGTGTGGGACCGTGGGATGTTGACAATAAGTGAGGCTCTCCTGAGCAGCGTTCTAACGTTGGGATTTATTTTTTTGCTAATAAAACAGATTTTTAATCAAACTGATGCAACCACAGTCCTGTTAAATACCCACGAAAGCTCATGCTCCAATACGTCTGAAGTCTACAAGGTGCCACCGGACTCTTTGTCGCTTCTGCATTCATAAAACACAGCAATAGTCTTTTAACTTGTTTGTGGGGGGCTAGCTTCAAAAACAGACTGTTCATAAAACAAAGTCTCATAGATCTTACATACGCAAGGCAGAATAAGTGTCTTGGCGCTGATAAAATCCCTTTAGGAAAAACAAACTCTATGGTAGAGGTGTGATGATGTAGCAAACCTGTGAGAAAGTGCTAACCTCTTCCAGAGGCCTGTCCGGCACCTATAACGTAGGTCAACTTAGCTATGTAGCTCAGGAGTGTGAAATAGTCACACTCCAGAGAGACCTACTTAAATCCGTCTAAGCTCCGGTTTAGACCCCATTAGGCCAATGGAAGAATTCACCATTGAGCAAGCTAAGCCTCTCAAGCGAGTGGCTTTACTATAGGAATGGAAGCCCATCGCTGTAGCGGTGTCTACGCTCCAGCACCGCGGCTGCAGCTGTGCCTCTGTGGCACTTGTAGCGTAGATACACGCAGAGAGAGTGAGCCTGTGTAGGGCCTCGGCTCTGCTGCTCCCCAGCACCATGGAGAGCTCTTATAAAGTCTCGCCGATGGATTGTGCACACTAACGATGCCTTTACTTGTTCGGAGGGAAGTAAGTATCAAAAAAAATATGGAGGCTGGAGCAGTGGTGATTGCCCTGTGATAAAGCAGCATGCTGCAGCTTCTACCTGGCTGGCAGGGGTTTGTGTCTCTGCATGAATGAGGTGACCAGGAATTCCTGGGCCTGGCGAGCTGTAGAACTGTGCAGAGGAGAATGGGAATTCTGTTTCCTGAAGGATTTGGGAATTTCAACATTTGGTTTTTGTGAGATTTGGAACAAAACCCCCAAATCTCAAAATTCTCTGTGGAGCAGAATTCAGAAGAACTTGTTTATAGAATCATAGAAGATGAGGGTTGGACGAGACCTCAGGAGGTCATCTAGTCCAACCCCCTGCTCAAAGCAGGACCAACCCCAACTAAATCATCCCAGCCAGGGCTTTGTCAAGCCGGCCTTAAAAAACCTCTAAGCATGGAGATTCCACCACCTCCCTAGGGAACCCATTCCAGTGCTTCACCACCCTACTAGTGAAAGTGTTTTCTAATATCCAGCCTAAACCTCCCCGACTACAACTTGAGACCATTACTTCTTGTTCTGTCATCTGCCACCACTGAGAACAGCCGAGCTCCATCCTCTTTGGAACCCCCCTTCAGGTAGTTGAAGGCTGCTAGCAAATCCCCCCTCACTCTTCTCTTCTGCAGACTAAATAAGCCCAGTTCCCTCAGCCTCTCCTCATAAGACATGTGCCTCAGCCCCCTAATTATTTTTGTTGCCCTCTGCTGGACTCTCTCCAATTTGTCCACATCCGAGGGTGCTAAAGGAGTTGGCCGATGAGATTGCAGAGCTATTGGCCATTATCTTTGAAAAATCATGGCAATCGGGGGAGGTCCCGGATGACTGGGAAAAAGCTAATGTAGTGCCCATCTTTAAAAAAGGGAAGAAGGAAGATCCGGGGAACTACAGGCCAGTCAGTCTCACCTCAGTCCCTGGAAAAATCATGGAACAGGTCCTCAAGGAATCAATTCTGAACCACTTAAAGGAGGGGAAAGTGATCAGGAACAGTCAGCATGGATTCACCAAGGGCAAGTCATGCCTGACTAACCTAATTGCCTTCTATGATGAGATAACCAGCTCTGTGGATGAGGGAAAAGCAGTGGATGTGCTATTTCTTGACTTTAGCAAAGCTTTTGGTACAGTCTCCCACAGTATTCTTGCCACCAAGTTAAAGTAGTATGGGCTGGATGAATGGACGGTAAGGTGGATAGAAAACTGGCTAGATGGTCGTGCTCAACGGGTAATGATCAATAGCTCCATGTCTAGTTGGCAGCCGGTATCAAGTGGAGTGCCCCAAGGGTCGGTGCTGGGGCTGGTTTTGTTCAATATCTTCATTAACGATCTGGAGGATGGTGTGGACTGCACCCTTAGCAAGTTTGCAGATGACACTAAACTGGGAGGAGTGGTTGATATGCTGGAGGGTAGGGATAGGATACAGAGGGACCTAGACAAATTGGAGGATTGGGCCAAAAGAAATCTGATGAGGTTCAACAAGGACAAGTGCAGAGTCCTGCACTTAGGACGGAAGAATCCCATGCACTACTACAGACTAGGGACCGAATGGCTGGGCAGCAGTTCTGCAGAAAAGGACCCAGGGGTTACAGTGGACGAAAAGCTGAATATGAGTCAACAGTGTGCCCTTGTTGCCAAGAAGACTAATGGCATTTTGGGTTGTATAAGTAGGGGCATTTCCAGCAGATCAAGGGACCTCCTGAGGTCCCTTCCAACCCTGAGATTCTATGATTCAAAGATCCTTTCTGTAGAGGGGGGCCCAAAACTGGACACAGTATTCCAGATGTGGCCTCACCAGTGCCGAATAGAGGGGAATAATCACTTCCCCTCGATCTGCTGGCAATGCTCCTACTAATGCAGCCCAATATGCCGTTAGCTTCTTGGCAAGAAGAGCACACTGCTGACTCATATCCAGCTTCTTGTCCACTGTAATCCTCAGGTCCTTTTCTGCAGAACTGCTGTCACGGAGTGTGGGGGAGTCAGGTCCTGCACCCCTCTTCCCGGGATTCAATGTGACTCTCAGCCAGCCAGTAGAACAGGAGGTTTATTAGGGTTGTCAGGAAAGAGTCCAAACAGAGCTTGTAAGTATGCCCAGGACCCCTCAGCTGGGGCCTTCTGGGGGGCAGGGAGCTTAGACCCCGGCTCTGGGGCTCCCTGCGTTTCACCACCCAGCTCCAAACTGACAAAAAACCAGCCAAACCTCCAGCAGGCTCTTCCCCTCCCCCGGGGCCCCTCCTCTAGCCTTTTACCATTCTCCCAGCCAAAGGTGTCACCTCCCAACCCCCGTCCTGGCTCATGTTACAGCCTCAGGTAAAGTCTCGCATTCCCGATGCAGCCTTTCCCAATGCAGCCAGCCTCTCAGGTCAGATCCATCTCACTCTCTACTCCGTCACAACTGCTGCTTAGCCAGTCGGTCCCCAGCCTGCAGCAGTGCATGGGATTCTTCTGTCCTAAGTGCAGAACTCTGTACCTGTCCTTGTTGAACCTCATCAGATTTATTTTGGCCCAATCCTCCAATTTGTCTAGGTCACTCTGGACCTATCGCTACCCTCCAGTGTATCTACCTCTCCCCCCAGCTTAGTGTCATCCATGAACTTGCTGAGTGTGCAATCGATCCCATCATCCCGATCATTAATGAAGATGTTGAACAAAAGTGGCCCCAGGACAGACCCCTTGATACCGGCTGCTTGATACCAGCTGCCAACTAGACATCGAGCCATTGATCACTATCTGTTGAGCCCGATGATCCAACCAGTTTTCTATTCACCTTATAGTCCATTCAGCCAATCCATACTTTTTTAACTTGCTGGCAAGAATACTGTGGGACACCACATCAAAAGCTTTGCTAAAGTCAAGATTTATCATGTCCCCCGCTTTCCCCATATCCACAGAGCCAGTTATCTCATAGAAGGCAATCAGGTTGGTCAGGCATGACTAGCCCTTGGTGAATCCATGTTGACTGTTCCTGATCACCTTCCCCTCCTCCAAGTGCTTCAAAATGGATTCCTTGAGGACCTGCTCCATAATTTTTCCAGGGACTGAAGTGAGACTGACCGGTCTGTAGTTCCCCGGATTCTCCTTCTTCCCTTTTTAAAAGATGAGCACTACATTAGCCTTTTTCCAGTTGTCTGGGACCTCCCCAAATCATCACAAGTTTTCAGAGATAATGGCCAATGGCTCTGCAATCACATCAGCCAACTCCCTCAGCACCCTCGGATGCATTAGATCCGGCCCCATGGACAAACATAACAGGTCCTGACAAGATCACTCTTCTGAAGGGTGTACTACTTAGATTGCAGAGTTAATGTAGCTTACACTGACAGAAGAGAGTTAAGAGGATATAATGAAAGCTACAGGAAATGGTGGCGATAAGCCAATAGTCATAGCTTATTTACTTCCATTAACGCAATGCATTTATATTGACAAACAGAAGGCTCCAAACAAATTCTATCCCAATCACAGGAGTACATCTTCACTAGGAAAAAGTGTGTTTCTGTTTGTGTTACTTAATACATGGCAACTTCCTAGGGAAGCCAAGGCAGATTGTATCTTTCACGTGTGTTAGAAGGTTAAGATAAAGACTATGGGAGAGCCTAGGAATGGCCTTGATTTGCAAATAACTCATGTTAAAGCTACAACTGTCTTGTGTCTATTAGCATTTTCCCCCTTTTAGTTACCACATTAGCTAACAAAGGACGAACACACCCTTTTTCTTAGCGAAGACGAGGGCTAAGAGACCAGCAGCAAGGGATGTGCATTTATTTCAGCCTCTGAGGAACCCATAGGTCAGTGTTCTCAACCAGGGCTACATGTACCCCTGGGGGTACACAGAGATCTTCCAGGGGGTACATCAACTCATCTAGATATTTGCCTAGTTCTACAACAGGCTACATAAAAAGCACTAGTGAAGTCAGTACAAACTAAAATTTCATACTGACAATGACTTGTTTATATTGCTCTGTATACTATACACTGAAATGTAAGTACAATATTTATATTCCAATTGATTTATAATTGTATGGTAAACATGAGAAAGTCAGCAATTTGTCAGTACTAGTGTGCTGTGACACTTTTGTATTTGTATGCCTGATTTTGTAAGCAAGTGGTTTTTAAGTGAGGTGAAACTTGGGATACGCAAGACAAATCAGACTCCTACAAGGGGTACAGTAGTCTGTCTGGAAAGGTTGAGAGCCACTGGCATAGTGTCTCATTCAAATATCTCTTCCTGCTTGTTTAAGAAGTGTGTATCTGGTGACCTGGGTACCTTACCTAAATAGGAACCACTTACAGACTGGCAGGCTACAGCAGAGTTGCCTGCTTGTTAACAAACCTCCTATCCGCCGTTATTTGTCAGTCAAGAGCCTGGCCAAAAAAAGATTGTTTCAAAAGACCCCTAGGATCCCAGTGCTTTAGATTTCATAGCATTGCCCCAAACCTGAGACTCTCTCTGCTTTCAGGTACTGGAATCTCCCTGAGCCCGTGGCAGCTTTCACTAGGACCTCTGTGTTGATTGTATTGGCGTTCTGAGCCCTCGCAGGTTGCTACATCTTGGAGAAAAGCAGCTTTTCGTACTGAGGAATGTGGGAGTCTTTACAATTCTGTTCAGATCAGATAAAATATACTTAAAAAAAATCCTAGCTTCTCCTTATCTGTCAGAAACTTAAACTGATCCACAGACCGAAAGTCATTAGCTTGGCTTGGATTGAAGTAGATAGCGACCTGTAAACTGCTTTAGCCTGCCTGGGCACCTGGGTCCTCAAATCCACAATGGGTTTCTAGTCAATTTTAAATATGTTTTCAGGAAGCCGGGGAGGGAGAAACACCAAGAAATGAGCTAAAAATCAGCACAAAGTGAAGTCTGTTGTATTAAAGCCCCAACGCCAGAATGGGGCTGCTGTGTGTTCGTGCCAGTCCTTGCTGGTAACATTGAATTTGTTCCATTTGTTCAGATCCAGGTTTTTGAAGATGGAGCAGATACAACATCTCCAGAAACCCCAGAATCTTCTGCCTCAAAGGTCCCCAAAAGAGGTATGGTCCGCTCGTCTTTCTTATGAGTCCTCGTCTCCCCTTCATTCCAGCCCAAGAGGGATCCATATGTCGGACTTCCAGCATTGCCTAGGATCGGAGCTCTTGGGGGAAATCTTCACCCATCCCGTCTGCCCTTTTCTCCTGCCAGAGGGGAGCCTCCGTTGGGCACGTGGAGATGCAAGCACAGCACTTACTAGTGCACTGCTCCTTTAGTTTAGCGTTCCAAGTGAGCTCAACGAGCACCCAGGGAAAGGCTATAAAAGCCATCCCGGATCCCCGCTCAGGGCTGGATCCAGAGCCCTCTGAAGTTGGTGGGAGGCTGCTGTCAAGTTTGCCATCATGCAGGTAAGGTTAGGATTCAAGTCCAGGGTGGCGAGAACATCACTGGTTTCTTCCTCAAGTCCTCGAGTGTGCAGTGGTATTGAAATCCACACCGGCTTAAGCTCCAGTAGAATACTGGTGGGGGATAGGTAAATGAGGCAAGCAGTATGTCCATAACTGCCTGGAGAAAGGCAGTCTAAGTGAAACGGTCCAGAACTAGCCTCCAGTCGTAAGGGGGCTGGGCAGTGGGTGGAAACTGTGGTTTGTTGGTTTTTTTTAAATGTTGCTGCCTTTTAAGTTCATTAGG
This sequence comes from Chelydra serpentina, assembly GCA_037349315.1. Taxonomy (NCBI): domain Eukaryota; kingdom Metazoa; phylum Chordata; order Testudines; family Chelydridae; genus Chelydra; species Chelydra serpentina. Next base: position 398,026 of record JBAIAC010000258.1, on the reverse strand, counting down.
CCTCTGTTTGTCCCTGTATGATGAGCCTGTCGTCCCATTTCTGTCTCCTCTCTAAATAGTCCCTAAGGTTCAGTCTCTCCTCCTAAAAATAGAAGTCTTGCTAGGCCTCTATTAATCCCCATTGCCCTTTGCTGTCCTCTGGCCTCCCACCGCCCATTTCTGCTGCAGTCTTCTTGAGAGGAGGTGACTAGAACTGAACATAGTACCAGGGGAGAGCGTCCCACAGAGTTAGCCAGTAGCGTCAGTATTTGCTCATCCTATTCCTAATGTTATGTTTGCTTTTCTGATTGCTGCTTCACACTGAGGAGTGGCTCTCACTGAGTTGCTTACAATGATCTCCAGGTCTCTTTCCTAAGAGCTGGGTTTTCAATGACGGGTAAGCAAAGTGTCCGGGCAGTTCAGTTAGTACCTTTCCGTGTGCATTGCCTTGCACGGAATTTCATCTGCCATTGTGCTGCCCAGTTGTTTAGCTTTGATAGATCCCTCTGAAGCTCCTCATTTGAGAGAGATTCTGGAGAAAGGCTTGTAGATTGTGAGTTGGACTTCGCCCACCTCCTGGTGGAGAGTGAGCTCCAGTTTGCCCTGGTAGCTGGACTCCTGTACCTGGAGGCATCCCAGCAGGTGCTGTCTGAAGAAGTAAGAGGTTGGGGGAGAAGAGCTAATGAAGAGCCAGAGAGGCTAGAGTGGTGGATATTGACAGAGGGATCTGGGGAATTGCCTCAGAAAATGCGGGAGGGACGGACGGACACACACACACAAGATGCAGATACTAGTTCAGAGAGGGTGAAGTGAGCGGTGAGGAGAAGTCACTGGCTGGGTCAGAGGGATAAGGCAGAGGTGTTTGAAATGAGTAGCTCAAAGGTGTGAGCTGTGGAGGTGATGGTGGGAGACCAAGAAGAATGAGGAAGGTGGAAGGGGTCAAAGCACACAGGGTCAGCACTGGTTGCAGAGCTCTTTGGAAAAGCAAAATACAGACACATGAAGGTGGCTCCATGCCAGGGAGTTTCCATAGAAACAGCAGTGCCTGCGGCAGTCTCTGCCTCTGCAGTGTGGGATGCAGAGATTTCAGTTCCCATAAATCTAGCACCTTCCCTGCTGGAATAAAGGTGTAAGAAGCACAGTGGAGATGGTTGGGGTCTTTGATTTATGAGCTGCTTCTATAGTGTCTGTTATCTGGGTAGCTGATGCCTCAGTTCACATTATTACATATATGCAGACAGAGTGCTACCCACAATGAGTGACACACACACAGCTACCCTGGCCGCAAGCCACAATATCAGACTCCTCAAATATCCAGGAACAAAACAAAGGATGAAATTTACCCAAACAAATCCTCTTCCTGTGCTTAGTACACACAACTTCTGCACTTAAATCAAGGTTGTATGCTAAAATTGTACATTTTGATCATGCCTGTGCACACCTGTACATGGGAATCGCTTTGCTCACCACTAAACTACAGAGTCTCTGGGGTGGAATGCAGCAGCTGTTTAACGGGGTACATTAAAGATACAAACAGGTCAGGAATCCAAGTGAAAATGCCAGGGCCCTTTATGTAGAATTGGACTTGAGCCCAGATTCCGGCCTTTGCACCTGTTCATTTAAATGCCAGGACGCCCTCGATTGTCAGAGTTGGTCAGGAGCTCTATTTGCTGTTGTATAGAGGAAACTGCAAATAGAGCACCTGACCAACTCTGACAGACACAACCCCTCATAACTTATGGGGCTTTAACGTAATAACTCAAGGAAGAATGCCAGCTACAGAATAGTCCACATATGCTGCAGTGTATTGGGGCGGTCTCCCATTCTAGTAGTGAGAGAGCCTGACCCTGATCAGTTGGAGCCCTGACAGGATCACAGCCCCAGAAGCATTAAGCTCTCTCCACGCGTTACATTGTAATCTAGATCTTCAAGATTAAACTCAGGCAACTGCACAGATACATTTGAGTGTGCAACTTACATGCATGTGCAAATCAAGTATAGTGCAACCTCTCTTGAGGGGTCGACAAGCATTGGTTGCTGAACAGAGATGGTCGTTTAACAAAGGTGGAGGAGAAACCTACTCGAAGTTTGGAGGTACCTTTGAGAGGAGCTCAGAAGGCAAGAAACTGCATGCAGTTTTTCCACTGCATGCATCCGAAGAAGTGGGTATTCACCCACAAAAGCTTATGCTCCAATACGTCTGTTAGTCTATAAGGTGCCACAGAACTCTTTGTCTCTTCTACAGATCCAGACTAACACGGCTACCCCTCTGATACTTGACCTCATACAGCTGGTCTTTTCTATGCACTTCATTTTATTTGCACACATGTAGCTGGTTAAATGCCTAACTTCCCTTGTGCTCAGTCAGGTACCTGACTTGTGCTCATCAATTAGCCATGTGGAGAATTTCACACGACTAACTAGAGAAACATATTTTAGTTTACCAAGCGATGTTACAGGCCTGTAGTTGGCCCTGTTTTATGGAGATATAATCACCTTTGATTACCAGATGGAATCTAATTGGTGGAGACAGGGTCAAGTGTCCTTCTGTACTTCTGTGTTCCTGAGAAAGGGGCATTTTAGGCTTGAGATGATCCAAAGCTCTCTGAAATCTTGCAGTCATCTAACCAGAGGCGAGGATAGATGTCATGAGCTTGCTGTTATATTTTGAAATAGTTGATATTCCTTGAATCATAGAATCATAGAAGATTAGGGTTGGAAGAGACCTCGGGAGGTCATCTAGTCCAACTCCCTGCTCAAAGCAGGACCAACACCAAGGATAACCAGCTTAAGTTATCCTTAAGAGCACAGTACACTTTCAGAGAGTGAGTTGGGACTCCCGTCTGCCCTGCTGCTCATGTGCTAAGAGCCCTTGTGTGGTACATGTGACAAACATCTCATGGTTCTTTGTTTTTCTGCTTTATTTCCAGAATCTTTGGAAGCTGCCAAAACCAGCAAATTGGTGAGTACTTCAGCCTGAGCCCCTGCCGCCTGCTGGGAGAAACACATTCCACCACGTCCGTGTGTTGGCTTTTGGGAGGGGAGGGTTTGTGCACGCTAATCTGCTGAATTCCCTTCATTCGCTCTTACTGCCTTTCCAGAGTGTAACCGAAGCTCTGTCTGCAGCCTCACAGAGCTAGCACACCTACATACAGCAGGGCCAGGAGTTTAGCCAACGAACATCTCCGATTAAAGGGGGCAAAAAAGGAAAACCCCAAATAAAATGGCCAGTGAGGAAAGTCTGGCTTTTGTGTTATCTGGGTGTTACAGCTCAGTCCGGGCCAGTCCTGGACACAGGGGATTCCTTCTGGGGTCAGTCAGGAGAGCAAGGCAAATCAAAAATAGCTTTATTCCAAATGACCAGAAACCTCTTCGGTTAGTTACAAACAGCCCTCTCACAGTGGGGTCACACTGGTGGGAGGGAGGTGAACAGTCTAGTACTGCAGCCTGTTACAGATTTGTTTGTAATTATTATTGGGTCATTCTTCATTTGATTCAGTATTGCAGAGCCTGCCCCTGAACGCTCTCCAGTAATGTGAAATTGCTATTTCCCTCCAAATGACCCTTACGTTTCAGAGAAGGCAGTAACTCTCTCTTTAACAGCGTATTTTAAATTCACCTTTTCTGCTGAAAACCTGTTGGATTTGCTGGATATGTGCCTAGGTTACAGTTAAGCTTTATATCTACTGCCCTAATTATCGTTGTCCAGGAGTTCTGGTGGCTCGTACAACACCTACACGGGTGCCTGTTACTATGTCTGGGTGTCTAGTTATAGAATCCTAGAACTGGAAGGGACCTCGAGAGGTCTCTAGTCCAGTCCCCTGCACTTGTGGCAGGACTAATTATCTAGACCATCCCTGACGGGTGTTTGTCCAACCTGCTCTTAAAAATCCCCAGTGATGGAGATTCCACAACCTCCCTGGGCAATTTATTCCAGGGCTTAACCACCCTGACAGGAATTGTTTCCTAATGTCCAACCTAAACCACCCTTACTGCAATTTAAGCCCATTGCCTCTTGTCCTATCCTCAGAGGTTAAGAAGAACAATTTTTCTTCCTCCTCTTTGTTACAACCTTTTACATACTTGAAAACTGTTATCATGTCCCCTCTGTCGTCTTTTTCCAGACTAAACAAACCCAATGTTTTCGATCTTCCCTCATAGGTCGTGTTTTCTAGATCTTTCATCATTTTTTGTGCTCTTCTCTGGACCCTCTCAAATTTGTCCACATCCTTCCTGAAATGTGGTGCCCAGAACTGGACCCAATACCCCAGCTGAGGCCGTATCAGTGGAGTACAGCAGAAGAATTACTTCTCTTGTCTTACTTACAACACTCCTGCTAATACATCCCAGAATGATGTTTGCAGCAGTGTTGCACTGTTGACTCGTATTTAGTTGTGATCCACTATGACCCCAGATCCCTTTCTGCAGTACTCCTTCCTAGACAGTCATTGCCCATTGTGTATGTGCGCAACTGATTGTTCCTCCCTAAGTGATTTACTTCAGACCATTTCTCCAGTTTGTCCAGATCATTTTGAATTTTAATCCCATCCTCCAAAGCACTTGCAACCCCTCCCAACGTGGTATCGTCCACAAACTTTAAGTGTACTCTCTATGCCATTATCTAAATCATTGATGAAGATATTGAACAGAACCGGACCCAGAACTGATCCCTGCAGGACCCCACTCGTTATGCCCTTCCAGCCTGACTGTGAACCACGGATAACTACTCTCTGTGAATGGGTTTCCAACCAGTTTTGCACCCACCTTATAGTCGCTCCATCTAGGTTGCATTTCCCTAGTTGGCTTATGAGAAGGTCATGCGGGACAGTATAAAAAGCTTTACTAAAGTCAAGATATACCACATCTACCACTTCCCCCGTATCCACAAGTCTTGTTATCCTGTCAAAGAAAGCTAGCAGGTTGGTTTGACACGATTTGTTCTTGACAAATCCATGCTGACTGTTACTTATCTTATTATCTTCTAGATGTTAGCAAATTGATTGCTTAATTGTTTGCTCCATTGTCTTTCTGAGTACAGACGTTAAGCTGCCTGGTCTGTAATTCCCTGGGTTGTCCTTATTTCCCTTTTTATAGATGGGCACTAATTTTCCCTTTTCCAGTCTCCTGGAATCTCTCCTGTCTTCCATGACTTCTCAAAGATAATCGCTAATGGCTCAGATATCTCCTCAGTCAGCTCCTTGAGTATTCTAGGATGTATTTCATCAGGCCCTGGTGACTTGAAGACATCTAATTTATCCAAGTAACTTGTTTTTTCCCTATTTTAGCCTCTTCTGATCCTACCTCATTTACACTGACATCACTATGTTAGACGTCCAATCACCACCAACCTTCTTGGTGAAAACCGAAACAAAGAATCATTCAGCACTTCTGCCATTTCCACACTTTCTGTTGTTATTTTTCCCTTCTCATGGAGTAACGGGCCTACCCTGTCCTTGGTCTTCCTCTTGCGTCTAATGTATTTGTAGAATGTTTTCTTGTTACCTTTTATGTCTCTAGCTGGTTTGATCTTGTTTTGTACCTTTGCCTTTCTAATTTTGTCCCTACATACTTGTGTTATTTGTTTACATTCATCCTTTGTCATTTGACCTAGTTTCCACTTTTTGTAGGACTCTTTTTTTTGATTTTTATATAATTGAAAATCTCCTGGTTAAGCCAGGGTGGTCTCTTGCCATACTTCCTATCTTTCCTATGCAGTGGGATAGTTTGCTCTTGTGCCCTTAATAATATCTCTCTGAAAAACTGCCAACTGTCTTCTATTGTTTTTCCCCTTAGACTTGGTTGCTAAAGTCTGCCTTTATTTTGCTATTCTCCATCCTACCATTCCTTAGAATCATGAACTCCACCATTTCATAATCACTTTCACCCAAGCTGCCTTCCACTTTCAAATTCTCAGCCAAGTCCTCTCTATTTGTCAAAATCAAATCTAGAACAGCCTCTCCCCTGGTAGCTGTCTTCACCTTCTGAAATAAAAAATTGTCTCCAATACATTCCAAGAACTTGGTGGATAATCTGTGCCCTGCTGTGTTATTTTCCCAACAGATGTCTGGGTAGTTGAAGCCCCCCATCACCACCAAGTCCTGTGCTTTGGATGATTTTATTAGTTGTTTAAAAAAAAAAGAGAGCCTCATCCACCTCTTCTTCCTGGCTAGTTGCTCTGTAGTAGACCCCACCATGACATCACCCTTGTTTTTATCCTTACCCAGAGACTTTCAACAAGTCTGTCTCCTATTTCCGTCTCAACCTCAGTCCAAGTGTATACATTTTAAATATATAAGGCAACACCTCCTCCCTTTTTTCCCTGCCAGTCCTTCCTGAGCAAGCTGTACTCTTCAGTACCAATATTCCAGTTCTGCATATTATCCCACCAGGTCTCTGTGATGCCAAATATGTCATAGTTGTCTGTATTTATTAGTATTTTGAGTTCTTCCTGCTTATTCCCCATACTTCTTGCATTAGTATATAGACATCTAAGATACTGATTTGATTTCCTCCCCTCGCCCCGTTCTGTCTTGTCTCTCCTTTATCCTTGCTATAACGGCCCATGCTCCCCCCAGATTCCAAACCGTCTCCCAGGTCTCCATGTTCTTGACTGACCTGTGGGCTTTGGTCACCTGCCCTCTTCAAACCTACTTTAATGTGTGTTTCCTGAGCCAACAGAAAATTGGAGCAGAGGCATAGATGCCATACTTAAACCCTTCGGCGACTTTGGACAGCCTGACCACATGCAGTCAAAGAGCTGCTCAGACTGTAGAAAGGCTCGGTATTCATATGGGTACTGAGAGCATTCACTGTTACATTAGTTAGGATGCACAGGTTTTGTACATCTTCATAACACAAGCCAAACACTAACTGCTGGGGTTAGGGGGAAACTGCCCCAATAGACAGGTTATTCCAGGGATTCTCAAACTTCATCACACCGCGGCCTCCTTCTGACATCAAACATTACTACACAACCCCAGGAGGGGGAGCGAAGCCTGAGCCCCATGGCCCAGGATGGGGGGCCAAAGGCCAAGCCCCACCACCCCATGCAGGGAGAGAGGGGGCCAAAACTGAAGCCCAAGGGCTTCAGCCCCAGGCAGGGGGCCTGTAACTGAAGCCCCGCCACCCAGGGCTGAAGCCCTCAGGCTTCATCTTCGGCCCTAGGCCTCAGCAAGTCTAAGCCAGCCCTGGCGACCCCATTAAAACAGGGTCCTGACCCACAAATTGAGAACCTCTGGGTTATTCTATAGTGGCTCACTTGGGTTTTTCTTGCACCATCCTCTGAAGAACCTGATGCTGGCCACTGTCAGAGACAGAGACTGGACTACATGCAGCCTATGCCATCTAACGATTCCTGCGTTGTAACATGCTGTGGATATTCCTCCTCCTAAACATTCCCGGGGGAAATTGCCTCTGTTCCAGTGTAGGGTTCTTTGGGCATCCTCTTAACTGCCATTTACTACTGTCAGACAGGATGCAGAACACCCACTGATGCCCATGGGAGCTGCGCGCTCAGCTACATACAGTCTCCCTTTCATCTTCAGGACTGGAAACCGGTTTTGCAAATCCGGGCTCTGCCAGCTCAGGCTGTATTGGTTACACCGCTTTCCTTGTGACCTAGGATAGCCGCCCACAAACATAAATACTCGAGATACTTAGAATGGGTTTTGCTTTGGGGCTTAATGGTAAAAATTCTGACTGCCCAGTCGCCCCTCTGTCTGCGCGTGGCAAGCCTGTGCCCAGACACTTGATAATCTGGCTCTGAGCCGACATAAAATCCTAGGCAAAGGAGCCAAAGCTCAGTATTGGTTGCTTTAGAGGCTGTGCGTGTTCCCCTGTGCAAGGAGACTCTGCCCATTTCTTCGATGCTATGGTGCTGAGGGCCAAATGAGTCTGGGGACAAAAACCTCGAACAAAGCACATGCTCCAGCCTGAGCATTTCCCAGCATTGCTGCCCGTTTAAATCAAGTTGCTGCTGATGGTACTGAGGCTATTCACACTCGAAACTACGAGAACTCAGTGCTGCACGGGGGATTGTTTTGATAAATTGCCACCGTCTGATCCAGATTTGGTCTCTAACAAGCGAGGCTTGTTTTTACTAACCCCGTTCTTTGGCCAGTTACGGAGGAGCTGACGTTTTCTGTCTGAAAGTACACGGCAAGTGTCTTGCTAGGGAGTACGGCAGTAGCTTAGGAAATGCTGTCATAATCAGTGTCATCTCCTCCTCTGTGTGATGACCCTCCCCTTGGCCAAGAAAGACCAGATGTTACTTTGTAAAACTCAGAGCTACTGGGCTATCCAACGTGGTTGCTTGAGAGCTTCACTGCATTGTCAGCAGTGTTCCCAGCCCACTGTTGGAGGCCAACTCTGCTTGTAGCCCACCTCTGCTTGTAGCCCACCTCTGCTTGTAGCCCACCTCTGCTTGTAGCCCACCTCTGCTTGTCGCCCATGGTTCTCTTTGTCTGAGAAGCCCATCTGTACTTGGAATGAAGTCTTTATGTAAGCCTTCACCACATGTTGCCACAATTGTTTTTCATCCTGAATCCAGTTTTTAGCACCTACACAAAAACACACGTTCTGTGGAGACACCAAATCATCTAAGTCCAGAAAATTATCAATAGAACCTTTCACAGTAAAGTCAACCTTAAAGAATGTTTAGTACAAGAACAAATGAAGCTCATGCGAAGCAGTGTTTCACTCCTAACTTGCAGGCCCAGAGGCTGTCTACACTGCAGGAGTGATCACTTCTCTGTGCTGAAGTGCATTTTACAACTGCTCTTGTCCCTTGATGATTGCAGATTGGATTTGCAGAGCACCCTGATCCTTGCTTGAGGCAATACCACTGCTCTTCAAGAAGAGCCTAATTGTATTAGTAAAAATACTGTCTGAGAAACTTGATGACATCACAGAGCAGCTTCCCACCTCTCCCAAGGACAGAGTCTTACTGCTGTTTGTTTCCTCTCCTTATATTCAAGAGCTGCAGATTAACAGTATTTTGCCACTAGATGACACTAGAGTCAAGGGAAAGTGCTATGGTAAATAATAGGCAACCTGTACCCCCTTGAGCTATAAACCTAAAATACACAGCATCAGCGTGTCCAGTGCTCTAACGTGGCACATGACCGGAAAAGCAGTTTGTCTCCAGGTCCTTTGGGGACTAATTTTGCCACCCTATAGTTGAGTTACCAGCCATGTCTTTGAGATGATACCTTTAGCCAAAATAGTCTCCCTTTTCTTCAGGTTTCCCCAAGGTTAAAGGGACACAGGATAATTTAGACCTCAGATTTTTGTATAAAGAGTTTATAGACAGATGGGTTTAAAAAAAAAAAAAAAAAGACACTGCCCAACTATAGCAACTTTCATCCAAGGATCCTGTGTCTTACCTCCCCTAAGCCTCAGCCAACATCCTTGGGGGGTAGATAAGGATTTCTACTGTGAACTGAGATTCAGATTGGAGCAGTGTCTGTTGTTAACACGTGCACATCCCCCACCCAACTGCGCCCGACCAGTCATTGGGAGATCTGAGAATGAAACCCAGGAGTCCTGTTTCTCAGTTCCAGTTTTAATCACTAGGAAACATTCCTGCCTTAATTAAAATATTGTCTCGAACACATTGTTGAAGCTTGCTCATGAGAGCCCCGAAATGGAATGAAATGGTCTATTTCTTGGTCCAAAGCTATTGCAATATAAACAGAAAACCAGCAGAGCAATGGACAGAAGTTTACACATTGAGGTGGTACGGGTAACACAGGGGAAGAGTTGTTTCCTGACATAGGTTTCATCACTCAAATATGTCTCTGTGCTGGGGGTGGATTTCCTGTGAATTTTATCTCCAGTCCTTTCTGCTAATCCCAGGGATAAATGCTGGTAATCTGTGACTGCATCGTGGTAAACCAGCCAATCGGAGATTCTCACTGCTTTAAGACTTCCCTTGGCACTTTATAATAGTGTAGAGTTTGTGCCTTGTGTGATGTCATTATGCAAATGGCGGATAAGTAAATGCACGTATTGTTGAATCTGTTGTTTATGTATAAAAGCTCTTGGTATTTGAATGTAAGGTGAACACCACCTGTTCATTTTCCCTAAGGGCGTCTGTCATCCCAGCCTCAGACTGAGAGCGCCCTGCCAGAAAGCATGCTGCTTGATAAAGCTAGAATAGAGGTGGCAAAGCAGAACGGTACTGCTAATCTCTGGGAGGGTGGACACAGGACCTGTGTTAACATGGATGAAATAAGAGGCTTACACAAATGTGTAAATACGGCAGCAGTAGCCTTCTCCCTAGTCCTCACTCTGACTGCTGTGGTAATTGAAATAACGATGGTGATTCTGGTTTTGATATGGAGAAGTGACTCATGGTAGCATGTCTGTAGAGGTCAGTTCTACTTGGGGAAAGGAGAAAATTCTCTGTCTGTTTTTCTTTCTCTCTCTCTCAACATATTTCTGCCTGGATTGGTAGATAGATTCGACACAGCCAGGGCAGATCTGTCTAATGGGGAAAGTGGCATGTTCACGCCCTTATCTTTGTATAATTTGAGGCTTAAATATTAGTTATACCCCAATCATGAGCAATTGTTCGTGTCCCTGTTGGTTACTGCAGGCCTGCCCAGTTTTAATTCACTCCGCTCTAATTTTACACTGGGGAACTTGACTTGTGGCTGGCAGTAAGATACAAAGAAATCACCAGGTGTAGTGCAGGCAGTGGCTGTACACACTTCCCCGCCCCTGAGCAGAGGTTACTGAACTGGGGGTCCGTTTGGAATATGAACAGTGTTTGCTAGGGATGAGGTTGGGGCAGACCGAGCTCCCTAGCAATCCCAGGCTTTTGGGGGCAAATGCATTGACTGACAGTATTGGAAACAAAATAAGACCCAGCTCTTATAGCATTTGTCATCAGCAGAGTGTGAAGCCCTTCACAGGCAGGGCAGTATCCGTAGCATTATCTGTTTTGTACAGGTGGGGAAAACGGAGGCACAGAAGGGAAGTGACTTGCCCAAGGTACCTGGCAGGCCAGTGGCAGAGCTGGGAATAGAGCCCAGGTCTCTTGAGTCCAGTCCAGTGCTCTCTACACTAGACCCCACTGCCTCCCAATTAACTCAACTGTCAAGTGCAGTCATTTGCCTTTCAAAATGTGCTTGGCTGGAACCTTAGAAGCCTTGATGCCCTAGGCGCCAAAGCCTGATTATAGCCACTCTGGGATAACGCCCATGAGCCTCAAGGCAGCTGCCAGCTCCGTTATCTGCTACATGCTGGCAGGTCACATGTCACAGACTTGTTTAGGGTAACCTGGGGGCTTTCTTCCTTGCTGATTGTACGGATTATTGAGGTCTGGTGACTTCAACAGAACAGATCAAAGTACCTTCCTCAGGAACAGCAGGGAAAGCTGTATAACTGCTCAGATCAGTAACATGTAGCTGTGTGAATGGGTCACTTCTCTTGTCTGTCCAGGCAGTGTAAACTCTAACGTCTAACCTTTGTCCCCTCTTCATGCAGCGCGGAGCGAAACCTAAAAAGGTGGTGCATTTTTTTGGCAATTAATCTGTACGTCGCAGAATCTCCTGGCCGCATGAAATGCCCCCAAATACATCTCGGCTCATTGTCACTCATTGCTGCTGTGCCTTCCATTGTATGGTCGCATGTTTGCTCATTGCATGTGTTCCCCTTCTCCAGCTCCTAGGTTGGCCCAGCTTGCTTACAAGATGCTAGGTAATCAGAGTCCAAATGACTGACTGGGGGAAGAGCATTGCTTACGGGAAGGTATCCTGCACCACTTCTCAGCCTGCCACACAGCCTGGTAGGGAACGTGGGTTCATAAACCAAACAATGTTCTTTTTCTTGGGAGTTCTGAGAACTTTCTGCTGTTTCTTCACAGCATCAGGGTGAAGCTTTCACACCAGTGCTGGGTGTGAGTTAACTATTTGTATTTGTGAAATGTGCCCATCATATGTCTCTCTGGGATGTGTATTCAAATTCTTGACATCAACACACAAGAGTCGGCTTTAGAATCCAAAAGCCCAACATAAGTATTGTGATCTCCATCCCATAGCTTAGGCTGATATGTTAACCTTGGCTTTCAGATTCCGCTGCCTTGTGTTTCCTTCCAACTATTGCTGTAATGGATGTAAATCTCCTGTGTAAAGCACCAACAACGTGCTCAGAGCTGTGCACAATAGATGTAGGCACACTCCCTGCCCCATTGAATTTACTGTCTAAAGGGAGGGATGAAAACAGATAGTGATTGCTCTGGATGATCGGAGAGGTGCTGTCATAGGGCATGCTATGGTTTCGAATCGATGTGTAACAGTTTGCTAAGGGAGGTGGGTTGACACTGGAATATTTTGTGCAAAGTATCAGAAATAGACAGCCAAGAAGATAAACCCAGCAACCGGGAAAACGCTGTCTCAAAAAAGCAGAGTTTGGAAGCAGGTAGTGCTGGCTAACGGACTTTTTCTTTCTGCTTTGAAGACCAGTCACCATTTTGCCTAAATGTAGTACTTGTAAAACGACAGTTTTTCCCAGGTCCCTCTTTTTCAGACACTAACTTTTCTCTTGAAAGAGCCACCTCCCTTACACCCACCCCTGTTATATCCGGTCAGCAGCCAGGGGAAAAGAGAAGGCCAGAAAATCCTGCAAATCTGTCATTTGTTTCAAATTGCAGTTGTATCAAAAGGAAAGCTGTGCGGGTCTCAGAGGAGCTGAGCAGTCTGACTGGGGAATGTTGTAACTTTGACAAGGGAACCCTGCAAAAACTCTAGCCCCCCAGATACTACAGTGATGGGCCCATTAGAAATGCCAAAGAGAGAGTAAGAAAGACAGTGAGACAGTACCTGCTTGTTCCTGAGAGTGATGACATACAGGCTGCCAGTTAGTGCTTCGGTGGTGCTTTCACTTCCAGTCCATAGAACCCTTCGGCACTTGGGAGGAGAGAGAATCTGAGCCCAGAACTGCATCTGTCCCTTCCGCAGAATGTGCACCAGTGGGGGCAGAGCAGGAGGAGAAGCTGTGCTCCCTGGAAGTTTGGTGTTCTGGGCGATACTGTAGTAACTGTTCCAAGCCTCTTTGTTCTGACCTCCTCTGTGACCTCTGTCCAGTCTGAAATCTCTGCATGTGTCTGAGCTTACTGATCTGCATGTGCTTTGCCCTGTTACTTCACTCTCCCGCTAGCTCTTGTCCCTGCTGTTCTGCATGCTGTTATTACTCACACCCAGCTCTGGCTTTCCTGGCTCTGTACGCTTTCTATAAAACCTTTAGTGTGTGCTGATTTTACTTTCCAGTTCTGCCTTACTTCATTGTGAAGATCGCCGCTGAATTGGGTTGGTGGCAGGCTGTGGCACACATGGTACCGTCTGTTCAGGGTATTCATTGTCTCATTCTAAAAGGAGTAATTATAAGTCCAACCGATACCAGAGTGGGGTTTCCTCACTAACGTTGTGGGACTAACCCTGGGATGCAAACCAAGATCAGACAGGTATGTCCTAGAACGTCCTCCCAGTGTGACAAACCAGGCCCCGCTCCTTTGAAACGTTTCCTCTCACCCTGCTCCTCACAGTTCCATTGTAAGGGTTGGAACCACCAATCCACTCGCCGGCTCTTTTCCTTGTGGCCATTGTAGTGTCTGGGAATCAAGGTTCTATTTGGTAAAACTACTAATGCTTAAAAAGAAATAACATTATTAGTAGGCAAATCTGTATTAATGAGATTAGGTAGCTCTTTGCAGTGCATGGTATATGTTGGACTTTTAATCGGTTTAAAAGCTGTTTCCTCCTGCTCTATTCTGGGTGGCAGATGGCCCCAGTCCTCTCAGATTGCCCACCTCTTAAACTGGGGCAAAAAGCAAGTGCAAATAATCACCCCTCTTCCACTCTCTGCCTGCCATCTGGATCGCAGGTATTCAGCAGAGAGGGTGGAATAGGAAGCCTCTTGCCTCAGGGGTGGTGCCTCTCTTCATGACCTTCAGTGAGTAACACTAACTCCACCCTGGCCTCCGTTGGAGTCAGTGACTCTTCTCGAGGGCTCCCCGTTGTCTGTTTCTCTCAAGGATCGAGACAGTTGCTATTTCCACATGAGACCTCAAGGAACTTCTGCTGCGGCGTGCCTTTGGGTCAGTTTCATTTAAGGCCTGCGTACTGGGTGCCTGGGGAGGCCAGGAGCTTCTTGCTGGTAACCGTGGAGCTGTGCAGTAGCACAAAGTCTTACAGAGCGATGAAGTTCACATTCCTCCCCAAAGGTATCCGCTGCTCGTGTCGTTCCGCATTCATCCCGCCAGAGATGCCAAGAGCAGGCGTTGTGAATCTGCTGAGGGGAGCACTTGATGCTTCGGCCCATGCTTCACTTGTCCAAATAAAGAACACAGCTGAGTGAACAGCTGCAGTGTGCTTCTGGCCCAGCTCACTAGGGAGTGCAGCACCGGGAGAGTGCTGAAACCTCCTGCCGCCTGCAGTGTGACAGGCCGGTGGAGAAGGGAGAGGAAGTTAGCTGTCGAAAGGCAGCAAGATGGCCATTCTCTCCAGTGTTGGAATGAAATTACAGCTCACACTGTCCTCTGTTCATTGCTACAGTGCTGTCTGGCATAGCAGTTACTGTGCAGGGAGCAAGTCCTGCCACAGATACCCGGGACTGTTCCCCCTCCCTGAAATGTCAGCCGCGCAGTGGAATAGTGGCACGTAGGAGCTGCAAAGACTGATACCTGAGGGGTGAAATGAGCGAAAAGCTTGACCCCTTTCTGTCTTAACCCAAACCTGTGGGTATCTGCCTTGGAAATAGCAGCTCACCCTGGAGTGGTGGAAAAGCCATTCCTTTATGTGCAGGTTGGCACAGGGTCCCATGAGCCTGGCAGTCCAGGTTGTGAGGTTGGAAGCAGGGATCCAGGAGCCTTTCTGCTCCCATGTGCTGAGCAGCTCCGTCAGATGTGGGTAATCAATGTTGCCATTTTAGTGGGACCAGCCTCAGGCACCAGCTTTTTCTTCCTTGAGGAGACGAGGTTTTTAACCTCTGAGATGCTCCAAGGTGCAGTTCCTTTAAGGAGACTGACCCCAATCAGTGGTGGGGAGAGGTGCCTGAGGTTCCCTAAGCAGCTTGGGGAATAGCAAAGGGCCGAAGCAGTTGAAGATGGTTGTGGTGGGCACTGCCCTACTCTGTTTTCCATGAAATACAGCCTGGCCTCTGCTAAAAAAGACGGGCAGAGTCCTGTTCCCACACTCAGGGGTCCCGGCCTCCCCGGACAGGGGCTTTGGAGAGTTCACTTACGGGGTTATGGGCAGTCGCATGGAATGCCCAGGCTGGTCCACAGTGTCCTATTGACTCAGAGATGTAGCCGATTGTTTGACCACAAGACCAAATAACCGGACTTAGTCAAATGTATAAAGATGAAGCAGTACAGTGCGTGAAGGAGACGTACATACTCTCCTAATGGGAAGCAAATTCTCACTGAGTGTTCGCCTTCACAGGTGTGCTTCAATGATGTGCATTTCAGCGGCTCGTAGTTACAGTGTGATTTTTTTAAGTTACAAAACTCTTCACACGTCACTTAAAGTTTAAATTTCACCCACTACTTTGTGCCAGCTTTGTCCTTGGGGCCTCCCTATACTTCCTCATGTCTCCGTTTTGAACGCTACATTCGCAGTGCTGATGAGCCAGGAAAGCATTTGCTAACGGTACTGGGTACAAAGTATTCATGTATCTTTGCTGTGGTAAGTTTCCTGTTTTCGAACGCCGGCGCTCACTCCAGCTTTGCAGAGTTGTGGGATGCTTGACACGGGTGAACAGAATTGTGGGACGAGCGCAATCCGTTCAGTTAATATTCATTCCCAACACCCATATACATAGTGTGTACTGTGTTAATGCCATGCACGCCATACCTATTCATGTGTATACTACACCCACCAAATACGTATGGGCTAACAGTACCACTCTGCCAGGGAGCGGGCTCTTGCAGACAGAAACAGACTCCTCCGTTGCCCCTCGTGCTGTACAGAGAGGCCGAAGATGCTGGGTCGGTTTGAAATCTAGCTAGGAGAGCTAAATGGTACCGTTTAGCTGAAGGTTTGGCAGCTACACGGCACGGTTCTAAATTAGCCAGCCAGGGGCGCTGCCTGACCGGCTAGCAGGCTCCGAGCTCAAAAAGAGACAGGGCAGCAGTCAGTCAAACAGTCGCAGGGGCAGACTGTGGCTGGCAGAGTTGTCTGAAGCTGAAACCGAGTGCCTGTTCCATCTGATGCTGGACGTTTGAGGCCCTTGTGAGGGGGAGCGTAGCCAGCTAGTGCTTTGTCCATTTTACACCACAGCTGAATGGAGACAATGAAAAACTTTGTTTCTAGGGCGCATTATTGGGAGGAGTTGATTCAGTGATTCGTCGAACAGTTTGTGTCTGCCCCATAGCAGGTGGCTTGGAGCCAGTTTGTTCCCTGCCTTTTATTTTAGCCTAGCTTTATAATTCTCTGTATGCAGAATCTACCCGAGCTTCATCCTGTGACCTAGAGAAGCAGCCCCATTGCTTGCACCATCCGGAGACCATTCAGCTATCAGCATAACGTTCAGTGCTCTGGGACCCCCTTTTAAGGGTTGTAGTCTGAGCCCAAGTACAAAAGATTCATAACAAACCGGGCTCCCTTATCTCTCATGCATGCAGCAACTGCTGCTACTTTGTCCATCTCATGTTACATCTCTTGTTCCACTACTTCCACAGTGTCCACTCGCAGGGGCCTCGCTCGGGAGTGTGTGCACTGTACTAATGTCTCCGTTTCTTGAGCAGATGCACCTGCTCTGTCCTTGAGAGGGACCCAGGTGCACGTCTGCTTACGGATGGCATGAGTTTTGGCTTTCTTTAAAGAAAGTGGAATGACCCAAGCCCGATTACATTTTTTTAAATGAAAGAAGGATCAGATAATCCTTCCGAAGTGTTTCTCTCATCTGGATTGCAGGGTGGACTTGTCCGTTTTCCTAAGCGTTTTTGTGGGAGGGGGGCAGAGTGGATCCCATGCACTTGAGAACTACTCTTCTTTTACAGTGAATTCTTCACTTAGCTGGCAAATATTTCTCTTGCCCAGCCTATAAACTGTGATGACAGTGTGTAATTTCTCCAAGGAATGAGCACTGCTACTTAATGGCAATATCTTTGGTGCAGGATCATGACTATTTCAGGATTAATTGGGGTGAAAGCTGCTGAGTTCAACAAGAGCAGTAGATGGTGGAACAAGCTGGTAGTTGCTGGTTTTTGTTGCAAGTGTGTACCGGTGTTCTCACTTCCACAGGCCGGTCTAGTATTGGCCTGGCAGCAGCTCCTTCATTAAAGACACAGAAGTAAACCATGTATTGGGCCTGCTGCCCAGAGGAGTTGGGAAGGTCTACATTAGTTTATGTACTGGCCCCATGAGCCCTTTATTGCTTCCTCTGACCATGAAATCAGTCACTTTTCAATGCATACCTTCCATCTCGTTCTGAGAGCGCTTATTTTTTACTGGACAGTGTTGATCAGCTCTCTCACCTTTTTAATTTTGAATTGTTCCATTTAAGAGCCAGTGTGTTTTCTCCTCTGTAGCTTTACCTATTTACTAATTGTCTCAGGACTTATGCATTTGTAAAAGATGCTGCCAGTACCCCATTGACACAGACACTACAGTCCGCTTTTGGGTGACTCAGTTAACACTGTGCTGTGCACACTGCCAAGCGGGGCCGGCTTTAGGCTGATTCCACTGATTCCCCAGAATCGGGCCCCGCGCCCTAAAGAAGAGAAATATAATCAGCGGCAGCCGTCCACAGCTTCTTTGTTATGCCAGCCGCAGCGGCAAATTGGCGGCAGCGTGTCCCTTTTGCTGTCCGCGGTGGCAATTCGGTGGCGGCAGTTTTGTTCCGCCAGCCGCGGCGGCAGCTTGTCCCTTTTCCCTGCCGGTGTCCCGTCGAAACTGTTCGAATCGGGCCCCGCACTTCCTAAAGCCAGCCCTGCTGCCAAGTAAGGGGCATACTACAAGCAGCTCTAGTTGTCTTTGGACAGACCTTATTCCAGAGGAGTGTTGGGTACTGTTTGGGTAAAATTGCAAACTAAAGCTATTATCCAAACTGCGAACATGGCAACGGGCTAATGTAAATAGAGATTCTCTGGAGCTGTTAGTGCCTTCAGAGTCCACTCCAGAAGTCTTTCTCTGTGGGCTTGCATACACTTAAAACGCTACAGCGGCATGGCTGTGCCACTCCCGCTGCGGTGCGGTAGCACTTCAGCATGGACACTACCTACGCCGACGGGAGGGATTCTCCCATCGGCGTAGGGAACCCACCTCCCCGAGAGCCGGAAGCTAGCTGGATGGGAGAATTCTGCCATCGACCAAGTGCTGTCTACACGGGGACTTAGGTTGGCTTAACTACACCGCGCAGGGGGTGTGGATTTTTCACACCCCTGGCCAATGTTAAACCAATTTAATGTTCTAGTGTAAACCAGGCCCCGTGTGTGGCTAGTGTATAGTGGACAATAGTCTTCACTGTAATACACACACATCGTGTAGTGTACATTCAGAGTCCACGAAACTCTGCCAATGGCACATTCCCATGAATGGCATTCAGAAAACAAGGTAGCTGTAGCTGTGTTGGTCGCAGGATATCCGAGAGACACGGTCGGGGAGGTAATATCTTTGATTGGACTGACTTCTGTTGGGGAGGGAGACGAGCTTTCGAGCTACACCGAGCTTGTCCTCAGGTCTGGGAAACGTACTCGGTGTGTCACACTTCTTACACTTGTACGCTGGTCTGTGTGTTCTGGGTCCCCCACGCCATTTGTACAGACTGATTGCTGTGGGTAGAATTGCACAATAAAGGCAAACTCCTGAGTGTGTTCTGCTATAACTGTGGGTGAAAAGGAGTGAAAGGTTCATCAATAGATCCCTGTGGAAACTTCATCTGTGCTCTGGCTGGGGCTGGCTCCAAGAGCACTCACGGAAACGTCCGCCAGCAGAGACTTGCACTAGGACGTGGACTGTGGCCCTGCTCAGCTGGCACGATCCATCTCTGGGTATCCAGTCTTGGGGTGACCCTGCCTTTGTCAAACAATTGCGATGTCTGTTTCAGTTCTCTGAAACCCCCCGGCCCACCCCACTCTTCATGGCCCCCCTGGAGCGCTGGCTCCTTTCCACAGCACTGTGAAGGCCTGGACTCTGTGAAATCTTCTCTCTTGAATCATTTCTGCAGCTCTGTTATTGCCGTGCATCAGTGTTGCAGCTCTTAGGGGCTTGTTCTCTACTCCTTTCTTGGTGCTTTGCTGCTTCAATGGATGGTTTTTTGGTTGGTTGGTTGTTCATCCTTTAAGCAGAAGCTTAAGACAAGTCCCACCCCTGGAAACTGGAGTTTGGCTGTGGTGCCTGTGTTGATTTAGATTCAGCAGATCTGCTTTGTCAGATGCCTGAGAGCCCTGCCGCGCAGAGTGATGTACTGAGCTGCGGTTTCTCTGACATGCTGCCGCCTCCAGGGCAGTATCAGACATGGGGGGCCTCAGCAGAGCCAACTGCCATCAGCCGTGCAACTGCTGAAGCCCCTGACTCCAGGCGGCTCCAAACGGAAGAATTCAAGAACTCTGACTACAGGACATGGTCAGAGCCTGATCCGCCAGGTTATCCCAGAGACAGAAGTGCCACATTTAACGTGCAGCTCAGAGGATCCTGCACTGAGATGTGTGCTGGGAGTTGGCTTTGTTGGCTCAACGTGACCACCAGACTTTAGTTGCAGAGACCTGCAGAGCCACCCGCTCCCAGGGCTTGGCGCAAGCTGTGGTAGCGGTTGTTGTGTTGCCACTGGCAGTTGACCCTTATTGACACCCCAGGGTGGGTCAGGAAGCAGAGGGATTTTCTTGAGGACTGTCGCTGCCTTTTGGACACTGAGGACACCGCAGGATTTGCTAAAGGTGCACAGCAGCAAACAAGTGATTCTGATCTGGAGAATCCAACCTTCCCACCACGTTTAAAGCCGCTCGCGAGACCCGCTGGATTGAATTAATTCTGTTTGGTCCACGCAGGGAATTCTTAAGGGCCAGAGTAGCTAGGTCAAGAGCAGCCTTGCCATTGAACTGCTCTTGCCTTTGCAGCCTGTTCTTGATGAGTAGTTGAAAGTGTGGGGGACGCCGCTCTCCTCGGCCCAGGGAGCAGAAAACCGGGATGTCTTGCGCTGGGGATGCTGCCATCTACATCTCCCACCCTCTTTCCTGCATAAGAACGTAGTGGTTGGGGTAGCAATGCCCAGGGGTAAGATTGGCCAAACTTTACAGGCACTGCATCCCAGAGCCCTGAATTGTAGTGCTGCTGGGATTTGTGAGCTGCTCCTTTACAGGTTCTGGACTACCAGGTTCCGTAGCAAAGGGCAGGTCTAGCTCTGGAACAGAGCTTTCACCACTGCCAGATAATACATGCTTTTGGGGTAAAGGCATTGGCATGGCCAACATCAGGGATGTGATGCTGTTGATGTGGTGTGGAGAGCTGCTGCCTCAAGGGAGATGCCCAGACAGACTGTGGTCTTTATCCGAATTCCCCAGAGATGCAGAAAAACTCGAGTACCTTCAGCTTGCTGAAGAGACCCAGTCTGGAAATCATCCAGAGGCCACTTTATGGAAGGTGACGCTGACTGAACCCGCCTGATGTTTCCTTGCTCCTCCACCTCCTGCTGGGGGAGGTGAAAGGAACCTGCCCATAAAGCATCACACTCTTTTACTGAGTTTAGAGGTGCCTCTTATCCAGCCTGCAGCGGCAGGAACAGAAGGGTCCTAAGCCACTGGCTAACTGATTGGCATGTGCGGTGGACTCCCAGGTTCCATAAGCCCATGTGAGGTAGCATTGCTGAAGGTTCTGACCCCTGCACCGGGAAGTATGGGTAAGTAGCCTGATGGATGCACTTGGCCACCTGCCCGGAGCCAGATGGCTCCATCTCAATTGCACAGAACAGATGACAACAGAGCAGCAGCCTACAGAAACCATAAGCCCAAGCCTGCAATACCACATCTTGAGCTGAGCACGTAGCTATGTTACGTCCTGGGATCTCTAACTTGTGTCTGCTGTCCATATTATGATGATGATGTAGGTAGCTAGTATGGATTCTGTGCTTGAAGACATCCATTATCCATAATGCTGCTAGAGGAAAATGTTTTGAATAATTAAACAGAAATCCCCTCTTGTTGCTAAGGTGTTCTCGCTCGGTAAGTTGTTCCCAGAAAGTAGATTTCTGAAAAATATGGTCATGTTCTGTGTATCTACTCCAGCTCGGAACCAAGGCGTGCTCCTTTGGGAGAAGCCGACAAGCTGCTCCTCTGCTCTGTCATCTCTCTCTAGGCCACGTGCTATCGGGTCTACCAATAAATGGAGTCCCTGAAGGACCTGTCTGTGCTCTCCATTGATACTCGTCAGGGGTTTTAGGCATTGCAGCTGCCTCCCAAGAGAGAGACACAATCTCTGGCCTGGCAACTTAGTGTTTCAGATATAAATTGATGCTTAGCAGCAAAATGGTGGCACAACATAGGCCTGCATTGTTAGAAATGCTCTCCGTTTCCTGTACCTCAGACTCTAATCAAGCTCTGCATCGTTTATTTTCTTCCCAGGACTTGCCCGGCGAGGGGCGTGGACAAAGCCAGACGGAATCTGGTCCATAGTGCTTAGAGTGAAAAACTCAGGTCAAGACTGACAGAGTGCAGTTGGCTTTACCTGTACTGTATTGTCCAAAAGAGAGTCACGATTGTTCAGTGTCGGCTGGGTGGGTATTAACACGAAAATGGGCTTCCTCCCTTGTTGATAGGAGCAATATTCGGCAATCCGTCTCTTTAAACCCAAACAAACTGGGGCTGTGCTAGGTGAGCAGCCTGTTATTGCTCATCTCCTATTGTCCTAAATCAGTTTTATTTTCTTAATGTGTAACAAAAACCCAGAAACTGCTTTCCTTTCCTCTTTCCCACCAGTGGTTTTCAACCTATGGTCCACAGACCCTTGGGGGTCTGCAGACTAGGCCTAAGATTTCCAAAGGAGTCCGCACCTCCCTTGGAACATTTTTAGGGGTCTGCAAATGAAAGAAGGTTGAAAACCAGTGCTTTAGGCTATTGAACATTTTTTGTAAGCTGAACCCAGAGCACTTGGTAGTGCTTTTAAATGAACACACATTTCTGACCAAGTCCAGTTCATTTAATTCAAACATGGGCTGATTGGTGGCCATTTCAGGTTTTGACCATATGTATGCTGGTCTGTTCAAATAACCTTTCTCATTCTGTCAGCTTCTAAGACACTTCAGCGCTTGATAGGCCAGAGAAGGAGCTTGGAAGTGGTGGGTTTAATGCTAAATATATTAATAATTTTCAGAGGGAAAATGTTCTCTTTTTACATATCAACTAAATTATGAATAAGACCTTGAAATCTGAACGTTGCAGCCCCTGATATGGTAGGAACATCAGATGTCGAGTTCATGATGGCATTATTTGGGCTCATTGAACTGTGAATCAAGAGTTTGTGGTGTTACCCATTAGCATCCCTTCCTTGAGCCTGTATTGTTGGGGGAAGAGGCAGAGAAGGTGAGGGAGAGCTTTAACGTCGTTCAAAGATTATTTTTTCAATCAGGGATGTCAGCAGCGTACCCTCTCTCCTTTCAAGGGACGCTGTCAAGGTGAGTTTGGCTCTAGTTTGATACCTGTTCTATTGAATCCCTCTGATTCCATCAACGTCTTTTACTCTTCAAAATTAATTCTAGTAAATGCTGGATAATAAAAGTTCTTACTGCAGGTTAAGGGAGTAACAGCCCCCCTTTTGCTGGTACTGTTGGAATTGCACTTTGCGTGTGTGGCTCTTCGTTGTAAGTATCGTTCCCACCCGGTGCTGGGGAATCTCGTGGGATAGTGGATGGAGGGCACAGATTTATTCACCTTCAGGGACTTAGACCAGTGTGGGGTGATGTTAACTCATTCACTGCCTGATTTTGAAACCGATACTTTGATACCCAAGGGCATTTCCAGTCGTCCTGGCATCCCATTAGAAACTCCTCATTTAGACTGTTTTCATTCTGAAATCTATTTTTCCTCCCACCCTCACCAAATGTATCTTCCCCGCAAAATACTTTTTGTTTGGCCTCAAATGTCTCATACTTGATTCCTGGTCCAGAGGAGAAGAGCTTCAGACATTCCGGAAGTGATTGGCAACCCATTTGTTGTTATGAGACGTGAATTTAAAAAGTTGGTTTCAGTTTTACAAACCTTTTTTGCTACTCATGTCTGTAGAACCTCAGGCTAGCGTTCAGACTGGCGCTGTGCTGCACCGGTCCTAGATGAGAACTCCTGTTTCCGACCCATTGGCCAAAGTTCACTTTCCCAGTTTAAAAAGTTATTTAGGGTCAATAATTCCCAGACACATGATCTCAGTAAGGGATCCAGGGCTAAGAATATTTCCTTTCTTTTTAAAAAAAGTGCCTAAGCCCTTATTCTGTAGAACATTATCATTTTAAAACTAGAGTTTATAGTTTTCTTGTCAATCAGGGAATTCCTAGCCAATGTGCCAGCACTGTCACCTCTGCCCTACTGTCCTCCTCTAGGCTACGGACACCCTCTTCTTTCCCCCATTCTTCCATCAGTATTTCCATTACAGGCAACAACAGCTCTGCACTGGTCAGACTGGTACTCTGCACACTGGCCTGTGACCATTATCCCAACCTCCGACACCTTCGTGGTCCAGGCCCGAGATTCCAACACCTTGCGCTCATCTAGAGCCAAAGATTTCCTCCTCCGAACACAGGATCGAGATCCTGGTTTGGCCCTTTCACCCTCCCTGCATGAATGAGAGACTGTTCTCTCCAGATACAGCCTAGAGACCCCCTTTACCCCACATAGCCAGCCTGCAAGCTCCCCAGGCCCTCACATGGGCTAGAACTCTTGTAGGGTCTCTGACCTCAAGTGGAAGGCTGTTATAACGGGGAGCAGAGGAAGAGGAGAGTGATGCCAGGAGGGACGGAAGCCTTAACCTAGAATTTCTGGACTGTTGTAGCTTTTAAATTCATGTTCTCCAGCATTGGTGAGGGTTTTGCCTGTGTTTTAAGGGAAATATGTTCTCAACCACTGGCCTCTCGACAGGGATTAGCCTGAGAACGATAGAAAAATGTAAAGGCTTAACTGCAGTGTCTCCTGTTGATGGTGGAACAGGTCCTCCTGACCATGCCCTGGCAGCCCTTTGGGGGCGAACTCTCAAGGCTGGTCTCTGACGCGGGTTTCACTGCGGCTCTATTTTTGGCACACAACTATTCAATTGAATAAACTTTACAAAAAAATCTTCTTTGCTGTTGTATTTCCTGTGTGCTTGTGAAGCTGGGTGTCTAGGCGAGAGAGAATGAATGGGGAGGTTGGGAACACAGGAGTAGTATTGGGTGGTGAACTCTCAGTACTATAAGGTGGCTTGGTGTTTGTTTGAAATTGCAGAAACTAACAAACTTGCCCCTTGAACCGGTTCCTTAGGCTCTGTAGGTCCTGTGGTAGGTCTGTAGACTGCTCGCAATAGCTAGGGAGGCTGGGCTGTATCATGTGAAGAGATTTGCAACGGTTCTGCGTGCATGCGTAGATGCTGAGCTGGGCCCATTATTGCTGGAGGAGGGATGAAGAAATGTTCTAATTAGCCAGTGAGACAGCTGAGCCTAAAGTGTTGCTAGGTTACCGGGGTGCACGTTCGTCCCTGTGCATCCCTCCTCCCTGTGGAAGGAAAGCATCAGCTCAATCCTGGTGCTGTGCCTGGATCCAAGGGCTGCCGAAGAACTTGGAGAGGGGAGGGAAAAATCCATAAGTGATGATGTAATGAGGAGCCGGGGCGGTGGTTGGAGAGGCCAGCGGAGAAAGGAAGTGTGGCCCGTGGCTCCGGCTGCTAGGATGGACCCGCACTCCAGCGCACTAGAGTCTTGCTAATTAACGGCGTCCGTAGCAGTCTGGGTTTCGGGAAGCGGTTGCCGGATTATCAGGGTCAATGGATGGCAGATAAAAAGGAAAAGCTGCAGCCATTTGCAAGCGCTCCTGGGCAGCCTGTGCTTGAGAGAGACTGTGTAGAGAGAGCTGCATTGTTGTGATTGAATGTTTTAACGTTCTCTTTCTCTGCCTCCCTCTTTCTCTCTCTCTCTCCATCTGTCTTTTCTGCAATGATGAGGCAGGCCCCAGCAACACGGAAGGTACAATCCGCTGGATCCACAGGATCATTTTTAACGCTGCTTCTAAACATTTGTTGTTTTGCTTTTTTTGTTGGTATGTTACGACTGCAGGGCTTTAATTTTGAGTTTCCAACTCAGTTTTGAGGTGTCTCTGGGGGGACGAGCCAGGCGGGTGGGTGTGTAATGACAAACCGATGCCATTGAATTTAATTTGTAGTCTTTCTTTGAGTTTGTGTTCACGTCCTTTTTCCATTTCACCTGACAGCCTGATGTTTGTGTTGCATGCAGTGCCGCTGCAGCTCACATCCGAGGACAGGGGTTTAGCGTTACCACTGCTGCTGGAGGAGATTGCTGCTTGCTGTATAAAAGTTGCATGCGGATAATAGTTTTTATTTCTCTTCGCTGGCGGTGCTGGCTAATTGACTCTCTTGTTATTTTTTCCCTGTGTTTTAAGATTTTCAAATGATTGTTGTTATGTGGACTTCCTGTGTTGAGCTGATATTTTTCTGTAGGCTACAGTATAGACTCTGATTTTTGTTCTCTGGGTGTCCTTATGTTTGTATTTTAGCATAATCAGGATATCAGAGTTTTAAGTTCTAAAGAGCAATTAGTGAGGATTTCTACCTGATCTGCTAGAAATAAGTTAAAAATACAAATAGCCCAAAAGCAAATGTACACCTTTCCCTGCCACTTTAATTGTTTTAGCTGCAGCAGCCAGAAGGTGTTTTCTTCATTATATTCCAGTAAATGCACCTTGTGTATGGATCTGGAGTCTTAAGCTGACCAAAGGGAGTGACATACTTTCCTGTATGGTGATTATTTTAAAAGCTCCTTTAAAATCCCCTTCCAAAAGAAAAGCTTTGCAAATGCTAATTCTGTATCGCCCTTGGGAGCAGAAAGATAATGGAGCTGTGGCCAAGTCTGGAAACCAAGATCCAAATACATCAATTTCTGGTGATTTGATGGCTGTTAGGGCCAGCCTGCATTTCTTCCAGGGAAGTTTTAAGTCTGCCATCGTTACCTGATTTATATGCAGTTTCCCTATATTAAAACTTCCTTTCCTGGTAGGATTTTTTTTCTCACGTAATTGCTCTGTATTTGGCTACTTCTGAGAGTGTGAGCAAGCCCATCATGCACTAGGCCTCTCAGATTCTTGAAGGTGTCATGTAAAGCTCCTTGTAAGATACAGCTAGCAATAACGCACAGAACATGTGATTGACAAGAATAACTAGCTAGAGAGGAAGCCATGTAATTATGTGCAGGTAGTAACATTAATTCCTGAGGGTTTATCCAACTGCTGAGCATCCTCTGGAGAAGACTTGAGTAATGGACTCAGGTGTTGCAGTCTTGAAGTAAAGCATTTGTGTTCCTAGGATACCTATCTTCAGCAGCTTCCAGCTCCTATACTGTGCAAGCAGGGCTCTCCCATTGGGTGCTGGGAACGCTCACACAAGCTATAGGAGTAGCCTGTGCTCCCATCCTGTGCTCAGTGCGTAACCCGAGAATTCCAGCTGGGTGCTGCTTCTGCTGTGGTTCAGGAGCCCCGGCGTTGGGCCTGTGATGACTTCCCAGGAGCCCACTGACCACCCCTAGGGGTCTTAAAATGAGGAGTCTTGCAGCTGCCCTCATAGTCAATCTACTGGTGCAGCGCGCACCCACAGCCGCCAGCAGAGAACACCGCTCTCTTGATCCAAATGGAGACCATTCTACTCCAGATGGGACCAGTAGGGCCTGCGGGCTGCACCTTATATTGAGGAGGAAGGGGACAGGGCAAGGCTGACTTCTAGGCCGTGCTTTGCTCTCCTAGATGTTGGTAGCTAGCAGGTGGCTCTCCTGAGTTCTGCACGCTGGCAGTGAAGCTTTCCCAGCCTGTGTTTCTATTTTGGGTCCCAGATGCTTCTCTTCCTATTGAACGTGGAACTTGTGGAGGAGCAAAGGTTACAGATTGGCATCAAATATTTATTTGCATTATGCAGCACAGTTCCCAACCCCCGACTGATGAAATATTCATGGCTGGAATACCTGATACGGAGCTTTCTGAGCTCTTAAGCGGCCCCAAAGTCCTTCATTAGGCGGTAACTGGTAAAGTGGGTAGCCCTGTTCTGGAACCTCAGAAAGCTCAGCTATCACACATAGCTGTAGGACAGAGGTTCCCAAACATTTTCATAGCAGTGGGTCGCTTCTTGCCAGAGTGCCACCTCCCCTTCCACTGGCAATCACACCACTTCCCTGTGGTACCTGCAGCAATTGCTTACATGGAAAAGGAGGGTTGGGCATGTACAGGATATATGTCCAGCTGTATTTTAGAGGGCTTCGTTGGCTGGAAACGAGCTAGCCCCTGTAACTAGCTGGCTCTCTGCAGGCAACCAGCAAGTGCTCCCTAGACCCTGCACTGCAGCTTGGAGAGAGCCTCCTAGCCCGGATAGAGTCTCACCCTAGTGCGCTGAAATTAGCAGCGTGGCTGTTTCAGGCTGGGCTGGAGCTTGGGCTCTCAGCCTAGGGAGTTGAGTGGACCTGAGAGCCTGACCTGCAACGGGCATGCTGCTAATTTTAGCATGCTAACTCTAGTCCCGCTGGCATGAGTCTGTCTGCCTGGGCTGCAGTGTAGACATACTCTGGGGCCCTGGAACGCCTGCCAACGGGAGGGAAGTTTTCGGTTGTGTTTTTATAACACTCATGAGAAGACACGAGCAATGTCATACAGGGGACACACACACAGAGCAGATCTGCCTAGCCAGCGTCAAGACCAGTCTGGTCTACACCCTGATGAGATCAGTGAACCATTGTTATGACCTTCATTTACAAATGAGCCGTTCCCCCAGTGAATCTTATAGCTGACACCTCGGGCTGTCATCTTTACAAAGCGAGTTTGGTGGGCTGCGACCAAACTGATGACCTTCCATTCCACCCTTAAATTAGGCCTAATAACACAGGAGAAACAGCACAAGGATTACAAATGCTATTGCCTGCTCCTTTAGTTGGTTTTCCTTTCATGGGAATGGCAGGGGAATTGTAGTTCGAGCTGCCAGGAGACAGGTTTTGTTAGGATTCTGTACGGTTTAATCTAGGAAAGATGCTCTCAACTTCCTTCGTGCCCCAGAAGTGACCATTTCAAGATTGGTTGATCTGAGATGCTGGTGTATCTTTCAGGGGGCTTCATTAACACCCTTGGGGGTATTTATCGTTAGTATAAATCCATCTGTTGGGACAGGCAGTACTAACGTATTTCTTGAATGTGCAAAGTTGGTTGTCAGTTTAAAATATTCCAGCCCTTGGCTACTCATTTTTGTCAAGTACCAAGAACTCCTTATATCTGCTTCGTGTAAGCCAAGAGGCCCATTCAGCTAGCATTTCCATTGTTGGCTCGGGCTTTTTTGGTGCTAACCATTCCATAATAGGACAGCAGGAGCCATGTTTGAAGCAACATTTCTCTGACAATAGAGACTTTGTTGAGTTCCTCTTTAACATGCTATAGTGGCAGCCCAGTGCTTGGCAAGGAGTGAAACACCGGAACATGCCTGGGTTGCTAAATCCCTGAGAAGAGAGGGTTTCTCAGAGCACAGCCGCTTTATGGAAGCTCTTCTACAGTCTTCTCCCCTGGGGCGGGCCAGAGTTAACAGATAGTTGCATCAGCTTTTCAAAGATTCATTCCACAGAATGGGTTTCTTGTGGATATTTTGAGAGACTCTTATCTTTTCCAAAGCACGCTGGAAGACCTTACACTGCCAATCCTCAACAAGAAATTCGTCTCCGGGTTTTTTAGCTTCTGCTGCTTGATAGGAACACTTTCCTGATTAGTGTTTTGCAAAGTACGAAAACTGCTCTGGAAGATGTAAATCTTTCACTTCTGTGTTAAAAGTAGCAGCTACCCAGAGTTGGACCCTCTTCTGGAATTGTGTTTATCCCCAAGGGATGTGCCACATGTCAGGTGTTCGGAGGGATTTGCATTTTACTGTGTGACCCTGTAGAGGGGCAGCTGCCCCACTCCCACAGAACAGAGGATAAAAGCAGCCCTGGAGAGGGCTGTGGGTGGGAAAAAGGGATTGAGAGCAGCTGAGGGAGTGACTGACCACAGGTGTGGTCAGCTCAATCAGGGCCCAGCTGGCCCTTATAAGAGGGCTGGGGGCCAGGGGCTGAGGAGTCTCACTCTACCCTGGAGTGGGAAGGGCCGAGCTGCCTGGGAGCACAGGGTACCTGCCGCAGCGCAGGGCTGGGGAAAAGAGCAAGAGAAGCTGGGGAGCTCCAGCCCGGCAACTCCCCAGGCTGCAGGCCTTGGTGAAGGCCTATGGAGGTCCTGGGGCTGCAGAGGGGCAGCCCAGGAATTGGCAGAGGCAGCAGGTCCTAACCCCTTGCCAATGAGAGCGGCCATGACACTGCAGTCTGCCCCAGTGAGCGGGGCTAGATGGTGACTGGCTGTAGCCACTGAGGCAAGGTGGGTTTAGAGGGTTGGGGGTTCCCCTGGGAGGGGAGACCCAGAGTGTGGGGGTACTGCTGGGGCAGAACCCCGAGGAAAAGGGCACCGGGGTCCAGGAGGGACATGGGGCCTGAGGCAGGCGAGACATCCGCCGGCAGAGGGTGCTCCGAAGGCTGGAAAGAGCTAATTCTCAAACCCCCAGCAGGAGGTGCTGCACCGGTGAGTCCTTTGCTTCGCTGCAGTCCCTTTGACTAGTCTGTGCAATTCTGATATTAAAAAGGAAGAGCGGGATTACTAGAAGCCACGTGTTACCTGGTTTACCAAAGTCTTACGTGTGAATGAGACCATCCCCCTCAGGTAAAGATGTGGAGCACTGCCTCGCTTAAACGCCGACGCTTTGTCTTCCCGGCTCTCGCATACAGCCCTGCTGTTTTACAGGCCTTGCATTGGCCAGCGTGTCTCTGGTTGTAGCAGCCAGTGGGCTTTGTGTGATTAAAGGCCTCGATCTTAGTGCCACCCAGTGGGAGAAGAGCATGAGGGCTGGTTTCTTTCGATCTGCTCAGTCCTGCTGACTTTAAAACTTCCTAGTGCATCGTTTGACCTTTTTCATGGTAAAGGAAAGCAGAATGTGATGGGCTTTAATGTGACACTGTGTAGGCCGTTAAGTGGGACAGAACAGAAGCTCCATCTGTAAGAGTAGCTCTTTTCCTTGTCTGATTAGCTCCCAGTAATGGGAGTGACACGGACGGGGAGTGTATCCCTTCATGCTTTTCCTGCTACACACTGGCCGAAGAAAGCTGCTTCAAGTTCACTTCTGCCTGGTGTCTCGATTTCTGTTAAGTCTTTGTCGACGAGGCACCCCATAATGGGACAGTCCATGTGTTGTAACCACACGACGTAGTGTGAAAAATTCTTAGGTGTGGGGTTACCAGATTGCTTGTCATAATCTTGTATCCGCTTCCTTGGTACAGAGGACAGGTACGCTAGGCTCAGTGGGCTACCTGATAACGTGACACATTTTATTCTTCAGAGCCAAGGGGGAAATGGCATTGCTGCCTTGAAAATGCCTCTGTGTGTGAGGTGAAGCGTCACAAAATGCAACGCCTGTGGTGGTGTAACTGAAGGAGTGAGAATCCTCTTGCTCCTGCTTCTCGTTGGGCAGTTAGTGACTCTTGAGCTTCAGTAACCTCGTCTAGGAAAAGGGGGGGGGGGGTGAGTGAAATCCAGGCTCCTGCCAGCAGGAGCCTTGAGAACCCTGGGCAGTACAACAGCAACCCAGCAGGGTGTTCCTTTGGCTAAGCCAAGGGAGCCCAAACTTCGCCTTTCTGAGATCTTTCCAGGAGTCCACTAGATGGATCAGGTTGTGGATGCCCCGAGGGCAGCAGGTCTCCGCATGCAGGGCATCTCCATTGTCCAAGCAGTCAGGCTTCCTGTCTCATGACGGAAGACTTCCTGCGGGGAAGATCTTTGCGGTCCTGCATGTTAAAGATAGGGGTGGCCATGGTAGAATGCAAATGACTGAAAGATTTTTCTAGCCTGGGTGTGAGGTGAGCCACGTCAGGGTTCTGTTTCACCTGGGACTGGCGTGGGAGCATGGGGAATGAGCATGTGGACCTGATGCTACGCACACTAATTGCGGTAATGTCTTTTTGTTTCCTTTACTTTGTTCTTTGCTGCATCTGCTGCTGCTGCCGCTGCTGTCTGTGTATCTCTGTTCCTGTCTCTCCCTGTATGAATGTTTCTCCTACTCTGCCTTCTACTCCTGTTGCCTTCCAGACCACCACCAGGCGGCCCAAGGTGAGAACCAGCAGCTGTGGTCAGTGGGCATTGATCAATACTTGAGTGCTTAACTCCAGTGTCTGTTTCCTGTGGCCCTTTTCCCATCCTTTTGTGAAACCCGGGAAAGCTCTACAGACAGAGATGCTTCCCTGGGGTGAATCTGCAAGGGTGAAATTGTCATCAAGGCTGTTACTCTCTGCTGTTACCCAGAACTAATCTAATGAATTAGAGCATAACAATGCCTTGGTGATCCTATTTCCACGTTCTGGCCGAAGCGCCCCTCGAGGCGTCCCTGTGGTAACGTTATACCCTGGCGCTCTCTGATTGCTGTTGGGTACCTTATGGGGTACTTTGCTGCGGGGGGTTTGAGGGTGTTTGTGGGGGAGGGAGTTCCGAGTAGTCTCTTTTAAGGAGACAACGACAAAGTCATCCAGGATTTCGTAGGACTGTGGAGAGAGCCTCCTGCGTGTAACAAAATCTGCTGCTAGCAGTGCAGAGGAGACGCAGGGTTGGGGGAGGCTACAGCTTGGACACAGATCCTCCATGGTTTGTAAACGGCAAACACTTACTTGGTTTGCAGTGTCGTTGGAGCCTTGTTGGTCCCAAGACATGAGAGAGACGAGGCGGTGAGGTGGTGTCTTTTATTGGACTGACTTGTGTTGGTGAAAGAGTCGAGCTTTCACGCCACACAGAGCTCTTCAGCTGACCTGAGAAGAACTCTGTGCAGCTCAAAAGCTTGTCTCTTTCACCAACAGAAATGGTCAATAAAAGATGTTACCTCATCCACCTCGTCTCTCTAAACAGTTGCATTCTATTTCATGAGGTGGTGGGCTCTCCTCATGTCTTTGGTTTCATTGGGTTGCGTGGGTAACTCCAGTCAGGGAAGACGTATTTATTTGTTCATTCAGTTTATTAAAAGATGTTGTTCCACCTATAGGCTCCCATTCAGTGCTCTGACAATATTAGAAATCTTCAGTTATTACCCCTGGAAGTGTTTGTTCATACCGCAGCTGCACCCAGACACCCCAGTGTGGCCTGGGGTCCCACCAAACTCTTGCTTGAAGTTTGTCGCATTTAGGTGTATCCATCATTTGGTTATGTAGGAGAGTCTCCATCCAAAGCTATATTTGGCTGGACCCAGGCTGGGTGATTTGACAGTTTTGTAGGTCCAAAGGCTGGTCTGGTTGTCACAAGTGTTGGGCTTTCTCTTCTACTGCTACCTCCCCCATAAGTGCACCTCCATTATTTCTCTCTGTAGCCTTCGTTAGATGTTAACAAACTCCTCACGCTGCTTCATTCATTGTCACTCCTGGAGTCTGCCCCTCTCTAGTCCCCTAAAGTTCATCGATTCCAAGGCCATCAGGAACCATTGTGATCATCTAGTCTGACCTCCTGCAAACCACAGGCCAGAAACCAGCCCCCAAATAATTCCTGGAGCGGAGCTTTTAGAAAAACAGCCAATCTTGATCTTAAAAGTGTCAGTGACAGAGAATTCACCATGACCCTCAGTAAATTGTTCCAAAGGTTAATTACTTTAATCGTTACAGATGTACACCATATTTCCACTCTGAGTTTGTCTGGCTTTGACTTCCAGCCATTTGATCATGTTAGACCTTCCTCTGCTCCCGTTATTCCTCCATGTAGGTACTTCTAGGCTGGGATCAAATCACCCTTAAACTTCTCTTTGTTCAGCAAATAGACTGAGCTCTTAGAGTATCCCTACAGGGCAGGTTTTCTAATCCTTCAGCCACTCTCATGGCTTTTCTCTGACCCCTCTCCAATTTATCAGCATCCGTCTTGACTTGTGGGCACCAGACCTGGGCACAGGATCCCAGCTCCCTCGCCCAGAGCAGTGCTAGCTCCGTGGGGCTCACAGTAATAAAGGATACCGAAAACAGTGTTGTCCCTTCATATCAGCACATAAGACTCAAGGTGTGGCGTGGATCTGCGGGGCTAGCACCGGCCCATTTTTACAGTTCCCTTGCCCACTATTACCACCCTCTAACTGGAGATGCAAAATGTTTCTTGCCCCAGCCCTGCCAGAAGCCCTTTTCTGAAGGTACCGGGTATGCTTAGTGGGGACTGTGTGCTCATGCCCCGCACAGGCCCCGGCAGGTAAGTAGAATATCGCACGGTGCCTGCGTGTTCTAGGATCATCAGTAAGGCCTTTGGTTCTGCAGTAATTACATCCTACAGGCTCTCACTCCCTGGGTTCGTCTGGGTAGGAACCAGCCCTGGGAGTCGCAGGCCCTCAGCCATAACCATTGGCAATGGGGCTCTGTCCCAGGAAGGGCTCGTTTTAAGAATAACATGGCAGCACAGTTCAAAGCGAGGCCCGACTGAAAGGTGGAGACGGGTGAGTGAGGCAGATCCCTCCCAAAGCAAGTGCTGTCCTGACTCTTCCCCCTTGACAATGTTGTTTTGCAGCCTACCCGGACTCCCAACTCCGCAGCATCCAGCGGGACAGCTGGGCCCTCTGGCTCCGCTTCCGCCTCAGGGGGTGAGATGAGTAGCAGTGAGCCCAGCACACCCGCTCAGACGCCTCTGGCTGCGCCGGTCATTCCAACTCCTTCCCTCACCTCTCCGGTGGCAGCTCCTTCAGCTCCTTCCCCCACCAAGGTAAACCAGTGCAATGCACCCAGTCAGCCTGGGGCTGTCTGATGGCTCTACCAGAGTCCGGTGGGGAGGGGGAAGTGCTCAAAGGCAAGGAGGCAAGAAAACAGGCAGCCACTTATCAACCCACCCTACGCCATGCTCCAACAGAAAAGGCCAGGGAGCGCGCTTGTGTTCCCTCTCCCTACAGCACTCGTGTGACTGCACCTGGAATATCCCGTCAGTTCTGGGCACCACACCGCCACACCGCCACACCGCTTCTCTGAAAGCAATACAGAGAAGAGCTGCAAAAACAATCCGGGGCTTTGAATGGATTGTCTTCGGAGATGAATATGTATAGCATGGCGAAGAGTAGACCAAGGGCAGATGTGGGGCGAAACCCCAAGGCTAGAAAGGAGTTCAGGGTGGTGAGAATACCACTGCTTAGCTCAGCACTCTACAGACATTAACCCTTCCAGCATCCTTGTGAGACTGGAATATGGCAGTATCTCGTTTTAGAGATGAGGAAACTGAGGCATAGAGATCAAGATCACAGAAATTGGAGCTGGGACTAGACCCCTGGCTCTCAACTCTGTCCCATGGCTTACACTCCGGGTCTTTTGGGTGGGGAAAGTCAAAAGGGTGTTTTGTTTTGCCTGAATATCAAGACTGATCTTCTGATCTTGAGAGGGTGCTGGGCTGAGGAGTATTCTCCCCCAGGGAAGGTGGAGAAGCCCCACTCTCTGGGACGGGACAAACTGCTAGGGAATATCCCGTTGGAAAACCTGCCCTGGCCTTGGAGGTGGGCTGGGTGATTTAATGGGTGTTTGGTGGCTAATAATTACTATCTAGGCCAATTTTGTTCTTTAAAATAGCTTTTCATTACTTCCCTCCTGCACCTTCTTAATTAGTTGAGTTTCCAGCTTAGGAAAGATTTAGGACAGGAGGGCAAAGAAGTAATAGCACAAGATGTGAAAAAGCATTTGAGGTTTTGTGTGAAGTCGTGAGCTGGAAAAAGCGCCACCTAGTGGAGGGAAAAGGCATTCCAGCCTCTCATTTAGTTGGGGGTTTATCTTCAATACCCCTACGCCTGACACCTGTTCACTTGCTAGCGTTGTTACTGGTGCCTAAATCAGTTGAGAACACAGAAGAAAAAAACTCTGGTACTTGACAACCCTTAGTGCCTCATCAATTCCACTGTTAGCTCCATAGAGTCCATCCGCTTGGGCTGTTGTTTGTGTGGGTTTTTCACACAGCAGCAGGGGGGAGAAATTAAAAGAGAATAGGAAAATGTGATTGTAAAACTCACTAGGTGATGGTGGGGTGCTTGGGAGAAGGTGTAGAACCCCAAAGTAGCTGCAGCTGTTTAAAAACAAGGACTAGACTTCAGATGGATGGGGCCCCACGTTTCAATCAAGGCTGAGTGCCAGTGTTGTGGCTGCATGATTCGTAGTCAAGCAAAGAATCTTCTGAAACACCTGAAGGTATTTTCTGCCGTCAGCATGCTGAGCAGCGCCCATTTGTTCACATAAGGCAGGTGACTGCCTGCTCACTGAACCTTTGTGCAGGGGGAGAAAGTCTTTGTCTGCTCAGTCAGCAAGGCGCTGGGAGTTCTGCTTGGATCTGTGATTCTCCCATCAGGAAAAGCCCATGCATGGCTGCATAATACCTTACCGGCTTTGTGCTGCTTGAGGGATAGTCTTCCTTCCTGTGCAGGCAGCTCTCCAGTTACCAGGCAGATAGGTTTTCGGGGAACAACACGTTAGCCTTACACATGTTTTAGGGAGAGTCCCCTGGAGCATGAAGGGCTTCAGGAAGAGATGTTCCACCTTGCTAGGAACCTGGGGACTGTGCCTAATTCTCATGCACTGGAGCAGATTACAGCCACCTTCAACTTTGGTGTGGAGGAGACACTTCAGGTCCCAGCATACACTGCTCCATCTTTGAGCAGCCTTTGCTCAGATCAAGATGGAGTGTTGCTTGCTGGCACCAGAACTCTCTGTGGGCAACCCCTGTAAAAGGTAAGGATGTCTTTGAACTGGGTTTGGAAACCCAGCTGGTACAGCCCAAATTCAGCCAGTGACTCTTTGTCCTAACAGAGTCGAGTGACTTCCTGTTGAGGCTGGTTTCCCGGGTTATCTTTCGGTGGGAAAGGTCTAACCTGCCTGTCTCTGGAGAGCCCGCTGGTTAGAAAAGCCTGGAAGAGGGCACTGCAGTCAGACTCAATAGCTAGTTCATGGTTCAGAGTGGAGATGCCTTTCTGGCACTGTCACCTTGCCGAGAGAGCAGTGCCGTGCTCCATCCTTACCTGGGTGAAGAATTACACGTGTGCTGGATTTTGCACAGAGCCTTTCCTTCTCGAGATGAAAGTGTCCAGAGCCATGATTCTAAAACCTCCAGAATCCAACATACAAAATCTCTCTCAGCCGTGCGTAGCCCCCTCGTATGGGAGCGACTGATGGGAAAGGATTAGGGTGCCTTTGGCATTCAGTAGAGTAACCCCATGGCATCAACTAATAACTCTCCAGTTTACAGTGTGTCTGCAAGTTGTTAAACGTCATTTAAAGCATTAGCCATCACACATGCTAGAATTTAAAATCACACAGCGTGTCACGTTAGCACCCCAGTGTAGGAAGCCCCAGTCCTGCTAGTGGAGACACTTTCCCTTCCATGTGTCATTACTCTGACCCCTAGGGGCAGGAGAGGGGAATTAGAGGAGTTGATTTTCAGAAGGGCTGAGCACCCACAAATCCCAGTGAAGTCACTTGGGCGTGCGGGCGCACAGCACCTTTGAAGGCCAGGCCATCTCTCAGCACATCGAGAAGTGTTAACCATGTACTGTGGGCGAAATGAAATTCAGTGAGATAAAAAAATTATACAGGCTTTGGAAATGGAAGAACATCATGAGTGAAATCATTCTATGAGGCCTTTAATGATGCTGCTGTTGGAAAAGGGTTGACTGAATTCTGAGGACCGGGTCAGACTTAGGTTTTTTTGCCTGTGCATTAAATTAGAGGTATTTGGAGAAATCCATTGTTACAGGACATCTCTACTTCTCAGAGTAACCTCCCATTTTTCCCCTGGCTGTGCAGGAGGAGGAGAACCTGCGTTCTCAAGTCAGAGACCTGGAGGAGAAGCTGGAGACTCTGAAGATGAAGCGAAATGAAGACAAAGCAAAGCTGAAAGAGCTGGAGAAATACAAGATCCAGTTGGAGCAGGTGCAGGAGTGGAAGAGCAAAATGCAGGAACAACAGGTTGACCTCCAGAAACGTCTAAAGGAGGCCAAGAAGGTGAGCATCTTCCTGGCGGGCATGTGACAGCAGCCAGAGCTGTGCGGCTCACGTTAATGACACGTCAAGGGAACCAGTACATTCTGGGCTATTTCATTGTTGGAAATCAGATTGGGGAGTTCTGGCTTTATTTTTTGATACATCCACTAGCATAAGAATATGAATTCCCTGAAATCCTGTCTTTTGAAGAGATGTGGGTCCTAAAGCCAACAACACAGCCAACGTTGGCTCATGTACTGGCTTGAGAATGCAAAAGCCAAATGGAAGTAAACTAGACTCAGTTTACTGAATTAATTTGTACAAGGCGCTAAATAGGTCTGGGCCATCATCTTGGTGGCATCTTACTGTGGTTTATTTTGGCCTATTTTCTCCCCATATCTGAGGCAAGACTGGGTTACTGAGACTTTCAGAAATGCTGGGCCCAACTTCTCCATGTGACCAAAGTGCTCCACTAGATCCAAGGAAGGCTTGGTAAAGCAAAGGGTGGAAGCCCCATGGTGTTGCTACTACCAATATAGGAGTTACTAGAGGCACTACCCAATCCTAGACTCTGAGACAGTGCTGAGAAGTCCCCGGCATGAAGAAGTCCTGGATTGCTGGGTACTCCATGGTGAAGCCACTCCAGAGCCAGACCTGAAATCTCTCCTCCCTAGTTTATATCCAAAAGCTAGTTACAATTGGAGGTCAGTAGCCTAGAGCCCAGTGTCAGCCGTGCGAGTCCGCACCAGGAGCGCGTGCACCCATTTAACTGCCCATGTGGGGCATTGTGGGATGGCTTCCGAAAGGCAGCACAGTCGATGTAAGTAGCACACTGTCTACACTGACAAGGTGTCAACCTAACTACATCGACGCCCCCTCCGCAAGAGGCGTAGCGCTTGAGTTATTAAGTCAGTGCAGTGACTTACATTGGTGGAAGCGACAGTTTAGTGTAGACACTTCGAGTTAGGTCCACAAAAGGCAGTTTACTTCAGCCTAACTCTATAGGTTAGACCAGGCCTGAGTCTGGCAGCGTTACTGGAACTGGTTCTCTCTTATTGTTCCCAAGTGGGGTGGGAGCAATCCCTGGCCACTCAGGCCCTGGGTTACTGTTCCTGGGAGTCCTGGGTGGAGGTGGGAGGGGTTGGAAGTGCCGTTGCTGGGGTGAGTGGGGAAGAGGGCCTGAGGTGGACCAGAAATGAGACAGTTCGTGGCAGTGGCCTTTTCCCCTGCATGCCCGGGAAGCATTTACTAACTGGGATTTGACTCCATGCAGTCCCCCTAGAGGAACGCTGTCACGGCCAGGATTATCTGAGCCACACCGCGGGATAATGGTTCCGGTTAGTGACCGAGTCTGAGCAGCGCCCCTGTCCCGTCAGGCTTCTGTCTCAAGGTGTCCTCGCCCTGTTTCTGCCTGACTGCAGGAAGCCAAAGACGCATTGGAAGCCAAGGAGCATTACATGGAGGAGATGGCTGATACGGCTGATGCTATCGAGATGGCAACTCTGGACAAGGAGATGGCGGAAGAGCGGGCCGAATCCCTGCAGCAGGAGGTGGATTCCCTGAAAGAGAAGGTGGAATATCTCACGATGGACCTGGAAATCCTGAAACATGAGATAGAAGAGAAAGGTGAGAGGCGCGGGGACCACCCATTGTGAAATGGTCTTGCAGATGTGGGGAGGTCCCGTCTTAATGTAAACCTGGGTTGGGGAGTAAATCTACATGTGGGGGAGATCCCATTGTTGTGATGAGTGCAGCATAAATCCCATGCTACACTGATACATCCTGCACCCCCTGGAGTCAGTGGGAACCTTGCCATTGAGGAGTTCATTGCCATTGATGAAATAAACAGTAATCAATCACTAGGACCAGATGAGATTTACCTAATAGCTTTTTTTAAGAGAAAAGGCTCCAGAGGCAATCCCGGCAGTTAGAGACTGGTGAGCCTGACTTCAGTACCAGGCAAATTGGTTGAAACTCTAATAAAGAAGAGACTCAACAGATGCAGAGATGAACACGATTTGTTGGGGGAAAGTCACCATGGATTTTGTAAAGGGAACTCCTGGCTCTCCAATCTACTATAATTCTTTGAGGGGGTCAGCAAACACGGACAAAGGGGATCCAGTGAATGCCTTTGACAGGGTCCCTCACCGAAGGCTCTTAAGCAAAGTAAGCCATCATGGGATAAGGGGGAAGGTCCTCTCATGGATCAGTAACTGGTTAAAAGAGAGGAAACAAAAGATAGGACTAAATTACCAGTTTTCACAGTGGAGAGAGGTAAGTGGTGGGGTTCCGCAAGGATCTGTACTGGGACCAAGGTTATTCAACATACTCATAAGTGATCCGGAAAAAGAGGTGAACAGGTGGCAAAGTTTGCAGATGATGCAAAATAACTCGATAGAGTTAAATCCAGAGCTGACTGCGAAGAGTTACAAAGGGATCTCGCAAACTGGGTGACTGGCAACAAAATGGCAGATGAAATTCCATGTTGATAAATGCAGAGTAATGTGCATTGGAAAACATCCCAACTCTACACTGAAAATGCTGGGGTTTAAATTAGCTGTTACCGCTTAAGAAAGGGATCTTAGAGTCCTCGGGGATAGTTCTATGGAACATCTGCTGAATGTGCAGCAGCACAGAATGTTCGGAACCATTTGGAAAAGGGTAGATAAGACAGAAAATATCACAATCATAGAATCATAGAATCATAGAATCTCAGGATTGGAAGGGACCTCAGGAGGTCATCTAGTCCAACCCCCTGCTCAAAGCAGGACCAACCCCAACTAGATCATCCCAGCCAGGGCTTTGTCAAGCCTGACCTTAAAAACCTCCAAGGAAGGAGACTCCACCACCTCCCTAGGTAACCCATTCCAGTGCTTCACCACCCTACTAGTGAAAAAGTTTTTCCTAATATCCAACCTAAACCTCCCCCTCTGCAACTTGAGACCATTACTCCTTGTTCTGTCATCTTCTACCACTGAGAACAGTCTAGATCCATCCTCTTTGGAACCCCCTTTTAGGTAGTTGAAAGCAGCTATCAAATCCCCCCTCACTCTTCTCTTCTGCAGGCTAAACAATCTCAGTTCCCTCAGCCTCTCCTCATAAGTCATGTGCTCCAGCCCCCTAATCATTTTTGTTGCCCTCCGCTGGACTCTTTCCAATTTATCCACATCCTTCTTGTAGTGTGGGGCCCAAAACTGGACACAGTACTCCAAATGAGGCCTCACCAGTGCCGAATAGAGGGGAATAATCACGTCCCTCGATCTGCTGGAAATGCCCCTACTTATACAGCCCAAAATGCCGTTAGCCTTCTTGGCTAACGGCATTTTACAATTACACAATGCCACTGTGTAAATCCTTGGTGCACCCACATCTGGAATACAGCATGCAGTTCTGGTCGCCCCATCTCCAAAAGGTATATTAGAACTGGGAAAAAGTACAGAAAAGGGCAACAAAAATGATGAGGGGTATGGAACAGCTGCCG
The DNA here is from genome assembly GCA_037349315.1 of Chelydra serpentina. NCBI lineage: Eukaryota > Metazoa > Chordata > Testudines > Chelydridae > Chelydra > Chelydra serpentina. The sequence continues at coordinate 357,396 of JBAIAC010000258.1, read as the reverse complement.
TATTAGCAGAGATTAAAGAGACTAGGACTGTTCAGCTTAGCGAAGAGACAACTAAAGGTGGATATGCTCGAGGTCTGTAAAATCATGACTGGTGTGGAGTGTCATTTACCCCTTCACATAACACAAGAACTAGGGGTCACCCAATGAAATTACCAGGCAGCAGGTTTGAAACAAACAGAAATATTTCTTCACACAACACATAGTCAACCTGTGGAACTCTTTGCCGGAGGATGTTGTGAAGGCCAAGACTATAACAGTTCAAAAAAGGACTAGATAAGTTCCTGGAGGATGGGCCATCAATGGCTATTAGCCAAGATGGTCAAGGAGGCAGCCCCATGCTCTGGGTGTCCCTAAACCTCTGACTGTCAGAAGCTAGGAATGGGCGACAGGGGATGGAGCACTAGATGATTCCCTGTTCTGTTCATTCCCTCTGGGGCACTGGGCATTGGCCACTGTTGGAAGACAGGATACTAGGCTAGATGAACCTTTGGTCTGACCCAGTCTGGCAGTTCTGCTGTTAGGATTTGCCGCTGTGATGGCTCCTTAGACATCCAGCTAAATGCTCTCAGTCCTTTGCATGCAGTCCGATTACCTGGCTTTGCAGCGCTGGCCAGTAGGAAGTGGTAGGGCCCTTGTTCACAGACGGGTCAGTAGGAAGCAGGAAGTTAGCAACTCGCCATGTCCCATCACCTATGAGTTTGGGTAGGAGTCTGGGGATACAGGGAACCTAGGGGCTAAGGTTAAAACGGCCATTTCCGCTCTCATTGCCCCTTGCCCAGGCAGGGGATGTCCGCTCCCGGGAGCGTCTCTGGATGAGCTGTTTGTGCTATAGTGCACAGGGTCTGCTCATTTTGCTGATTTCAGACCAGCTGCTCAGTTCCTCCATGGACAGGACATCGAAACCAAAACTCGAACAGTCTCCCCTGTTTTCCCCTGGTTTGATTCCCTAATGGGCTTTCTCGCCAAGGCAGACTTTAAAAATACCCAGAAGTGAGCAGCCGTTGAATATCAACAGCATGAGCCGCGTTGCATGCCAGAGGGCCTGCAGAATGGTTGTCTGAGAGCCCAGGACTCTGCTCGGCTGGACAGAACCTGCAGCTGCCAAAGGAGCAGTGGATTGAGGAGACAGCAGATGTCTGCCCTGAGGGGGGCTGCAACAGGGGGACTGGGGGAGGTGGACAGATTGAAGGGGATGTGGGATCTTCGGTGGGGCGGACGGAGGAGGGGAATGGGGGCGCGGCGGCTACTGGGATCACATTGGCTACAGCCAGGTAAGTACATAGAACCCAGGGTTAGAAGGGACCACAAGCATCGTCTAGTCTAACCCCTAGAGTACAGCTCACCTCAGGCCTGACCTGCAGCACCAGCCGTTCTAGCCATGCAGCTCCCCTGAGCTGAGATTGCAGATTGTGCCGTACCATGCAGTAGTTCTTCATGTGAGTCCCCGGCCTCAAATCGACTTCCCTGAGCTTGCCATCCTTGCGTCCCTTGCGACATTCCTGGATTCGAGGGCTGCTCTGCTGAGGAGGCAACAGGCTGGTGGGTTTAACCCCCTGTGCGTTATCCTCCCAACTCCCAGGTTTAAAATCTTCGTTGCGTTTGAGAGAACTGCCTCTGGATAACAGCTGATTTTCCTGCAAATGCTGGGTAACGTCTCTCTGCTTCTCCCTTTCTCCAGGCTCAGATGGGGCTGCATCCAGCTACCAGGTCAAACAGCTAGAAGAGCAAAACGCGAGGCTCAAGGAAGCTCTTGTCAGGTATAACGCGCCCTCCCTATTCAATCTCCTCCTCCTCCATGATATCACCTCTGCAGATCCTCACTGCAAGCTCCCATGCCAACAAAACCTGCCTCAAAGCAGTGAGCTGTGGACCTCTGTTCTTGAGCCAGGGTGTTAACCCCCCTAGTCCCACACAGACACCCCCCTCCAAATGCCCCTGTTCCTTTCTAACTCTGGGCACATCTTTTAAACCTCAGAGGAGTAGGAAGTGGGGTAGGTCACTGTGGGTCTGCTGAGGTTATACATGCAGAGAACGGGAGATGCTGCAGAAAGCAACCCCTCTGCTTTCCTCTGATACTCTGGCTGTGAACATGCTACTTACATACAGTAGCCGGTTGATAAGGTGTGTGTTTGCTGAGGTGACCAGATCGGGATGGCTTTCTGGCAGTGTCCTGCACACCTCCTGGTAAGGTGTCTACTGAACTGCTTCGCGTTGTGAAATGGATGTTGATCTCTCTGTAGCCCCAACGGGGACAACCTCTGAGTGTCCTAGGAGAAAGCCTCCCCTGTGTGGTCCCACCAATGTACCTGTTATAGTCTTCTTTGACGAGCCTCTTCAGGTCACAGCTCTAGAGTCTGATCTGCCGTGTTCCCATGAAGAGTTAAGTTACAAGCCGTGTCCAGGGGCTGAAACCTCTCTGTTCTGAGTGAATGTGCACTGATGTCTTGTTTGAGAGTCCCTTTACCACGGGATGGAGATCTGAGCCTGCTCGGGGTACGTGAGTTCCCCTTGCACTCCGCATGGCTGCCCCAGTATCTCAGCACTGGGACTGCAAGCTGTCCTGTATGGGGTGGTCACTGCTCGTGAAAGGACAGGTGTCCTAGCCCAGCTGACTCGGAAGGGCTGCAAACACCTGAGGAAGGCTGTGATGGCAAGGACAGGGAATGGCTGCTGTGATCACGGTCCCTTTCCGTTTGCTCTGTTTCAGGATGCGGGATCTGTCTGCATCAGAGAAGCAGGAGCACGTGAAGCTTCAGAAACACATGGAGAAGAAGAATTCAGAGCTGGAGAGTTTGCGTCAGCAGAAGGAGAAGCTGCAGGAGGAGGTGAAGCAGGCAGAGAGAACCATTGATGAGTTGAAAGAGCAGGTGAGTCAACCCCAGGGTGCTTTGGGGCTTCAAAGAGGGTCAGGGAACCACTGCCAGGCAAATCGGTGTCTCCTGTGAACTGTTGGGTGTGGGGCTCTCGCTCTTTGCTGCTGCAACATCCCAGGAGGCAGTGCAGGAGTCCCAGGGGGTCCTGCTGTAGAGTCTGCCCTTCTCCAGCACGGGGGCTGTGCCGGACTCTGCTGTAGTTCATGCTTGGCTGCAGGCTGGCTTCCCTTAGAAACTTTTCCAAAGGAGATTCTAACTGATGTCTTATTACCTCTGGAATTCGGGGCCGCCTAAACATGCTTGTCTTAGCACGGCGCGGTCAGGAGGACGGGCGAGTCACAGCCATGCAGAGGTTCTAGCGAATTGGTGGGGCCCCCTGGGGAAGGTTCCTTATCGACTACAAGGCAGCGCGCTCCCCTTTGCATTTTACGGGCTTCACTGAACGTCTGCTGCAGAGGAAGCCGGCCACACAGTACGGAAGCTCTAGCGTGATTCTGGCTCGGCAGGAGAGCGGTAATTCTACTGGCACCGCTTGATAATGTGCAAAGGGAGAAATAATGAATCCTGTTTGTTCAGAGGTAAAGAGAGTGAGCTCCCATTATGCCTCTGATAAATCTGACCCATAACCTTGTCCTGGGCTTGGGGAAAAGCTGGGCTCAGGGCTGGCAAAGCAGTAGAAGACAGATTTCTTTGAGGTATTGTAAACTGACTGGAGGTCGTGCATAAAAGTACATTAGGCATTAGTGTCATGATCTTCCAGGTTCTGTGGCCACAGTGACTGTGAGAACTGAAGCCAGGTGTCTCGTCCCATCTCCTCACTCTACAGGAACATTGAGTGTTCCTCTAGAGCAGTGGTGGGCAACCTGCAGGCCGCACGCAGCCCGTCAGGGTAATCCACTGGCGGGCCGCGAGACGGTTTGTTTACATTGACCATCTGCAGGCACGGCCGCCTGCAGCTCCCAGTGGAAGCGGTGCGGGCCACAGGGACTGGGTGACTAGGCAATAAAATGGCAGATGAAATTCAGTGTTGATAAATGCAAAGTAATGCACATTGGAAAACACAATTCCAGCTATAAATACATAGTGATTAGCTGTTACCAGTCAAGAAAGAGATCTTGGAGTCACTGGATAGTTCTCTGAAAACATCCACTCAGTGTGCGGCAGCAGTCAGAAAAGCGAACGGTGTTAGAAGTGATCAGGTGTAGAGAATAAGACAGAATATATTATAATGACCACTATATAAAGCCATGGTAAGCCCACATCATGAATACTGCGTGCAGTTCTCGTTGCCCCATCTCAAAAAAGATCTATTAGGATTAGAAACAGTACAGCGAAGGACAACAGAAATGCTGAGGGTATGAAACCGCTCCCATATGAGGAGAAATTAGAAAGGCTGGGACTGTTCAGCTTAGAAAAGAGATGACTAAGGGAGGGGATAGGATAGAGGTCTATAAAATCATGAATGTGGCTAGGGAAGTGTTATTTACCCCTTCACATAACACAAGAACCAGGGGTCACCCAATGAATTTAATAGGCAGCAGGTTTAAATCAAAGAACAGGAAGTATTTCTTCACACAACACAGAGTGAACCAGTGGAACTCCTTGCCAGAGGATGTTGTGAAGGCCAAAAGTATAACTGGTTCAAAAAAGGAGTAGATAAGTTAATGGAGGACAGGTCCATCAATAGCTATTAACCAAGCTGATCAGGGATGCAGCCCAATGCTCCAGGTGTCTCTACACCTCTGACTGCCGGAAGCTGGGAATGTTCGACGGAATGAATCACTCGATAATTACCCTGTTCTGGTCACTCCCTCTGAAGCGTCTGGCACTGGCCAGTGTGGGAAGACAGGACACTGGGTTAGATGAACCATTGGGCTGACCCAGGAGGGTCGATCTTGCGTTTTTACGCAGTGGTGTTGGAATGTGGGAGCCCAGGTCTGGTTAAGCTTTTGAGCCCTGTGTCCTCAGGTGGATGCTGCGCTGGGTGCTGAGGAGATGGTGGAGACTCTGACGGAGAGAAACCTGGACTTGGAGGAGAAGGTCCGGGAGCTGCGCGAGACCGTCGGCGACCTGGTAAGCTGCCAGCAGGCAGAGCTCTCTGCCGTGGGCCAGAGAGGAATGAGACAGACCCACGCTCGTTCCTTTGTCTGCGTGAGGCCTGCAGCCGGGGGAGCTGCGCTGGGCGGGCTGTTCACCTGACACGGCAGAGCCAGGCCGGATGCTGCCGAAGCGGGGATGCTGGAAGGGCGCAGGTGAGGCTCAGTGAAGTCACCAGGTTGGCTGATCTCCCAAGCTCCTGCTGGGCACGATCGCTGCAGCTGATCTCCTGGTCACCCCCTTCCCCCACCTGAAAGCCCCACACTCCTGTGGCCTGGCAGGCCGAGCTGGCTCATGGCAGCCCCCTCCCCTTCTCCCCGCTAGGAGGCCATGAACGAGATGAACGACGAGCTGCAGGAGAACGCCAGGGAGACGGAGCTGGAGCTGCGTGAGCAGCTGGACATGGCGACGGCGCGGGTCCGCGAGGCGGAGAAGCGCGTGGAGGCTGCACAGGAGACGGTGGCAGATTACCAGCAGACCATCAAGAAATACAGGGAGCTGACTGCACACCTGCAGGTAAAGCCCACTGCGGCTGTGGGGCCCGGGGAGGGGCTGGCTGAACTGCCCAGCACCCATTGGAGCAGCGGCTGCTTCAGGGAAGGGCTTTCGTGGCAAGGAAGCAAGAGCACTGCAGAGGAGAGGGGACGGGACCAACCCTGCAAACGCACCCGGAACAAGCTGCTGGTGCCCTGGGAGTTGGGCTCCTGGTTAGGACGGGATTTACCGAGAACATCCAGCTAAGCCAGAGCAACCTGAATACCTCCGATTGCTTGTGCCTCTGCTACCTCCTGGCCAGCCATCTGCTCCGCAGTGGGGAAGCGCAGGCTGGGAACCAGGGGGCGAACGTGCTCCCAAATGTGGGCGTTGTGATGTGTCCCAGGGGCTGCAGGTAGGAAAGAGAAGGCCCACGTGGGCAGGTGGATGGATTCCCTAAGGATTCCTGGGGTGCTGGCAGCGGCAAGTGAGACCATCATGGAAAGGCGAGTGGGGAGACGGATCTAGGTATCCTCCCCGCCCTGCGTGATTGTTCTCCGGGCCCTGAGCAGTCTGCCCTGTGTCCCCAGCACTGGGGCCTAACATCAGCTCCCAAGGGGGGACTCCTCAGCTGAGTGCACCCAAATATTCAACTCCCCTTCCTCTTCCTTGACTGCCCCGTTATCCCCTCGTAGCACGGAGAGGCCTGTCCCCCCGGGGTATTCGCGGACGAGGAGATGGCAGTTCTGCTCCTTCGTGTTCTGTTGTACTGCTAATTCTCCCCTCTCCTGCAATCAGGACGTGAACCGAGAGCTCATGAACCAGCAAGAAGCTTCTGTTGAGAGACAGCAGCAGCCTCCGCCAGAGATGTTCGACTTCAAGATTAAATTTGCAGAGACTAAGGCCCATGCGAAGGTACGTGCGTGTCGGTGTGTGGGGCCCATGGGCAGTGCTCCGGGCGCAGGGGAGAGCGTACAGCACAGCCTCCTGTGCTGGGCAGCTGTCAGAGGCTGCCATGTTACTCTGAGGGTGTCAGAGGCCTCCCCAAGGGCTGTGTCACTACTGAGTGAGAGCACCAGAAAGTCTGCAAAATGGCGTAACTGCGGAGAGACTCCTCTGCATTCGCGCCGCGGCTAGCCGTGTGGGCTAGTGGCTAGCAGACCCCGGCAGACGGGGACGCCTGCGGGCTCTGACACAGGCTGTGAAGATGGAGCACGTAGCTACTCGGCAAGTGTTGTGGCTGGAGATATCCGGCATTAACATGTGGGGGCGGGGGAGGGGGGGGTTGCGTGTACCTTTGTTCGGAGAAATGTCGGCCCAAACGGTGACGTTTTCCGCCCAGCAGCAAGTACTTGGAAATGGGGTTTAGTGACACGCACATCTCCTGAGCCCTGACGTGAACTTGTGCTGGTTGGAAGGAACGGTAACCAGTGCACAGCCGGGATGTCTGACGTTTGCCCTCCTCAGGACAGGGCCCCTGCCCTTCAGGGCCTGCTCTGGACCCGTGTAGCTAATGGACAGGGAGACGGAATCGCCGTCCCTCCAGCCGCTGTGGGAACGTGGCTCTGGGACAGGGGCGGACTCTACCCCACTGCACCGACTGAGTGGCACGTCTGTGCCCCCCACCCCCGCGTAATGCCAGGAGACAGCCTCGCACAGTTCCTGATCCTTTCTTCAGGCTCCGTCTGATTTTCCCCTGGTCTCCTGCAGGCCATCGAGATGGAGCTGCGCCAGATGGAGGTGCAGCAGGCCAACCGGCACGTCTCCCTCCTCACCTCCTTCATGCCTGACAGCTTCCTGCGCCACGGAGGGGACCACGACTGCATCCTGGTGCTGCTGCTCATCCCCCGGCTCATCTGCAAGGTAGCGAGCCCCCCCCCCCCCCCCCCCCCGCCGCACCAGTCCCTCCTCCTTGGGCAGGGAGCGGCGGAGGAAGAAAGCCAGCGGCTTGTGTTCATCCCACTGCAGCCATGTGCCATGAGCCGAAGTGCTCAGGGCTCCTCCATTGGCCCCTGGGGGGCGCTATACGGCAGAGCTAGGCCCTTCCTCCTGCAGGCCTTCAGTGAGCCCCTCTAGCCAGCCCGAGCCGCACTGCTGGGCTCCGGAGGCGTCTGGCCTGGGGGCCTGTGAGGGGTTTCTCTACTCACCGCTGGATGGCGCCACCTCCTGGCGGTTCTGGGGATTAGCTCTGTGACAGCCCTTCCAGCGGGAACATGCCCCAGCATCTCCTCTCGCTCAGGAGCAGCCTCCTCTTCCCTTTCCGGGGGGAGGGCATCAAGGTTCCCACTCCCCTGCAGTCTCGGGCACTCCCAGGGCCTGGGGGCTCAGGAACCTCCACACAGCAGCCAGGGTCAGGTCCCTGCACCTTGCTGCCTTTTCATGCCTCCTGGCCCTCCCCACTCCTCTGGGTTTGCTGCCCCTCCGCTCCCGGCCTGTCTCTGGCAGGTGAGCGGCTCCCCCATTGCAGCCTAGCCACCTGGCCTCATTCAGCTCCTGCAGGGCGCGTGTGGGGCGCACACCCCGTCACCGGGACGAAAAGGGGGGAGGCTGCAAGCAGGGGGCCTGGGGGGCAGTCTGGGGTCTCAGCCGTGGAGAGCCCCCCAGAGACGGGAGGGAGCAGAGCTGAGAGGTCTCTGACTGGGCAGGCTGCAGGGGAGTGAAGCTGATGGAAACACAAGAAAGACCCTTGAGTCGGATAAAATGGCAGCCGTGACGGTGACGGAAGCTGGCGCCTGCCCAGGTCAGGTCCATGGCAGAGCGTGTGAAATGCCCGTCAGCTGGTGCCGGGGGAGCCTGTCCCAGCAAGCCCAGCTCTGTGGCAGGAATGCCGGGCAGCGGGGAGCAGGAGGAGGGGCTGGGCAGCCCGGGACTGAGACTGCTCTGTCTCCTCTGGAACAGGCCGAGCTGATCAGCAAACAGGCCCAGGAGAAGTTCGAGCTGAATGAAAATTGTGCTGAGCGCACGGGCCTCCGGGGTGCCCCCGGGGAGCAGCTGAGCTTTGCTGCGGGGCTGGTGTATTCGCTCAGCCTCCTGCAAGCGACGCTGCACAAATACGAACAGTGAGTACCCCGGTCGTCCTGCACCGTGCGCGGCGCTCGGTGAGGAGAGCACCGAGGGTGCCCCCGTTCCTGCAGAGGGTGGGAAACCCCTCACGTGTCCAGAATGGCCGAGGGCCAGGGAGGCGCCCCGTCCTGAGCACAGCAGCCGAGGGAGGTGTGTGGTGGGCTCCGGAAGGCATTCGCAGAGATCTGATGGGATTGTGAACAGCCGCTGGAAGCACTGAGTGCCCCAGCCCATGCTCAGACATTTCACGTTACTGCTGCCGAGGTCAGACGGAGAATCCTGCCATCTGCACCTTCCCACGCGCGCCATTGGAACCTCCCCATCCAAAGGCACTGGGTCCATGCTCACAGCCTGGCAGCGAGCCCAGAGACGGGAATAGACTTTCTCTTGCGGTGTTCCTTCCCCAGAGCCCCAATGCAGCCCACTGCTGGTCCCAGTCCCCAGAAGTGCCCTCTGCTTGGGTTGGCCTGGGGGCCGGGGCTTAGGATGGATGCTGAGCACTGGCAGCTCCCATTAGCTGTGACGAGCTGTGGCTCTCACAGTCAGGCCCAAGCGTGGCCATCCAGAACTGGAGCCCCGCTGAGATTGCAGGGCCGCGGTAGAGACCAGACACTGTAGTGTCCCAGACTCGCTGATGGGATTTCTCCTCGCGCCAGGGCCCTGAGCAAGTGCAGCGTCGAGGTCTACAAGAAGGTGGGGATGCTCTACCCGGAGATGAGTGTCCATGAGCGCTCGCTGGACTTCCTGATTCAGCTGCTGCACAAGGACCAGCTGGACGAGACGGTCAACGTGGAGCCGCTCACCAAAGCTATCAAATACTACCAGGTAGGAGGTGGGGTCTGGGCCGCAGGCGGGTGCCGGCTCCGTGCCCCTCTACGCGCTACGGGCACTGGCCCCAGGGCTAGCTGAGCTGCGGGGGTGAGGTTTGCCCCAGGTGGCATTGCTGCTTTCAGGGAAACCTGCCAGGCTACAGGCCAAGTAGCTTCCCGTCACCACTGCTCCTCCTTTCCCCTCTGCCTCCTGGACACCGAGATCTAGTTCCCCTGCTGTTCTCCAGTGCCCTGAATTCCCTCCCTGGAGAAGGGAGCTGCCTAGCCATCCTGGTGCCGGGATCCCTTATCCAGGCGTCCTAGGACGCTGGCTGCAGAAGCCGTCACCGCTATCTCACAGGGCCATGTCCCCATGTCAGAGACTGAAATAGACCTACCAGAGCTTCCCATAATCCCTCTAGGCATGGCAGAAATCCCAGGCCCCTTTTCCCAGCACAGGAGTCTACTGGAGCAGGAGAATCAGCTAAATCCATGGGCTCAGGCCTCCTTCCCAAGAGGGGCATCTGATTGTCCACTCCAGGTATCCCAGAGAGCCCCTCCGCATGTGCTACTGCGGCCAGTCTGCCGTCCTCCACCCCTGCCCCAGCACACGTCCCTCGCCCCAAGCCAGGTGGGGGAGCTGGGGACAGCGGGGTCCGTTTCCGATGGCTGTGAGCGCGCTTGTGCTATGGTGTTATCGGCTGAGTGCAGCCGGGCAGCCGATGTTCGCTCCCCAGCGCCAGCCCGACTAGCCGGTCTCTGCTAGGACCCGGTCTGTAGGCACGCGGCTCTGCCAGGGCTTCGGGGAAGCCGTGCCGGGGGCGCTAATGCCTCTCTCCGTCTCCTTTCCAGCACCTGTACAGCATCCACCTGGTGGAGCAAGCCGAGGACTGCACCATGCAGCTGGCCGACCACATTAAGGTGGAGTAGTTGGAGTGCGGCCCATGCGGGCCCTTGGGAAGGAGTCACTGCACAGTGCCTTGACGAGGGCTTTGGAAAACATCCCCTGAGACTCAGTCCTGCCTCTTTCCCTGCGGTGCATTCCCTGCTAGCGTGGGCTTGCCGGCTGCCCGCTTCTCACCCACACCAGGGGTGGCTGCTCTTGCAGTGGGAGTGCGGGGGGAAGGGCGAGGGCACAGCCGTTGTGGGGTGGTGAGTCCAGAGCAGGGAAGAGGAGTTGAGAATACACAGCGCTGAGCCCGGTACCTGCAACAGAGCAGTGGGTGCTGCCAGGCCTCCCTTCAGAGAGCACCTGTGTCCTGGTGCCTCATAACATCACACAGCCCGGGCGATGGGGAAAACACCCCTAGACTCCTGTGAAGCCAGATTCCCCGAGCTCGGGCAGCCTGGAATCCCCGAGAGCTCGGCCCTGCTCTGTCCCCAGGCAAGGTCGTCTCGCTTGGTCTGCTTTGCCCTGAACTAATGGCGCTGGTGCTTGTCCCGCAGTTCACCCAGAGTGCCTTGGACTGCATGGGCGTGGAAGTGGGTCGGTTGCGGTCCTTCCTGCAGGTGAGCAGACGACTTCCTGCCTCCCTTGTTCCCCTCTGCATGCGGGGCCAGCCCCTCGGCTGGCGTACGTTGGCGTTGCTCCAGTGGAGTCAGCAGCGACGCCCACGTGAGCCAGCTGATGCTCCGGCCCTGGGCATCTCACATGTTGAGCTTTCTCTCCCCTTCCTTCCGTCTGTGCGCCTGGCAGACGGGCCAGGAGGCGTCCGACCTCGCCATCCTCCTCAAGGACCTGGAGACCTCCTGCAGCGACATCCGCCAGTTCTGCAAGAAGATCAGACGCCGCATGCCCGGAACAGACGCGCCCGGGATACCTGCAGCACTCGGCTTCGGACAGCAGGTGGGGCTAGCCAGCGGGGAAAGGACAGCCGAACGCTGCCCCGCCGCGGGGGGGGCTGCGCTGTGACCATGAACTGCAGAACACTGCAGCCACCCTCCTGCTGGGACACGCAGCCAGCAGGCAGTGCCGCCTTGCTGTGAGGCGGAGACGGCTGGAGGGGAGGATCGTTTGGGTTCCAGTGGAGGGGGGGCTCCTGCTTTTGCCAGCTCCATTATAGTCCCGCACAACAGGCGCCATTTTCTCTCCCCCCCTCACCTCCTCCCCCCCCCCCACCCCCCCCCGGTGACTCCCCGCCGGCAGGATGGGTTTTTAGTGCCAGTCCGGTGCTAGGGATGCCGTCCCCTGCCTGGCCTGAATGCGCAGTGGGGGAGAGCTGGTGCATTGTCTGGTGACACAGGGTGACAGCGAGCCGGCGTGTCTGTTTGCCCGGCTGGGACGGCTGGCGTTCGCTGCGGCAGGTCTCTTCCCTCGTTCGGGTTGTGTTACGCGTACCTGGGCCCTGCGTAAAAACGTGCTGTGCAGTGACTTGCCTGAAGGTCCCGGGGCTGGGGCTGGGGCGCTTGACAGCTCAGAGCAGCGCTCGAGAGAACAGCCTGCAGGGACCGGACTGGGAGCGGGAGGAGCCTGCTGAGGTGAGCGTGGGACACTCACGCTGCAGTCACCGTGCGGGCAGAGCCCCGGCTGAGGTGAGCGTGGGACACTCACGCTGCAGTCACCGTGCGGGCAGAGCCCCGGCTGAGGTGAGCGTGGGACACTCGCACTGCAGTCACCGTGCGGGCAGAGCCCCGGCTGAGGTGAGCGTGGGACACTCACGCTGCAGTCACCGTGCGGGCAGAGCCCCGGCTGAGGTGAGCGTGGGACACTCGCACTGCAGTCACCGTGGGGGGCAGAGCCCCGGCTGAGGTGAGCGTGGGACACTCACGCTGCAGTCACCGTGCGGGCAGAGCCCCGGCTGAGGTGAGCGTGGGGGACACACACTGCAGTCACCGTGCGGGCAGAGCCCCGGCTGAGGTGAGCGTGGGACACTCACGCTACAGTCACCATGGGGGCAGAGCCCCGGCTGAGGTGAGCGTGGGACACTCACGCTGCAGTCACCATGGGGGCAGAGCCCCGGCTGAGGTGTGCGTGGGGGACACACACTGTAGTCACCGTGCGGGGCAGAGCCCCGGCTGAGGTGAGTGTGGGACACTCACACTGCAGTCACCGTGCGGGGCAGAGCCCCGGCTGAGGTGAGCGTGGGACACTCACGCTGCAGTCACCGTGCGGGCAGAGCCCGGGCTGAGGTGAGCGTGGGACACTCACGCTGCAGTCACCGTGCGGGCAGAGCCCCGGCTGAGGTGAGCGTGGGACACTCACGCTGCAGTCACCGTGCGGGCAGAGCCCCGGCTGAGGTGAGCGTGGGACACTCACGCTGCAGTCACCGTGGGGGCAGAGCCCCGGCTGAGGTGAGCGTGGGGGACACACACTGCAGTCACCGTGCGGGGCAGAGCCCCGGCTGAGGTGAGCATGGGACACTCACGCTGCAGTCACCGTGGGGGCAGAGCCCCGGCTGAGGTGAGCGTGGGGGACACACACTGCAGTCACCGTGGGGGCAGAGCCCCGGCTGAGGTGAGCGTGGGGGACACACACTGCAGTCACCATGGGGGCAGAGCCCCGGCTGAGGTGAGCGTGGGGGACACACACTGTAGTCACCGTGCGGGGCAGAGCCCCGGCTGAGGTGAGCGTGGGGGACACACACTGCAGTCACCGTGCGGGCAGAGCCCCGGCTGAGGTGAGCATGGGACACTCACGCTGCAGTCACCGTGCGGGCAGAGCCCCGGCTGAGGTGAGCATGGGACACTCACGCTGCAGTCACCGTGCGGGGCAGAGCCCCGGCTGAGGTGAGCGTGGGACACTCACACTGCAGTCACCGTGGGGGGCAGAGCCCCGGCTGAGGTGAGCGTGGGACACTCACGCTGCAGTCACCGTGCGGGCAGAGCCCCGGCTGAGGTGAGCGTGGGACACTCACGCTGCAGTCACCGTGCGGGCAGAGCCCCGGCTGAGGTGAGCGTGGGACACTCACGCTGCAGTCACCGTGGGGGGCAGAGCCCCGGCTGAGGTGAGCGTGGGACACTCACGCTGCAGTCACCGTGCAGGCAGAGCCCCGGCTGAGGTGAGCGTGGGACACTCACACTGCAGTCACCGTGCGGGCAGAGCCCCGGCTGAGGTGAGCGTGGGACACTCACGCTGCAGTCACCGTGCGGGCAGAGCCCCGGCTTTGAGAGGCGGAAGGCGCGGCCAGGAGTCACGCGGGCGAGTGGGTAGAGCATATGACAGGAGAGCCCTGGGTTCTCCCTGCCTGAGCCATGGCCCTGAGCTGCTATCTGTAATGTGTCCCGGTAACAGAACGTCCCTGGGTAGAGGAACCTGAGCCCCCGCGGCCTAGCAGGGACTGCACAAAGCCCTGGGCAGGAGCCCGGCTTGCAGCCACGCCGGCAGCAAGGAGATGGGGGAAGCAGTAGAGCGGGTGCAGAGAGCAGGAACCTTGGGCCCAGGCGGTGACAAGAATTCCCCGCCCTGTTGGCTTCCTGCTGGCCAGGCTCTGCTCCCGGAGACGTTCGCGTGCCCGCCCGCCGCGATCTCTTAGCCGTTGCTAGGGGCGAGTGCAGAGCTGATACGCCCGGCGGGCCCGTGGAGGAACAGCCTCCCCTCGCCTCTGCTGGGAGCGAACCCCCGTAATCGCCCTGTGTCTGCCTGACCCCAGGTGTCGGACACGCTGCTGGACTGCCGGAAGCACCTCACCTGGGTGGTGGCGGTGCTGCAGGAAGTGGCTGCCACGGGGGCCCAGATGATCGCCCCGCTGACGGAGACCGAGGGGCTCCTGGCCGTGAAGCTGGAAGATCTGGCCTTCAAAGCAAGCGAGCAGGTGGGAGCCCTGTTCTGCTTCCCTGCAGCCCTCTGCTGTGGGGCGCGAATACCTGTTACCCTCAGCGGCTTGTCTCACTCCAGCCCCATGGGATGAGCCTGGCTGGAGTGACAGCTGGCTAACGCGGAAGCGTAGGGACCTGCCACTCACCTACCCCTCGGTCTGCAGCCTCCTCGTGGCCAGAGGGGGTAGGTGAGGGCAAGGCCTGTGGGGAGCGGTGGGGTGTGAGGGCAGGAAGCCTGGCCGGCAGGGCTGCAGAGCGCTCCTCAAAACGGGCTCATTCTCTCGCTCTCCCCATCCTCTGCAGATCTACGGCAGCCAGGGCATCAACCCGTACGAGTGTCTGCGCCAGTCCTGTAACATCCTCATTGCCACCATGAACAAGATGGCCACCGCCATGCAGGAGGGAGAGTACGACGCCGACCGGCCACAGACCAAGGTGGGGCACGGCTGGGGGGCACCTTCGGGCTGGGCCAGGGCAGCAGAACAGAGCAGGCACTTCCTCCAGGCGAGGCCCTGATTTCCTGTGGAGGGCAGGAGGAGATGGGAAACCTACCCCTGATCTGGGGCTGGCCTGGGCTCCCCCCTGCGGGCCGTGTGCTGACACGGATGGTCACGCTGCAGCGCAGCACAGCAAACACTGCTGGGCACAGCCCCTCGGAGCTGGGTTTCATGGGGTGTGTTGTGGGTGGAGCGTGACGCTGTTAGCAGGGTGAGGGGCCAGCGCCTTGCATCAGGAGCCCACCCTGCTGTCTGTGCAGCTAGGCAGGTGCTTACAAACCAGCCAGTGTGTCAGCCTTCAACTGTCCAGTGTGTAACTTCACGAGGCTCCGGCACCTTCTCAGCCAGCGAGACCAGCCCTCCCTGGTGTAACCATGCTGGTCCTGGCGGGACCCAACTGAGAGTGCCAGTTCAGGACAAATTGCTTCAAGCAGGGCAGTTACAGCCCAAGGCTGGGGTTCTTCCACCTCTAAGGCACCAAACCAGCCAGACAGAGGAGACTATGGTTTTACCCCACTGGCTAACCACAAGTCACACAAGCAATTCCCTTAGACACTCCAGTTTCCCAGTCTCACCACCAGTGCCACTCGTTATGGGGATGAATAGCTATGAAAACCAATGCCCCAGTAAAAGAAAAAAAGGTTCTCCCGATCCCAAAGGAGCAAGTCCCAGACCCAGGTCAATATACAAGTCAAATCTTACCCACAAATCACGCTGTTGCCAATCCTTTAGAATCTAAAATCTAAAGGTTTATTCATAAAAGGAAAAAGGTCTAGGGGAGAGCTAGAATTGGTTAAATGGAATCAATTACATACAGTAATGGCAAAGTTCTTGGTTCAGGCTTGTAGCAGTGATAGAATAAGCTGCAGGTTCAAATCAAGTCTCTGGAGTACAAACATCCCCAGCTGGGATGGGTCATTCAGTCCTTTGTGTAGAGCTTCCGTTTGTAGCAAAGTCACTCCAGAGGTATGAAGCAGGATTGAAGACAAGATGGAGGAGCTGCAGCAGTTATTTATAGTCTCTTGCCATGTGGTCTCTGCTTTTTGTCCCAAGGACAAGCTGTCCAGCACATGGCATGGAAACACCTCAGAGTTCTGTCCATAGGCAGGTCCCTGCATGCCTGGCTGAGTCACAAGGTGTATCTGCCTTCTCTCAATGGGTCAATTGTGTAGCTGATGGTCCTTAATGGGCCATCCAGCAGGCTAGGCAGAGCTGACACCAACTTGTCTGGGGTGTCACCCAGAAGCAGAGCCCAAGTTTGAAATACAGACAGTACAGAGCCAATACTTACAACTTTAAATACAAAACTGATACATACATATCAATGGCATAATCATAACCAGCAAACCATCACCTGGTCTTAGACACCTCATTTGACCCCCTTTATACAAGATTTGGTGCCACTACAGAACTTTGGTTGCAACAATGCTCTATACGGTCCCAGTTCATGTCAATGACGGCATACCTGGATTGTCAGGGACTTGGGGAGCCAGGCAATTGCCTGCAGTGTGCAGATTTGGGGGGACGTTCCCTCGGCCGCTTCCTGCCCATTTTTCACCATGAGCCAGCACTGGAATCCACCAGCTGGCGATATCCGACCAACCCCCTCCCTTGTCCCTGCAGCCCCCTCCTCCTGTCAATCTGAGGGCAGCCGCGCTCCGGGCCGAGATCACAGATGCCGAGGGCCTGGGTCTGAAGCTGGAAGACAGAGAGACTGTCATCAAAGAACTGAAGAAATCGCTCAAAATCAAGGTGAGCTCATCCGTGGGCCGTTCCCTAATCTGCCTTTCCTGTTGGCCAGTGCAGAGCCCTGTACCCTTGGGGCCTGCCCTTCTCCGCCTGGGCAATGGACAGCTGCCCGCCTGAGTTGCTCTTACGTCCTGGAGTGCTGCCTGCGGAGCCGTTAGCCCTTTGGATCGGTTTCCCCAGTGACCACAAGGCCATTTGGGGGGACGCGAGCTGCCCATGTAGCAGAGGCCTGTGGCATCAGCCATAAGGGACTCGCCAGTCCTTCCCCCAGGTGGCTGGTCCGGGTACGCCTAGCCTGATCCCCGGAGCCAGTAAGGACATGGGGGCGTGTGCCAGCTCTCGGCTGCCGTGGGGCGGGGGCGGGCACTCCTGGGCACCAGACCATGCTGTCCATCCCCAGGGGCCTGGAGCACTTTGCTTTCTCCCCTGCTGCTCCAGGGTGAGGAGCTGAGCGAAGCAAACGTGCGCCTCAGTCTCTTGGAGAAGAAGCTTGACAGCGCGTCCAAGGACGCGGATGACCGGGTGGAGAAGATCCAAACCAAGCTGGACGAGACCCAGGCTCTGCTCAAAAAGAAGGAGAAGTGAGTGGGGGTTTCCCAGCCTCCCGGGGGACTCGGGATGGTCTAGGCCAGTGGAGAGCGCCTGTGCAGAAGGGGTAGCAGTGATAGCCGCTTGCCGTGGTTTCCAGGGCTGTTCTGGAGCTTAGGGGTGGCTGGGCCCAGACGTTAACCCGGGGCAGCTAGTGGCTGACGTGAGGCAGGTTTGGGCCGGGCAGAGAGGGCACGTCTCCGAATAGGCTGCAGTCCGGCTGCGTTCTGGGACATGCCGGGCGTTTGTATCTCACACCATTGCCAGAGCCGGGTAACGGCTTGGCTGTATCCCAACGACCGGCGCTGGTGCGGTGTGAACTCCCAGGGAGAGAGCAATGGGTCGGCCTGATGGAGCTAGAACCGAGATCAAGCGAAAGGGACGAAGGGCTGATTGTCCGTGAGATCTTAGCCTGCAGGACAGCCTAGCCTCCCGGGGAAATGGGTGGAGGCCCCATCTCTTGAGTGAAAAGCCCTGAGGTGGCTGGGGAGCGAATGGATGGGGGCGGGGGGGAAAGGGGGTGCTGGAAGTTACCGAAACGGATGAGATCCTGCAAAGCCTGCTGGGTAGAGGCGGGGAATTCTGCCAGCTGAGCTGTGGGTGTCTCGTTTCCCGGGGGAGTCTCTCATTTGGCTGGTGACTGGCGTCTCCCCATGCAGGGAGTTTGAGGAGACCATGGATGCTCTTCAGGCTGATATTGACCAGCTGGAGTCGGAGAAGATGGAGCTGAAGCAGCGTTTGAGCAGCCAGTCCAAGCGCACCGTCGAGGGGCTGCGTGGGTCCCCGGCATCCGGAATCGCCTCCATCGTCTCGGGCATTGCAGGAGGTGAGCGATCCGGCCGTGCCCCCTCCCTAGCATCCGGGGCTGTTCCTGCAGCCTCGCTGCCAAGGAGACCTGGGGCAGTGGGACCTCAAGGGACCTGTCTGCCTCACCGGCTCCCTCCCAGAGGCAGAGCAGTGCTGGGTGGATGGGTCCCGGCGTGAGCAATGCTCTAACCCGAGGTAGAGAGGGGCAGGGGCCGTCCAGCTCACTCACTTCTGAGCACCAGGCTGCCTCCCCAGACGCCTGGAGCCGGTCGTGCGCGTGGTGCCCAGCCGGCCGCAGGCTGGAAGGCCCGAGCTCGATGTCCAGGCATCTGTGGATGAGCCGAGTGACGTGTGTCGCCCCGGCGCTGCCTCCCTGCGCTCTGACCTCTCCATGCAGTGCTCCCCCCAGCTCCTGGATTCCTGCAAGGGCACACCTCCCCAGGGCACACCTCCCCAGCGTGCCTGGGCAGGGGGGGACGCTGCAGGGCTCTGGGCCACGTGGGGTGACGACTGGCTGGTGATTTCAGAGCCAGTCCCCTGGCAGGCTGCTGGAATCCCCTCTGCTCCGCCACACCTCTGCCTCCTTCCCCTTTGCTCTGCCATGGCTGGGGTGGCAGCTTCCCTCTAGGTGCCTATGGATCTAGAAGAGCCTCACCCAGCCCTTGTACTGTCCCTCGGCGCTGCCCCGGCAGAGCCCCGTGGGGGACACAGGCCTGGCTTGTGTCCGGTGCTCCCGAGAGGCTGCGGTTCCCTGTGCTCTCCTTCCCTGCTGCTGGGCTCGGCTAGGGCAGCTCTCCATGGCAGGAGGCGAGGGTTAGTTTGCTCCTTTCCGCACACACTCTGCTGGAGTTCAGCCCCAGGGGAGGGGCGGGCGGCCGAGGCCCCCAGCCTGAGGTGCTGAGCTGCGTAGGGTCCGGCCGTTTCTCCACTCGGCCTGAGCGGCCCGGGACTGGCCTGCCCGGGCTGAAGGCAGGAGCGCGGCAGGGCCTAGCAAGGGCCGTTAAAGGTAGAGCCTGAGCCATGCGATTCCCCGTTCTCAGCTGCCCGCGTTTCACAATGGTGGCCCAGCCCCGAGGCCCCTGGGACTAGCCGAGGGGCTGTCCAGCAGCTAGTGCTCCCTGGAGCCCAGAGGCGATTGGTTAGTGGGTCGGACTCCTGATCCCACTGGCGTCTCTACGGAGGGGTAGCGTCCGGTGCTGACGCTAGCGTGGACATGGAGCATGCTGCTGGCCACTGGTGTCTCCTGGCGCGCCACCCTGGGTGTGATTGTCCGTGAAGTGCCTCTGCCTGGCGGTAGTGGCTCTGATCCCTGGATTTCAGCCTGTTTTCTTCCCGAGCTGCAGTAGCCGTTGGTCTGCGCTGAGTGTCTGGTGAGAGTGGGAAAGGCGGGGGCGCCACTCGGCGCTGGTGCCACTCGGCGCTGGTACCACTCGGCGCTGGTACCACTCGGCGCTGGTACCACTCGGCGCTGGTACCACTCGGCGGTGCAGAAGCCCTTGTCATCTTCAGAACGCTGCCCCAGTCCCCGCTGAGCAGTGCTTGGCCAGGGAGGGGGGGTCCCCGGTTTGCAGCAGGGAGCCGAGGGACAGGACAGCAAAGGGACTTTTCCAAGGCCCCAGAGTGAGTCGGTGGCAGAGCTGGGAAAGGAGCGTCCCGTGTCCCACTTCCTTGCGCTCATGGCTCTGACTCACTTCTCTTGAATTGCCGGCGCTCTGGCATCTTTCCTTCTCTGGCCAGAGCTGCATCCCAGCCTTGCTCCTCCGCTTTTAATTCTGCCTCTCCTTGTCTCTCCTGTGCTTTCCTCCCCTCCTGGCACTCCAGAGGACCAGCAGAGAGGTACAGTATCCTGCTCCAGCCTGCCAACTCTCCTAGTCTCGGCAGTGCATGCGAGCAAGGGCTTCTGAGGCTTTGGGGATCCGAGGTGGAGTGGGAGGCTGGATCCTACTCCAGTGCTGCTGTTTTAACTGCTATGAAGCCATGTGGCTCGCTGGCCAGAGCGTCCTGCAGCTAGCCCAGTGTCCGAGAGGGGCAGGAAACAGCTGGGGAGCAGGGGAGATGGATCCACAAAGGTGCCCGGAGCTGGTTCCGCCGGGGGAAATGCAGGGCCCCTCTCCGCTCAGCGCCAGGCTCTGTTCTGCAGGGGTGGGATCCTGGCCTGGGACGGGTGTTGTCAGGGTGCTGGGTATCTGCATGGGTTTGCCCCCAGGGCACTGCCCCAGGGCTCTCCGTCTCCGGCTGTGTGACTGATGGCTCTGTGCCCCGGCCGGGGCGTACGTACGGGCCGTTCCTGCTGCTGCTCCTTGGCACGGCCCCCCTCAGCCTGCGGCCTGACCCCTGCTGGCCAGCTCCGCAGTCTCCTTTGACCCTTGCTGTTCTCACCCCTTTGCAGGTGTCGGCGCTGGCCAGGTGCTGGTGGGTGGCTCAGGGCCTGTCCAGGTGAAGGACTCGCCTCTTCTCCTCCAACAGATCGATGCCATGCGGCTGGCCATTGAGCACCTCAAAATCGAGAACAACCGGCTCAAGGTGAGGGGTCTCTCTGCAGGCATCTCTCGGGGTGTGCACCGCTGGGCTGCACACGCCCCGACTGGCTGCCGGGACTCCCCCATTGCTCTCCCGGGGGAAGCAGGGAAGGGCAGTACGCCTGGTCAGAGGAAGGGGATTCCAGACGGACTGGAGCTGGGATGGTTTAGTTTGGAGCTGTAGTGAGACTCTAGAGGAGACTGGCTGACTGGGCTCCTGTTTAGAGGAGCAAAGGGCCATTGGTGGAATGCAAAGGAAATGTACCGTTAACCTGTGGACCTCCCTGCTGCAGGGCATTACTGAAGCAAATAGCGAACGTCAGACCCCTCTGCTCTCTGAGGGGCATTTGCAGACCCGCTCGCAAGGATAAAATGCCAGGGGCTCCCATGCCTCAGGCTGCTGTTCCTTCCCCCTTCCCCGGCCCCTCCCCACCGGGTTCCAGGGCACGGTGCTGTGCATTGGGGGAGGGGTCCCTCCTTCCTCTGTGCCATTCAGCACGGCGGCGACACCAGGCCAGCCGTCCCCCGCGCCAGGACTCCAGGCGCTGTTCTGCGAGGACAGCTCCTGGTCTCCTTTGCTGGAACTGCTGGGGTGTGGAACGAAGAGCCGCTTCTCAGGGTGGGTCCCTGCTCCCCTGGGCTCGTGCCGTTTGCACTGGGGTGAGTGGGAGGGAGGGTCTTGACTCCCCCAGACGAGAGGGGAGCTGCGCGGCGCGGCTGGGTATCCCTGGGGAAGTAACTGGCTCCCCGTTTGCCTGGTTCTCCTGTGGCTGGCCGGGGGAGAGGTGCCCATTGGAGAATGGGCCGGGCTGGGGCTGGGGCGGAGCCGTGGGCTACTCGTGTTGCTTCGTTCTCAGGGAGCCCAGATGAAGACGGAGCTGGCAGTGCTGCCCCCTCTGCATGTCCCGAAGCTCTCGCTGCCCAAGGATCGGCAGGGAGAGGAGGTGGCCTCGGGCACCCTGTACAGGAAGACGAGCCAGCTGCTGCAGACCCTCTACCAGATGAGCGCCAACGCCAAGGTGGTGGACGTCACGCGCAGGAGCTCGGGTACGTCCTGCACACACGGCTCCTTGGCGCGGCGCCAGGGACAGCTTGGCCCAGGCCTGCTACTGGAGGTAACAGGTTCCGCGCCAGGGCTGAGCCAGCAGAGGTCGGGTGGGCCCTTCTCGGACGGGCTGTGTGCTCTCCTCTCGGCCCATGCCCAGGACAGAAGTGTGGGGTCGAAGGTCACGCTGTAACCGGCCAGGGACTTGTCCTCTCCTGGGGGTGGCTGCTGTCTCTGGGGCGTAGCCCAGGCTGTCCCGTTGTGGTGTTTACAAAGCCCCTGCTGGTCATGCTGCAGTCCATGACCCCCCCGCCTCGCTCAGACGGCTCCCCGGGGGTGACAGCGCTGGGGAACAGGACAAGCCGACGTTTGGGAAGCAGGCTGGAGATTTTTGCTTGTTACTTTCCCCCTGTAAAGGTTTTGTTTTCTCTGGAGCTGGCTGGGGCTGTGTTGCTGCAGTTACCGATTCCCGGGCAGCCCAGTGCCCCTCGCTGTGGTGTATCCGCGCTCGGTATCCTGGGGACAGACCCCTGAGACCCCGCCATGGGGAGCCGGAACCTGCCGGAGGTGCTTGGCTGTGCAGCCCACCGTGGTGCGCCTAGTGGGGCTGGCCATTTCCTGCCTCCCCTGGCGAAAGGTGCCCCCCCAGTGACTCCTCCCAGGGCTTGCTGGGCACCCCGGCCTCCCTTGTGCTCCCTGGCAGTGTACGCCCCGGAGGCAGAGCGAGGTGCCATGCCTGAGGGGTGTGGGGTTTTCCTCACCAGGTTCCCTTCCATAGGGCTCAGAACTGCCTCATGAACGCCCCCGGGACACTGCTCAGCCCCCGCCCGCCGGCTCCCCCTCCTGCCCAGGGGACGGGCCGAGCTGCTGGCTGGGCAGCGTTGGTTCTGTGGCAGGAGCTCAGCTCCCCGGGGCTGCGGGACCCTGGCCTAGGGATCTGGGAGCTGTGTGAGAGCGTCCTGCTGACCGGCCCTGTGCACACAGGGCCCCTCCTGGAGGACGGGGGAGCAGGGGCCTAGTTGCCCTGTTCCTGCTGCTTTCAACGGGCCTCCGGGAGGGAACCTCCCTGCGGGGTCGTGTTTCTCATTCGATAACCCGGATCCAGGATTCTCCAGTGTGCCCCGTCAGTGCTGGGTGGTGGGATTCCTGGCTGTGCAGGGTGCTTGGGGCCAAGGTCACTGTCAGACCCCGGCTCGGGGCAGTTCCTCCCCCCTCGGCACCCTCTCTGCGGGGAGCCCCCTTACCGGGTCTCTTCCCCCCAGCAGGCAGCCCGGCCGCCCAGCTGCTGGAGCAGACAGCCCGCCTGAAATCCCTGAGCAGCACCATCGACAAGCTGAAGGTAAATGCAGCAGCTGCCCGTGAGCCGTCGGGGTCTCTGCAAACGCCCCACGGCCCCGTCCGGCAGCGAGTGGGCGGCAGGAGCCCCAGTGCTTCCAGGAGAGCAACTCACTGCTGAGACCCTGCCATGGGCTGTGGGGGGCGCTCGTATGCACCTCCCTAATAGCGCTGCCGGTGCCCCTCACTCCTGACCTGCAGCCCCTGCTAGCCCAGCCCTGGGCTCCCCCCAGCTGTGCCGGTGCCCCTCACTCCTGACCCGCAGCCCCTGCTAGCCCAGCCCTGGGCTCCCCCCAGCTGTGCCGGTGCCCCTCACTCCCAACCTGCAGCCCCTGCTAGCCCAGCCCTGGGCTCCCCTCACAGCTCTGCCGGTGCCCCTCACTCCCGACCCGCAGCCCCTGCTAGCCCAGACCTGGGCTCCCCATCCCCCCACAGCTCTGCTGGTGCCCCTCACTCCCGACCCGCAGCCCCTGCTAGCCCAGCCCTGGGCTCCCCCCAGCTCTGCTGGTGCCCCTCACTCCCGACCTGCAGCCCCTGCTAGCCCAGCCCTGGGCTCCCCTCACAGCTCTGCGGGTGCCCCTCACTCCCGACCTGCAGCCCCCTGCTAGCCCAGCCCTGGGCTCCCCCCAGCTGTGCCGGTGCCCCTCACTCCCGACCTGCAGCCCCTGCTAGCCCAGCCCTGGGCTCCCCTCACAGCTCTGCCGGTGCCCCTCACTCCTGACCCGCAGCCCCTGCTAGCCCAGCCCTGGGCTCCCCCCAGCTGTGCCGGTGCCCCTCACTCCCAACCTGCAGCCCCCTGCTATCTAAGGGGAGACTGTTACACGTGGTGCTTGTTTGATGTGAACAAATATTTCCTTAGACCTGTGAATGAAGCGGCTACAGCCCGATAGCCACGTCTTCCGCCCCCCCCCCCCCCCCAAACATGTCCATGTGCTCTGTGCATGTGCTGCGGGGGGCAGAGAACTGGGCGAGGCTGGTTAGCCATCCCCCTCCTCCCACCCGTCCTGGATGATGGGGGAGCTGTTCTTGCCAGCTGGAGAGGCAGGGAGCTCCCGACCCCACCCCTGCGTGGCCTGCAGGGTGCACGTCTGGAGGGACGCTGCTGCCCTGCTCCTTTCCTCCCTTGCAGGATGAAGTGATGAAGGAGACGGTCCTGCAGCACCCCGGGGCCAATGTCCTCACCGACTTCGCCACCTTCCCATCCTTGGCCTTCCTCAAGGTGAGGCACGGCTCTCCTGGGAGCGTTACCCTGGGGCGACGGCCCTGGCAGCTGTCCTCGCCAAGCCCCAGAAGGGCCTGGCCACAGGAGCTCCCTTGCCACGACCTGGGGGATTCGGATTAGCAGGCTGGGGGAGCAGGTCGCTGTTCCTGGGGGGTAGCACACGCCATTCTCATGCGGCGTAGCTCTGGGCTGAATGGAGCCTCATGGGCCTGCTGGCGACCGGGCCCGGGGTGTGTGAAACCCCCCTCGGGCGCTGGGCCCTAGGAGATAAGGCAGTGTTACCCTCCCGGCACTCGGGAATGGGGGGGGATTTTATCAGCCTGAGTCCTGCTGCCCCTGACCCTCCGCTCTGCTCTTGCAGGCCAAAGAGGAGAAGAAGGACGACACCGTGTACGTTGGCAAAGTGACCTTCCCCTGCCAGCCTGGCCATGGCCAAGTGCACAAGCTCGTCCTGACGCCGGAGCAGCTGTGTGAGCTGCATGGCCGCCTCATCTCCTAAGGGACCCCCCCCCCCCCCCCCCACTAGAGACTGATGTTCCCTGCACAGCCCCCTCTCCCCAGCCCCTGGCTGAGTCTCTTCTCCAAGCCCCTCTTGCAGGGACTTGCTAGCCCGTGTGTGCAGCGGACCCCAGGGCGCTCCCCCCGCCTGGGGTGCTGGGTTCCAGCTGATGTAGCCACTCGCCCTGCTGAGGGGGAACCTTGGCATAACTGTGTGTTCGCGCCCGCCCGGATCTCAGGCTCCTCCCTGCCCTCCTGGGGCGTCTGAGAGCTGCCTCTCTCCTGGGGGGTGACTGAGTGTCAGGGGCCGGGCCTGCTTGCATACGTTACTCACCATGAAAACTCTAACACCCACCCCAGCAGCACCTTGTCCTAACGGCACCGACCTGGCCAGGGAGCTCAGCCCCTGGTAACCGCCCCCTGGGGAGGGGCTCTGGGGGGAGCACCACCTTTCTCCAGGTGGGATTTGAGTGGCAGGGATCCAGGGGCTGGCCTTGCACTGTAACCCCGCCTAGCTCAGAGAAACCCAGCCGGAGGTGCCCCCGTTCTGCCCTGCTTGGTGCTGAGGGGTTTGGGCTCCTGGCCAGGCCTCTAGCTCGTCACTGGATGGAGGGTTCGTGACCGAGGGAAAGGGAGCCCCTGGGGCTGTGCTGGGGCCCCTGCTCTGAACACTACAGACGCCCGCAGTGGGGTGAGTTCAGACCCCGTCACACCAGCTGCTGGTGTCAAACCTCTTCCCCTCAGGGGCTGACTGTCACATCAGTGCAGCCCCCCCCCCCCCCCGGGCCGGGAGCTGCGTCCCTCCCCCCCCCCCCCCGGGCCGGGAGCTGCGTTGTCATCCGTCCCGTCCCCCCCCCCCCGGGCCGGGAGCTGCGTTCCTCCCCCGCCCCCCCCCGGCCGGGAGCTGCGTCCCCCCCTCCCCCCCCCGGCCGGGAGCTGCGTTCCCCCATGGCTAGGGGGCGCGTGCGCGGAGGAGCTTTGGGTCTGTTGCTGCTGCACCATCCCCTCATGTAACCAGTTCTTAGCACTCCAGGGCTCTGGGAATGAATAAAGCTACAACCGTTAAACCCAGCTTGGTGCGGCGAGGTTATTCCCTGCTCCGCCCGCCTGGGCCGCAATTCCCAGGATCCCCCTGGTGCTGTGCTGCTGGCTGCCCGCTAGACTAGCTCATTCCTGAGCTGCTCGGCCTTAAAGGTGACGTGCAAAGGTGGCAAAAATGGGCATTGGCCTCTCTGGCAGCTTCGTGCTGAGGACGGAGGAGCTGGGAGTCAAGTTTCTTTTACATTAGAAACTTGCAGCCCATCTCTGGTCTAACAGGATTGTGACATCAGTGATTCAGAGACAACCTGGACGTGAAATCTTAAACACCATCACCGGCACTGACTCTGGTGGGTTGTGTTAACATTTGACTCAAACACCTGACAACCACTTGAGAAAAAAAAACTTCAGGTTAAACATTCCGCACCCCTGCCCTGCCAGGTGAGAGCCAAGAGCCTGAAATTCACTGGAACCTTCAGCAAAACCAGGTTTGACCTTTGTAAGGTCCAAACAATAGAAACCCATAACTTGTACAGCTGCCTTCATACGGGGGAGGGGGCAGAGACCCCTGTGCAGCTTCCCGGGTTACATTAGCCTCCCTGTGACCCTTGCGTGAAGCCTCCTAGCGCGGGGGCGCTGGTAGAGTTTGTTAGTCCTGTTTCCGCACCTTTGATCCTGCAACCGGCCAAGGCTTCGGCTTTGTGACCGACCCCGCATCTTCCCGACCCGCTCCCTCGCGCAGCCGGGTGTCCCCACGGAGCGTCTGCAGGGGCCTGGCCCTGCCCGGTTGCTGCCTTCACCCAGCGCCGCACCAGCCGCGGGCAGCTAAGCTGGGGCTGGAATCGCGATGAGCCCCGAGCACCTGCGCTGCGGCACAGATCCGATCGCAGCGGGCCCGGCTCCGCCCCGCCGGCCCTGCCCCGCCCGGCTCTGCCCGGTCCGGTACCGCCCCGCCCGGCTCTGCCCGGTCCGGCCCCGCCCCGCCCGGCTCTGCCCGGTCGACCGGCGTCCAAGCAGCGCCCGGCGCCGAGCCGAGCCTCTCAGCCCGCCGGGAGCCCCGCGCCGAGCCTGTGGGGTCTGGCTGGGCCCGGGCCGGGCTGCGCTGGGGGACTGGATGTCCCGGGGTCCCCCCCGCCCCCCCATTGTTCACACGGGCCGGCGGGTCCCCCCCCCGGCCGCGGGCCGGACCATGAGAGCGGCCGGGGGGGGGGGCGCAGACCCAGGGTCCCCCGGGGCCGGTTCCCAGCGTCTGGCGGGGGCTCGAATCGGGCCCCGCCCGGCGCCGCAAGCTCCGTCCCGGGAGGCCCAGGAGGCTCATGGCGCCCGCCGGGGGCGGGGCGTCGCCAGGCTCCGCCCCCGCGGCGGTTGAACGAGCTCTGGGCCGCGTGGAGAAAGGGCGGGGCCTACGCGGCCGTCACGGCGGGTGGACGCAGCTCCGCGCCTGCGCCCTCAGTCCGAGCCCAGCCCCAGGAACGCGGCCCCGCGCTCCATTGGTCCCACTCAACTGAGACAGGACGGGCTCTGAGGCTCTCGCTACCCCATTGGCGGATGAGGGAAAGGGGCGGGCCCTTAGGGCTCTCTGGCTACCCCATTGGCGGATGAGGGAAAGGGGCGGGCCCTTAGGGCTCTCTGGCTACCCCATTGGCGGATGAGGGAAAGGCGGGCTCTGCTTGGCGGAGAGGCCGGTTTCCGGTGGGTCTCTCAGCGGCCCCGTTGCGCGGGGAGGCAGCAGGATGGTGAGCGGCCTGCGGGGCCCATCCGAGCCCATCCGCCCCGCGGCGGGTCGGGGCGGCCTGGGGACACCCGCGGGGGGGACCCGGGGCGATGGGCGGAGATGAGGAGACCCGGGCGGGGGGAGGCGGGCTGGCCCGGGGGGGGGCGGGGGGGGGGCGGGCGCTGGCTCAGAGGGGGTGACCCGGCCCGGTCAGTGGGGGTGGGGAGGCGGCCTGGGGCAGGAGAGTTCGGCGGGGGGGTAACGGTGGGCCCGGCCCGGGGCGATCGGGGGGTGCTGGGTCGGGGGGGGGACGCGGCCCGGGGCGATCGGGGGGTGCTGGGTCGGGGGGGGACCCGGCCTGGGCCGGTCGGGGGGTGGGGACCCGGCCCGGGGGGGGGGGGGGCAGCCTGGGCCGGTCGGGGGGTGCTGGGTCGGGGGGGGGGGCCCGGCCTGGGCCGGTCGGGGGGTGCTGGGTCGGGGGGGGACCCGGCCCGCGCGCTCTCACGCTCCCTCCCGCAGGTGCTGCTGCACGTGCTGTTCGAGCACGCGGCGGGCTACGCGCTGTTCGCCGTGCGGGAGGTGGAGGAGATCAGCCTGCTGCTGCCCCAGGTGCGGAGCCCGCAGCCGCCACGTGCGCGGCCCCGGCCCCGGCCAATCGGGGTTAATCCTGCTCCCCGGCTCGGTCTCCTTAGCCCCCTGGGAGCTGGAGCCACCCGTCAGTTCCCCCTAACCGGGGCCGGTGGGCGCCGGCTCTGTCTGAATAGCCCCCGGGAGGCTTCAGGGTCTCCTTGGGCAGCCCCGTCCTGGGCTCCTCACCGAGTTAGGGGAACATTTGCTTCCTGAGCTGGCCTTGGTGCCTGGCACAGCGGGGGCTTCCCCATCTGGCCCTTCCAGCAGTGGGGGGAGGGAAGCCAGCTGAGATGGGTCCTTGCAGGGGGGCAGAGATGCGCTGTCCCATTGCCTCCTGCTGAAGCCAGGCGCCTGGAGGAGTGTAAGGCGGGGGGGCCGGGCCGGGCTCCATTAGGAAGGTGGGTTGCTCTGGGCTGCGCGTGAACCTCTGTTCTGTAAGGCCACTGACTTGGCTCCTGCTGAGTGCTGTGATGAACATCCTACATCTGTCAATCCACTGAAAGCGGTGATGTCACGCTGTGTCTGAGCACTCGGGGTGCCTGCTCTGCGCCGTCTCACGCTGCCAGCCAAGGGTGGGAGGTATTTGCAGCTACGCTGCTCCCAGTGTGCTTACAGGGAGCAGGTGATCAGAGCCAGGGCTGTCTCCCTTACAGCCAGGGAGACTTTAGGTCCCAGCATGGTGTCCCCGAGGTATCTCCGCAGCCTCTGGCTCTGACAGAGAAGCCGTGTGTGCTGGGGCCTGCAGCCTGTGCTTTAGCCGCATTACTCGTGGGGGCTTTGTGCTCGGTCAGTATATGTGCTGCTGGGCCCCAGGCTGGCCCACCTGCGGGGTTGGGGTCCCAGGTTGCCCTGTGTGAGACTCACCCGCTTCCCTGTGGCCCATTCCAGGTGGAGGAGAGCATCCTGAACATTGGCAAGTTCCACAGCATTGTCAGACTGGTGGCCTTCTCCCCATTCAGATCTGCCCAGAGTGCCTTGGAGAATGTCAATGCCATCTCGGAAGGTGAGGCTGGGCTGGCGGCTGGTGCCCTTTGGGCCTGCAGTGGCCTTGGAGACATGCTGCCCCCTTTGCTCCCATTGGTGCCCTGTAGCTGCACAGCCCATTCACTTCTCCCTCTTCCTGGGGCAGGGATTCTCCATGAGGACCTCAGGCTGCTCCTGGAGACCAACCTGCCGGCCAAGAAGAAGAAAGCGTTGCTGGGAGTCAGCGATGCCAAGATTGGGGCTGCCGTGCAAGAGGAGCTGGGTTACCAGTGCCAGACTGGAGGGGTCGTGGCAGAGATCACACGAGGTGAGAAGAGACGGGGGTTCTAGTGAGGCGTGGAGATGCTAGCAGGCCCCCTGGGGTGGGGGGTCTGTCCTCCAGTCCCTGCAGGTGTGTGGGGTGTCCCTATTTGTGTAGGAGGTGAGGTGCTGGGAGATTAACGGGACCCCAGTGCTCACTCCAGGCTGCCCTCACTCCTTGGCTTGTCCCGGGGGGAGGGCAGGCAGCGCTGGGAGGGGCTCAGTGCTCACCAGACATGCTGTGTCCGCAGGGATCCGCCTGCACTTCCACACCCTGGTGAAGGGCCTCACTGCCCAGTCAGCCTCCAAGGCGCAGCTGGGCCTGGGGCACAGCTACTCCCGAGCCAAAGTGAAATTCAACGTCAACAGAGTTGACAACATGATCATCCAGTCCATCAGCCTCCTGGACCAGCTGGACAAGGACATCAACACCTTCTCCATGCGCGTCAGGTGAGGGCTCTCTGAGCGGCCCAGCCTGTGGGCAGAGAGCGCTTCTGCCCGGGACTGCACCGGGGGCTGGCGGGTTAGCGTGGAGCCCGCGCATCGTCCCCTCCCCGTGCTTACCGCAGGCAGCGCGACTCCCAGCGCTGACTGCATAGAAAGGGGAGGGAGAGCATCTGCCCTGCGTACACCCCAGCCAGGGAGCCTGTGACCTAGGCTGTCTTGTTAGCAGGGAGACATGTCTTCTGCGGGGGAAGGGTGGGCTGGGAGGAGAGGGCGGGTCCGTGGGCTCCCATCCCTGACTGCTCCCCTCTGGCCTCCCGCAGAGAGTGGTACGGGTACCACTTCCCGGAGCTCATCAAGATTGTGAGTGACAACTACACCTACTGCCGCCTGGCCAAGTGCATCGGGAACCGCAAGGAGCTGAGCGAGGAGAGTCTGGAGGGGCTGGAGGAGATCGTGATGGACAGCGCCAAGGCCCAGGCCATTCTGGACGCCTCTCGTTCATCCATGGGTTAGCGGCACTTCTAAACCATCGGGGGGGGGGGGTGGCGGTCTCCGGTGCACTGGGGTCTAAGGGCTCATGGGATGCGGGGGAGGGGCAGGTCAGTAGTGCTGACGCGGGGGGGTCTGAGGGCTCATGGGATGCGGGGAAGGGCAGGTCAGTAGTGCTGACGCGGGGGGGTCTAAGGGCTCATGGGATGCGGGGAGGGGCAGGTCAGTAGTGCTGACGTGGGGGTCTAAGGGCTCATGGGATGCGGGGGAGGGGCAGGTCAGTAGTGCTGACGTGGGGGGGTCTAAGGGCTCATGGGATGCGGGGGAGGGGCAGGTCAGTAGTGCTGACCAGGGGGGTCTAAGGGCTCATGGGATGCGGGGGAGGGGCAGGTCAGTAGTGCTGACGCGGGGGGTCTAAGGGCTCATGGGATGCGGGGGAGGGGCAGGTCAGTAGTGCTGACGCGGGGGTCTAAGGGCTCATGGGATGCGGGGGAGGGGCAGGTCAGTAGTGCTGACGTGGGGGGGTCTAAGGGCTCATGGGATGCGGGGAAGGGCAGGTCAGTAGTGCTGACCAGGGGGGTCTAAGGGCTCATGGGATGCGGGGGAGGGGCAGGTCAGTAGTGCTGACGTGGGGGTCTATGGGCTCATGGGATGCGGGGGAGGGGCAGGTCAGTAGTGCTGACGTGGGGGTCTAAGGGCTCATGGGATGCGGGGGAGGGGCAGGTCAGTAGTGCTGACGCGGGGGGTCTAAGGGCTCATGGGATGCGGGGGAGGGGCAGGTCAGTAGTGCTGACGCGGGGGGGTCTAAGGGCTCATGGGATGCGGGGGAGGGGCAGGTCAGTAGTGCTGACGCGGGGGTCTAAGGGCTCATGATGGCTCTGGTTTGCCGGGGGGGGGGGCACGGGCACGGCTGCTCTGGGCTCCCCGTATCATCTGACCTGTTCCTTCTTGATTAGGACATACACTGACCAGAGGCTGATGGGGAGGAATTCCCTCCCCACCCCAATAGGCTAGTACTGGCGCCTGTTCATGGGGAGGCTCAGGACTCTGACCTGCTGCTTCTCTTGGGGGTGGCAGTTCCTGGGTTGCAGCGCCCCCCAGGGGTCGCCCTGGCCTAGTGGCAGTTCTTGTAGGGCGCTGACATCTGCTCTCTGCAGGGATGGATATCTCCCCCATTGACCTCATCAACATTGAAAGCTTCTCCAGCCGGGTGATCTCGCTGTCCGAGTACCGCAAGGGGCTGCAGGAGTATCTCCGCTCCAAGATGAGCCAGGTGGCTCCCAGTCTCTCTGCCCTCATCGGGGAAGTGGTGAGTGCCCTCGGGCTGGGGCAGGGGTGATCCGGGCTCTCCCAGGCCACAGAAATGATGTTCTAGTGCAAATCTGTCAATCCACTGAGCTCTGTGCTGAGACGCGGTCACTGCTGATCCGTGCCCTGGGGAGCCTGCCCATACTAGCGGACGGGCCCAAACCAGCCGCCAAGGGCTGTGCGGGTGGCACAGAACGCAGCATTGCATGCCGGGCCTGTACTCTAAGCAGCTGGATTGGAGAGCCCCAGCTCTCTCACCACCCTGCTTGTCTCCTTTACTTCTCTGCAGGTGGGCGCCCGTCTGATCTCCCACGCCGGCAGCCTGACAAACCTGGCCAAGTACCCGGCCTCAACGGTGCAGATCCTGGGGGCAGAGAAGGCCCTCTTCAGGTACAGCTGCAGGGTGGTCGTGGTGATGGCAGGCTCCTGGGCCGCTGGGCTTGAGACGCTGGCCAGACACGGCTGCGTGCGTCAGTGCTAAACCAGCCCCAGTCTCTGAGCGACCACCGAGGCTTTTCCTTCGCTTTGCTGAACTGTTGGGTGCCTGTTTCTGGGTCTGTCAAGGGAACCCATGCCGCAGGTTAGCTATTCTGATCCCGGGGGGGAGTGACGGGCAGAGGCTGGTAGACACTAGTGCCAGCCAGGCAGGGCTAGCTGGGATGTGACCAGTACCTGGCCTGGCTGTCACATGTAGCTGACTCCTGGGAAGGAGAAGGGGCCAGGCAGCTTCCGCTGTGCAGCTGGGGTATTGGGTATTGGTGGACCGCCAGCTGCCGTCTGGTCACAGGGAGAGCTGCTCTCCTCCCTTCCTGTCGTCTGCCAGCCTGTGTGAGGAGGGGTGCGACACCGTCTGGCCTAGCTAGTGTGTTAGCCGCGGTTCTGCTGCTTTGTGGGGGTGCAGGAAGGAGCAGAGCGGGGTGCTGGCCTTCAGACCGGCAGTATGGCTGCAGCCACCTGGGTGTGTTCATTCCCCTGAGCGCTGGCTGGTCTGTTGCACTGTACCAGGCCAAGCAGGTTGGGTTGGGTTGGCAGTGTCTGGCCAGAGGCCGCTCTGAGCGGTCAGTCACCAGCCCCAGCAGGGTCAGGGCTGCGGAGCGACCTTCCCTCCCATACTTGTTCCAGGGCCTTGAAGACTCATGGCAACACTCCGAAGTACGGGCTGATATTCCACTCCACCTTCATCGGGCGAGCGGCGACCCGCAACAAGGGGCGCATCTCCCGCTACCTGGCCAACAAGTGCACCATCGCCTCCAGGATAGACTGCTTCTCAGGTGCCGCTTTCCCCCGAGCCCAGCTGGGCTCGGGACCTGCCTGGGCACTGCCGCTCCCGGTGGCACGAGACCCTGAGCTGGGGGCCCGTGGAGTGTCAGTCACCAAACCCCAGCGGCTTCTGCAATGATGGGAATATTTTTCGTCAACAGCATTTCACGTAGTGAATGGTGACACCTGTTTTCTGAGCAAAGCCGGCTCTAGGGCTGGGAAACGGGGGGCAGGGATGGGCCCTGTGGCTGGGGGTTGATGGGGAGTGGGCAGCCCCCTGTGAATGGGGTGGGTGGGCTCTGCTGTAGCTAGCAGCCGGTCGTTCACACTGCCACCTCCCTGCAGATGTCCCGACGAGCGTCTTTGGGGACAAGCTCCGAGAGCAGGTGGAGGAGCGCCTGGCCTTCTACGAGACAGGAGACCCTCCCCGCAAGAATCTGGATGTCATGAAGGAGGCCATGGTGGAGGTGAGGGGGCCGGGAGGGGGCCTGAGGCGCTACAGGACTCCTGGGTGGGTGTCGGACGTGATGTGAAATTTCCTGCCTGACTAACCGCTGGAGGCAAAAACTGATTTAATGAGGCTGATCCGACACCTGGGGGGTGGGGAGCCCGGCCTGCCCGGCACGACGGTCTGTGTTGTCAGTGCTGATGGAGCCTCCCTTTGCCAGGCTACTGAGGTGGCTGCCGGAATCAAGAAGAAAGAGAAGAAGAAAGAGAAGAAGCGGGAGAAGAGGCGGCTGGAAGCCTTGGCAGTCGCAGCAGCTGCTGAGGAAGCAGAGAACTCGGTGCTGGAAACAACCATGGAGGTGGAGGTAAAGAAGATGTCCTAGGCCCTAGGCTGGCTGCTGGGGAGGAGGGGAGCTGAAAGGGCAGCCCTGGACCTGGCATTTCCATCACGGCTTGTGTGATGCAGACAGGTCCTGTCCAGAGTCAGAGGAGGGGGCTCGGGTGCAGACTGAGGGGCACGTCCACCGCCTGCCTAGGGAGCTCAGAACGATGCAGTTTCCTGACTCAGTTCTGCTCCTGCAAATAGCAGCAAAAGGCAGCGGCTGGGGACCGAGGCGGCTGGCTCTGGGGATTGCTGAGTGGTGCAGAGGGGCCTGGGTCTCGGCTCCACTGAGTGTCAGTCGGCTGGGCAATGCCTCTGGTTACGTGCTCCTGGCCTGCATGCTTTCATCAGTGCAGTGGCTAACGGGTTAGTGCGCGTAACGACTCTGCAGAGCGTTCACCTCTCGGTGGGAATATAGCGCCTACATCTTGGAGTTATTGTTCCCAGCTGCCTGCAGACTCAGGCTGACGCCCCTGTTAGGGACACGAGAGAATGCTGCTGGAGCCCCTGGGTGGAGCTGCTCTCCCAGCTGCTGCTGTCCATGTTGGGCTGTGGCTCTGGGGATCTGGCCTAGAAAACCACATGTCCAGGCAGCGGAGGCATCCGCCAATGCCAGCCTCTCCCGAGCGTTGCCCTCTAGCCCAGGTAATGCCTGAGCTGCTCCGCAGGGCCCTCCGGCACCAGCAGAGCATGGGCCTGTGAGCACCGGCCGTGCTCCGCTACACCCCAGGGGGTTCAAAGGGCCCCTCTAACCGCCACTCTCT
This sequence comes from Chelydra serpentina, assembly GCA_037349315.1. Lineage (NCBI taxonomy): Eukaryota > Metazoa > Chordata > Testudines > Chelydridae > Chelydra > Chelydra serpentina. The sequence continues at coordinate 323,302 of JBAIAC010000258.1, read as the reverse complement.
GCTTCAGGAAAACGAGCCGGAGCCCAAGAAGAAGAAGAAGAAGAAGAAGCAGCAGGAGACCTCGCTGGGGGAGAACGGGCTGGCAGAAGAGCCATTGCCCAAGAAGCAAAAGAAACTGGCCCAGGAAGAGCCCCCGCAGTCAGACAAGAAGAAGAAAAAGAAAAAGGTCAAAGAGGAGGATTAAGCCGGGGGGAGGTTGCCAGGTCTTGCTTGTGGGACGGCCGACACCAGCACCCGCAGACAGTGGCAGGACACTTGCCTTTCCCGGCTCTATAAACCTGTTGCTTGTCCAGCATTTCAAGGCAGCCGCGTGTCCGTGAATGGGGGCAGCCTGCATTAAATGCGGTTGGGTATCCGGCGTCTCACGGGAGTCTCGGCAGAACTTCTAGCGCTGTGGGCTCGCTCTGGCAGGGGCTCGCTCCGGCAGGGGCTCGATTCACGGCAGGTCGGGCTGAGCCTGGCCGAGACGGTTCTTCCTTGGAGCGTGCCTGGCCTGGGACCTTGGAGGCCGCACCTCTCTGGAGCTCCTCTGCCTGCTGTTCCGCGGCTGCAGCACAGAATGCGCCCATTGGACTTGTAATCTGTTGGCAGAGCAGCTGCCGCCCCTGCAGCTGAGTGCTGGGCCGGTATTTCTGTTCAAACCCTTGAGCTCCGTGTCCCTGCGGAAGCCGAGGGAAAGGACCGACCGCCTGGCCCTGCCTGTGACTGAAACAAACTTCCACTAACAATAAATGGCTCAAGATTTTCATGCCTCTCCTCTGTTTATTTTTAAGAGCAAGACTTCCCTTTGCTGCTGTACAACTCAGCGTGTGCCCTGGCTCAGCCCAGCCTCTGGCTGCCTGGCCTCTCGCTTCTCTCTGCTCTGCGGAGCAGAGGAAGGCAGTTGCTCAAGGCCAGAGGACTTTACATTCTTGGGTAAAGATTTCAAATGGAGCAGGTTGTGTCCAGTTGTCAGTCCCTTTGGGCTGCAGCGCTGAGCCCTTGGCATGGGCAGGACCCCAGCACTGGTGTGCGTGCCTGTACTGGTCTTTTTTTCCAGTCGTCATAGCTAAGCACCCCAGCACTGTACGTTTGCCTACGATAACCCTTGTATGCGCTCCCTGGGGTGACGGGTCAATTCACCTAGTCCTGGCTCTGCTGCCTGCCTGTGCTAGTTTACCCTCCCGGGCCCTTTACAACCCGTCCTAAAAACCAAGCAAGGGGGCGAGGATAAAATCTCAGTAGGATTTGGGGGATTCAAAGATGACCAGAAGCTGAACTGAGCAGTTCAGTTTTGCCCACGTTTTAAGTTGACAGCAGACAGGTCCCTTTGCTTAACTCTTCAGTTCTCCCCTGACCCCAGCGGTGCTCCCCCCAGAGCCAGGAGGGTAGAAGTCTAGGCCTGCCTTCTTCCTAGCAGGGGGGATGAGCGGGTGTTAATGGCTGTTGCACCCAGTTTGAGCTCTAGACAATTGCAAGATGGCCTTGAGGTTGGAGATGTGCTAACCAGCAGACGGGGGCGTCCTGCTTTCCCCGTTTTCTCCAACAGCGGGTTCTAGGCACTGCTGCCCCCTGAAATGGTGGAATTGATCAGAAGTGGCATCCAACAGTTACTGTGTTACAGACAAATGCCCTGGGGGTGGCCAGGTTTTCAGACACCTTTATCCCCTGCAATTGCTGGGGTCTCTGCCTGTCCCCCAGAACAGTCTAGTCACCTGAGAACCAATCTGAGCCTAGCTGAAATAGCTGGGTTCGGTAGTAGGGTGGCCAGGTACCATTTAAGGGTGTGAAAACAGGCGCACTGACTGGCTGATCTTATGGGCCCGTTTGGCTGTACCTGCTGCCAGGTATTCATAGATTTACAGCCGTTGTCACCGTCTGATCGATCCCCAGCTTGGGCCTGTAACTGCTGCTGTTCAGGTCACTGCACGCAACGATGGCGCAGCCAAGAGATGGGCCCGAGCGCTGAAGGGGGGTGGGGGGGGGGTCAGGCAGCAGTTGTGACTTGAGGCTCTGGGGCCACACGCAGCTTGTTTCAAGTCTTAGCTTTGAGCTAGGCCTGGGAGGGCTTTGACAAAATGCAGAGCAGCTGTTACCAGGGCTGCCGAGAGCCTCTGGGCAGCTGCCTGAGCTCTGCTCCCCCGAGGGAAGGCAGCACCGTGTGCCATGCCTAGCTGGCTCAGTGGGAAGGAAAGAGCCCTGGGTGGGGTGAGAGCAGGGAAGGGTCTGACTCTCCCTCCTGCTGTGAGAGCAGGGAAGGGTCTGACTCTCCCTCCTGCTGTGACTGGGGCCCCTGTGGGGGCAGAACGCTCCCCAGAGCTGTGGGGCAGGCATAGGCCACTGAGTCCACGCCAGCGAGGGGGCAGCTCCCCTCTGCCCCTGGCACTACTGGAGTGACCCTTTTACACTGAACAGCCTTGGGAGTGACACCCATTCTATGCCCCCACCCTGCTGGGCCGCTGCCAAAGAGGGAAGGGAGGAGGGGGTGCACTCCCCTAAGAACTGGCTATAAGCCCCCTCCTACATTCCAGGGAGTATCTCCCCCCATCTGGCACTAGGGTCTGCTCTGGGCTCCACCCCAGGCTCAGGTGCAGGGAGGGCCAGAGCAGAGATCAAACAGCACCCCCTCCTGGCAGAAACCCACTGCAAGAGATGTGGCCAGTGGGCTGCTTTATTGTGCAGGACAGAGACAGGCCTGTGCATGGGGACGCTCCCCCTTGAAGGCAATAAATTACCCAGCAGCTGGTGTCAAGCAGTGAGGCTTAGCAAGCAGGAGCCTGGGAGGAACAGCAGCCTCTGCGGGGCCTAGTCCGTCAGGGCTGCCATCACAGCCTCGGTGAAGTCAATAGACGTGGCGTAGCCGCCCATGTCTGCGGTGCGCACCTGCAAAGAGAGGGGTGGGGCCGGTTAGCATGGCACAGACACGGAGCCCTCTGGGCATTCGGCACCGTGCGCAGCTGCCAGCCGCCTTGCCCTGGGGCCAGGCCTTTCCAAACAGGACACGCTGAGCGCCAGGCTGAGGCACAGCAGGGCCCCGGCCAGCTCCAAGGGCTTTCCTGGCCGCAGCGCCGGGCTGTTCCTCGCTCCGTTTAGAAATAGCCCCTTAGCCTGTCAGCGTCCTGCCCAGCTGCAGAACCGCTCCCAGCAGTGTAGGGCCAGGCCAAGGCTAGGCCACCGGGGACGAGCAACCAGCGCCCCCGGCCAGACAGCTTGAAGGGCCCTGAAAGGGGGGATAAGGAGCCCTATCGTGACGGGAGGCGGGGACAGGGCCAGTGCAGCGTGAGGGCTGTGTCGGAGCCTGGCTCGCTGCTGCCGCAGGACACTGCCCGCAAGGGAAGAACACAGCCTGCTAATGACACGCTCAGAGGGGACAAAATGGGCAGGACCCGCGAACGCCTGAGAGGACAGAGCCATGAGCCCAGCACTTGAGCGCGAATAGACCATTAAGCTGGGCACGTGCAGGTAAACCCAGCGCCTCTGACGCCCGCCATGCTCCAGAACCCAGGAGGCCCCCAGGCCGTGTTCAGGTCGGCGTTTACAACACCTGCTCTTGGGGTGCCATGCTAGCCCCTGCCCCACCTTCTGCCGGGCAACTTCTCCTGGCAAGCGAGTGCTGTCTCCACCCAGGGTTCGGTCCTGTAACTGCCTCATGCAGGGAGCGTGGATTTCACACCCCGAGCTAGGGTGACCAGCTGTCCTGATTTTGGGGTCTTTCTCTCATATAGGCTCCTATTACCCCCCACCCCCGTCCCCATTTTTCACACTGGGAACCCTACAATCGGGGCAGGGAGGGGACATACCCCCAAGGGAGAAGCATGGGATTGGATGAAGGGGCCTGCTGAGGCTGAGCACTAGGAGTAACGCTTCCTGCCTGTGGGAGTGAGAAGAGCTACAAGCCTCATTGCTGGAGCCTGGAAACCTGACTGGCCAGAAACCCACTGGCCCTGGGCAGGAGGGGGGTGCCAGCCTCTGCTTGCTCCCTCTTATCCTACCTCACCCAGCTCCAGGCTCCAGCTTCCTGGCTGAGCTGCGCCCTGAGACCCTGCACTGAGGGGCTGGTACAAACGGTCACAAGGCCCATAGCGATCAGCCTGAGCTGCTCAGCAATACCCACCACCGCTGCCCGGGCTCCGTAGTAGGGGAAGCGCAGGGGCGGCGCAGGGGCTTCGTAGACTGACGTCCAGCGTCGTCAGACTACATAAAGTAACGGCGAGGGGAGGGGACCCCAGCAGCTAGGCTGAGGCAGGCAGTGGCTTGTACTGCCGACACCCCCTGCTTTGACTGACAGCAGCTCTGGTCCCAGTGTCTGAACAGGCGCATCATGCCCCCCACTGGGCCTGGAGCACAGGACACCTGGGTCCCTCTGGCTGATGCAGGCTCCCTGACATGGGGCAGACCATAGTGGGGATGTTGGGCTTCTCTCCTCATTGCTGCTGCTCCCAGCTGTCCACCCAACTCGGCCCTCTCAGCCTTCCTCTCCCATTGCCACTCACGCTCTCCCCTGCTCACTGCCATGCCATGCGCTTCCCTCCAGCCTCCCTGGGCTGGCTCCCTGAGGCAGAGATTTAGCCCCCACTGCTCCAGCCACCAGGAAAAAAGCTTGTGGGGCCAACCCCCACCCACACAGCCAGGGCAGGCCCGAGGGTGCCTCTTGCCAGGCCTAGGCCGTGCCCAGGAACGTTTGCTGGGGAGAGCCCCGCATGCAGGGCTAAGGCAGAGCTGGGCCTAGGACTCACAGAGACACGCAGCACCTGAGAAGAGGCAGGGAGGGAGGGAGGGGAGAGTTTGACAATTTATTCATGAGCCTTAGCACAAAGCCCAATAAATACATTCGGCACGTCCTGAAGGGTGCTCCCAGCCCGCAGGGCCTGAGAGAGGTGCATGCCAGGCCCAGAGCCGCCTTCCTAATCCATCACCTGCAGTCCCGCTGTTTGGCTCCTTCAGGCCAGACCCCACCCCGGCCCACCTGGAATTCTACCACCGAAGAGATCTTGGTCTCCTCCACCCTTCAGAGGCAGAGGCAGGATCAACATTTCAGAGGCACTCGTGGGTGTAAGTGTTCTCTGAGCACGACTGCCTGCGCAGGGAGGGGCTGGCGTGTCAGTGACACCCGTGCACACAAAGCAGCAAGCGCCTCGTTCACGCCACATTTGAAACGTGCGGCCCAGGAAGCACCTCCCGTCTGACGTGCGCACAGCCTGGCCCCTCTTCTTCCTTAGACAGGCCTGGCTAGAGCGGCTGTTCTGCTCTCGGGCAATGCGACAAGTCACTGCAGAGCCCCGCACTCTTCCGAACGCCCCTGCCTCTCCCAGGCGCGCCCCATTCCGAATGCAAGGGGATGGTCTGCCCAGCACAGACTGAGCTGCAGCGAAGGACGATGGGTGGCAGGGTGCACGACAGGCAGGACCATGCTAGTCATCGGGACTGCACTCTGCTCTGAAGCGCACCAGACGGGCATGCAAACTGGTCTGGAGCACAGCCCAGCACCAGCCCGAGGGAAGGGCCGGAGTGTCGTCAGGGAGGCTGGTTGGCAGGGAGGACATAACGAGCTGGAGCTACACACGGACCCCAAGGACTGTCTGCGTCAGCTGGAAAGGTCAACGCCAGCCTACCTGTGTGGGGCCACTGCTCTGGGAGGAGCGGGCTGGGCCTGCTGCCCTCGAGCTCCGCTCAGTGGCTACGACATTTCTTTCGGAGGCCAGCGTTGAATTTTATTGCTTACGGAGTGGGGAAAGCGTCCTCCCCCAATCTTCCCTTGGGAGGGGGTGAAGTTAGGAGGAGGACAGAGGGAGTTAAAAGCTCCCCCCTCTTACACACAGACACAGACACACACTTCCTACTTTCCATCTGTTCAGATTAACCGGGATGAAATTCTGCTTCGCTCCAAGCCAACACTAGACTTCATTTGCCACTTTGTGGACAGGGGTCTCCACCCTGGATGGCCCCAAGCTATGGCTAAGCCCCTCTGGAGTAGGCAGATGCTCCTGCAGCAGCAATCAGGGACCAGACGAGACAGCCCCGGTCAGCCACACTGTGGGGGGCCTTAGCTTAGGCTTAGTCCTGTCTCAGCTTCAAAGCTCTGTGCAAATGTGAACTAGCTGACCCTGAACTCCCGTGCAAGGTAGGGAGGTCAGCGCTATTCCTACTGCACAGAGGGGGAAGCTGAGACAGGAACTGGCTCGCCCCAGGCCGCACAATGAACCAGAGGGAGAGCCAGGCTCAGACCACGTCTCTTTCTGGTGACCATCGGACCATGATTGAGGTTGGTCACAGATAACTGGGCTGGGGGAGAGGCAAGTCCCTTCCCCGTTCGGGTTGCGGTTTCAGGCAGGCTGGCTCCAGCAGCCCAAGAGTGGGTGACATGATGCAGGTTCTTCCCTAGGGGTGGGAGCAGGGCGAGAAAGGTCCATTCGGTTTGCACACTAGAAATGGGTGCTGGAGACAGAGTGAAGTCCAAGGAACGCCCACACTCAGGTGGGGACCTAGACACCATAGTGTGGGTGCAGGTTGTCAGTCACAGACTTGATGAAGTCCGAGGTGGTGGAGTAACCGCCCATGTCCCGCGTCCGAACCTAAAGATCCAACACAGGGAGGGGGAGAAACAAAAAGGGAGAAATGTGGATGTGAACCCAGGGAAACGAACACAAGATGGGACAGGAAACATGGTGACAGCAAAGCAGCTTCCCCCAGCTCCTGATCCCCCTTCTCAACCCCACCCCCCACAAGCTCCCTCACAGCCCTGCTGCAAACTGGAGGAATAGATACTAAAGTGCGCCAAGCCCCCCACAGCCGGCAGGGACTAGCAGCCTCAGGTGTGGAGACAAGCAGCAAGCGAGACACTAAATTCAGCAACATCTACACACTGCGTCCCATTCTATGAACACGGACAGCTCAAACTAGTTGGCCGGCCTGGCTCAGTGGAAGCTTTGATAACCTGGCCATGGAGATGGCGAGACAGTGACCTCTGCCTGGGGATCTGATTTCTCCTGAGGAGAGTGAACTCTATCAAGAACTCCCCCGGGGAGAGGCCCAAACATCTCCACAGCCGTCACACAAAAGGGAATCTGTCTGGTACAGGTAAGAATGACACAGGCGTGAGTGCAACAAGGCCTGAGAATCAGTCTGCTATGGTGCAGTAAGTCCCCAAGCTACGCACTGCCAGTCCCGGGCTAAGGAATTCCCGTACACTGCGCTGCTTCCCCCTCACGGGGACAGGAGCCAGAGAGAAGTCCCAGCCAGCAGGCTCCAGAAACGAAGCAGATACTCCAGGAGCTCTGGACTAGGACAGGCAAGAGGTAAGCAGCAGTAAAGGGCTCAGAGCTGCCTGGTACTCACTTTACCGACTTTAATCACCCTCTTCACCGCATCGGAGATCACATTGGAGTGATATTCCAAGCTAGCAAAAAGAACGAACATTTCAGCTCAAGCCCTGTGTATGCCAATGGAATTCGCACCCATCCCCCGGCTTGCCCCCCCAGAGAGGCCAGCATCCCCCACCCGCGTGTAATGCAGCATGTGACACGTCCGAGAACAAGCACCTACTTGAGATGCCGCAGCATGTTGGCGGCGGAGAGCAGCATGGCAGTGGGATTGGCGATGTTCCTGCCCACGGCCTGGGCAAATGGATGGCGGGCACCCTGTGTGACGAGAACCACAATCAGACCCTGTTCTACACTGCCGCCACGGGGCGGGTGTGCATGGGGGGGTCCAGCCCCATCCTGGGAGGGGCGCTCTGGATCCGCCGGCCCCGTGGCAGGAGACAGGGAAGACAGAGGCTAGGGAACGAACAGAGCGGGGATGAGCAAGGGAAGTCACCCAAGTGGAACACAGAAGCCATGGCACAACTGGGTCACTTACCATCTCAAACACGGCGTACTCAGCACTGTAACTCTCCCCGGGAACCACGCCGGCGCCTCCCACCAAGCCAGCAGCCAGGTTATCAATTATGTTTCCATACAGGTTTGGCATGACCAGGACATCAAACTGGTGGGGGTTCTGCACCAGCTGCGCAGAGGGGAACAGAAGACGACGTGCATGAGACCCTCCACACCATTCCCTCCCCTGCTACAGATCAGCACGGGCTAGTGTACTCGGCAGCACTTCCGGGCACACCAGTGCTGATGGGGTCACCCAAAGGGGCAGATCTCACCAGACCCTAGACTGGTCAACTAGGGGCCCAAGCAAGGACATTCACAGATTAGCGCCTGGGCATTAAAAGGCAAACGATCTTCTTGGGACGCACCCAGGTTCGGCAGCCACACCGGGCTGAGAGGAGAACTGAGATGACAACGTAGCTGCCTCGAGAGTCCCCAGGACAGAAATGGGTGGCTGCTCCCGGAGCCTCAGCAGCCGAGGACCGACTGGCCCTGGGAATATTACTGAAATAAAGCCACCCACCCATACATCCCACCGACGGCTGAGATCCTACATGCTCTCAAAGAAAATCAGAAACCTGGCAAAATTGTCATTGAGAAGTACCAGCCTAGAAACCCTGGGTACCTCCAAGCTTTCCTGGGGGGACTGATGGTGAACCAGAGAATTTACTCATGTCAGAATCACTCTTGCAGGCAAGATGGGATTATCTGGAATGATTACCTAGGGGCTGATTACCAGAGGCACCTCCAGCTCCTGTCATCCTCAACTGGTGCAGCCCTGAAAGGAAGGCGCTACTTGTCCACGTGCCCTACACAGGACGTGATACAAAGTGACGTGACAGCACGGCTAACTGCATCCCTCTCACAGCATGTCCCGGACAGCATCCCCAGTGGCACCTGACCCTGCTGCCGATCATGCTAGGTTCTTTACCTGCATTGCTCACGTGGATTATCAGCACCAGAGGGTGCAGCATGGTGCACTCGGGGACAGGACTGCAAGCCATTCTCACCTGCATGCAGCAATTGTCAATGATCATGGTGTCGAATTCGATCTTGGGATACAATTCTGCCACCTCTTCACAGCACCGGAGGAAGAGCCCATCCCCCAGCTTCCTGAGGAAAGAGAGCGACAGGCATTCACTGTAAGGCCTACACCCAGGGCCCTGGGTGGCAGCTGCTGCGTACCCCAGAACTGCTCGACACCCCACGTGGGCCCCTGTGCTATCAGACCCGTCTCATCGCACTCACATGATGTTGGCTTTGTGCACTGCTGTGACCTTCGAACGCCCTTTCTTGGTGGCATAGTCAAAGGCGAATTTGGCGATGCGCTCAGACTTGTCCCGGGTGATGATCTTCAGGCACTCAATGACTCCCTTCACACTCTGAACATTGACGGAAACACGTTAGCGGCTCCGGCTGTGCTGGACCGGGTGCCACACAACCCCGCGCTCTGCCACAGCCGGCAGCGCACACCCAACAAGGAGATCCCACTCAGCCCTGCCAGCCCGCATGGCACTGGGCTGCAGCTATCACCCCTGGACTGACCCTGGGCTCAGGCTCCAAGGGGAGCGGAGTTTAACTCCCCATCTGATTCCTTTGGGGAAAGGAGAGGGAGAGACGTAGTGCATCCCCTCGAGCAAACACACGACACCATAGGGAGAGGCCCCTGAAGAACTCAAGACAGCCCATCTCCTCAGGGGTGGAATCGGCCCCAACTGTCTTTTCTCCAGGGCTCTGACCAGGCTAGTATGTCCCGCAAAGCACCACTTCTTCCTGGGAGACCATTCTCCAGCCAAACGCTGGCAGGAAGCTTCTCCCAGGCCCTGGCCTTTTTCCTTTGCTTGGAGTCACGCCACCACTCCTGGTTACAGCTCCCGACTCCACACTGCTCCCGCTTCCTCCTTGGGCTTCACACGCTTCCAGTACTTGTAGATAGTTCTAGCCCCCCTTGGCTGTCACACAGTCTACTCACAAGCATCTTCTCCTCTTCCGCCTGTCCCTCCAAACACCCACATCACACAGGGAGGCTCTTCCCCGCATCCCCACGCTCCTAGCACCACCACTCGAGAAGGGTCTGAGTCAAACTCTGCGAGCGCAAGGCCACAAGGGCAGGCGAACTCACCACGGTCTAATGCAGTGCCATCAGGGAAGTACCCGATACAAGGCCCGGAACTGGCTTCCTCGTAGGGCACAGAAAAGGATGGGGTGCAGGACAGAGCCTTCCCTACCTCATGTTCCAGAGAGCTGTACTCCCCCTCCGTCTGCTCCCGGATGATCACAAGATCCAAGTTGTTGTGTCGTGTTATATAACCAGGCAAACTCTTCACATGGACAACGTTGGCAAACAGGTCTAACTTGCGCCTGAGAGAGGAACATCAGGATCAGGAGAGTTCTTCCCACCTCCAGGCCAGTGAGAAATCCTGTCTGATGGTACAGACCCATCTTGATCAGAATTTTAAAGAGCGACTCTTCCATACAAGCCTAGCCCCTGTTGCTGGCCACTTGCTAATCCCATCCTGAACCCCACCTACCGACTGTTCCTAGGGGATCTCCAAGACACAGCAGGAAGCAGAGTCAACAGATCATGAGTAAGAAAACAATAAAGTGTCTGGCCAGTGAAAATTTTGCAGATGCCTTTTGTGCTCTGATAACCCATGAACTTCACCCCTGCCCTGGACTTAGTGCCTAAATACCATTCATAAATGAGGTGTCCAAAACACCCTGAATAGCTCATTTGCAGTAGGAGATTTCTTACTGACTTTTGTTGGCGTGCAGGGACTTTGAACATGCAAGACAGAAACATACCTGAGCCTCATGTCATAGGAGGCCAGTTCTCCTTTGTACTCCATGGGAGTGTGGATCTTTCCTGTAATGACAGAAATGTCAGCAGAATTGGTAAGAAAGTACATGTATACAATCAACTACCAGCTACTGTAAACCCTCGGAACCCCACAACATGGGACAAGACATGGGATAAAAGGGGATTTTGTTTCTACCCTTGCGTCAGGAGCTTACAGTGCTGCACAACATGTGAGAGCTCACTGGGTTCCGGCCCCTTGGTACCTCTGGGCCACATAGGTGATCCAGTCTCACAGCAGAATCTGAACTTATGCCCAGTCAGGATAACTTAGCAGCAGCCAGACTGGGTCAGACCAAATGCCCATTTAGCCCAGTGTCCTGTCTTCCGACAGTGGCCAATGCCAGGTGCCCCAGAGGGAATGAACAGAACAGGTGATCATCAAGTGATCCATCCCGTCGCTCATTCCCAGCTTCTGGCAAACAGAGGCTCGGGACACCATCCCTGTCCATCCTGGCTAATAGCCATTGCTGGACCTATCCTCCATGAATTTATATAGTTTTTTTTTGAACCCTGTTATATAGTCTTGGCCTTCACAACATCCTCTGGCAAAGAGTTCCACGGGATATTTAGAAGCTCAATCTATTTAACTCACTGAAGACAAGATTAAGAGGCAAATTGATCTCCATCTAGAAGTACTTCTACATGGAGAAGACATCAGATACTAGGGGGCTCTTTATCTAGCAAGCAAAGGCAGGATGGGGGGGAGGGATAGCTCAGTGGTTTGAGCATTGGCCTGCTAAACCCAGGGTTGTGAGTTCAATCCTTGAGGGGACCATTTAGGGATCTGGAGCAAAAATCTGTCAGGGGACAGTACTTGGTCCTGCTAAGGAAGGCAGGGGACTGGACTTGATGACCTTTCAAGGTCGTTCCAGTTCTAGGAGATTGGCATATCTCCATTTTTTATTTATTTTTTAACAAGGTCTAGTGCCTGGAAGTTGGAACTAAACAAATTCAAGCTGGAAATAAGATGCAATTTTTTAGCAGTCAGAGTAATTACCCTTTGGAACAGCTCACCAACGGATGTGGTAAATCCTCCATCACTTGAAGTCTTTACATAGAGATTGGCTGTCATTCTAAAAGGTTTGTGTTTGAATCTGAGCCCAGTAAGGTGCTCTATGTAAGAATCACTGGGTGAAGGTTTTTGCCCTGTATCATGAGTGAGTCAGGGTAATCATCATAATGGTCCCGTCGGGCCTTAAAAATCTAGGGCTCTAGGATGACATGCGACTAGGAGTGCTGGCTGGAGGAGACAAGACTACCCAGACTACTACAACTACTACCCAGCTATGGCAACTTCGGGGAAGAAGACTGAAATCCACAGGCACTTTAAGAGTCTGGCACAAATCCGGTGTCCCGACCGATAATCCCTCAGCCATCAGCAGGTTCTAACATTCCAAGCTGCAATACCCTTTGTAATGTTATGAGTATAATATAATATCTCATTGAAAGGTGACAGGGCCAGAAAGAGTTACTGAACTCACAGACTGACCTGACCCATGGCCGAACTGTAAAGACTGGTTAGGAAGAGATGTAAATGAATAGTGCTTTGAAATGCAGCCGGCATTGTTAGAGATAGAAGAGTAGATGCTTGCTCAGCACTTGTGATGTAAGCAAACAAGTCTGTGTCTATGGCTATAGCTTTGATTCAAAGCTCAAAAAAGGAATATTAACATTTAGGAAGATATTTGAGTGAAATAGTATTATTGTCTATGTCTCTTTGAAGGTTGTAATAACCTGTGTCTGAACTATGTAATGGATAAATTATCCTGTGCTAATTGCCATGATGTTTGGAAGAAGGACAGTTCAGCCTATTGTTTTCTCAGGCCAAATGGCTGCTGGAAAGGTATAAGAACCCTGGGACATGATCCTTCTCCATCTCAGATCTGCTTTGGGTTTCAAGAGGGGGAAACCCTGAGCCATAAGGATTGAGATCCCCAGTCACTGACTGGCGTCACCCTGAATATGGACATTAGACTATAACCTATGGACTATTTCTTAAAGGACTTTTGGCAACTACAAGCTCACCTCTGCTATGTGCCTGAACCTTGAGAATTGAATTCAAGTCTGTATGTATACTGATCTATTAACCAACTCTCTCCCTCTTTTCTTTTTTAATAAATTTTAGTTTAGTTAATAAGAATTGACTGGAAGCGTGTATTTGGGGTAATATCTAAGTTATTATTTGACCTGGATCTGGGGCTGATCCTTTGGGATTGGAAGAACCTTTTCTTATTATAGGATGAATTAAGATTTTCAGTAATCGTCATCATATCTGACAGTGTGTGTCTGGACGGAGGCCTGAGGCTGGGTACTTTAAGGGAACTGTGTTGTTTGGACTTCTGAGTAACCAGTGTGGTGCTATAAAAGCTGTTTTGTGCTGGCTTGGTGAATCTAAGTATTGGAATATCCACCAGCATTTGGGGTTTGTTTGCCCCGTTCTGTTTGCAGTTCACCCTGATTGAGTGACCTCAGCACCGTCACACCCTTGTATTAGATCTGTCAGCCCACATGGGCGACAGTTTGGACAGAAGATACTCTGCAGGATAAAGGGGCCCTGCACTGTATTAGCCACTGCTAAGTGCATTACGGCTGCTGAGTCTGCTTTACACAGACCTCGCACTGCCACAGCACATCTGGCATTAGGCAAAGTGCTTTGGGATCCTTGGTGAATGAAACACATCAGACCAGAGAACGCTAACAGCTGTTCTGCGGCTCCCCATCTTGACAAGCGACAGCAGTATGACTCCCCCCTTGTGTGGGGAGGCAGTAAGATTACCCTAGAAGCACCTCATCTACCTGCACCAAAGCATCACCCCCGGTGCCCCCTTTTTATTACTAAACGTGCCAATCACTTTCCATCCAAGGGTCAGAAAGGTCCTGAGACTCCCCAGCTGGTCCGATGATAAGTACCAGTCTCATTTTACAGATGAGAAACTGAGGCACAGAAGTTAAGTGAGTCTCTCCGGGTCACAGAGCAACTCAGTGACAGAGCTGGAGATAGAAATCAGGAAAACTGGCACCAGGTTTCCTTCTCAAATCGCCAGCCCACAAAAAGCCCGGCAGTCTGAGAGCTCCTCCAGGTTTGGAGGCTGGGGGAGATTCTGTCGCATGGAGTGGGCAAAGATCCATGTACACCTGACAGATGCCGTGAGGGAGCTGCCACCATCCCATACCTATAATGGCCACTTTACTCTCCTTCATAGAGTCGATAACCTCATCCAGTTTTGCCTCTGACGCCATGTTCTGCACTTCACTCAGGTGGTGCTCGTCAAACTCCACAGGGACGCCAGCAGCCTGCCCAATACAGACACAGATGTAAAGACGGGGCTTTGCTGGGTCACAGATCAGAGGCTGTTCATTAAATCACTTTATATGTATTGGCCACAATGAGCTTGGTGACTGGGTAGATCAAGAGATTGGGATACTGAGCCTTTCAAGTCTCTGGTTCCTTTCTGAGCACAGGCTGAGGATGGTGTGTATCGGGAGGAGGAGGGGACTGGATGGTGTTAGGGATTAGGAATGGGATCAGAGCCTCTGATCGCTAGGTCACGTATTCAATCCAGCTCCAGATTCGTAATGAAATGCTGTTGTTTTTTAACCGATTTACAAATCCTAGGCATGTAACTATCAGAGACACACAATCATCACAACACTGAACTTTGGTTTAGATAAACATTATACAGAAATATAAACAATGGGTCTCTCTAAGGGCATGGCTACACTTGCAGATGCAGAGCACTTTGAGTTAAAGCAGCCTTCAGAGAGCACAGTAGGGAAAGCGCACGGGCATGGCCACATTCGCAGCACTTGCAGCGGCATTGGGAGCGGTGCATTATGGGCAGCTATCTCAGCGTTCAAGTGGCTGCAACGTGCTTTTCAAATGTGGGGGGTGGGGTGGAGTGGGACAGGGAATGTGTTGTGTGTATGTGGGGGGAGAGTGGGTTTTTGGGGTGCTGAGAGTGTGTCAGCATGCTGTCTTGTAAGTTCTGCTGCCAACATCGAAAGGCATCGGTGCGTGCCCGACAAAGACCCAGCCCTTCCTTGTGCCCAGCTTTCCTGGCCAGTTAGCCGCCACGAGCTACGAACCCAAGCTACGTTCAGGACTGGTAACTATCCAGCAGCTGCAGAACATTTGATGTGCGCGTGTGTGTACAGGTATTAGGTTTTAGTTATTGGTTATAGATCAAATTGTTATCATAATAAACGTGGCATCTTGCCTTGTCCCCTGAAATGATCCTGTGTAGTTTTATCTGCATAACATTTTGGGGGTATATGTGGGAAGCTTGGCATGGTTGCTACCCATGTTGAACCTGTTCTGGGGAGAACAGGGGACATCTTCCAGGATTCTCAGTCTAGCACCCTTCCTCAGTACTAAAGAGAAGAAGTGAGTTGAGCTTCAATTAACTTACAGAAAAGGGTTTAAGAACTAAAATGGTTTTATCCACCCACAACAATGTGGGAGCAGGGGGAAGATAACAGTCCCGCCTGGATATGGCAGGAGCCACATACACAATTCAACTGCCTTGCAAGAGAACAACTGCCATGATGTCATTTCTCCATCTTCCCCTCAGTCTCAATGAGAAGTAAGTGGCTATTACCTTGAACACCTCTTTGACAGAATGCATGAGCTCCGGGCCAACCCCATCTCCAGGCAGCATGGTGACCTTGAACATCCCTTCATGTTTCTCTGTCTAGAACACAAAATAGAGAGGGGTTAATTCTCCTGCCACCATCCAACACAGTATCACTGAACAAGAGTGGGACAGCGCAGACCCTATTGGCAATACTGCACCCCCCTCTTCTGAGAGAGCAAGCCCAGTCAGAGGTGGCTCTCACACGCTACTGCCAGAAACAGCAAGACGAGAATTGTCATTCTCAAAATGTTGGGGGTCATCAATGCCTTTACCTACTTCTCTAGATCTCACAGGTATGCTCAGGGACAATCCCCTTGGTGGAGCTGGTACCAGGATTTGAGTCCTTACAACTTTCAAAGAGTGAATGGGAGCTGCTAAGACTCTCTCTGTTGGTCAGTGTCTCTGGGAAAC
Organism: Chelydra serpentina; assembly: GCA_037349315.1. Lineage (NCBI taxonomy): Eukaryota > Metazoa > Chordata > Testudines > Chelydridae > Chelydra > Chelydra serpentina. The sequence goes on along the minus strand of JBAIAC010000258.1, from coordinate 307,544 downwards.
ACCTGGCCTCTGATGCAGGAGAATACAGGAATCTTCCAGAAGAAACTGACCCAAGACTCACTGTAGCAACATTCAGTTCCCCCATGAAACTCTCTCTGATGGATTAAATCAGATAATACCTAATGCGCAGGGCAAAGCTTGCTACTTGAAAGTAGCACACAGAAGGTCAGAGGTTGCATGGTATTTGTTCCCTGTACCCAGGAGACAGCTTTACCTTTAATCTAAACCACATGACATTTACCCATATAAAAAATTAATGGGTGTCTTTATACAGTTACAGTTAATGTCACTCAACAGGCATCACAGCTAAAGAGTCAGAACAAGCACTTGAGATGGAGATTTTGCATAAACTTTTCCTCATCCCATGATGGAGAAAGAGACAAAGACTACTAGAGCACCCATATTTAATATAGGAGACCTTTAGTCCATCCGCTCCTGCATTGGCCAACACCTGTTGCTTTAAAGGAAGATGAAAAATCTTAGTACACCTGGCCAAATATCCCTTCCTAATAACGGTAGTAATCAGCTGATGCCCTGAAGCATGGAATTTTATTATTCCATTTCAGCACAAACGTCAATAGAATGGTCTTAGTTACAAACTTAGCCAGCCCTTTTAAAAATCTGACCTTAGTATTTGACCTTGACCCTATGTGTCTATAAATTATTTAACCATCTTTTTATTTGTTCTAAATGTACCTGTCATTAATATTCAGTGACCCATGAAACAAAGTAGGGGGAAAAAAAGCAAAAAAAAGCACTAACCAACTTCCACAAGAAGTGGCTACATTTGCAGATGATACAAAACTACTCGAGACAGTTAAGTCCCAGGCTGACTGCGAAGAACTACAAAAGGATCTCACAAAACTGGGTGACTGGACAATAAAATGGCAAATGAAATTTAATGTTGATAAATGCAAAGTAATGCACATTGGAAAACATAATCCTAACTATACATATACAATGATGGGGGTCTAAATTAGAATAATAGAATCTCAGGGTTGGAAGGGACCTCAGGAGGTCATCTAGTCCAACCCCCTGCTCAAAGCAGGACCACTCAAGAAAGAGATCTTGGAGTCATTGTGGATAGTTCTCTGAAATCATCCACTCAATGTGCAGCGGCAGTCAAAAAAACTAACAGAATGTTGGGAATCATCAAGAAAGGGATAGATAATAAGACAGAAAATATATTGCCTCTCTATAAATCCATGGTACGCCCACATCTTGAATACTGCGTGCAGATGTGGTCGCTCCATCTCAAAAAAAAGATATATTGGAATTAGAAAAGGTTCAGAAAAGAGCAACAAAAATTATTAGGGGTATAGAACAGCTTCCGTATGAGAAGAGATTAATAAGTCTTGGACTTTTCACCTTGGAAAAGAGGCAACTAAGGGGGGATATGATAGAGGTCTATAAAATAATGAGTGGTGTAGAGAAAGTAAATAAGGAAGTGTTATTTACTCCTTCTCATAATACAAGAACAAGGGACCACCAATTGTTTTAAACCTGCTACCTATTAATTTAAACACAAGAAAGTATTTTTTCACGCAACGCACTGTCAACCTCTGAAACTCCTTGCCAGAGGATGTTGTGAAGGACAATACTATAACTGGGTTCAAAAGGGAGCTAGATAGATTCATGGAAGATAGCCATTGATGGACCTATTAGCCAGGATGGGCAGGAATGGTGTCCCTAGCCTCTGTTTGTCAGAAGGTGGGATTCGGTGACGGCATGGATCACTTGATGATAACCTGTCTGTTCATTCCCTTTGGGGCACCTGCCATTGGCCACTGTCAGAGGACAGGATACTGGGCTTGATGGACCTTTGGTCTGACCCAGTATGGCCGTTCTTATGTTCTTAAGTCATAAATCCCATCAGTCAAGTCCTTATAGGTCTTCCCCTTCCTAGGGGAAACAGCCCTAGCTTTTGCAGTCTCTCCCCATATGTAAACCCTACCCCAGGACTTGTAATTATCTTCTCTGGACCTCTATACTGCCAGTCCCAAGCATTCAAAAACCCAGGGCAAAGCTCCAAAAAGTCATTAAAAACAGGTCTTTTAACATTTAAATAATAATATGGGGTTCTTTCTTTGCCTTCTGGATTTTGAGCATTTTGGGTTCACAATTTTAAGTTCTTCTCTGCATGAGAGCTGCTAACATTTGACAACAGGTGCTGGGGCTTTACGAAAAACACCAAGTACTATCAAAAACACAGTACAGTCATGAGTTGGCAACACTGGGACCCTCACAATCACAGCTCTATCCTCAAGATGCAGTCACCAATGGCTACCCTTTCATTGGCCAGATCAGCCACTAAATGGCTCTCACCGCCCCTGCCTCATCTCTCTAGATAAGTTCACGTTATCCCATATAACATTTTCCGTGTTATTTCCTATGGCTTTTTAATGCATCGTCAGCACTTCATTTCTTCTGCTGTGGTCACTAAGAACATAAGAGAGGCCGTACTGGGTCAGACCAAAGGTCCATCCAGCCCAGTATCCTGTCCGCCGACAGTGGCCAATGCCAGGTGACCCGGAGTGAGTGGACCTAACAGGTAATGATCAAGTGATCTCTCTCCTGCCATCCATCGCCCCCCTCTGACAAACAGAGGCTAGGGACACCATTCCTTACCCATCCTGGTTAATAGCCATTAATGGACTTAAACTCCATGAATCCTTTGCTCCTTGACTAGAGAGAAATATCCATCGACCCGCTACCCTGCCCCTCGGAGTCTGTGCTGGAGAAAGACTCAGCCCCCTGAAAACAGCCGGGAGATCAAAGACCAGGTGCGGGGTATGCGAGCCCCTCGCCCAAGGAGTGCCTGGGGGGCACTTGGCTACGAGGGTGACGAGCAGGGAACTGGGGCCTGTGCAGGATAAGAACAGACTAGCCAGGAGCGAGACTTGGCAGCAGAGCCGCAGCGAACCCCATAACCCCTGCCCGGCCCCCCCGAGCCAGGGGCCGCGTCTCCCCGGGCGGCTGCTCGCCCAGCGGCCCCGGGGGAGCGGGGCAGGATGGAGGCGCCGGGGAGGCGCCGTCTCCCCGAGGGGGGTCTCACCTGGCTTCGCAGGGTCTGCTGGGGGGCGGCGGAGGCGCTGAGGGGCCTCCAGGCCCCGCGGCCCTGGGCGCGCAGAAGAGCCTGCGGGGGAAGGAGGCAGAGCATGAGAAACCCGCAGCCCCGGGCCCGACCCCGGCCTGGCCCCCCGGCCTGGCCCGGCTTAGCCTGGCCTCCCCTCCCCCAGTCCCGGGAGGAGCCCGGGCCCGTCCTGCCGGCCCCCGCGCGGGCCTCACCCCGGCAACTGCCCGGACGCCGCTGATCGCCGCCATCTTGCAATCCCACCAGCCCGAGCAGCTCCGGAAATGACGACACCCCGGCCCGCGCGCAGAGACATCACTTCCGCTCTACGCCTCCTTAGTCAGGAGCAGCAGGGGACCGTGAGAGCGGCGAGGAGGGCGGGGCTAGAAGGAGGAGGAGCCCGGGGCAGGGGCGGGGCGGGGCTCCCAGGGCGGGGAATCCCCCCGCCCCCCCGGCTGCAGTTGGTGTCTCGCGCCCCGGGGCCGGGGTCCCTGCAGCGGGTCGCTGCCCACGTGCTGCTGGCTTTGCCCCCCTGTGCCAGTTTCTGACCCCTGGGCCCGGGCCCCTGCACCAGGCTCCAGCCAGGCCTCAGCCCGGGGGGCTGTGGGGAAGGGGCACTGGTGGAATAAATATATGGGGAGTGGGGTTGGCCCTACCCCTCCCTGTGGGCTCATGTAGGGCTAGGGGAGGAGGAGGAGGAGGAGGAGGCAACTAGGCCCCCTGACCTGCCTGGCCCTAGTGCCAGGAACCAGGAAGGACAATGGGCCATATGCCCCCATACCCGCTCTAGGAACACACCAACTCTGCAAGGGGGAGATTAGTGCTTCCCCCTCCCCCCTGAGGAAACCACACAGCCTGGCTGCAGCTCACCCTGCCCAGCTCCGGGGGTGGCTGCAAGCAGGGTGGCGCTCACTCCCTGCAGTGTGGCAGGAAGAGGCATCCTGCTCACTCGGAAAGGTGGCAGCCGAGAGATGTGCCCTAGGAAATCCCAGCTTCTCCCCCCAGGGCAGCAGCAATCAGACACAGTGTGTGGGGAGGGGTGTGTCAGCCATTTATTTACCCTAGCAAAGGTTACAGCGTGACAGGCCAGCTTTCCCCCTCCTCCCACCCCCACATAAATCCAGACCCCAGAGGCCCCAGCACACTCACTAAGCTTCAGACTTTACTGCCCCCAAGAGCCCGGCTGGGCACCACGACCCCTCCCTTGCTCACGGGGAGCCGATCTCTCCCCCCCCCCCCCCAGGATGGGGGATGCGGTGCCTGTTGGAACTGGGGCTACGCTGGAGAGGTGGCTGCTCCTTCCAGAGGCCCCCGTGCTACCTGAACGGTGGCTCCTTCACCAGCTTTTATGCTGAGAAGCTGCTGCAGGGAGGAGGGTTGTGCAGAACTGGTGGGGGTGGGGGTGGGGCTGGGCCAGCACTCATAGGTGCAGGGATGCACCAGGGGGGCTGGCTTCACCATAACAGGGCACACACCTTCTGCTCCCCCCTCCAGCCAAGCACCCTGAATTCCAGAGGGCAGGAGTCCACCACACCACAGGTACAGGGATTGCTGCCATCTAAAATTCCCCAATACAGGGCCCCAGGTAATGTTGGATCTGCATGTGTGAGAAGCTCCATGCCTCCTGTCCTTATAACATCAGCACCAAGACTGTGTCCCCTACCCACCCCGGGAATATACAGAAGGCCGGCTCCCAGGAGGCTGCTGCGAGGGACTGGCTGCAGGGAGGGATTATTTTTTCAGGCTCTGAGCTTTGGCGCGGTTGATCTTCTCCGCGACGGAAGAGTCGGTGGCCGCGGTGCACTTGGACAGGACGAGGTTCATCTCAGTCTCATTCTTGTGCTCGATGGCAGCATCGGCAGCTTGGTCCAACTCTCTGCCGGTAAACGATGGGAGAGTCAGCGTCATGCAGGGGCAGAGTCAGAGAGGCAGGTCCCGTCTCCCCCGGTTCCCTCTGCTGTGGGACCCACCCACCGACACCACCCTGCCTTCGCTGGTGATCTCACAGCTGGTGCAGGGATGCCTGGCGCGCGCGTGTACACACACACACACACACACACACACGCCCCCTCCCTCCTGACGAGGTGCATGGGGCTGCGGGTATGCCACGACAGGGCCACGGACAGTCCCATGCGGCACACCCAGGAGGCTGAGCACTCAGGGAGAGGAAGCTCATTCCTTGCAGGCAGGCGCACGCCCCACCTCCTGGCTGCGTGCAGACAGCGGCAGGACTGTTCCTTGTAATGCACAGGACAGCGTGGTGGGAAGAGGAGCAGATGTGCACCACTGCCCATCAGTGCGCAGAAGCAGAATGACTCAGCCATGGAGTGAATAGCTCACTGAGTCTCCGTTAGCTCCAGGGTGAGAGCCCTGCAGTAATCATGGCAGCCCAGGATCAGATACACACTGACCACACTCAGCCCTCGGTGCCCCTGGTGCAGGAGAGGGCAGCCCCACCTCCTCTGCAAGGGCTGGGGTTTTCCCCTGCTCATAAAACCCTGTCACCCGGCTTAACTGCCCACCTGCTCCCCATCTCACTGTGACACTCCCCCCCACCCTCTCTGAACCACAGGGCGAGGGGTTAGTCGCAGTACAGAGCCAGACGCCGGTGCATCGAAAGGAGCTTCTCCCCTGCAGAGAGCAACACCCCCTTTCCTGAGAGGGGTCGTGGCATTTGACAGAATGGGGCACGGACAGGGGCCAAACAGGAAACGCCCATGCATCCCAGGTGACATCTGCAACCCACCCTACACTCAGAACCCAGCCAACCCCTCCCAGCCCCCACACCTCCATGCTCAGACACACTGCCCATGCAGGGTCCCCACTCAGTGCTCTGCCTTAGCAGGTGGCCGCTCCCCGTTAACTCTCCAGCCGACATACCCCACCAGGATGTGGGCCTTGACCCTCTGCTCCGGGGTCACGCGGGCAGCGTACTTCCTGGCCTCGTGGCGGTTGTGATGTTTCATGCAGATTTCGACAAAGGGCTGGTAGGGAGAACAAGGGAGACAGGAATCAGTGAAGGCAGCAGGCTCGGCTTGTGGGGCCGCTCTTCTGGCTTGACCAGCTGCTCCTGCTTCTGCCCTTGGCTTTGGGGGGTGTTCTCTAGTGCCCCAGTGCCTGTGCCCAGAACCGCACACTCCCAAGCCCTGTGCTGGTGGAATTCTACTGGGGGCTGGAGGAGAGGTGAGCTTCCAGGGTCCCACACTGGAACGACCCGAGCCCACATCAGGGATCTGCCAGTGCTGCGTCTGAGCTGGCCAGAGGGGGCTGCATCCCTAGGCCCGCGTTCCCTGCCAGCCTGAGCTCAGCACTCAGCTCCCCCTTCCCGGCCAGGGGAGACCAAAGGCCTGGCACCCTGTCTCTGGGACCCATACTAAAGGCAGACAGCTGGGAGCGAGCCGGGGCAGGACACTCCCAGGCAGGGGGGCCCCTTATGGTGAAGAGAATCTCTTACCAGGTACCCAATGGGCGACTTCTTACTCTTGGAAAACTTCTCCATCTCCTCCCAGTCCTCCCGCTCGGCCAGGGCGCCGATCTTCAGCCACCAGAACCTGGGGAGCAGACACCCCGCAGCTCTTACTGGGGCAATCAGATCAACTAGTTTAAACCACACCCCAGCGCCCAGCCCCCGAGGACTGCTGGGTCCAATTCCCAAGGGGCGGGCAGTACATCGATCACCAGCCCGGCCCCACATCTGCCCCAAAGCAAACCCCACCCTGCCTTGCCAGCAACGCTGGGCAGCTGCCACACCCAACACTGATGTTCAGGAGTGAGGGGAGAAAGGCCCCAACAACAGAGGGTGACAATGGGACAGGCAGCCTAGGGCTCTGCGTGCATTCAGCTCGTCATCCCATCTAGGCAGCTCTGCGCCCTCCGCAAATGGATGCCTGTCATGTGACGTGTTGTTTCCCTGTACCCGCCCCCTCTACCTGTAGCTGCCTGTCATCTTCCACTTCGGTTGTAAGCCCCGAGGGGCTGTCTTTTTGTTCTGTGTTTGTGCAGCGCCTAGCACAATGGGGTCTTGGCCTATGATTAGTCCCCTGGGCACCGTGGCAATACAGATAAATAATAATCGGTCCAGTTGCCCAACAAAAAGCCCCTTCCCCTACTGGTATTTACTCCCCAGGGCTGCAGGGGCCAGAGAAGTGCTGCTCCCCAAGCCGGTGAGAGAACAGAAGTGGAAGCTCATCACATGTACATGCTCTCTCACGGCTGCTGTCCGCACCGCACGGATGGCGATAACCACAGGCCATCAGTCTCGGGGGCTGGCAGCCCAGCACCCTGCCCTAGCCCGGATTCCTGTCCCAGCCCCGGACGAGGGGCCCTCCGGAAATGAGCCGCGTGGGAGCAGTGCCCGCCCCGCCCACCCGTGCTGACCTCTTGTCGGGGACTCGGAAGTCGCGGTACAGGTGCTCCGCCCGCTTGTGGTTGCCGTCCAGGATGAGGCCGTAGACGGTGTCGTGCAGGGAGTAATCGACGTAGGGTTTGTCCAGGTCGTCCTGCAGGCGGCGCTGCATCCGCAGCAGTTTGATCTGATCCTCTGTGGCCTGGGAAGCAGACACCAGGACTGGGCTCCTCAGAGGGGCTGGGCCTCTCCCCCGGGAGCGTCCATCTCCAGGGCAAGACTACCCCACCCCTGGCGTTTCCCACCCCAGGGCATCCCCAGAGACGTGCCGGGCTCCCAAGGGAAGCTTGGGCTGTCTGGAAGAGGGCTGTGCTTTACGCAGACAAGCACCAAGGGGAGTTCCTCCCCCTGCCCTATTCCAGGGCCCCCTCAGCCCCATGGGCCGTCAGGAGCAGAGCACACTGCTTCCTCAGCCCCTGCTGCCCGGGTCCCCACCCAGCAGTGCTGAGCACTGCTCCCAGCCGGGCCCCAGGCCCCTAACTACGGCAGGAAGGCCCTCTGCAGCCAGGCCTAGCCGGAGGCACCAGCTGGCCCCTGCCGGGTCACCCCATGGCCCCACACCCCCAGCCACACTCACCTTGGCAGCAAACTCGTTCTTGGCCTTGTAGTACTCGTCCACTGCGTTCTGCAGCGCCGCTACACGCCCCTCGATCCGCTGGAAGGGACACGGCAACCACCGGGCTCGTCACAGCCTCCCCGCCAGCCCACCCTACCCACGAGGTGGGGCATTTCTGGGCAGAGGTGCCTGTGGGTCAGGACTTGTGACAAACGGACGTGAGAAGGTCCCAGCTCTGCAGTACTAGCCCACCTCCCATGAGACAGGAACGGGGTTGGCTACCCAGGCACGGTTGCACCTAGCAATGGGGTGGGAGCTGTAGCCTGGGCTCCGGGGCCTGGGCTCTTCCCGCTATTCATTCAACGACCAGGAATCTCCTTATTGTGCAGTATCCCTGGGCAGCTAATTCCCCTTCCAGCCCCCCCAGCAGAGCCAGACAAGTTTGGGAACGCCTGGGAGCCCAGATGCACAGCCAAGAGAAACTCGCCCCCAGTGGCCCCCGCCTCCTGGCAAACGCCCCCAGATAGGAGACTGAACAGACCTGGTTTGTCTACCCCTCCTCAGAGGCTGGCAAGTGTGACGTTATTGACATAAGCGGGGACCGTATAGATCATTGTTGCAACCAAGGTCCTGTAATGGCACCAAATCTTGTACAAAGGGGGTCAAATAAGGTGTCTAAGACAAGGTGATGGTTTGCTGGTTATGATTATGCCATCTGGATGCAGGTATCATTTTTGTATTTAAAGTTATAAGTATTGGCTCTGTACTGTCTGTATTTCAAACTTGTGCTATGCTTCTGGGTGACACCCCAGACAGAGTTGGTGTCAGCTCTGCCTGGCCTGCTTGATGGCCCATTAAGGACCATCAGCTACACAATTGACCCATTGAGAGAAGGCAGATACACCTTGTGACTCAGCAAGGCATGCAGGGACCTGCCTATGGACAGACCCCAAGGTTTTTCTATGCCATGTGCTGGACAGCTTGTCCTTGGGACAAAGAAAGCAGAGACCACATGGCAAGAGACTCTAAAAAGCTGCTGCAGCTCCTCCATCTTGTCTTCAATCCTGCTTCTTACCTCTGGAGGGACTTTGCTACAAACGGAAGCTCTACACAAAGGACTAAATGACCCATCCCAGCTGGGGATGTTTGTACTCCAGAGACTTGATTTGAACCTGCAGCTTATCCCATCACTGCTACAAGCCTGAACCAAGAACTTTGCCATTACTGTATGTAACTGATTCCATTTAACCAATTCCAGCTCTCACCTAGACCTTTTTCCTTTTATGAATAAACCTTTAGATTTTAGATTCTAAAGGATTGGCAACAGCGTGATTTGTGGGTAAGATCTGATTTGTATATTGACCTGAGTCTGGGGCTTGCTCCTTTGGGATCAAGAGAACCTTTTTTCTTTTACTGGGGCATTGGTTTTCATAGCTATTCATCCCCATAACGAGTGGCACTGGTGGTGGAAACTGGAGTGTCTAAGGGAATTGCTCGTATTACTTGTGGTTAGCCAGTGGGGTAAAAGCAAGTCCTCTCTGCCTGGCTGGTTTGGTGCCTTAGAGGTGGAAAAACCCCAGCCTTGGGCTGTACCTGCCCTGCTCGAAGTGATTTGTCCTAACTGACACTCTCAGTTGGGTCCTGCCAGAACCAGCATCGTTACAGCAAGTCTGGTCTCAGACAGGTGGCTCCTCCAGCGAACGCTAGCAGAGGGTCTGGCAGCCCCCTCCTCCACCCCGCAAGGCGCCCGCCAGCTCCGGGGAGACCCACCTTCTCACTGGAGTAGCTGGAGTGGACGTGGAAGTTCCCAAGCTCCTGGTGATCGTCGTCCTGGTTGTACAGGTCCTTGAGCGTCTCCAGCTCCTGGTGCTTGCAGAACTGGGACAGGACACACAAGGTTACGGCCGACACCCCGCTCACCCCACAAGAGTCAACGGGCTTGTTACAGACACGGGCACGGGAAGCCCCGCTCACTCAGCCCCCCATGCCCAGCCTGGCACAGGTCATCTCTCACACCACCAGCGGGGGGTGACAGCAGGCAGCACAGCCCTGGACGTGCCTTGGCAGCTTAACATGCCCATGAGCCCCACCCGCCTATGGGCACAGAGGGGGTGGCCGGCCTCTCACCTGGCGGTAGAGACTCAGAGCCACCGGCTGCTTCTGCAGAGTCATGAAGAAAGTGCCACGATTCAGTTCATTCTTCAGGTGCAACACGACAGTGTAAACTGGGGAGAGACAGCACGTTAGAGGGGCTACGGGGGCAGACACGCACCTCCGCCCCCTGTCCCCAGTGGCCAGGGCAGCCGAGCAAAGCCAGCCCTCAGCGGGACCCAGAACGTGGCTGTAAAGGCTGGGGGGAGGGGGGAAGCTTCCTCCACCGCCCGGGGGCTGGGAGGCACCATCCCTTGCAACTCAGAGCTCAGCCTGGCCCTGAGCTGGTCTGGGGGGGCCCGCCCCCCACCAGTGCATGCCAGCAGGGGTTTCTTGGGGCAGGAGGGCAGGTCAGGGGGCTCTGGCCCACTCCGGTTTTGGTCACAGGGGTCCCTGATCCTGCTGGTCTGGGGTGCGAATGGCCCCAAGACCCAATCTCATTCCCAGAGACTGCTGGAGCCAGCCCAGCATGGCTCAGACACCAGAGACCTGGGTCTGTTGGGAGCCAGGGCCTGGAGTGGAAAGACTCCAGCGTATCCTGGCCGCCGGCACCCCAGGGAGCCCCTCCCCACACAGCTGTACCTAGGTCCGTGTCTCCGCTCTCAATGGCTTTGTTCAGGGCCAGTTGGCTCTTTTTCATCTTCAGCAGCAGTGGGACCTGCTCCCCGGACCTGGGTTCATACTCCAGCAACTGCCCCCAAAAGAGAACCCCCTTCAGTGCACAGGCCTCTGGGGTCAGCACGAAGCCAGACCCCAGGTGCTGGGTAGGGGTGCTGGGCTGGCGGGCTCCGTTTCTTCAGCAGGGCCGTTCCCTGGGCAGGCGGGCACTGCCAGGAGAGGAACCTGCGTGCTGCTCTAGCACCGCGAGCGCGAACAGGGGCACACTGGGCCAGATGGTATCACCGGTTATCCTGCCAAATGGCACGTGCTTGGGAGCCCTGCCAGGCCCCCTCCACCACCACCACCACACACACCTTAATGGCCAGCTCTGTCCGGCCACAGTCGTATGCCCGGGCAGCGATCTCCGAGTACGAAATGCCAGGGGTGTCGCCCAGCTTCTGATTGATGGCGTGTGCAACCTCCTCATCAGACTTGTCCTTCTGCTGCACCTGGAGGGGCGGGAGGGGAGGTCTGGACCCAGCTCTCAGCGCTCCAAGAACTGCCCCCACTCTGGCTTCCCCGCCTACCTTGTAGCAGGCCCAGTGAGCCAGGATCCTGCTGACGCCCTGGAACTCCGACAGGCGCAGGTACTCGCAGATTCTGATGGCGAGGGGGTACAGCCGCCGCAGAACTAACCTGGGACACGGGCAAAGGGAACGTCAAATGCCCCCGGACGAGCGTGCCAGCAGCTCCGCTAGCATAGCCGGGAATCCAGCCAGCTCCCCAGAGCCCTCGGACTGACGGCAGAGAGGCCCTTCCCTGCCACACCCCACCCGCCTCTGCTAGGTGCCGCCCTAGGCATTGGCCAGGGCAGCCCGAAAAGGGCCAAGATGGGGGTGACACTAGTTCCCATTTCCCCACGGGTGGGCAGTGTCCCTGTACGAGAGCCCAGCCGCAACGCTCGGGGTGAAGGGTTCCTCGGCAGCCGGCCTGGCGAGAGCGATCGCTGCTGGGGAGAAGGGAAGCAAGCCCAGGGGAGCAAACGGGACGGGGGTAAATGCAGCAAGGGAGCCCAGGGAATGGGGTCGAATGCCAACAGTAACCTGGGGCAGCTTGGGGAGTTTAATTCTATTTATTTGTAAGCAGCTGTTGGTGATGCGCAGGGCCGCACAGACACACCCTCGCTCCCCTGCACTGGAGAGCAGGCGGGGTCGTACAGCCGGCCCTGCAGAGACATCTCCCGTCCATTCAACCCGTGAGACACAGGCTTCCACCCGCACGGCCCAGAGCCAGGCCGGCAGGGCGCTCAGTCGTCTCCATCCAGTGACTGTTCGATGGCCTCTGTGGAACAGCCCTAGGAGGAGGCTGCCTGCCGGGCCCCACACTGGCAGAGGCTGGTGCGTGTCATGGAGCTCTGTCGAGACTCCCCTGGCTGCTGGACGTCGCAGCCAGCGACGCTCCCCGCACTTCTAGCAGACGGTGCAGAGGGGAGGGAGACCAACATGACACAGGCTGCCAAGCAGAGGAGACAGCATGGGCAGAGCCCAGGACATCAGTGCCCGGGCGGGGGCAGGGGGACGGTACCTTAAAGGTCACAGCTGCACAGGGACTGTAATGGGGCGGGTGGGCCAGGCGGCAGCAGCCCTGGCCGTGCAGGTCTAACAGCAGAGCTCAGAGCAAAGCTGTATACGGCTGGGCCCCAAATGCCACCGGCACCTGGATGGGGACAGGGAGGGGGCTGAGAAACCAGGCAGGGCCAGTCCGAGCCGAACGTCAGAGCAGGGGCTTCTGATGCAGTAACACAAGTGAGTGTGGCCCTGGCCAGAGGGGATATTCGGGATGCAATGGGCCCACGCGCAGCCAGGAGAGGGCACTTACCTGTCCAGCAGGACTTCAATGGTGAGCTGTTTGTATCTGCAGCACCTGTTAAGGAGCGGCACATGGGCGCGCGCCGGCTCCCACCACGAGGAACAATCCCATGGCCTGAGCAGTCACGGCATCTCCCCTCGGCTCAGCCTTCTTCTCACAGTGCAAGGGCCTAGTCTGGCCTCCTGCACAGCACAGACCTCCAGCCCCCCACACAGACAGCTGGGAATAGACCAAGGTATCACCACCCACAGGAAACTGGACTATTGTGTGCCACAGGCAGAGAGCAGGAGAGACCGGGGGACACCAATGCCCGAAGCCGAGTAGGTGAGAGATGCCCAGACGCTCCTGGCAAGCGACCCGGGCCCCCTGCTGCAGAGGAAGGCGAGACCCCCGCCGTGTCTCTGCCAACCAGATCTCCCCGACCCGCATCTGGCAATCAGTCAGACCCTGAGCACATGAGTAAGAACCAGCCAGCCATGCCCCATTTCTTTATCTAACAGAGGCGCCTCACCCCATTTCACACAGGGAATAGGTGACTTGCCCAGGCTCACCTGGCGAGTCAGTGGAATTAAACCCAGGAGTCCTGATTCCCAGGGCCAAACTCATCTGTGGTGTAACTGCTGATTTCAGTGGAATTACACTGGGGTGGGGCCTTTGGCTCCTTGTCCCTGCACTAGCTACAGACACCACTCCCTCCCCCAATGGATCCAGCCCGGCCGCAGAGGATACTGGGCGAAGGTCAGGGGAATGCCGATCTGATAGTCCCGGATGGCATTCAGCACCCGCAGGTCCCGGCAGGTCCGCACAAAGCTCTCCGGGGGGAACTTGTCGAGGAAGCACTTTCCGAACGAGGCGGCCTGCGGACAGAGACGGGCCAGCGCTCAGGGAACGGGCGGTGAGACGCCCCCGCCCCAGATCCTCCCACCTCCTGCCTTCCCCTTACCCGGAGCAGAGACTTCTGGGTTTCCGGCTCATGCTCGTAGCCAGCCGCCTCGATGCACTGCCGCACCGCCTCCGAGAGCAGATTCTGGTCCTTGATCTCCCGCAGATACTCGTCCGCCTTCTGGCTCTCTTTCTGGGGGTGAAGAGAGAACCCTTCGGGTCAGGCCAGGGACCTCCTGAGCTGAAGGAGGCGTCTCTGCTACAGCGACCTTCGCCAGCGGGGGGAGAAGCCACGAGCAGCATGGGCTTGCAGAGGGGCCAGCGTGGCTGGAGCCCCACCAGGCTCACCTGGGCTCCTGTCCCTCGCACGGCCTCTGCCTCCAGGCTGTTTGCAGAGCAGGTTGTTAGAGTCAGAGCGACCACTGAAGAGGGGACACCCGCCCTACCCGGGGCTCAAAGCCCCCTGTTGCTAAGGCAGGAACACAGGGGCCTCCTGTTCCCTCCCGGCCCCAGCAACACGCAGCAAACCCAGGCCATGCTCAGGGGGTCAGGCACTGGGTGCAGGGCAGAGGCAGCACCTTTTCTCTGGGATCTTTCCGGGACGAGGGAGCAGACACAGGGATTCCCCGCTGGGGACGCTGCCTGTGTGAGAAGAGCTGGGCGTGGGTACCTGAGCCTGGGCTGAACTCTGGAGCCACGGTGCTCCCAACGCACCCGGCACGGTGGGGTCAGGCTGGGGATCCACCTCCCCGTGCAGCTCAAGGAGTCTTCTTCAGAGCTTAGTTTAAAAATAAAAGGAGGTGGGGGCTGGGTTTTCAGCACCCCCAAGAGCCAGGTTTAACCGAGTAGAGTCTGTTCCAACGTGCTCTCCAGCCTCCCTCAATCCGGTGCCACCTACTCCAGAGCAAGGGCTGGGCCCCTCTGCCCCACACTGGTTAGAAGTGGTTCAAGCACCTGGGGGGTGGAGAGCGAGATTTGTGCCAGACTGGTCTAAAATCCCATCCTCAGGGGGACAGAGCTGGCTCCCCCGGGCTCTGAATTCCACACTCCGAGCCTTCCATCGAGAACACCCACCCCCACCCTGAACGCTAACCGCCTCGGTGTCTCCACGGACTGGAGCCACAGGGACTGCAGATTAACACCAGCACCTCGGAGCAGGGCAGGAGCAGACAGGAGCGTGCTGCTCTGCCTCTGTGCAGCCCATTCACAGAGGCCCTTTGGCTTAATGGCTAAGAAAAGGCCCATTATTAAGTCAGCCAACCCCCTAGCGAGCTTTCCGCATCGTTTGCAATAAGGGGTGTAACCTTTCCAGAGAGTGGAAGGTTTAGATGCTTAGTGCTCAGCATAACATCCTGTTTATCACCACTACCAAAGCACTGACCCCATTAGCATGTGCAATGTGCTTGGAAATTTGCAACATACAACAGACAAAAGGGAACGTGTGTGTCTGAAAGGCAGGAATGGCTTGTCAGCAGCCCATCGGCAAAAGAACGCAATGCTGAGTTACTGGGCGAACCAGGCAGGCCTGGGGTCAGCCAGCCATCGGCACAAGTCTGGTTCCGTAAGGACTGGGTATTGTATTTCCACTCTTAGTGTGCGTTACTCTTAAGTAACAAAGGCAACTTTATTAATAAAGGCAATCAAGCTTGACTGCTCCTGTTTTGCTACTGGCTAAGACCAAACCACTAATGATCTATAGATGTATCTGTATCTGAGAGATCCCGAAGAGAAGGGACCACCCTGTTTGGAGCCAGACTTCCCTCTGGCTTGGCCATAGGTCCCTGCAAGTTGCGGGGCTGGGATAGCTCTGGATGCGGTTTCCATGGGACCCACCGGCTGCTGCGACCCTCCGCGGGGTCACTGGCTGTCCCTTTGCCCCTGCTGATTTCAAAGGGGAAGGCAGGGAGGGGGCTGGGAGATGGCAGGGTGCCATTGCAGAAGTGTCCCTTACCTCATACTCTCTCTGTGCTTCCAGCAGGAGAGCCCCAGGCGCCATGGAAGCGATTTTAAAGATCTCCTCGCTGGCCTCTGAAACAAGGACCAAACATCATGGAATCTCAGGGTTGGAAGGGACCTTAGGAGGTCATCTAGTCCAACCCCCTGCTCAAAGCAGGACCAATCCCCAATTTTTGCCCCAGATCTCTAAGTGGCCCCCTCAAGGATTGAACTCACAACCCTGGGTTTAGCAGGCCAACGCTCAAACCACTGAGCTATCCCTCCCCCCCGCATCCTCATACACAGCCCTAGACTGGGGGCGAGACACCTGCCATTGGGTGAGCCCACCCCCACATGCACCTTCCACAGACCTTTCCACACACACACACGCAGATCTAAGGAGGAACGTGGGTACCAACAGCCCCATTTCACAGATGGGGAAACTGAGGCACGGACCAGGGAAGTGACTTGCCCAAGGCCACCCAGCAAGTCTAGGGCAGAGCTGGGACCCAGACCCTGGTGTGCTGACTTCCAGCCCAGGGTCCTCTCCACTGGAGCGGCTTCTTTCCCAGCTCACTGCAGTAATGCCCTCGCCCGGCTGTGTTCCACAGGCCGGCGATCGTTGGGGAGAGCCCCGTGGGGCGCTCTGCAGAGACACAGAGCTCCCCTCATCCCCCAGCACAGGGACGTGAGGAGGGGGCCTGGCTTCTGGGGAGGCAGGGGCAGGCCTTGGCGTCACACCACCAGGGAGAAGACCAGGGCTCTCCGGGGGGCACTGCAGGTTAGCGTGACCTGTCGGACAGGAGCGGTCTGGGTCTCCGCGTGGCCAAGCCGCCAGGGCACACCCGGCTCTGGCTGCTCAGGAGAGGCGGAAGGTGCTGCTGAGCCAGGCAGGGCTTCAGCTACAACTTCTGCTGCTCAGGAGCCAGGGGCATCAGCAGCAGAGGGAGGAGGGGTCAAGCTTAGCAGAGCAGGGGGGCTGCAGGTCAGGACTGAGGGGCAGGGCTGGGAGGGGAAGGGGCACCAGGCCTGGAATGGCTGGGTTGGGTGGGTGGGACTGAGGGGCAGGGCTGGGAGGGGAAGGAGCACCAGGCCTGGAATGGCTGGGTTGGGTGGGTGGGACTGAGGGGCAGGGCTGGGAGGGGAAGGGGCACCAGGCCTGGAATGGCTGGGTTGGGTGGGTGGGACTGAGGGGCAGGGCTGGGTGGGGAAGGGGCACCAGGCCTGGAATGGCTGGCTTGGGTGGGTGGGACTGAGGGGCAGGGCTGGGTGGGGAAGGAGCACCAGGCCTGGAATGGCTGGGTTGGGTGGGTGGGACTGAGGGGCATGGGCAGGGCTGGGAGGGGAAGGGGCACCAGGCCTGGAATAGCTGGGTTGGGTGGGTGGGACTGAGGGGCATGGGCAGGGCTGGGAGGGGAAGGGGCACCAGGCCTGGAATAGCTGGGTTGGGTGGGTGGGACTGAGGGGCATGGGCAGGGCTGGGAGGGGAAGGGGCACCAGGCCTGGAATGGCTGGGTTGGGTGGGTGGGACTGAGGGGCAGGGCTGGGTGGGGAAGGAGCACCAGGCCTGGAATAGCTGGGTTGGGTGGGTGGGACTGAGGGGCATGGGCAGGGCTGGGAGGGGAAGGGGCACCAGGCCTGGAATAGCTGGGTTGGGTGGGTGGGACTGAGGGGCATGGGCAGGGCTGGGAGGGGAAGGGGCACCAGGCCTGGAATAGCTGGGTTGGGTGGGTGGGACTGAGGGGCATGGGCAGGGCTGGGAGGGGAAGGGGCACCAGGCCTGGAATAGCTGGGTTGGGTGGGTGGGACTGAGGGGCAGGGCTGGGCGGGGAAGGGGCACCAGGCCTGGAATAGCTGGGTTGGGTGGGTGGGACTGAGGGGCAGGGCTGGGCGGGGAAGGGGCACCAGGCCTGGAATAGCTGGGTTGGGTGGGTGGGACTGAGGGGCAGGGCTGGGCGGGGAAGGGGCACCAGGCCTGGAACAGGGGGGACGGGGACTGAGGGGCATGGGCAGGGCGGGGAAGGGGCACCAGGCCTGGAATAGCTGGGTTGGGTGGGTGGGACTGAGGGGCAGGGCTGGGCGGGGAAGGGGCACCAGGCCTGGAATAGCTGGGTTGGGTGGGTGGGACTGAGGGGCATGGGCAGGGCGGGGAAGGGGCACCAGGCCTGGAATAGCTGGGTTGGGTGGGTGGGACTGAGGGGCAGGGCTGGGCGGGGAAGGGGCACCAGGCCTGGAATAGCTGGGTTGGGTGGGTGGGACTGAGGGGCAGGGCTGGGCGGGGAAGGGGCACCAGGCCTGGAACAGGGGGGACGGGGACTGAGGGGCATGGGCAGGGCGGGGAAGGGGCACCAGGCCTGGAATGAGGGGGGGGGGGGGGACTGAGGGGCATGGGCAGGGCTGCGTAGAAGCCCAGGACTGGAGTAGCCAGGAACAGGGGTTGCTGCACATAGGGGAGGGGGGGAGGAAGGGAGTTTTTCGACATTCTACCCCAGGTTACCAGCTCCCTCGCCTTCAGAGCCAGCACGGGCTGCTAAGGACAGTGCAATCCGGCATCCGACAGAGCCAGTGTCGTTCAGGCTGCCTCCCTCCCTCCCTCCATCTCAGTCGGGTTTGGACATTCGGAAATCCGCGTCCAACAGCAAACAGACCCCCACCCCCGCAGGCTCACCGGGGATTTCGTGCAGGAACTCGTGCGTGGCACGAGAGAAGATCCTCACCCCGTCCAGCTCCGGCACCAGGTAGGAATCCTCGTCCAGAACAAACCTACGCTCTCCACTAAGGATCCACAGCTCCGCAGCTCACCTCCAGGAGCCCCTCCCAGCCAGGCGATCCCACTGAGCCAGCCCTGCCCCTCACAGTCACCGCCGCCCTGCCGAGGGCAGGGTCCGGATCCCTGCTCGTGAGAGGGGCAAAGGGAGGCCCAGTGGAGAGACCGAGTCTCTCCGGAGTGGTGATCGCTAATGCGAACATGCTGGGAGAGGAGATCAAGCTGCTACTCACAGGAGTCAGCTGATCTCCACTTATTAGAGATCAGGAGGAGACTTTTGTGGGGCCCCGATTACCCCCCATCAGCTACAGCGGGGTTCTTATGGCTTCCTGTGGGGCAGCTGGTGGGACCGCATCAGGCCCCGGGGCTGAGCCCGGCTGGCAGCTCCTACGTTCTGACAAGCCCCCGTCCGTGGCAGAGGCGGGCACAAATCCAGGTCTCCTGGCTCGCAATCCCAGGCTCTAACCACCCGGCAGCTACTCCCCAGTGGTCCCTCGACTCATGTCTCGGACTCGGAACAAGCCCTGCAGTTCAGGAATGACTAGGAGCCGATCAGAGGGCCAGACTCACTCCCAAGGCTGTATGACGCTGACCGAGGAGAGGGAAAGAGTCAGGCTAGAACCAAGGGCAGCAATAGCAGAGATTCCCCTTGGAGGAGCATGAGCCAGGCTGCCCTGGGACCAGCTGCTTGGCGGAAGGGAGGCACCCACAATGCCAGCCGGAGGGAGGGCGGCAAGCCAGATAGGAGTTAGCAAGGGGAGCCAGGGCAGAGAGGCCAGTGGGATTTGGTGTGTCTGTGCAGAGACATCACACGGGGGAGCATCTAGGCGCTCTGAGGAGTTAAACACTGCCCCGGGGAAGGGGCTGTGCCGGGCGGGGCAGGAGGGCAGATCTAGGGGTAGGAGGAATGGAAGTAACAGGACGATCAGGACAAGGCTCCTGATGGCCAGCGCTGCCGGGGCTGCGGCAGACGCAACTGGCAAAGCATTGAAAACATAACAGAGGCACCCGTGCTACAGCGGCCCCCGGGGAAACGGGCTGAGGCCCCAAAGTGCTTCTCAATCATCAGATCCCAGCCCCCCCAAGCACTTCCTGCCTCGACACCCTAGGATCTGCCCTGCCGCCCCGCTCCAAAGGATACTGAATACACTCCTGGGAGTTCCCAGCCACCAGGAGCCGGCGATCCCACGCCGCCACCACTGCCCGCTGCTTGCTCCGGGGGCGCGTACACCTGGCGCAACGAGACGTTTGTTCCCTTAGGACGCCCTGGAGTGCGGCCGTGCCCAGCACCACAGCCCCTCTCTGCCAAACTCCCCGGCCTGCTGCAGCCCACTCCTGCCGCTCCGCAGACGTTCCCAAACCTCCCCGCCAGCCAGCCAGCCAGCCTCCCAGAGTCACTCTCAGCCCAGGGCACCGTCCTGGAGCCACACAGCCGCTGGCGAGGTAACTGCTCCGGGCCAGCACCCCAGAGGAGGAAGGGGGCCCAGACAGCTCAAGGGGGGAGATGCCCCATTCCAGAACGAAACAAGAGCCCTGCTTACCAAACCATCTGTCTGGGTGGAGCTCGGAAGTCACAGCTGAATTCACCCAGCTTCTCCTGCAGGGGAAGAGATCCGATTTACAGGGAAACGCGGCACGGGGAGAAGAGGAGCGCAGGCTCTGCTCAGACAGGGACATCAGGATCTTCCGCCAGGGCAGCTGTAGGAAACTCCCCGGCAGCACATGCCGCACTGAGCTGGTCACTAGCACCCTGGTGTTGTCTGCGCCCCCAGCGCCACGTCCACACGGAGACCAGCGTAAGGCTCATGCTCCATCTGCCCTGGCTAAGAGCCCAAAGCCTGCTGGGCCCGAGTCCGAAGCAGGGCAATCCCCAGCCAGCACTGCACTACTGAGGCTGTCTCAGACCCAGCCGTTTGCACCACCGGCTCCGGGGGACTCAGGAGAGCAGACGGCAGCCGCGGCCTCCCCCAGCTGATGGACAGGCAGCGCCCGAGGGACAGCACTCACCTTCAGGGAGGACGTCCCCATCCAGATAGAGCCGGTGTCGGTGAAGAGGGCCAGGTAGCAGTAGTTGAAGGACACTGCCATCTGCATGTACGCGCCAGCGTGGGGGCTGATTCCAGGTGGAGTCTACAAAGCAGGGAGAACAAGCCAGAGGTGACGAAGGGACAGACGGACACAGCGGCAGCTCAGCAGGGCGCCGGCTGGGGGGACTGGCACTGAACACACCACTAGTGCTTGTGAAAGGCGGAGCCCCGGAGAGCGACGTTCTCTCTCCAGCCTGGGAGCAGCGGCAGGGCCACCCCAAGGGACACAAGGGGAGGGCAAGCTCGGGGCGAGTGCTGCGCCGCTGGATCTGTACCAGCTGCGGGGGGAGATAGAGACCTCGGGTCTCTGGATCTGCCCCTCCCACCAGTGATTGCTCCCCCGTCGCTCACTCACCACCACGGAGCAGGACGTGTTGTCCAGGAGGTACAGGTCCTGGCCAACGGCCAACAAGACGATGGTCACTCTGTCCTGGGACAGGACGGCCCAGCAGGAGGGGAGCTTCTGCAGACCTGCCGGAGGGCGGACACAGGTGGTCAGGCCCCTTGCCCAGCCCCGAAGGAAAGGGCAGGGGCGGGGGAGGCGGCGGCGTACCTGGCACCTCCGGCATCCTGCGCAGCTTGAGGTCGTCGATGTTGGTGGCGAGGGAGAAGCGGTGCGCCCCGGTGAGGATGGCCACGCCCGTGCCGTACTCCGTGTGGAAAACCTTCGCCTCCCGCACGTGGTTCTGCAGGACCTCCTGAGCCACGAGACAGAGAGACAGGGCATGGCCCAGGGACCGCCACAGAGACTGGGGAGAGCATGGCATCTCCAGCGCGGGACCAAAGACCTACGGACACGGCCGGACCAGGGACTGGAGGCAGCCCCTTCTCGCTCTACCGCCTGGCTCAGAGTCACAGCCACGGCCAGGACTGCCGCTAGCTAGTTCTCACTCCGGCCAGCCCATTACGGGTGGGTGAGCCGGCGGTACAAGGCCTCAGGCCTCTTCGCCGCGGTTGTCAGCGAAACCCCCGATACTGCAGGTCACGGTGCAAGAGGCACCGGCGGGAACCCCGGTCTCCCGGCACCGGCGGGAACCCCGGTCTCCCGGCACCGGCGGGGCTCACGAGAAGCACGGCAGAGATGCCAATTGCACAACGGCATTTCCAGCTCGTACCACGAGCCCAGCTCCACCCAGTCTCCTCAGGAAAGGCTCAGCCGGAGCTCTGCCCAAGGGACATCTGCCGTCCCAGCCAACCTGAAACCGTGCCCAGCTCACTCCTCTATTCAAAGGGATGTTCCGAAATGAGCGGGGCCCTGACCTGCCGACAGCTCCTCCGGGGTCCCTCAGGCCAGTTCACAGCCCCAGGGACAGCTGTGCCCAGCTTCCTGCCTGCCCCCCCCAGGGCCCCGGCAGTGACTCATGTGTGGATCCAGACGAAGGATGGATTTGGGAACCTCACTGTCCCCAGCACAGAGTCAAGGGCATATAATGTGCTGGCTTGTTGGCAAGCAGAACACAGTACCCTCCCCTCTGCTTGCCAGCACCTTTCGGGGGTCAAAGCATGGTACACACAGCGACTGAATCAGCCTCACACCAGCCCCTGGGAGGCTGGCCAGGCCAGGCCAGGCCCATCACGCCTCAGCTCCAAACAGGAGAATGAAGTCCCAAGTGGAACTAATTTGTTCCAGGTCATGCAGCAGTTAATGGCAGATAAAGAAACAGAACCCAAGAGTCCTGGCTCATGGCTCCATGCTCTAACCACAAGATTACACAGTCCCTCCCACATATGGGAATAGAACCCAGAACTCCTGGGATCCCAGAACCCACCTCCCGGCCCAAACGCCCTTCTAGGACAGGCAACAGAACCCAGGAGTCCTGGCTCCCAGAACCCCCCCTCCCAGCCCCAACGCCCTTCTAGGACAGGGAACAGAACCCAGGAGTCCTGATTCTCACTTTCTTGATCCAAATACCAGTCCAGCCTCCCTCCACGAACAAAGCCACCCCGCCCGCGCCATCCGCACTCACGTTGCCCATGCTGAAGTGTCGCTTGAATTCACAGAAGAGGTTGTAGATGAGGACGGTGCCATCCTCCTGGATGCAGAGCAGGTCCTCGCTGGCAGTCCAACCCAGCTGCACCACCTGGCCACTCTTCCACTGCGGGGAAGGACAGAGCCCCGCCCCGCCCATCAGTCACGCTGCCAGGAGGGGTCACTTTCATACAGCGACAGGAAGCCCCGTAACTACGCTGCGGAATTCCCACCAGGCCAGCACAGCATAGCTGGAGCCACAAGCCACCTCTCTGGGCCCCCAGCCTCTGCTGCTCCAACCCCAGCCATCATACCCGCCCCCTTGGCACCTGGCCTTTCACGACTCCACCCTGCCCTGGTTCTCCTCCTCCCCCTCCAGCTGACCCCCATCTCCATGGGTCCCACGGGCCCACTCCTCTTCTCCCTATATTCCCCCCTATGCAGCTTCAAGTGCCGTCCTGCTGCTGCTGACTCGCTGATCTATCCCTCTCGGCCCAGCCTCTCCTCCTCCAACTCAGTCTGTCTCCTCCGGGATGGCAACGTCCCACGGCCATGCCCTCCCACTTCACTGCTTCCGTCACTGCTGGTACCACCACCCCTCGCTGCCCACACCTGCACCCTGGGCACTATCTTTGGCTCCCCCAGGCTGCGGTATTCATTCACTGTTACAGGAGCCCTTCGAGGCCCAAGCTGAGATTGGGGCCCCACGCTGCACACAGTCAGAGACAGCGTTAAAATAAGCACTGAGACGCTACATGACTAGCCCAAGGCCTCACAGGAAGGCAGTGGCAGAGAGAAGATCTCGTAAGTCGTAGTCCACCCCGGCTGCAAGCTCCTGGGGGCAGGGAGCGAGCCTGCCTGTAGGTCTGTTCGGTATGGAGCACATTGTGGGCTTCACTGGAAATAAACAATAGCTCAAATTTGGATAATCCACCCTCCTGCTTCAGGACGTCTCCTGACTGTTGCCAAGGTCGGTAGGCTGTGTCCAGCCCCTCCCTCCCATACCCCACTGTAAGACTGGCATCTGAAGCACCAGCCCTTGCCCACGGCTGGCGGCGGGATCGCGTCATCACTTCCCTTCAGCCTAGGAAGCCCTGTGCTCCAGACTTCCCGCCCCAGACGCAGGCCAATCAGTTCCAAGCTCCTGAAGACACCTCGGAGGGGGACACAGGAAGGAAATCAAAGTGAACATGGTGGAGCTCAAAGGATATCGCCTGCGTCCAGGTGCTACCAGTAGGACAGGCCCACAGGGAGTTGGCACTAGCTGGCCACACCGAGCTAGGCACTCACCAGAACGCTGGCCAGGGGAACGCCCGAGGCCGAGTAGATCTCCAGCAGCGGTCGGGAACCGGGCGACTTCTCTTTCCTGAAGTTATTCTTCAGCAAAGCTGCAAGAGACAATCTGCTGTGAAACAGCAACAGGGAACCCAAACCACCCTGCTCTCAGGAGACTGTCAAAAGGCCCCGTGTTCCCCAGGACTGCAGGGGGACAACGCTCAGTCTCCTCCCCTGCATCACGGGTGAGCAGCTCACCATCTCACACTCCAAATGTACATAATTCTTCCTTGCCCCTCAGTTCCGCTCAGACAATGTCCTTCGTCTGGTCAGTTTCCCTTCCTGGTTCTCCCCATTAGACCCTGTGCTGCGGGGTTTGGCTGCAGAGGAAGATGCAAGAAGTCTAGCGGAGATGCTCTCTGCACAAAGGCTGGTAGAGAACAACCTCTACCCTAGCGAGAATCTAGCAGGAGGTCACTTTAAAGCACGGTGAAGGGGGGGGGGGGGGGAAATCAATGATTTTCTTTTTTTGTAAATCAGTATTTTTAATTGAAATTAAATGCGGGTTATTTTTAAAAATTAATCCTATTTAATCTTAAATTTGAAACTGACAACTTATAGTAAGGCCTAAACTTACTACATTCTATTAAAATAAATTAAATACAAAAAACAATATTAAGTAGCATGTTTGCTGCTGAGGTTCTTAAGACAGTCAAAGCACGGAACTCATATAGTCACTGGCTAAGCACTGGGAACCAATGCTTGCTGAAGTGCTAAACCGGCTTTTGATAGCAGGTGCAGAGAATGTTTTCTTCGTTTCAGTTTATAAACTAGTCCAGTTCAATGACTAGTTCATTCAAAGTTGAGAAACCAAACGGGTGTTGAAAAAGCGGGAAAGCTTGTTTTCCTCCTTCAATCTATGAAAAAAACGCTACTAGTTCTAAAATCCCGAAGGAGTTGGTAACCAGAAACAACCAGTTCAAGTCACTAAGATAAGATAATACTTCCTTCCTTTCTTTAATAAGAACGTAATATAAGAACAGCCACACTGGGCTAGACCAAAGGTCCAATTAGCCCAGTATCCTGTCTCCCGACAGTGGCCAATGCCAGGAGCCCCAGAGGGAATGAACAGAACAGGGAATCAAACATCTGGCAAACAGACGCTATGGACATCATCCCTATGATTGTTTAATGAATCACTTTTAAATGCAAAACATGTTTTGATGAACTCAGATACTTCTTTATGTATCCAGCACATTTAAGGTATTTTTATTTAATTAAATACAAATTAAATGCTGGTTTTGTGCATTTTAATTGAATTTGAATTTCCGTCCAAATAAAGCTTGAGCCAAATCACAAGTAAAAAATTAACCATCTAGTAAATAAGAAATGCATCATTCACCATTTTCCATCATAAAAATGTAAAAATTAAGAATATGAATAAATGTAATTGTTTAATTAAATGCATATAGATATAGTGTGGCCTCTTGGTTAGCAAAAAGAAGCATGAAGTTTAGGGTAAAGGCTAAACTTAGTTGCAAATCTACATATTTAAATGGTGATCAACCAATGAGAATCAACCTTTATTTAGGAAAATAACTTGAAAGTACAAACGCAAACTAAGATTCAAATGGATGATTTAAATCAAGGTTTCCTGCTGGCTGATTCCAATCAGTGATTTAAACCCCCTTGATTGACATCAATGCATCCTGCTTTAAAGCTCTATCTAGCCCTGGAGCGAGGGACACGACAAACTGGCACCTCAGGGTCCAAATGGACCTGCTGCAAACTGGGCCCCCACCCTGGCCTGGAGCAGAGCTAGCAGCTTCTGGAGAACAAACATCAAAGATCACACAACCCACACCACAACCCTGTCTTCATTAGGAGAGGTTGCTAGTCCTGGCCATACCAATGGGGCCCCCATAAGGTGCAGCAGCCACCAGGCAATCCCGCAGATCCTCCTTCAGGTTCCACGCCATGCTGTACAATTCAAACTTCCTGCAGCAAAGCAAACAAACGAGAGGAGACATTAAGGACCTGAGAGCGATCACACTCTTCCTTCCCAGTCAGCTCCAGAGCCATTCCTTCGGCAAGGCCCAGCCCTGCTCTGCTCTAAACTCCATGCCAGCAGCCCCCTGCACTCGCAGGGCGCCCCACTGACCTCTATGGGCACAAGATGACAGGTCGGGAGGGTAACTAACAATGGAGACAGACAGAGGGTGCAAAGAGCAGCACCCTGCCTTCAGCACAATTCAGTGGGTTCCACAACACTCAGGATTCAAACCATTACTCTGGAATATTTATTTACCAGCTGCTCTGTCAGGGATGGTATTTCCCAGGCTGAGCCAGGCCTCTCTGACCTCTTTCCTATCACCCCAGCAAAGAGTAAACAAATTCCAGGGCTTGGGTGTGGAGACAGGAGGGGATCTACAGGCTGCCCCACTGGTCTGATGATGCAAGTCTGTTCAGTGGCTGAGAACTCTTCCCGGACCCCTTCTAGGAGTAACCTGCAATTTCAGTGCCAGGAGACCTTCTCCCTCCTTTCTATCTCCGCTGACAACTGTGGTTACTGCCATAACTCATCAGCTGCAGACAAATCATCCAAGGAAAATCCAACACCTGACGTGAAAGGGTTAAGACCTAGTGTTATGATTAAATTCCAGTCTGGGTAACTTCATTCAGCCTCCCTAAATTCCCTCTCCACCTTCAACAGGCCATGGGATTGTGTTCCCTCCTGGCTCTGAGCTACTCTGTAGTGTTACTCAGGGCTGTTAATCAGCTGTCACGTTCCCTCTCAGAGGCGGCTGCATTTCACTGGTGGTGAAATAAGTCCTGTGTACATACTGTTATAAAATCGTCTGACTGCAACTGGGTAGGGATGGAGATTACAAAGACATCGGCATTAAATTTTAAAATCTATGGATTTATTATTATTGTAGTTCTCAAAGATTCCCAAGAGACCACCAGGAGGAGGGGGCAGTGGAGGGGGAAGGGATGGTGGGGATCGGAGGGGCACAGAGGAGGGGGCCTGGGGCAAGGGAGCACTCAGGAGCAGTGTGGGGGGGCAGAGGTGGGCAAGGGGAGGTTCGGGGAGCAATGCAGGGACAGGTGGTGGGAGGCACAGAGGAGGGGGAAAGGGGGCATGAAGGGATGGCAGGGATCCGGGGTGGGGGGGGGTATGGAGGAGAGGAGGGTACCTGGGGCAAGGGGGAACTCGGGGGCAGAGGTGGGCAAGCAGAGGTTCAGGGAGCAATGCGGGAGCTGGCGGTGGGGGGCACAGAGGGGGCAGTGTGGGGAGGTGAAGCGATGGCAGGGATTGGGAGGGCACAGAGGAGGGGGCCTGGGGCAAGGGGGAACTAGGGGGCAGGGGCGGGCAGGAGAGGCCAGATCAAGGGGGGACTTGGAGGCAGTGGGGGGGTGTGAAGCGATAGCAGGGTTCAGGGGGGGAACAGAGGAGGCAGCGAGCGGGTCGGGGGGGGCAGAGGCAGGCAATGGGGGGCAGGAGAGGCCGGGGCAAGGGGGGACTCAGAGGCAATAAGGGGGCAGAGGCGGCCGGTGGGGGGCACGGAGGAGGGGATGAGGGGATAGTGGGGGGGGGGGGGCGGACATGGGCAATGGGGGGCAGGAGAGGCCAGATCAAGGGGGGACTCGGAGGCAGTGGGGGGGTGTGAAGCGATGGCGGGGATAGGGGGGCACAGGAGGGGGCCTGGTGCAATGGGGAACTCGGGGGCAATGGGGGGGCGGAGGCAGGCAGGGGGGGCACGGAGGCGGGAGCAGTGTGGGGGTGAACCGATGCAGGGATCGGGGGGGCACAGAGGAGGCAGTGAGGGGGTCAGTAGGGGGGCGGAAGCAGGCGATGGGGGGCAGGAAAGGCGGGGGCGATGGGGGACTCGGAGGCAGAGGCGGGCGGTGGGGGGATGAAGCGATGGCGGGGAGCGGGGGGGCACAGGAGGGGGCAGTAGGGGGACAGGGAGCGGGGGGCACAGAGGCAGGCAGTGGGGGGGTGAAGCGATGGCGGGGTTCGCAGGCCGCAGGACGGGGCCTGGCGCAATGGGGAACTCGGGGAAGTGGGGGGGCGGAGGCGGGGAGCGGGGGGGCAGTGGGGGGCGAGGAGCGATGGCGGAGTTCGGGGGGCCCAGGGAGGGTGGGGGGCGGGGAGCGATGGCGGGGTTCAGGGGGCGCAGGGGGGCCTGGCGCAATGGGGAACTCGGGGAAGTGGGGGGGGCGGGGAGCGGGGGGGCAGTGGGGGGCGGGGAGCGATGGCGGGGTTCAGGGGGCGCAGGAGGCGGCCTGGGGGGAGGGGGCGGGCCCGGCCGGGGCACTGACCGGTAAAACGCCTCCTCCCCCAGCGGGTCCCAGTTCGCCGTGTAACAGGCCATGGCCCCGGCCCGGCCCGACGGCCCCGACCCCCGCACGCTTGGGCCCGGCCGCTCCGCGCTTCCGCCCTCAGCGTCCCGCGCCTGAAGCCACCGCGGCCGCCGCCATCTTGACTGAGGGCAGAGCGCTGCCCCGCCCCCGCCAGCAGCCCGGCTCCAGGGAGACCCGCTGGGGAAGGCGCTGGGGGCGGGGCTAAGTAGGGGCGGGGCCATAGGGGCTGAGCCAAGGTCCTGCCAGGGGCCAGAGGGGCGGGGCCAGGGGAGGGAGGGTATTGGGGTGGGAGCAGGGGATTGGGGTCAGGGCTGGGGCCAGGGGACTGGGGGGGATAGTAGGGGGGGGGCGGACATGGGCAATGGGGGGCAGGAGAGGCCAGAGATTGGGGGTTGGTGCTGGGCCAGGGGAGGGGACTGGGGTCAGGTCAGAGGCCAGGGGAGGGAGGGGATTGGGGTAGGGGCTGGGGCCAGGGGAGGGGATTGGGGTCAGGGCTGGGGTCAGGGGACTTGGCAGGGGCTGGGCCGTGTGCAGTGAGGGGGCAGCAGGGTTTGCCAAGCCTGGCACCTGTGTCCAGGCTGGCAGGATGGCCAGCGGGTGGAAGGGTGGTGCTGCCCCCAGGGTAGCGGGTTTGGGGTCCCACTGGTGCTTCCGATATTTGATTAGAGCTGAGTTTGGTCGTCGGACATCATGGAGCTCCCCCAGGCTGCAGCAGAGCCCCCACCGGAAAGTTGGTGCTGTTAGCGAATGCACCAGGGGTCCAATAAAGATGGAAGAAAAATTCAAAATATAACGTAGGGTGATAGATAACAGACACGTATCACTCAACAACAGGAAACTGCCCACAGTGCCGGGAGGGCTCAGCTGGCCCTCAGCACGGCCGTGTGGGGTCTGCAAATCCCTAGCCCAGTGGCTCTCAAACTTTTGTAGTGGTGACCCCTTTCGCCAGCAAGCCTCTGAGTGCGACAACCCCCCCCCCCCCCCACACACACACTTATAAATTAAAAACACTTTTTAATATATTTAACACCACTATAAATGCTGGCGGCAAAGCAGGGTTTGGGGTGGAGGCTGACAGCTCACGACCCCCCATGTAATAACCTCACACCCCTCTGAGGGGTCCCAACCCCCAGTTTGAGAACCCCTGCCCTAGATGGTCTACACTACCACTTAGGCCTAGGCTACACTTGCAGATGTACAGCGCTGTGAGTTAAACCCGTGTTTGTACAGCTGAGTAGGGAAAGCGCTGCAGCCTGTCCACACTGGCAGCGGCCAGCGCAGTAACTACCACTGACGTGGCTACATTTGCGGCACTTGCAGCTGTATTGGGAGTGGTGCATTATGGGCATTCAGGTAGCTGCAACGTGCTTTTCAAATCGGGGGGGGGGGGTGAGGGGGACTTTGACAGGGAGCGTTTTTGGAAAAAGAGTGGATTTTTGGAATAGCCACAGAGTGTCAGCTCATTATTTCCACACCTCCACATCCCCTGCCTCTCTCTCAATCACTGAAAGCAAACAGCAGGGGCTTTGTTTGTTTTTAAAGAGCAGATAAAAGAGAGGAAAAAAAGCCTGTGATTAGCATCTTAAAGAATGCAGCTCTGAACTCCAACCCGGAAGTGCTGTTTCAAAACAAAGGCAACTTCGGAAGATCATTAACTCCGTTGTTCCTGGGCTACACTGAAAGACGAACATTGCACCCACTTAGCAGCAGCTGTTATTCCTCTCGGGGAGGTGGAGTACATGCAGCGCTGTATCTGAGGAGATACAGCGTTGCACGTGCCTTGCAAGTGTAGCCAGTTAATGAGTTACAGCGCTGCCGGCAGTTTTATTACGCTGTAACTTGTAAGTGTAGCCAAGCCCTTAGATGGGGATAATTTATGCTGCTCAGAAGTGTGAAAAAACCACCCTCCTGAGCAAGGTAAGTTACACTGATACCAACAGCAGTGTGGACAGCAAGAGAGCTGCTCCCACCGATACAGCCACTGCCGTTCGTTGGGGTTGGAGTAATGATGTCGATGCGGGAGCTCTCTCCCGCCAGCCTAGAGCGGCCACACGAGAGAGCTTACAGTAGACAGTAGAGGTGCCAGGGTTTTTGCCGCCCTAGGCGGCAGCGCTCCTCCACCGTAATCGGCGGCAGCTCCTCTGAAGCTGCATTCTCGGCCATAGGCGCCGACTCCGTGGGTGCTCCGGTGCTGGAGCACCCACGGAGAAAAATTGGTGGGTGCTCCGCACCCACCGGCAACTCCCCGCCCGCCCCAGACCCGCGGCAAACTTACCGGGCACCGGGAGATGTTGCGGGGCCCCGCCCCCGATGCTGGGCAATGTTGCGTCGGCGTTGGGGGCGGGGCCCCGCAACGTCGCCCGGCGTCGGGGGCGGGGCCCGGCGTCGGGCGGGGCCCGGCGTCGGGCGGGGTCCCGCCCCCGACGCCAGGTGACAGCACCCACGGGCGGGGCCGGAAGTCAGCCCCTGTGTTCTCGGCGGCGTTTCGGCGGCCGCTTTTCTTGCTGCTGAATCGCCGCTGGGAAATGAGTCGCTGCCGAAATACCGCCGAGGGCGGTGAAATGCCACCCCCCAAATCCTGCTGCCCTAGGCGACCGCCTAAGGTTGCCTAGTGGAAGCGCTGCCCTGGCAGCAGCCCAGGTGTGTCGGCCCCTGTGAGCTCACTCGGGAGACATGGCCCTAGTGAGAGACCAGCAAAAGAGGAGCAGCCATGCCGGAGGTGTGCAGTGTCAAAAGTCTTACTAACATCCTGTCTACAGCTTCCCCCGGCATTAGGCCAGTGACCCTGTCAAAGAAGGAATTTAGGTTGGTTTGGCACAGTTAATTCTTGACAAATGCACATTGGCTGTTACTTATTATCCTTCAGGCGCTTACAAATGGATTGTTTAATAAGCGACAGAGTCCTGTGGCACCTTATAAACTAACGTGGAGCATAAGCTTTCGTGGGTGAATACCCATTTCGTCGGACTGCATCCAACGAAGTGGGTATTCACCCACGAAAGCTTATGCTTCCATACATCTGTTAGTCTATAAGGTGCCACAGGACCCTTTGTCTCTTCTACAGATCCAGACTAACACGGCGACCCCTCTGATACTTGTTTAATAATTTGTTCCAGTATCTTGCCAGGTATCAAAGTTGGGCTGACTGGTCTGTAATTCCCTGGGTCCTCTTTGTTCCCCATTGTGATCGGTTCTTTCCTGCCACCCAGAATGCCTGGGTTCACAGACAGATTCGAGCTGAAGAAGGATGTTATTTGCTGCTTCAGTGAGTGATCAGTCCGCCAAAATGGGGCCCAGCATAGGGCTAAGTGCGAACGCACCCCCACATTCGGGTGCATGCCTTAAATCCACTGTTACGGAGTTATTCATTATGTTGTATAAACACTTTTCTGCCGGGCACTAAGGTTAGTTTGCCGACCCTGCTGGCTCAGCTTTTACCTGCCTGCTCTTTCCTTGCCATACAAGCAGGTGTCCTTCCAGCTGTCCTAACACCTCAAACCTACATTCTACAGCCTCTGCCCCCATTTTAAAGAGAGGGGCAATGTTTGCCCTTCTCAGTCCTCCAGGACCTCACCTGTCCTCCAGGAGTTCTCAAAGATAGGCGACCAGGAGGGAGAGAGAGAGAAATTCCCAGCCACGCCATGAAGGGAGGGAACGAGCGCGCAGGCCTGGTACGGTTGTGGTAGACCTCGGGTATTTTGGGGATGAGGCTTCTGTAAATGGTTGCTGGATTCAGTCCCAAAGGCGCAGTGAATTAAAAAGTATCAGGATCATAGGGTTGATGGGTCCACGGAGGAGCAGATGGAAGGGTGTGTATTTCGGAGTATTGTTCCTCTCTGGGGAGAAGGGACTATACGAACTGGCCAGGGTCCACTTGGCATGCGTGGCATCCTGTCTCTTGGGTATCAGGCGACGGGGGCTGGCCGGGAGGGCTGTGTGATGAAATAGGAATATTTTTAAGAGTCCTGTGTGTGCCTCAGTTTCCCCTGAGTGCGCCATGGTTGGCCAGTGTGTGGAAGGGGATGTCTGCGCTCAGGGCAGGCTGGGAGACACAGGTGTGGGTGCCAACGAGCTGTTTGGCACCACTGTAGCACTTCAGCAAAGTCCACATAGCAGGTAATCCACCTCCCCAAGAGACGGCACGGCAGCTTCTCCTGTTGGTTTGCACTGGCTAGAGGGGGGTTAGGTGGGTTTAATTGCATCACTTAGGGGTGTAACCAGGCCTGAGCCTACTGAGTTTCCATCTCAATGCAGCATCTGATAAAACAATGGCAAATCCAATCACCAGGCTATTGACACCTAGCAACCAAGGCCCCAGAGGAGTCTGAACAGCATTTCCCCAGCTGGAGATCCAAGGACAGGGATGGTGGGGGCGGGGGAGAGAAGAGAGAAGAGAGAAGAGATCACAGCTGCTGCTGGCAGGAGTCAGGCTCTCACCTGGAGTCTGACAAAGCAGGTCAGACAGAGTTTGCACCCAGGGGTCACTGCAGCCTGGCTGGGCTGGGCTGTGAGCTGCAGTTCTCTGGGCTGCCCTATGGTTCCCTGTGCCATGTGCCAGTTAGTGACTAAACCCTGTGCGTGTTGCTGAGGGTGACTAGGGGTCCGGTTTTCAAGTGGAACACTGGGTCGAAAAGGGACCCCGGTGGCTCCGGTCAGCACTGGCGACTGGGCCATTAAAAGGCCAGTCGGGAGTGCTGCAGGGCTAAGGCAGGCTAGTCCCTACCTGTCCTGGCACTGCGCTGCACCCCAGAAGTGGCCGGCAGGTCCAGCTCCTATGCGGGGGGGCCACGGGGCTCCCTGCGCTGCCCCTGCCCTGAACACCGGCTCCGCACTCCCATTGGCCGGGAACCGCAGCCAATGGGAGCTGCGGGGGAGATGCTTGCGGCTGAAAGCAGTGTGCAGAGCCGCCTGCTACGCCTCCGCCTAGGAGTGGGACCCGCTGGCTGCTTCCATAGCGCAGCACAGTCCGCGGTGCCAGGACAGGCAGGAAGCCTGCCTTAGCCCCCCCCGCTGCGTCGCTGACCAGGAGCCACCGGAGGTAAGGCCACGCCCCAACCCCCTGTCCCAGCCCCGAGCCCCCCCAAACCCAGAGCCCCCTCCTGCACCCCAAACCCCACATCCACAGACCCACCGTGGAGCCCACACACCCCAGTTAGAGCCCTCACCCCCTCTTCCATCCCAGCCTCCTGCCCCAGCCCAGTGAAGGTGAGTGAGGGCGGGGGAATGCAGTGAGCAGGGGGCAGGGCCTGGGGAAGGGGCGGGGCCTCAGGGAAGGGGTGGGGCTAGGGTGTTCGGTTTTGTAGGATTAGAAAGTTGGCAGCCCTAGTGTTGCTGTAGAGGCTGGGCGAGGTGCATTCGTACTTGTCTCCATCGGGGCCTGTCTCAGTGGGACTCGCTGAGCGGAGCTCACACTGCGGAGCAAGGGGGTTGCAGGCCCACAGATCCAGTGTAAAGAGGCTGTGTGGCTTACTCTGCAGGAAGAATGAGACCCCCTTGGGGCTCTGGCCCACTGATGGGTTCCTCCTAGAGGCTGTTGCGAAGCTGGGGCCCTAGCACCGATCCGGTGGGTCCGTGCCAGGCTTTGAAGCAGGCGTTAAAGGAGGGTGGTTCAGTGAAGGGGTAGGTCTCAGGAAAGAAACAGAGCATGGGGGAAAGTCACAACAAGTGAGAGGTACTCAGAGGCCAAGAGCTCCAGGGGGCTGGTTATTATGCCCAGAGAGGCAGGGCTGGCAGGTGGCTGGAACAGGACGCCTGGTTTCTTGTCTTTGCACCCTTAGGAGAATCACTTCTCCTCTGTGCCCTGTGCAGGCTGGAATAACCCTGCGCCTTGCCAGCCCCGGGGGCCGTGAGAACCGCCATTGCAAGTCTCTTGACCCCTGGAGTCTGCATTAATTAGCTTGGACACGAGAGGGCAGACTTTCTACACTGAGTGTAGCCTGTAGGACAGGGGGTTGCCAAACTGTATGGAGGGCCGGGTAGGGAAGGCTGTGCCTCCCCACACAGCCTGGCCCCCGCCCCCTATCTGCCCCCTCCCACTTCCTGCCCCCTGACTGCCCCCCTCAGAACCCCGTACCCATCCAACCCCCCCTGCTCCTTGTTCCCTGACCACCCCCTCCAGGGACCCTCCCGCCCCTAACCACCCCCCCCGGAACCCCACCCCCTATTCAACCCCCCCTGCTCCCTGTCACCTGACTGCCCCAACCCCTGTCCACACCCCCGCTCCCTGACAGGCTCCTTGGGATTCCCACGCCTATCCAACGTCCCCTGTTCCCCATCCTCTGACTACCCTGACCCCTATCCACACCCCTGCCCCTAACCGCCCCCCGGGATCCCATCCCTATCCAACCCCCCCTGCTCCCTGTCCTCTGACCCCTATCCACACCCCCACCCCCTGACAGCCCCCCACTCCCCGGGACTCCCACACCTATCCAAGCCCCCTGCTCCTGACTGCCCCCCACCAGAACCTCCACTCCATCCAACCAGCCCCCTGCTCCCTTTCCCCTGACTGCCCCCCGGGACTCCCTGCCCCTTATACAACCCCCCCGCTCCCCGCCCCCTTCCATGCCTCTCAGAGCAGCATGAGCTTGCAGCCCAGAGTGCTGGCGAGGTGAGGCTGCGAGGGAGGGGGACAGCAGGGGAGGGGGTGGGGGCTAGCCTCCCTGGCTGGGAGCTCAAGGGCCGGGCAGGACGGTCCCGCGGGCTGGATGTGGCCCACAGGCCGTAGTTTGCCCACATCTGCTATAGGATTCACCTGCTTCCTTGCTTATATATATATATCTATTATAGTTTAAGTATTTGGTTTATTGTAACAGGTTTCTAGATTTATATTAAAGTAAGTTCGGCTGTAATGCAAGGGACCTACAGGCCATATCCTGTGTGTAGAGCTAAGACAAAGTTAGCATCTCTGTCTGGGACCTTTCACCCAGATAGCAAGTCAATACCCACACATATGTCTGAGACCTTTCCCCGAGCTAGCTAGATAATGGTAGAATGGCATAGGGGGTTTCCACATCTGTACCCACAGACTTAACAGGTACACCACAAGGAAAGAACCGGGAGAACAGAAATAACATACGTGCGTATGTACATGTCATCAATACGCACAAACATACGAGCCTATGGAGCGAGGGACCCTACCATTGTTGTGGGTGAGAAATGAAGTTTGGGCGTAGAAGGAGGGGTCAGCTGTGCCCTATAAGAGAGGTGACCCACCTTGCTAGGGGAGCCTGAGCCTGTTTTTCTTAAAACTTTCTACGTTCCCAGGGGGCTAGGCTCAGCTTGGCTCCCCGACACTTTCGTTCTTAGGTTTGTTTATTAGGTTTTAATTTTAAGGTAAAGTTAGTGAAGGAAACTCTAAATTAGTCTCGATAGCTCTGAGCTCTAGTTCTTCTAAGCTTTGCTCCTCTCACTCAAGAACTGAGGAACCTGAACCGCCAGAGGCGAGGCCCGTCCTGTGTCTCTCACCACCAGGCTATCCAGGAAGGGTGTGAGTATATTAACCAAAGCTGTGTAGCGTATAATACCATGTGTATCTTTTGAATAGCGGGAATACAACTGTAAACGTTGTAACTGATTATTTTACCATTGAATTACTACTTCATTTATCTTAATAAAAAGTCTTTACGGCTCTATCTGTCTCAGTGTGAGCTTCCTGTCATACCCCCGAGGGGCCTTTGTAAATTCTGTGGAGCCTGATTTGGGACAAGAACCTTTTTATCTTCTGATCAGACAGACTGGCGAGCCTGAAACCCATACTATCCAAATTAATCTTATTAGGGTGACCAGTTGTTCTTATTTTATAGGGACAGTCCCAATTTTTGGGTCTTTTTCTTATATAGGCTCCTATTAGCCCCCACCCCCATCCCGATTTTTCACACTTGCTGTCTGGTCACCCTAAATCTTCTTAACCTCCTAAATCAGGCAACAGACTGGCCAGCCTGCCAGGAGACTGGAGGAGTGTGCGACAGGATTTTCAGGGATTCCAGGCATCTTTAGACCCCTGAGAATCTCACCTGAGGCATAAGTAAAGAGTTAGCGTCAGAGAGCAAGATTGTGTGTCTTACTCACTCACAAGAACACAGGAACCTGATTTCCTGTGACTGCTTCTTGGCAGCGATCCCAGTATTTCCTCTTATGTACTGTGGTTTGACTTAGAGTTTTAGCTTAGAGGTTTTGAATTTAATCTTGCAAGATAAAGAGTAATAGTGTTATTGTTTAAAGTGATCCGTGCATTTAAGGGGCTTTGTTGAAGGTTGACATTATAACGAATGGTACCGATAAGATATCAGCAGTAGCATCGGGCCCAATGACCCCACTAGTGGTGGCAGGGGAGTTGATAAATCTGTGTGTTAATTGCTGCCAAGAGGCCACAGTAACTCAGAACTTGTACGGTTCAAGCTACCATATTTCAGTCCCCTCAACTCTCCTGGGCTGCACCTCTGAGCCATCTGCCAGGGGGTTTTGTGAGTGAGGGGTTTGATGTAGAAACAGAGCAGATAAAAAGAAAGGCTGAACTGGGGAAGGGAACAACTGTTGAATGTCTGCTCGTGGCTTGTAGTTCACTGGGAAAGAAATTGAATAAAAAATTAGAGTTCCTCAGAAAAGCCCAGCAAACTTTGGATGAGGGAGGGAAGGTTATTCCGGATTTAACACATCGGCTCCATGTAGTGTCAGAGGAGCGGTCGGTACTTTTCCAAAAGAAGCAGGACTTCGAGAAGACGTTAGAACGGTGTAGGTACCAGGAACAGGAAGCAGAAGAGGAAGCCCGTTGTTGGCAGGAGTGAGTGGCTGCCAGCTTAAGATCGCTGGACGGCTACAAATCAGACCGTGGTCGGCTGTTGGAAAGAATCAGAGTTGGGAAAGAGAAGAGATGTGTTAGAGGAGGACAAAGAATCGGTTCCCATCCCTACTGGCATGGTGGAACCGACGGAGATAGAGAAGTATGGCGCGAGAGTTAGCTCGGGCTGATACAGCACCTTTAGGAGCGGAGTTGGAGATTGAGTCTCAGGAGCCACAGGGAGAGTCAACAGAGGAAGTTAGCAGTGCAGCGGCTGCTAGCAGTCTGCAGATAGAACAATGGTGGAGTTGAGTGTTATCATAGAGGAGGCGACTAGTGATGTAAAGGATGAGATGAGCAGAGCAGAGGGGGAGGAGATATCCTCTCCTCTGTTAGTGTCCGCCCCTTCACTTCTTACTGTCCAACAGGGTAAAAGATGGGCAAGTCTCAAATGCTCGCCTAGCCCACTGGGCATTGCTGCTGCAAGGGAAAGATATTGCACTCAAACCTGTTAGGACACCATCTTTGTTACCAACTGCCCTACAGTACCCAGGGGAGCCACGTGTGCGTCCCGATCTTGATCAATTGGATCTAACGGGGGAGACAAAAAGAAAGCTTTTCCGACCATTAATCCATGTGACGTTATTGACAATAACTGGGACCGTATAGATCATTGTTGCAACCAAGGTCCTGTAGTGGCACCAAATCTTATATAAAGGGGGTCAAATGAGGTGTCTAAGACCGGGTTATGCTTGGCGGGTTATGATTATGTCATTTATATGCATGTATCAGTTTTGTAGTTGAAGTTATGAATATTGGCTTTATACTGTCTGTATTTCAAACTGGGGCTGGGCTTCTGGGACCCCGGACAAGCTATCAGCTCTGCCAGGCCTGCTGATGCCCCATTAAGAATCATCAGCGATACAATGGATCCATTGAGAGAAGGCGGACACACCTGTGACTCAGCAAGGTATGCAGGGACTTGCCCATGTGACTCCCGACTCCATTTTGCTGTGATTTTCCACAGTAAGGACAAAGAGGTGTCTTTACACCTGGAAGAAACTATAAAAGGCAGCTGCCTCATCTCCATTTTGTCTTCATTCCTGCTTCTTACCTCTGGAGGAACCTTTCTACAAATGGAAGCTCTTAACAAAGGACTGAAGGACCCATCCCAGCTGGGGATGTAATCCAGAGACTGGATCTGAACCTGCAGCTTATTCCATCTGCTGCAAGCCTGAACCAAGAACTTTGCCATTACTGTATGTAATTGATTCCTTTTAACCAATTCTAGCTCTCACCTAGACCTTTTTCCTTTTATGAATAAACCCTCTAGATTCTAAAGGATTGGCAACAGCGTGATTTGTGGGTAAGATCTGATTTGTATATTGACCTGGATCTGGGGGCTTGGTCCGTTGGGATCGGGAGGACCTTTTTCTTTTACTGGGGCATTGGTTTTCATGACCATTTGTCCCCATAACGAGTGGCACTGGTGGTGAGACTGGGAAACTGGAGTGTCTAAGGGAATTGCTTGTGTGACTTGTGGTTAGCCAGTGGGGTAAAACCAGAGTCTCCTCTGTCTGGCTGGTTTGGTACCTTAGAGGTGGAAGAACCCCAGCCTTGGGCTGTAATTGCCCTGCTTGAAGCAATTTGTCCTGAACTGACACTCTCAGTTGGGTCCCGCCAGAACCAGCATCGTTACAATCCAGGAGACAGTTTCCGTTAATACGTATCATTTCTTTGTTGACGGTTCTAGTTATTACCATCAAGGCAAACCTTATACCGGGTTTGGAATTTATGCAGTTCCTCCCGAGGGGAAAGGAGAGCCTTGGGAGAAGGCAGATTCATGCACTCCACATTCGGCTCAATATGCTGAATTAGCAGCGGTGGCGTGTGTGTTGGAGTGCTGTGTGCAGTTCTCCATCACCACCACATCCCAAAGTATCTGTCTGTTTTCAGACTCCGCGTGGGTATGCAATTCTCTCGCAGAGTTTCTGCCATGTTGGGAGACAAATGGGTTCACAACTTCTGATGGCTCACCTGTTAGGTATGCGTCGCTGGTGAAATACATCCGCTGGTTAGCGGTAACAATCACTGTTCCAGGGTGGCCGATTAAAGTTAAAAAATAAAGCTCACTGGAAATTAGAACCCTATGCTACAGAAAATGGGAAGGCTGATAAATTAGCCCGAGAAGGAGTCCAATCAGGGGAATTCTGGAAAGAAAAAGATCAGGAATATTCTGTTACTACCCCTAGTCCCAGATGCCCTATTGCCACAACTAAAGTTGTACAGGCTGACATACCGGATTTAAAAGAGATGCAGAAAATCGGATAAAAACATAGTGAGTGTAATCCAAGAGCTTTCCAAGACAGAAGGAGAAGGGTCGCTAACAGTAGATCCTTTGTACAGAATATATGAGCAGCATTTGCAGGTAGTGGATGGAGTTCTCATGTATACAGGAGGTCCTTTCCCTGTGTGGGTAGTCCCAGCTCATTTACGGAGGGAAATGATGTACATGGTTCATGACACTCTGTGACAGGGTTGGACCACCCCTGCGGCGCCTCCTGCTGGTTTCAGTCGGGAGTTAGCTCGTCCAGCCCTGGAGCGCCCTCTGCAGGCCAGTGATCCGCCTGTCCACTCTGGCCCCGTGTCCCTCCCAGGACCCGGTGCCTTTTTAACTGGGGTGCTGCCCCCTGGCAGTACCCCTAGATCTGGGTCTCCCCTCCCCAGGGGAACCCCCAACCCACTATCCCCACCTCGCCTCAGTCGTAGGCTACTGCCAGTCACCAGCTAGCCCCCGCGCCCTGGGGCAGACTGCAGTATAAGCCACTCATCACAGGCAAAGGGGGTTTGGACCTGCTGCCTCGGCCTACCCGTGGGTTGCCCCCGCAACCCCAGTACCTAGTTGGCCTATGCCTAGGCCACAGCCTGGGGTTTTCTCAGGCCAGAGCTCCTCAGCTCCTCTGGCCTTCCCCAGCCCTGCTCCACCCTAGGTACCTGGTCAGGTCCCTGCAGCTAAGCCCTTCCCTCTCTAAAGACAGAGAGAGAGAGAGTGTCTTTGCTCCAGGCCCACTGCCCTCTTATAAGGGCCAGCTGGGCCCTGATTAACTGACCACACCTGTGGCTTCCTTGCCAATCAGCCCTCTCCCAGGGCTATTTCCAGCCCCTCCGGGTAGGAGCAGGGTTCCACCCTGCTACACACTCCTACAGGAGGACACCAGGGAGTGGACAAAACTGTCCAGCATCTTGCATCTGTGGGATGGTGGCCACTTCTTAGGATGGATGTGTAACAATAATATTGTAATAACTGTCTGGCATGTGCTCAAGCCAATCCAACTCCGTCCAAAAGAAATGCGCCATTAAAATCTCAGGTGTATGAAGGTCCTCGGATGGCTTTGCAGATTGACTTTGTAGTTCCTTTGCCAAGGACTCAAAGAGGTAACCGATACCTGTTAGTGGTTGTCGATCCTTTTTCAAAGTGGGTAGA
The DNA here is from genome assembly GCA_037349315.1 of Chelydra serpentina. Lineage (NCBI taxonomy): Eukaryota > Metazoa > Chordata > Testudines > Chelydridae > Chelydra > Chelydra serpentina. Next base: position 267,347 of record JBAIAC010000258.1, on the reverse strand, counting down.
GGCATTTCCTCTTAAGGCCAATACTGCAAAAGCCACCGCCAAGATCTTAGTAGATCAAGTCTTCTCTTGACGGGGGATCCCTGCAAAGGTGGAATTAGACCAGGGATCACATTTCCTGGACAGTTCTTTAGGGACTGCCTTAAATTAATGGGAGTCCCGCAGAGACTACACGTCCCATACAGACCACAGTCATCTGGGATGGTGGAACGAACCAATCGGACTATAAAAGTAATGTTGAGAAAACTGGTTGATGCCAATGGGTGTAACTGGAACACTCTCATGCCTCTGATTTTAATGGCATTGAGAGCAATACCGGCTGCATTTACTGATAAAACACCCTTTGAAGTGATGACAGGCCGAAAGATGTGATTACCGGAACATTTAATTTGGCACACCAGTGGCACACAATTAGAGGGAATAAAAAGGGATACCTACCTGCAGAATCTGCAAGAACATTTAAATCAGATCCACTTGCAGGTAGCTGCTAAACTGGGGAAATCCAGAGGAAAGGCAAAGGTCTACTTTAACAAAAACCAGAGAGAGAATACTTGGGAGGCTGAAGACCAAGTAATGCCGTTGTCATATAAAGCACCAGAGCATGGGCTGTGTAACCAATGGATCGGACCCTTCCGAGTCATCGATAAACTCAGTTCAGCAGTGTGTAAGATTAGGATAACAGGAGGCAAGCGTAATAGAGACAGAATCTAGCATGCTAATCAGTTAAAGCTGTATCGATCATTCAGGTTGCAGGAGCAACTTCCTCCTCAGGACTTAAGTGAACAGCGTCCGACAGCATCGCGCCAGCTGGAGTCTAGCAGATTGCAACCATGAAATGGACGCTGAGATTTCTGATTTACTGCACCCTCATCGTTGCTCTAAGGGTAAGATGGAGCCAAAAATCACAAATTTGGGACTGAACTGTTCCAGTCCCATGAAACAGACGACGCAGTCGTGCTCAGTTGCCTGAGCATGTGAAACAGAACATACCAACACAAAAGGGATGGACTATTATACTCAACCCAGAATTTATCCACAGTCCTATACACCAGGTTAAGGGAATTAGAGGGGAAGATGTCACCTTTGAATATCAGTTGGTTGGAGCAATCTCCTTGCTAGCCAGTGGCTGGAGAAAGATTTGGCCCTTAGATAATAACTCAAAGGGGTGAGGATGTAAAACCTATACCTCCTCACCAACGAATTCAACTTCCCTGAAACACGGAATAGCTTATGAAACTAGGAAAAACAAAGCCATTTGTAATAATCTGATAACGGGGGGGGGGGGGAGAGTTTAACCTTATATAAACTTGAATATGAGGATGAAGAACGATATGAAGCGCTCATTATAGCTACTTTTCAGACCAAATCAGGAAGCAAAAGATATGTACTGAATGGGACATTTGAACATAAGGTTCGGGATCCAATTATTAACCATGATTCTAACAATCCAATACCAAATAATGTCCCATGATAAACCCAGGACCTGCTCCTGGTCTCACCACAACGCCCATAATAGGGGAAGTGATTAATCAGGTTTGGTTTATGCATATTCCTGTAGTGTTATATTTGTCTAATTGGTATCTAGGAGAATTTAGCTATTGTCAGCATACCAAAGTGGCTTCCTTTTTCTCGGGACGACTCGTGGATAGGATTGCAGCCTAGTTGAAATCCCCCATTATTATTCCGTTTTTTATTTTAATAGTCTGGGTAATCTCCCTGAGCATTTCAGAGTCACTATCACCATCCTGGTCAGGTGGGCGGTAGTATATCCCTACTGCTATATTCTTTTTATTCAAGCATGGAATTACTCTCCATAGCGATTCTATGGTACAGTTTGCTTCATTTAAGATTTTTACTACATTTGACTCTATGCTTGCCACCGGACTCCTTGTTGTTTCTGTGGATACAGACTAACACGGCGACCCCCTGATATTTGACTCTATGCTTTCTTTCACATAGAGTGCCACTCCCCCACCAGCACGACCTACTCTGTCGTGTGTGACTCTATGCGTTTCTACTTCATATAAGCTATTAAAACTGTTAAATTAAAATAGAATCCAGAGAACCGCTCCCAAAGCTGAGCTATGATTAGCAAAACTAACCTGAGAATAAAAACACTAGAAACAGACAAGTTTGTCTTTCTGTTGGATTGGAGTTAAATAATCAAATTAGAACCAAATATGAGCAATCCTTATATCAGTTCTCAGAAGGCGTCTAAGCGGGTGGCTGTGTTAAGAAGACATTATATCACAAGCCTGAAGAAAGTTCAGTACAAAACCCCTGTAGAAATAGCAAACAGGAAACCCCTAGCACAGCAAAGCCAGTTGCTCGGTCATTCACTCATCAGCAAAATAAAAATAAGTTTAGAGGTAGGATAAATTTCCTCATTCCCACTGCTAATCTAAAAACCAGAGCCATGGTCTTATTCCTGCAGATAAGGCGATTACAGGAAGCTTCCAAGTTTGGAACTGGGCTATAGCTCAGAGAACTTTGCTTTGGAAATCCACATCTTGAAGAGAGAAGTTACATTATAGCCCATTGTCATGAGGTCCACTCATCACACTGGCGCCTCCTCCTGGCCGTCCTGGGGATTAGCTCTGCCAGGCTTGGCACCCTCCTCTGGCGGTGTCTTCTCCCATCCCATCTCGCCCCGCGGCCCCACTCGCTCCAGGCACTGCAGCCTCCTCTCCGTGACTCAACCCTCCAGGTAGGTCCCTTCCAGGGGGTTACCCAAAGTCCTTCCACACAAACCATCCCAGGCGGTCTTCTCCGGCACGGCTCTGGTGGTGCCACTTCCCCAGTGGCTGGTAGGGGGAACCTGGGGCCACCCACTACTCTGGGTTCCAGTCCAGGGACCCTGTACCTGCAGCTGTGGCCTGCTTTCCCACAGCCCTTGTTGTTGTTTCCCCTCGACTCCTTTCTACAACCCTGGTTCTCCTCTTTCTCTAGGTGTATCAGCCCCAAACCCTCTTTCCAGGGGGTGACTGCAGCCTTTCCCGGCAGCCCCTTCCGGTTCCATTTCCCTCTCTTTATGGAAGCCCGGCCTGTCCCTCACAGGTGAGCTTCTCGCTAATTAGCTGCCTAAAGCTCACCCCTTTGCCACCTAATTGGCTGATTGGGCCCACCTGGCCTAATTTAGCCCCTGCAGGGCCAGAGTGGGGTACACACCCCATCACACCCAGCAAGATGGAACCCATTGAAAATATACAGGGTTAAATGTGACAGGCCTATTTACAAGCTGTTCTCCTCGCAATGGCGTTGGGCAAACTTCCTGAGCTGGAAATGTAAACCACGGGTGAAGGTGAGGGGGACTTGCCTGACGTTCTCTGGTAGATTCCTCCACTCCCTTCCTGAGCGGCCCACCAGCAAACCAGCTCCCATCTGTGAAATCTGAAGAGCGCAGGTCTCCAGAAGACGGAGACCGGGTGCAATTCCATCACCTCCGTTAGACAAAACGGGGGCACGGTCATGGGGAACAGATCACAGAGGTGCCTAGAGGAAACCCTGGTCTCAAGGTCACTGGCCGTGACCTCCAGGCAACGGTGGAAAATAAGGGCAGCGCAGCTGGGCTAGTGGGGGTTCACTGTGTGACCCTGTTGGGCTAGTTTAGTAGGGGGCTGTCCGGAAAAACAAGCAGGAAGGAAAAACAATGGATTGAGATAAGGCACTTCTCTGCAGACAGTGACAGCTGTTAAGAGACAAGGCCAGGAGAGGAAAAGGCCCAGGAACCCCGGAGATCCTTGGCAGGTTTGGAGAGGAACACTTCCTGGAGGTGTGCGGGGGCAGGGGGCGTTGGTCAGTGTTATGCAGACAAAACCACACAGGATCGTTTCAGGGGACAAGACAAGACGACACGTTTATTATGATAACACAATTTGATTTATGACCAATAACTAATATCCAATACCTATGTACACACACACACACACACACACACACACACACACACATCTTAAATGTTCTGCAGCTGCTGGATAGTTACCAGCCCTGAACGTAGCTTGGGTTCGCAGCTTGTGGCGGCTAACTATCCAGGAAAGCCGGGCACAAGGAAGGGCCAGGTCTCTGTTGGGCGCGCACCGATGCCCTTCCATGTTGGCAGCAGAATGTTACCATCCAAAGTCTTCCATCTCCCCCATCCTTTTTCTAGGCTTTAGTTTGAATCCAGAGTCTATAGGTCTTGCTGTGTCACGCTGCTTCTGGGGTCGGTGTGATTGATCACCCGTCAATTGCAGACGTGACTCTCAGCCTTAGACCTGGCTTTGATGTTCCTTCAGTTGTACCTTTGTTCTTTTCTTTTTAGGGTGGACTCTTCTTGCTTTGTCAGGGCTGTTGTCTGCATCTTCAGCCGTTGGTGTTTAAACTTTATTTCATCAGGACAAGCTGGGGCTAGAGGTTGATTCCATCATCCATACATTCCTCATTCACACATCTGAACTAAACTAATAAGATTACATCAGGGTTTTGCAAAATGAAGGTTGCAGCAGGGTTTTACAAAATGGAGTGAGCATTTTAAAATGGAATTTGAGTTACAATATGGACAAGTATAATGAATGACAAACAGTGAGCAGAAGTTACTATGTTGAAACAGTGCCAGTTCCAGTGATTTAAGCAGCAATGGGATTGAAAGTGAAATTTACAAGGGCAGCCGCCCTGAACAGCGATGGCTCTTAACGAGCAGCTTAATTGTCCATCAGCCAGTTATTGGGGTAACCGGTTTTATGAATGAATGCTGTTTCATTCATAAAACTTTACTTATGAAGTTATGTTAATAAAGTGAACAATTAAAAACAATTTCACTGATCAGTTCTACATCAGGGTGAAAGGGCCGACACAGGCGCCCGCTGGAGTTGTGCGAAGACGTTTGGGCTGCGTAGGTTCCCACCAGAGATGGGAAGCCTTTGGGCTGGCCAGACCCTGGTGCTACTTTGGCGGGAGAAGTACTACTGCTCACCGTATTCACCTCTTGTCCCTGACCCCTGAAGGGAAGCCCGCTGGTGCCAGACCCCAGGTGGACCTTCTGGGCCTGATCTAGGAGTGGGAGAGATGCAGGCTTCCACCCCCGGGAGGTAAAGGCACGAGCCCTGGTGCCCCAGGAGTACGCCCACACAGGGGACCGAGGCACAGCCAGCCAGACACCATGCCACGTTCTCCTAAAGGATTCCACAGCACTTTACAGACTGCAGCCCGAATTCTGCTCTCACATCCATGGGTGTAACCCCCTGTGACTCTCCTTGGAGGCACTAGAGTTATCCCGGATTTCCGGCAGCCTAACAGGCCCCTTGTGTACACGGTTGGCACCCCCATCTCTGCAATGCAGCTGCATCTGGGCCAGAGCGAGGCTGCTGCTTTACCGTGAGAGATTTCATGAGCTCAAGCTGGTTAGTGTCTCAGAAGGCAGATTGAGAGGTGACCTGATCACCGGGTGCAAGTGTAGCCCACACACCTCCTGGGTGTGGGGCTCTGTCCCATCTAGTGGCACCGAGACCCCTTAGAGAGAGATACAATGAGTCTGCTCTACAGCCGTAGCTAACAGCCAGTCGGCTTTGGGCACAGTTGCCCACTAAGCACTAGAGGTCCCCGGTTCAATCCTGCCCGCCGCCAACCGGGGTCTGTTGGCATTACACAAGCGCCTTCACAGGACCAAAATACCAGGCTCTTTAATCTATCCGAGAGAGGCAGAACAAGAACCAACAGCGGGAAGCTGAAGCCAGACAAATTCCAGTTAGAAATAAAGCACACATTCGTTTAATAATGAGGGTGAGTCACAGGGCTGCTCTCAGAGTACCCCCTCGTGGTCTGGGGTGGCCCTGAAGCAACCCTGCCTCAGTTTCCCCATCTCAGGGCTTCTTAAAAAATAAAAACAAAACATACCACAGCTTGCTTTGGCTGCTTCAGGACTTGCCCTCCAGCTAAATTGTTTAACGAACGCCCACCCCTCCTGGAGTATGTCTGGCCAAAAAACCCAGATACAAAACCCCAGAGCCTACACCCCAGCTCCTCTGTCCTAGGGCCTGGTCTGTCTTCTTTACTGAGCAGCACCCTGCAGGACTTCATTCTGGGAGGAGGGTTGCCAGGCGTCCAGTTTTCGACCGAAACGCCCAGTCAAAAAGGGACCCTGGCAGCTCTGGTTAGCACCGCTGACGGGGCCGTTAAAAGTCAGGTTGGTGGCACAGGCTCCCGGACGTGGCGGCTCCCGGAAGTGGCCGGCATGTCCGTAGGCGCAGGGGCAATCAGGGAGGCTCCACGCGCTGCCCCTGTCCCGAGTGCCAGCTCCGCAGCTCCCATTGGCCGGGAACTGCAGCCAATGGGAGCTGCGGGGGCGGCCTCTGCAGACAGGGGCAGCGCACGGAGCCCCCCACTAGCTGCCTCTGCGCTGAGGAGTGGGACATGGTGGCAGCTTCCGGGAGTGTCGCGGGCCCAGGGCAGGCAGGGAAGCCGGCCTTAGCCCTGCTGCGCTGCCTGAGGGAAGCATTGCACGGCTGGAGCCCAAACCCGTACCCCAACCCCATGCCCCAGCCCTGAGCCCACTCCCGCAGCTCCCAGGGCCCTTCCGGGCTGCGTAGGCAGCCCGTTGGTGTCAGCTAGGGTGGAGGTTTTTGGTGCGACTCCAAGCCCTAGAGCTCTCCATTGACTGCACCTCACACCTGCAGAGTGCCTAGCCCAGCGCTCCTGAGCCAGACCTGCACTGGCGGCCACAGGCTGCCGGGCTCCCGTTCCCAGTGCCCCCAGCCGGCCACCTCTCCTGCGGCTCAGTTTCTCGCGGGCCCAGTAGAACTAGGAGCCCTTTCCGCAGGCTAATCCCAGCCAAGGAGCCTCTGTTTTCCAGGAGAGGCTGAAGGACGGTCTGGAGGGTGGGGAGGGGGGAGCACTTCCCAGGGCGCTGCCTCCCCTGACGCCCCCTGAGCCGGGAAGGGGAGAGGAGTGTTGCAGCCTCAGCTCCCACATTGCATCCCTGGCCAGGCGGCCCCAAAGCAGCTGCTCCCGGGTCGGGGAGTCCTGGGCACCCGCGATAGCTGCTGTCAGCCTGGCCCAGAACAGCACCCGGGAGGCACAGCGGAGCTTTTGTTACCCAGGGCCTCCGACCTTGAGACAGGGATTTAAAGGGGCCTTGGCGACCCGTTCTCCTGTCCTTTCCCCCTCCCACCACACACTCCATGGCTGCCGTGTCTGTGCTCGGAGGGGCCTCCCCCCCAGTCACACAGGGACGTGCCCCATTGCCCCTCACTCCCTGGAAGGCTCTGCTCAAAGCACTGTTCTCTCTGGGCAACCCTTCCAGCAGCAGCGTTCCCTGGAGGGGCTGGCGACACGCTGCCCCTGGTCCCGACTCCCACCGGCGCCTGCCCTGGGCTCTCTGCTGAGGGCACTGGTCACTTTCCTCACCGGGGTATTCACCCAGCCGCACAGCCAGAGCCACAGGGATGGGTGAGCCCACGGCTGGCCCCACGGTGCTGAATTCAGCCTAGTGGGTGCCGCTGTGAGATGCACCTCCAGGAGTGACCCCACATGCCCAGCCAGGGCCCCTGGTCTCGGCCTGGAGACCCGTCACTCATCTCCCCAGGAGGCCCTGGCTGGGTGTGAAGGGACCCCCAGAGTTCCCGAGGGGCTGGGATTGGAGCAGGTCCAAAACTTAGAGGGTTTTTCCCTGTTGAGAAATTTCAAACACGACATTTTCTTTTTAAAACAGTGGTGGAAAAACCTGATTTTTCAACTAAACGTTTGGAACGGGAAATGTTCGTGCTGCTGCCTTTACACAAACAAAAAATAATCTGGTTTGCCGGCACCACCCACTCACTTCCTCCCCCCTCTTGCCCCCCTCCATATTACTAGAATGGTGGGGGGCGGGAAGTGGAGGAATCCTTTTCTCATTTCCCCCTCCCCACACTTTTTCTTCCTTTTACTTACTTACTTTTCTCCTCTTTTTTCCACTGGATAAGTGTGTGTCTGTGCACGTGGGAGGAATCATGTTTAAAATCATACACTTTTATCACTATTTTCACACTTTGCTAGCAGGAAAAAGCAAGAGAGAGAAAATGTTATTTTTCCCCATCAATTAATTGCACTTTTTAATTTTTTTCTAATGAGAAAAAAGGAGCCTTCTCCTCACTTATCTCTTTACTCTCAGGCAGTGCTTTGCTGGGGTGGGTCTCACAGGGACGGTGGGGCGGGGGGGCAGAGCTGATGGAGAGGGCAGTTCAGGCACCCCCTGGTGTCTCACGGCACCTTGCCCCAGGTGAGAGCTGAGGCACACATTCCCCGGGAGAGGGGGGAGTGGGAAGGGCGCAGGGCAGGGCAGCAGATATTCCCTAATCCCAAACCAGTGTTAAATGTTTCCCACGTGGCATCCCTTTTAACCATCCCCCTTCTTTTTAAACCCCAAACCCAATCTGTTTTATACCCAGCAATCCACTTGGAACAGTTTGGATAGTGACTGTCTATTACCCAATCCTCAGGAGATCAAATCCAAGTAATCTCAAATCTGGACCCACTTTGTATATATCTGCAGCCAGGATCACGATCTGGGATCAGCCATCCCATTCGTTCAGGAGCAAAAGTTGTAACATCCCAGTGTTCTAATCCACGTCTGTCCAATTCTATGTTGTTGGCCCCCCAGTGTAAGTAAGACATTTCAAGGCACATATATGTTCCTGGGGACACCTCCATCTAAATACTTCCCATCCTTTAAATCGAGTCTCTTTGTTGTTGTTGCTTGTATTACCTTTCTCCTGGGGGTAGTTAGGGTACCCGATTCCTCTTGCCAGGACATCATCCAGGCTGGATTGGTGCCTGCAGAACGTGCCAAGACGATGGTCTGCTCCCCCAGCAAGGGTGCCCACCGTGGTATCATTTGATCATTCACACCCTGCTGGCTCATCCCCTGGTTGTGGCTCTGTGGCAAGTGCAGATTTCACAGCCACTGGTCCAGCAAGTGAACCGACAAGCAGCAGATTCCACGGCCTATTTCTTCTGGCATCCGTGGGTTCGCTGATCTGTAAAACATAAACAAAGCACAGGGCTTCTAACCAGGCCTTATGGGCTAGCAGCATTTCAGTTTACACGCCGCATGTTTATTCCAGTAGGATGGGTCGCCCCTTTGTCCTGCCAGGCTCACCACTTCGTTTCCAGCTGGTCGTGTGCCCAAACAACTCCAGACGACAGCCTGCACATTTTCCATCGAGTGGTGATTCCAACAATTGTTTCCCACTGCTTCCAATACGAAATCTCTTTATCCTCCTGGTTTTCCCCTATGGGAGCCCACACGGCCATTCCCTGAGAGTCTGCGCGTACAGGCACAGCGCTATCCAGGGGGGTGGCTTCAAGGGTTAATTTCACAGCTACCGCCTCACAGCCTTGCGCTGACACATCCTCTCTCTGTCTTCCACAACCAACCTCCTGCCAGACCAGTCACTCACTTTTCCCGTAGCACCACATCTGCTCCCAATGTGGCTTCTTCGGTCAGACTTCCACAAACCGCCGTATCGATCCACCTACGGCCCACGGCAGATGTCCCAGTAACGTCCCGGTTACTTCTCTGCCGTGGCACCCAGACAAAGGAAAAGTCTGGCCCTTTCTGTACATCTTCTGGGACTCGCTTCAAGTTGCCGCTGCGCCTGTGTCAGTGAATGTGAGCATCCATTGTGTGTTTCCTCCGCCCCCACCTGCCCCGCTTTCACATACAGCCTACCAGTTAGGTGGGGCTGTCATTTACCCACTAACATCCAATCTTGGGGGCAGGGCTTGCTGGGGGGAGGCGCTCACATTGAGATGTGGGTCTGCCTTGAAGGCTGTTCATATCCATCCCTGCCAGTTCCTGTGACAGGATACCACAGGGGCTGAGCAGAGTACGCCTTGGGGCTGCCCCGGGCTGTGGGGCTGGCTGTGATTTTTCTTTCTCAATCCGCTCTTTTCCCATCAGTTCATTTAAAGCGGCCACCAGTCCCTCAGTGGGTTGGCCGTCAAAGCATGTCCTATCTAACCCCCTCTCCTGGAGATGGGCCCGTATTTGCATTCTTAGCGATCAGCCACTCCTCTTCCTCAACCTCTAAACCCAGGAGATGGCGCAAACCCCCCTCTACCACGAAAAGACCCACGCCCCATTCCAGCATTATTAGATTCACCGTAACCTGCTCTCTTAGTGTAAGGAATTTCACTCCCTGGTTTCTGGGAAGAACTGTTCGTATCACCTAGCACCTGTTCTCCCTCTCGGGCTGCCCTGAGCAAGTCTGTTTTAGTCATATTTCCGCACAGCCCTTTGAAAACCTTAATAGCTGTTCTCAGTCCATTATGTTCTATATCCTCATCTTTAGCCCAGCCCGCAAGACACATGCCCAACAGACTCTCCTTCCTCCTGACGCATGAACGTGGCTTTTCTGAATTCAGCCGGAGACGAGAAAAATCGGGCGATTCTTTTCGAAGTCTCTTTCGTATTTTGTTCAGCCTCAATTTCTGACAGCACCGTCAGGCCTTCCGTAGGCCCCATGCACGTTAACATAACGTCTCTCAATCTCCCAGATCTAACTGCTTTCTGACAGTGCGCCCCAACAGCCAAGCCAAACAAGTGTCTTTGTCCAAGGACCTGATTGTCTGGCCTGTGCCTGTAGTCAGAGGATGAGTTACTTCCTCCGGGATTTGCCATGGAGGCTGCGGCACCTGCTCTACCACTGCTGGCGGGACCCCCGGATCCCCTGGAAGGGTCTCCTTGTCCACCAGCTCATACCCGGGGCTTCCTTCAGCGTGGTCAGCATTTCATTTGGCCCTAGAGCCTTCTCTTTTAGCCACCGGAGGGGTTAACTCAAGCATATGAATTCGATGGTAAGTGGGTTCCCCAGCTCCTCCCGTACTCCCATAAGTTTATCCAGACCGCAACGTGATACACACCTTCCCGCCTTCGCCTTCCTTATTAACAACTTCATAGGGGGGTGGCGGGGCCTTGGGGTTCCTGCTCCCACTCCTCCTGGTCCGTCTCTCTCTGCCACTCTTCAAGAGCATCCTCCCAACCGTGATCATCCCGGGGGCTGCCTCTAGAGCTACGTTACATGAGCCATTAATGCTCATTTTGGTTCACTGATTCTGTTAGCACTTTTCTTGGGTCCCCTTTTCCAGTCCCCCGGGTTTCTTAACTTGCTCAGTGAACACTGAAACTTCTCCCCGATACGGCAGAGCCTCCTGTAAAGTAATGCACATTGGAAAAAATAACCCCAACTATACATACAATATGATGGGGGCTAATTTAGCTACAACTAATCAGGAAAGAGATCTTGGAGTCATTGTGGAGAGTTCTCTGAAGACATCCACGCAGTGCGCAGCGGCAGTCAGAAAAGCAAACGGGATGTTAGGAATCATTAAAAACGGGATAGCGAATAAGACAGAGAATATCTTATTGCCCTTATACAAATCCATGGTGCGCCCACATCTTGAATACTGCGTACAGATGTGGTCTCCTCATCTCAAAAAGGATATACTGGCATTAGAAAAGGTTCAGAGAAGGGCAACTAAAATGATTAGGGGTCTGGAACGGGTCCCATATGAGGAGAGATTACAGAGGCTAGGACTTTTCAGCTTGGAAAAGAGGAGACTACGGGGGGATATGATAGAGGTATATACAATGATGAGTGGTGTGGAGGAAGTGAATAAGGCAAAGCTTTCTACTTGTTCCCATAATAGAAGAACTAGGGGTCACCCAATGAAATTAGTGAGCAGCAGGTTTAAAACAAATAAAAGGAAGTTCTTCTTCACACAGCGCACAGTCAACCTGTGGAACTCCTTGCCTGAGGAGGCTGTGAAGGCTAGGACTATGACAGGGTTGAAAAGAGAACTGGATAAATTCATGGAGATGAAGTCCATTAATGGCTATTAGCCAGGATGGGTAAGGAATGGTGTCCTTAGCCTCTGTTTGTCAGAGGGGGGTGATGGATGGCAGGAGAGAGATCATTTGATCATTACCTGTTAGGTCCACTCACTCCGGGTCACCTGGCATTGGCCACTGTCGGTGGACAGGATACTGGGCTGGATGGACCTTTGGTCTGACCCGGTCGGGCCGGGGCCGTTCTTATGTTCTTGCCAGGATCTCTCTCCCTCCTCCAGCAGTAGGTTCATTTTCTCCTCTAATTCCTGACATGTCAACCCTGCCACCTGCTGGGCATTAGCCAAATTCTCGGTCTGTATTTCCGCTCTCTCCCGTTCCAGTCCTAAACGCTCCCGCTGACATGCCAAAACATCTCGCTCCCCCAGAAGCTTATACAGAGGCTGTGACGAACTAGGACTGTTGTTAATGTTTTCCCTGAGTACTGTGTGGGTGCCTCGATTTCCCCTATGCAGTGCTTGAGTTTCTAGGTGGTGGAACAAGGATGCATGAGTGTTACAGAGGGGCCTGGACACAGAGAATGGCTGACACTCTGTATCCTAGCAACCGATGGCCTGGGGCTCTCCCCTGCAAAGGTGAGAGCTGAAGGTGTTCGAACAAAGGGATCAGGTGACCTCCTGGCCCGGGAGGCAGACAAAGGGGGAGGAGGGGCTGGATAGTTTCAGTTTGGAGCTGGCCGGAGAAGAGGGGAGAGAGGCAGACAGGGTCTGGCCTCCCTGCCCCCGTTTGGAGCTGTGGGGTGAAATGCAGGGAGCCCCCAGGCTGGGGTCTAAGCTCCCTGCCCCCCGGAAGGACCCGACTGAGGGGTCCTGGATGTACTGACAAGCTCTGGTTGGACTGTGTTCCTGGCATCTCTAATAAACCTTCTGTTCTACTGGCTGGCTGAGACTCCCAGTGAATCCGGGGAAGAGGGGTGCAGGGCCGGACTCCCCCACACTCCGTGACAGAGGCCACACAGCAGCCCAAGCCATCTGTTCCTTCTTAGGATTATAACCCTCTCGGTATCCCAATAACCGCTCATCCAACCAACCTGCCTCCCACAGTGTGGGGAGAGCCTCAGCCAGCCATGGGTCTGACCCCAAGTTTTCACACGCCTGTCTCAATAGGGACTTGTCAGCGAGACCCGGGGGCTTCAGGGCATTCCCCTTGTCCTCTGAGCTGGACCTGCCTTTCCTATGTTTACAAAACATCCATGACTTGAAGATCACACTCACCCCTTTTGCCTCTGTGTGACCCTCGGTGCCGTCAACTCCAGCTTCCCGGCTCAAAACCTCGTATTAGTCAACAACTCAAATACGCAGCATTTCCAACTGTATTTCCAACCTCAAGCAACAAACAGCTCCGTTTTCAACGCAGTGAATCCTTTTCACTGACAGTGCCCCACGTTGGGTGCTAGCGAAGAGCTGGGTACTTTACTGGCCCACAGCTGGGCAGAATTTACCGTGTTAGTGCCAATGAAAACCTGGATTCGGTTTTCTTCCATGCAAAGCTATTTATCTGAAAGAATCAGATGGGCGGCAAAAGGCTCTACAAGGCTTCTTCCTAATGAGCCTCAACTCCCCAAGCACAACAAACCCTCAGTATCCTGACTGGCAAACAAAGCAGGTCCAGCTACCAGTCCTCGATGGAGGCTTCTGTTTCTCTTCTTCTTCTCCAGCACTTGGTGAGGGTCTGCCACCGAGGCGGGATGTGGGCTCCCCTGAAACCCTCTGGCTCAAAAGTCCCTCCTAGCAGGGTGCTGGCTCCCCTGGGGCTTTTCATCTTACAGCCTCACAGGCCTCTTTACATGTTAATTGGGGTGGAGCCAGAGTGTATGCTATGCTCCGATACTTATACTCTTTTCTCAAAGGAGTCACATGTCCCGAAACATGCCCTGTTGGCGTTTCATCGCTTGTTTGTCTGATTAATATTCTGGAAGGGACGAGAGGCACAGACTGCAGCCGGCGGACATTTACTTTCTCATCAGTCATTCACCTGAGCTCTCCCTGGTGTGATGTCTCAAAGGGTCAGTTAATCCAGGTCAGTCAGTTCCAAGTTCACCATCTCCGGGTTTGCTGCGTGATTTGTTTGGTGAACATGGCTGACCATGGCCATAGTTCTTCCAGATTTGCACAAATACACACAGAGCCCCTGCTGAAACATTCATAGTACACAGTTGTGTCAGCGTCCCAGTGCAATTTTTAGCACTCTCAGTAAATTTCCACCCAACCTATCTGATGCTAAGAGAACCCTGCTCCCAGAATCCTCTAGCAAATTCAGTCTTACCAAGCTTTACCAGATCCATGTCCACCGCAGTCACTCATAATTAATTCAGCACCGTCCCAACAGAGCGCCTCACCCTGGGGGAGAAGACGGTGCTGTTATCCCTGCTGTCCAGATGGGGAACTTAGGCACAGACTCTGGCCAAGGTCAGAGAGACAAGGTGTGTGTGTGTGTGGGGGGGGGGGGGGGCGGGGGGAATATCAGTTATTGGACTAACCTGTGTTGGTGAGAGAGACAAGGTGTGTGTGTGTGGGGGGGAGGGCGGGGGGAATATCAGTTATTGGACTAACCTGTGTTGGTGAGAGAGACAAGGTGTGTGTGTGTGTGGGGGGGAGGGCGGGGGGAATATCAGTTATTGGACTAACCTGTGTTGGTGAGAGAGACAAGGTGTGTGTGTGTGGGGGGGGGGGGAGGGCGGGGGGAATATCAGTTATTGGACTAACCTGTGTTGGTGAGAGAAACAAGCTTTCGAGCCACACCGAGCTCTTCTTGGGGTGCGGGAAATGTCCTCCCAGAGCCACAGGTGGAACAGACTGTTGAGCACATATTGTAAGGGACCATTCCAGGTAGAGTGACCTGTTAACGCCTCTGCAATCACAGGAGAAAAAGGGGGGGTTGGTGGGTTACAGACTGTTGTAATAAACCATAAATCCAGTGTCTCTGTCCAATCCCTGGTTTGTTAGTATCTAACACAGTAATGAATTTAAGACTTATGCTAAGCAGTGTGTTCCACCTGGCATTTTGCTGTGACTCTCTCAGTACCTTTCCCAGACCTGAAGATCTTTGTCGCTCCAGAGCTTGTCTCTCTCACCAGCACAAGTTGGTCCAATAACAGATCGCGCCCCCCCCCCCCCCCCCATCTCTCTAGTATCCTGGGCCCGACACGGTGCAACTGCACTTACACACGGTCACACAGGCAGGCAGGGGGGTGCAGGGGACTGAACCTTTGTGACCCAGGTGCCCCATGTTGGCAACAGATGGGAGGGTTCATGGCTACGAGTCCGTACCAAGGGACGTGCTGGACCCTTTAATTGCCATCGTCAGGAGAGTTCACCGAAGGGGCGTGTGTGGGGACTCTGCTGAAAGCCAAGAACTTGCTGGTTGTCACAGTTCAGAACATCAGCGGGCAGACTGAGTCAGACCATGTCTCATCTAGCCCAGTGTCCTGTCTTCTGACAGCGGCCAGTGCCAGGTGCCCCAGAGGGAATGAACAGAACAGGGAATCATCAAGTGATCCAGCCCCTGTCGCCCATTCCCAGCTTCTGGCAAACAGAGGCTCGGGACACCTGGCGCATGAGGTTGCAGGATGTATGTCTGGTAAATACGTGAAGAGTTATGCAACGTAGAATATTGTGTTCCAAACATGGGTGGTGGGTGAACCCCCCCTTCGGGGAGGCTAGCTCCCCATCCCCCCGCCAGTCCCCTGAGCACCCCCCATCCCTGGCCAGAACCCTGAGCCCCCCTGACGCCACTGTGCGGCCAGAGGAGCCCCAGCTAGCCCACCCCAGCTGTGCTGGCTGGCCCAACCCCTAGGCTGGCCCAAGCCGCCCAGTCCCTGGCCGCCAGCCTGACCCCTGAGATACAGGGGAGAGGGGGAGCAAGGGCAGGGCCTCAGGGCAGAGTGTGGGTAGGGCCGCGGCCTGGGTTAGGGGAGGCTTAACCTCCCCTGGCCTTCAATACCCACTGCCCATGGTTCCAAAGCTGCCGGAGGTGAAACCGGAGCAGGGCTGTTTTCAGAGCTAACCCCATCGAGAGCAATGGACATCTTTCCACCCAGCCCAGCCCAGGGGTGACAGACTAGCCAAGGGGCCGGCTTGGGCCTCTGCAAAGCACAAAAAAGCCCAAGAAAAGCCCTTGACTGGGGCCCCATCGGGGAGAGCTGAAGTTAACAAAACCCCATGGTGATGAGAAGAGAGAAAAGGGCTGGAAGTGTATAATAGGAGATCACAGGGCACAGGCTGATATCTGTTACCAAGGGGCACTCTCCGGGGCGGCGCCAACTTTTTTGCCCCAGGTGGCACTTCTGGGAGAAGCTGCCACTGAAATGCTGCCGAGGACCCGGGAGGCCGAAGATAAACGTCGCCGCCGAAATGCCACCCCCTAAATCCTGGCGCCCTAGGCGACCACCTGGGTCGCCTAGTGGTAGCGCCAGCCCTGGGCACTCTGCCAACGGGAGTGTCTCATGCAAAGCCGATCCCAGCTCTCTGGACTGGCCCAGAGCTGCTCGGATTGACCACTGGGTGAGAAATACCTTCTTACTGTGTTTCTCAGCCTTTTTGATACCTGGCTGGGACCGGCTTGCTGCCTTCCCAAACTGTGTCAGGGAGATCTCTGGAGCCGGCACCGATCCACAGACCGCTGGTGGAGAACACTGCCCTATTGGGCAGGAAAGGAACATGGGAATCAATAAAGGCTCTAGATTGTGTTTTATAATGTTCTTTTACCTGTGACCTGGTGTTTCCAATCCTTACGCTGGCTCCTAGTTAAATCTTTACTGTAAGCTTTGCCAAACAAGGGTCTGTCTGTTTTACTGTGGACATGCCTACGTGCCGGGCGCCAAGGAGAGTGTGGAACTGAGGAGAAGCCAGTAGACTAGGGGAGCTGCTGCTTCCATGCAGGCAGCGAATCTTGTGCATTGGGTGTCCAGAGGTGGAGGGGCTGGGCCAGAGCGAGGTAATGCAGGGTGTGTACAAACAGGTGGGAGGGACCAGTGCTCCCAGGTCAGTGTTATACTTAGAAAATAAAACACACACACACACACACTCACACAGGTTCTGCAAGGTTGTTGTCATAGTTACCAGCCTAGGAGTTGCTCGTGCCAAGTCACTGGCCAGGTGGCCTGGACACGAGAATGGAGCCGGGGCTTGTCAAAGGCACATCCGATGCTCCTGGAAGTTGGTGGGAGAACCAGACCCAAAGTCCTCAGTCTTTAGGTCTGTTTTTATAGGGCTCCATCCTCATACAAGTCTATGGGGTTTGCCCTGTCATGCTGTTCTCACGTTTGAAGCGATCACCAATCATGCAGACGGCACAGCGATGACGGTTTGTTGTTATCTTGCTCTTCGGTCCCCCGTCCTTGGGGCGGTTGGGGGTGGATTCCGGTGTGCCCTCAGGGTTATCGGGTTATCTCGCCCAGGGCGTTCTTCGGCCAAACGGTCCTGTCGGAGGGTGGTTGTTTTTCCTCCTTCAGATGTGGTGTCATTTACTATGATTCTAAGGCCAGCACCTATTGCCCATCCAAACATACAGCCACAATCACACTCTTACTTCACTTCACATTTTTCCTACATTTTATTACCTATTCATTCTTTAACACAACTTCTAAAATCACTGGGGCAAGACAGACTCCCATAGACCTATTCGTCCCACTTGCTACATATGAAAAGAAAACAAGCCAGATAAAAACGCAAGCGTGGGGGTTAACAGATCTTATTCGTGAGTCCAGGAAAACAGTTGTAACAGCAGCTGTCCTTAATGGTAATCTTATCACTTTAGAACAGACTTTTTGTCTCGGGATGTGCTTCTACAAATTATCACAGACCTTGTAAACTGACAGGCATATTTCAATGAGCACAAACTCAGCAGGCTGAGAGGCGTATTTCTTTCTAGTGGTCAGGCCAAATCCGGAGTCTGTTCTGGGCCATTCTTTCTCACATTTTCCCATAACATAAATGTTTTAATTATTACTTTAATCCAACACCAGAGCAGAACTCTGGGGGTAACTATCTCCAGAGATTTAACCCCAGGTTCTCTCTGCTCTGCTCCAGGACTCACTCAGGACCCTAGGAGCTGGGGGAGGGGGGCGCACAGTGCCAGCCTGCAGAGGAGAGCAGGGCTTGTGACACCTGGAGTGGGCACTTGTGTTGGCAGCAGCTGGTAGTTTTGGGCGAGTTTTCTCCGGTGGGCACAGACAAGGCTCTCTCTGACAAGGCGGGGGGAGGAATAGCTCAGTGGTTTGAGCATTGGCCTGCTAAACCAACGGTGTAAGTTCAATCCTTGAGGGAGCCATTTAGGGATCTGGGGCAAAAATCTGTGAGGGGACAGTACTTGGTCCTGCTAGTGAAGGCAGGGGACTGGACTTGATGACCTTTCAAGGTCCTTGCAGTTCTATGAGATAGGCGTGTCTCAATTATTATATCTGTTGCATGATTCTTCAGTTGATTATTACTGATTTCCAATGAATCACTAATTGAAAGAGCTGGAGATTGTCGGGTTCTAGACCCAGAATCAGGCACAAGAGAATCAAGATGATCAAGTTAATAAGACTGGGACTTTCAGCTTGGAAAAGAGGCGACTAAGGGGGGATATGATAGAGGTCTATAAAATCATGACTGGGGTGGAGAAAGTAAATAAGGAAGTGTTATTTACTCCTTCTCATAACACAAGAACGAGGGGCCACCAAATGAAATTAATAGGTAGCAGGTTTAAAACAAACACAAGAAAGTATTTTTTCACGCAACGCACAGTCAACCTCTGGTACTCCTTGCCAGAGGGTGCTGTGAAGGCCAGTACTATAACGGGGTTCAAAAGGTAGCTAGACAGATTCATGGAAGATAGGTCCATCAATGGCTATTAGCCAGGATGGGCAGGGATGGTGTCCCTAGCCTCTGTTTGCCAGAAGCTGGGAATGGGCGACAGGGGCTGGATCACTTGAGGATTCCCTGTTCTGTTCATTGCCTCTGGGGCACCTGGCATTGGCCACTGTCGGCAGACAGGACACTGGGCTTAATGGACCTTTGGACTGACCCAGTCTGGCCGCTCTTATGTTCTTAAGTTCAGTGTCTGGTTGGGCACCCCAGTGTGCACACGGCAACACTCACACTGAGGGCAGAGCAAAGCTTGAAACAATTTTATTAGCACCAAGACACAAATGTCCCAGACCACATAACTAGGTAACAGTCAGACAGAGTTAAGCTAATGTCTTGTGCCAGTCCTTACATATGTACTCACTAGTAGTAAGGGACAAAGGTCCTACTCTGTCCCTGGCATGCCAAACGCGTCTGATGTCCAGATCTCTCCCTGCCCTGGTGGTCTGGCTTACCATAGGGCCTAGTGGCTGTCACGAGTATTTGTACAAATGTCCAGGCTCCCTTGTTCATATCTAACTTCCTCACCCTAACACTGGCGGGCTGCCCTTATCTGATAGGCTGGTATATCAGTGATTTCAGCTGATTCTCATACCCGTCATTGTGTTGCCAAGGGAAGTTCGTGGTTAAGCATCTGCCAACATTTTATCTTAAAATATCCAAGCCTGCTTTCAGTTCAGTGACCCTGTTGCTTTGTACAGACTCCCCACCCCCACCACAATGTTCCCAGTTCCCCAAAACTCAGGGTCACTGTCGGGCTATTTATCTACACTAAGGTCATAGGCTCAAAGCCTCATGCTAACTGCTTAAGCTAATGTCTTATAGCTGGGGTTCTCAAAGTGATTTTTGCTGGGCCCCCCCTTTGAAAATATTTCAGGCTGTGATGGCCCCCTTTCTCTCCCCCCCACCCAAAAAAAAGTGATAGCAAATTACTGTACGTACTCAGAGGAGCACTACATGAAGCATGTACTCATTATCCCTGCAGTCAAAGGTGTTGAAGCCTTTCAAAAAGTGCAAAGCAACAGTTCTCAGGAATAAATACGTGGACATTTAAGAAACACGTTTTCTGGGGGGTGGGAAATTGCCACTTTTACTTCTGCGCTGCTGCTGACGGCGGTGCTGCCTTCAGAGCTGGGCAGCCGGAGAACTGTAACCTCCCCCCAGTTCCTCCCCATCCTCGGCGGTCTCCTCTATTTGGGAACTTGAAATATGGTGTCCCTAGATCTCACAATCCCCCTAAAATAGCCTTGCAACCCCCTTTTGGGTTGGGACCCCCAGATTGAGAAATGCTGCCTTTCAGGATACAGGCCTGTAGGTTCCTTGCGTTACAGCTAAAGAGAACGTTAGGCTAGCTCTGTGGGCTACACCCCGTACTGTGAGCGGGCGGTAGTGATTCACCGCATGCCCCTTGGGTAACCCTGAAAGTGTCACAACCTCCCAGGCTAGCACAATGACCACTGGACCAGCTGCCCTCTCTGCACGGTAACATGGGTGGAGCGATGGAGGACACTTGTGTTAACCAGGATTTTGTAGTGTCCCTTTAAAGTTGAACTGCAAAGGGGTTTGTATAAAAAGAAAAGAAAAAAAGACCCCAATTTAAGATGCCAAAGAATCCGGGAGTCTCTGTCTGAGGTTTAAAATGCTGATGAAATCTTTGTTCTAACAAAACAACCTCCATAGATTCATGGATTTTAAGACCAGAAGGGGTCGCTCTAACTATCCAGGCTGACCTCTTGCATAGCACAGGGCAGCGAATCCACTCAGTGGTTCCCGCAATCTGCCCGGAGCGAGAGCAGACCTTTACGAACAGCGGTTCTCTACAAGGGGTCCCGGGCGCCCTGGGGCGGCGCAAACAGGTTTCAGGGGTCCGTCAAAATAAACCAGCGAGCAGGGCCAGCGGTAGACATGCTGGGAGCCAGGGCAGAACGCCGTTGTCCGAGCCCTGCCGTCTGTGGCTGAAGCGGAAGCCTGAGCAACTTGACGAAAAGTCACCAAAGCGATTCAGGCCGGAAATGAGAGAGGCGAGGCTGACGCGCATTGGCAGGGATGAGCACGCCAGCCTCTCGAGTTCGCACACGCCGATATCATGAGGGTGAGGAAATGAAGTTTGGACGTGGAAGGTTGGGGACCCAGTGCGAGGGGCAGCCCACCATGCTTAGGTTTGGGGTGACTTTCGGTTAGTTTTTCTTGGGTCTGTCTTGGCTTCGTTTTCTGGCTTTCTCACGCTCTAGCTTCTCCTACGTTTTTCATCTTCCACTTGAGCATTGAGGAACCTGGACCATCAGGCTCCTTTGGCATGCCTGAGACGAGGTCGATCCTTTGTCTCTTACCATGGTAGCCTATGGGGCTAACCTGCTAGCTTGCTATATTATATATCCTGCCTTTATTTCCTGGTTTGACTGCTTATAGTAGTTTGGCTTACATTTTTGTATTGAATAATTTCAGTAGACATTACTTCATTGTGTTTGGCCGTAACACCAGGAACCTACAGGCCTGTATCCTGTATGATTAGCTAGAGCAAGTTAGCATGAGTGTTTGTACCCTTTGACATAGATAGATGGCCCACCGGTTACCCTCTTAGACTTTAGGGAACTGAATGTGTTTGCCAAAATACTGGGCCATACCGGTAACCACACGAGACACCGCAAGAACATGGACGGAATGGTTCTGGCCAAAGGTAACGGGCTTTGAGAATGACATCATTGCTATTAACATGTATGGATGTGCCAGCCTGTAGAGTAGCGTCTCCCAAAATGAGATTTGGGCACGGAAGGTTGGGCACTGACATGAATAATCAGGAGAGTGGCAAGACCCTGTTAGAGAGCAAACCACCATGTGGAGATCATTCTTTTAGATCTCTAGTTCCCCTTTGTTTAGCGACCAGCTCAGCTTTTGCCATATAACTTAGCTACTCAGCCTTTGATCCTTCTCTCCACCATCTTGGCATTGAGGAACCCGGACCATCGGATTCGTTTGCCATACCAGAGACGAGCCTGGTCTTTGGTCTCTTACCACCAGGTCCCCAAGGAAGGGTGTGAGTGTGCTAGTCCAAGTAGCTTTGTAAGGTACCCCGGGGACTTTGTTATTTCTTTCTGACTCTGTTTTGGAGCTTTGATAACTTTTTCCTTTATTTTAATACAAATCTCTAACCCTTGGCTTTGTCTCAGCGTGAGTGTCCTTGTCACACATCCCGCGGATTCCTGGAAGACTCTGTGGAGCCTGATTCTGGGACAAGAACTGTATTATCTACCGATTAGATCAACTGGCGAGCCTACAACCCATATTATATAAACAATCCCATTAATCTCAGATCAGGCAACAGGTGGCTAATTACCCTAGCGGATAAAACTGGGCCTGGTATTTCCAGTTTGCACTTTGCTTTCTTCAATTTCCTGTCATTGGACCTTGTTCTGCCTTTGCCTGCCCAATGAAAGAGCCCTCTGCTACCAGAAATCTCCTCCTCAGGTAGGTACTTGTGGACTGTGATCAAGTCGCCTCTTTGATAAGCTAAATAGATTGACTTCTTTTGGTCCTGTGCGGCTCCTGTCAGAGGGATAAATACCAGGGAGGGAGAGGAGTTAGTTAAGTGCCAGTGTGGACACAAGAACCAATGGCTATAAACTGGCCATTAACAAGTTTAGGCTTGAAACTAGGCAAAGGTTTCTAACCATCTGAGGAGTGAAATTCTGGAACAGCCTCCCAAGGGGAGCAGTGGGGGAAAAAATGTAACCGTCTTCAAGACTGAGCTTGGTAAGTTTATGGAGGGGATGGGAGGATGAAACTGCCGACAATGGCATGTAGCCGATCTGTGCCTGCCAACAGCAAATATCTCCAACGGCTGGAGACAGGACACTGGATGCAGAGGGCTCTGTATTACTATAGAGAATTCTTTCCCAAGTGTCTGCCTGGTGAGTCTTGCCCACATGCTCAGGGTCTAACTGATCCCCGTATTTGGGGTTGGGAAGGAACAGGTTGTGCTGGTGGGGGAGTGGCACTATATGTGAAAGAAAGCGTAGAATCAAATGAAATAAAAACCTTAAATGGACCAAAAAGCACCATAGAATCTCTATGGATCGTAATTCCAGGCTCGAATAATAATATAGCAGTAGGGAGATATCACCGACCACCTGACCAGGAAGGTGATAATGACTGTGAAATGCTCAGAGAGATTACAGAGACTATTAAAATAAAAAACGGAATGGGGGATTTCAACTATTCCCATATTGACTGGGTACATGTCACCTCAGGGCAGGATGCAGAAAGTTTCTTGACACCTTAAACGACGGCTTCTTGGGCCTGGTCTACACTAGGACTTTATGTCGAATTTAGCAGCGTTAACTCGATTTAACCCTTCACCCGTCCACATTAGGAAGTAATTTATTTCGACATAAATGGCTCTTTAATTCGATTTCTGTACTCCTCCCCGACGAGGGGAGTAGCGCCAAATTCGACATGGCCATGTCGAATTCGAGGTACTGTGGACGGAATTCGACGCTAATAGCTCCGGGAGCTATCCCACAGTGCACCACTCAGTGGACGCTCAGGACAGCAATCTGTACTTGGATGCTCTGACCTGCCACTCATGGAAAGCCCCGGGAAAATGTGAATTCCTTCTCCTGTCTGGCCAGTTTGAATCCCATTTCCTGTTTGGACATCGTGGCGAGCTCAGCAGCACTGGCAACGATGCAGAGCTCTACAGCAGAGGTTTCCATGCAATCCCAGAGTAGAAAGAGGGCTCCAGCATGGACTGATCGTGAAGTTTTGGATCTGATCGCTGTGTGGGGAGAATCCGTCCTATCCGAGCTCCGATCCAAAAGACGGAATGCCAAAATTTACGAGAAAATATCCCAGGCAATGACGGAGAGAGGATATAGCCGGGATGCAACGCAGTGCCGCGTAAAAATCAAGGAGCTGCGACAGGCGTACCAGAAGACCAAGCAGTCCAACGGACGCTCCGGGTCGCAGCCACACACTTGCAGGTTTTACGAGGCACTGCATGCTATGCTCGGTGGTGCTGCCACAACTACCCCACCAGTGTCCGTGGACTCCGACGACAGGGTCTTATCTACGGCCACGTCGTCGGAGGTTTTCGCGGACGGTGATGATGAGGAAGGAGAGGAGGAGGACGGGGCACTAGACAGCGCTCTCACTGCTGATTTCCCCGACAGCCAGGATCTATTCATCACCCTGACTGAGCTCCCCTACGAACCCTCCCAAGGCAGCATCCCTGAGCAGGAATCAGGCGAAGGATCAGCAGGTCCGTGTTGTAGACATTTATTTGGAATACAATAGGCATGGTGTGTAAGCATTGTGTTAGTATTGCTTAATTGGCCTTAGGCGCTTCAGCTTTGAGTCGCTTTCCAGTGCAACTACTCGAAAAGTCTGTCAATATGTATGGGGATAGAGGAGTAATCCCCATCGGAGATCTCCGCGAAGCTCTCCTGGAGGTACAGTGAGAGCTTTTGTATCAGGTTCACGGGGAGAGCGGCCTTATTGTCTCCTCCATGGTAGGACACTTTCCCGCGCCATGCAAGCTGCAGGTACTCTGGTATCATTGCCTTGCATAGCATGGCGGCATACGGCCCCAGGGTTTGCTGGCATTGACGCAGCATGCGGTCTTTCTCTGTCTCCGTAATCCTCATCAGAGTGATATCAGTCATGGTGCCCTGGTTTGAATGAGTGGTTTCATTAGTATAGGGAATGCTTCATTTTCCCTTTAAAGAAAGACACCCGGCGGTTTCCATTAACGCGGGGTGGGAGGGAGTTGGGAGCCAAACCATACGAACTTAGCAGTGCGCAGGCAGGGAGAGTTCCCGGGACCGGCCACGCGGAGGGGGAGCAAGGGGAGGCGAGCCGTTCAAACAGAGCAGTTCGCGGGTACTTTTGGTTCCCGGGAGCGGCCACACGGAGAGGGGGGAAGGGTGTTCGAGCCGTTCAAACAGAGCAGTTCGCGGGCACTTTCAGTTCCCGGGAGCGGCCACGCGGAGCGGGGGGAAGGGTAGGCGAGCCGTTCAAACAGAGCGGTTCGCGGGCCCTTTCAGTTCCTGGGAGCGGCCACGCGGAGGGGGGGGTAAAGGATTGGCGAGCCGCTGTAGATGAGCGGTTTGGGCAGCAGCAGTTCCTGGCCGCAGCCGGGAACAGTGATTGAAACATGGGAGTAGAGCACTGCTGTGAAGCAATCTCTCAGCAGTCCAAACTCATCAGCTTACCATGGTCTCCAGAGAGCTGATTTCCAGCGTTCTGCAAGGCTTCTGGGATCTGTACACCGGGACCCCAGACACTCAGGATAAAGACCTAATATTTGACCTTGTAGTAAGTGGACATGTGATAGGTACTGTGCTTGGTCCTATTCACAGGGAAAGAGTATGGGCATTGTTCTGGAAAAAGTATCTTTCCTAGGAATTCACTCCCTTTCTCTCATCCCACAGCTGCGAGTGTCTCCCGCCCTACCCGTGGTTCACCCTCCCAGAGGCTAGCGCTGATCAGGCGGTGCAAAAAGAGAACCCGGGACGACATGTTCTCCGAATTGATGGTCTGTTCCCGAAGGGAGGCGGCACAGCGGAGAGAGGACGTCTCAAGGTCCGAGCAAGCAGCCAGGGAACGGGAGCAGAGGGCTGAAGCTCGCGAGGACAGGTGGCGGCAGGAAGACCAGCAGGCGACTCAAACGCTGCTGGAACTAATGAGGGAGCAAACGGACACGCTCCGGCGCCTGGTAGACGTTCTCCAGGACAGGAGACAGGAGGACAGAGCCCCTCTATATGTTATTTCCAACCGCCCTCCCCCGCCACAAAGTCCAATCGTCTACTCACCCAAAGTCACTAGGACGAGGGGAGGCAGGGGCCGTGTAACTAATCACTCCACCCCTGCAGACTGCTCCAGTAGCAGAAGGCTCTCATTCCCAAAACTTTAGATGGGTCCTTTCCCTCCCTCCAGCTGCACCCCACAACACTTCCCTGCCCAGGTTTCATCTCAAAACTATGCTCACCTTAATAAAAATGTTTGTTTTGTTCAGTGCTGTTTCCCTGACTTTCTTTCACAGGACAGTTTGGTTTTGGGGGAGTGGGTAAGGGGGTTTGTAATTAGAGATGACAGGCGCCTGACTCAGGGTACAGACAGGGGGAAAGGATCAACAGAAAGTCACACTCACATTGCATGCACTAGGCACACTTGTCATTCTGGGAGGGGGTTTTCATGTTCTCTATGGGGGGGGGGGTTAACTTTCTGGTGGGGGAGGGTGGCTGCTGATCTTTTGCGGCCGGCGATACCCTGCATGACAGATCCATGCAGCAGGGGATCTGTGGCCGCAATCCACGGCCAAAAAGTCACAGAGGCCCCACCACACACAGTTGCGAATAGGAGGGGTTGATTGCTCCCTTGAAACAAGCAGTCAAGCACTTCGGACTGCTCTGGGAGCAGGAGCATGTCATTCCCCAAGCTTGGAAGCGTACTTTCCAACACTCCACCCGCTCCCCAACCGCGGTATGCGTCCCAGGTTAAAACCTTAACCGAGAAACCAGTAATGGAGACGGTTTAAATAAACAATGGTTCCTTTATTGTACTTTTAAAGCGTTGAATGAAGGGGGGAAGGGGGTTGGTAATTGGAGAGGATAGGCAACAGAAACTGGGAAAAGAAACGGGGGCAGGTTCAGCTTCTGTTTAAGTAAGCGTAACAGTCACTGGTTACCCAGCTTGCTCTGGAAGCTAGCTTTCAAAGCTTCCCGGATGCGCAGCGCGTCCCGCTGTGATCTTCTAATCGCCCTGGTGTCCGGCTGTGCGTAATCAGCTGCCAGGCGATTTGCCTCAACCTCCCACCCCGCCATAAACGTCTCCCCCTTGCTCTCACAGAGATTGTGGAGCACACAGCACGCTGCAATCACAATGGGGATATTTGTTTGGCTGAGATCTGAGCGAATAAGTAAGCTTCGCCATCTCCCTTTCAGACGGCCAAAGGCACACTCCACCACCATTCTGCACTTGCTCAGCCGGTAGTTGAAGAGCTCCTTTTCAGTGTCCAGGGCACCCGTGTATGGCTTCATGAGCCAGGGCATTAGCGGGCAGGCAGGATCCCCGAGGATCACTGTAGGCATCTCCACATCCCCAACAGTTATTTTGCGGTCCGGGAAATAAACACCCTGTTGCAGCCGTCTGAACAGACCAGAGTTTTTGAAAACACGAGCATCATGAACCTTGCCCGGCCATCCGACATTGATGTTGGTAAAACGTCTTTTGTGGTCCACTAGTGCTTGCAGCACCATAGAAAAATAGCCCTTTCGGTTAATGTACTGGCTGCCCTGGTGGTCCGGTCCCAGGATAGGGATGTGTGTCCCATCAATAGCCCCGCCGCAGTTTGGGAATCCCATAGCGGAAAAGCCATCTATGATCACCTGCACGTCTCCAAGGTTCACTACCTTTGAGAGCAGCAGGTCAACGATTGCATGGGCTACCTGCATCACAGCAACCCCCACGGTAGACTTGCCCACTCCAAATTGATTCGCGACTGACTGGTAGCTGTCTGGCGTTGCAAGCTTCCACAGGGCTATAGCCACTCGCTTCTGGATAGTCAGGGCAGCTCGCATCCGGGTGTCCTGGCGCTTCAGGGCAGGGGACAGCAAGTCACAAAGTTCCAGGAAAGTGCCCTTACGCATCCGAAAGTTTCTCAGCCACTGGGATTAATCCCAGACCTGCAGCACTATGCGGTCCCACCAGTCAGTGCTTGTTTCCCTTGCCCAGAATCGCCGTTCCACAGGATCAACGTGCCCCATTGCCACCATGATTTCTACGGGCCGGGGTCCCGTGCTTTGAGAGAGGTCTGTGCCCCTCTCAGAGTTCATGTCCTCCCGGAGCTTACATTGCCTCCTCGCCCGATTTCTCTGCATCTGATTCTGGAAAAGGTGGACGATAAGGCGCGAGGTGTTGACAACGGACAGAACAGCAGCGATAATCACGGAGGGCTCCATGCTCGCTGTCCTGTGGCGTCTGAGCTGTCAATCACCGGAAAAGGGCGCGAATTAATTGCCCGCCGGCGCTTTCACGTAGGGAGGGCGGGAGTGTGGGTCGAGTGACGACATTTCCGTATAACCACCCTCGACACATTTTCGGCCCCAGAAGGCACTGGGGGGCTACACCCAGAATTCCAGTGGGCAGCGGGGACTGCGGGAACTGTGGGATAGCTACCCACAGTGCACTGCTTGCAATGGCGATGCTTGCCCCGTTACTGTGGACTCACAAATTCGAATTAAGGTCCTTGATGTGGATTCGCACGATCGACCTTGCAATATCGGTTTCACAAGTTTGGTTTAACAAAAATCGAACTAGTCTCGTAGTGTAGACATACCCTTGGAGTAGCTAGTCCTGGAACCCACAAGAGGAGAGAGAATTCTTGATTTCGTCCTAAGTGGAGCACAGGATCCGGTCTAGGGTGACCAGATGTCCCGATTGTATAGTGTGGAAGCAAACGACTTAGGGCCCAAAACCTTTGGTCCAGCTAAATTGTATGTGATAGTAGATGGAAGGGGAAAGTTGAGTGGGTGGCCCAAGGGATGCTATTGCACCAGCCAGTTCTGTTAAAAGTCCCTACCGCAATATTGCAATATACAACCCTTGGATTACTGTTGGCCACAGGGCTTGCTCAAACTGGAAAATTTGCTTCTTGCTGAAATATGTTTTGATATATTCCTTATAAGGCATACATGTTGAATCTTGTTGGAAAGTAGCCATAAGGAAGCCTATTGTTTGAATGCTATCAAAAATCCTGTATAAGTGTGACGAACTAGGACTGTTGTTAATGTTTTCCCTGAGTACTGTGTGGGTGCCTCGGTTTCCCTATGCAGTGCTTGAGTATCTAGGTGGTGGGACAAGGGTGCATGATTGTTACAGAGCCCTAGAAGGCAGGTGTGGATAGGGGCCTGGACATAGAGAATGGCCGACACTCTGTCTCCTGGCAACTGATAATCTGGGCCCCTCCCCTGCAAAGGTGCGACCTGAAGGTGTTCGAACAAAGGGATCAGGTGACCTCCTGGCCCGGGAAGGAGACAAAGGGGAAGGCGGGGCTGGACAGTTTCAGTTTGGAGCTGGCCGGGGAGGAGGGGAGAAGGGCAGACAGGGTCTGGCCTCCCTGCCCCCGTTTGGAGCTGTGGGGTGAAATGCAGGGAGCCCCAGGCTGGGGTCTAAGCTCCCTGCCCCCCGGAAGGGCCTGACTGAGGGGCCCTGGATGTACTGACAAGCTCTGGTTGGACTGTGTTCCTGGCATCTCTAATAAACCTTCTGTTCTACTGGCTGGCTGAGACTCCCAGTGAATCCGGGGAAGAGGGGTGCAGGTGCTGACTCCCCCACACTCCGTGACAATAAGCTTGTGTGATTTTAAGGAAGGCAGAGCGGCTTGTCACATCGCCTGTGACCACGCTGTGTCTCCTTGCGTATATGCTTGTATTCTAATAAAGGAGCCGCAGGCTGATCTGATCCAAACACAACGCCCGGTGATTTTTCCACGACAATAGGGACAGTCCCGATATTTGGGGCCACCCCTGTCCCAGTTTTTCACACTTGCTGTCTGGTCACCCTAATCTGGTCCAAAAGGTGAATATGCCTGGACCGTTCGGTAATAGTGACCATAATATAATTATTGCGGAGAAACTAAATGAATTCTTTGCATCGGTCTTCACGGCTGAGGATGTGAGGGAGATTCCCAGACCTGAGCCATTCTTTTTAGGTGACAAATCTGAGGAACTGTCCCAGATTGAGGTGCCAATAGACGAGGTTTTGGAACAAATTGATAAACTAAACAGTAATAAGTCACTAGGACCTGATGGTATCACCCAAGAGTTCTGAAGAAACTCAAATGTGAAATTGCAGAACTGCTAACTGTGGTAGGTAACCTGTCATTTAAACCAGCTTCTGTACCAGATGACTGGAGGATAGGTAATGTGATGCCAATTTTTAAAAAGGTGATCCCAGCAATTACAGGCCGGTGAGCCTGACTTCAGTACCGGGCAAACTGGTTGAAACTACAGTAAAGAACAAAATTGTCAGACACATGGATGAACATAATTTGTTGGGGAAGAGTCAACATGGTTTTTGTAAAGGAAAATCATGCCTCACCAATCTAATAGAATTCTTTGAGGGGGTGTGATGTTATTGACATAAGATAGGACCGTATAGATCATTGTTGCAACCAAGGTCCTGTAGAGGCACCAAATCCTGTATAAAGGGGGTCAAATAAGGTTTATAAGACAAGGTGATGGTTTGCTGGTTATGATGATGCTATTTGGATGCATGTATCATTTTTGTATTTAAAGTTATAAGTATTGGCTCTGTACTGTCTGTATTTCAAACTTGTGCTGTGCTTCTGGGTGACACCCCAGACAGGTTTCAGAGTAGCAGCCGTGTTAGTCTGTATCCGCAAAAAGAAAGAGGAGGACTTGTGGCACCTTAGAGACTAACACATTTATTTGAGCATAAGCTTTTGTGGGCTACAGCCCACTTCATCAGATGCATAGAAGGGAACATACAGTATGAAGATCTATATACACACAGAACATGAAAAGGTGGAAGTTGCCATACCAACTCTAAGAGGCTAATTAATTAAGATGAGCTATTATTAGCAGGAGGGAAAAAAACCAAAAAACCTTTTTTAGCGATAATCAAGATGGCCCATTTCAGGGAGTTGACATGGTGTGAGGATACTTAACATGGGGAAATAGATTCAGTTTGTGTAATGACCCAGCCACTCCCAGTCTCTATTCAAGCCGAAGTTAATGGTATCTAGTTTGCAAATTAATTCCAGTTCAGCAGTTTCTCCTTGGAGTCAGACAAGTTGGTGTCAGCTCTGCCTCGCCTGCTTGATGGCCCATTAAGGACCATTAGCTATACAATTAACCCATTGAGAGAAGGCAGACATACCTTTTGACTCAGCAAGGTATGCAGGGACATGCCTATGGACAGAACTCTGAAGTCTATAAAATCATGACTGATATAGAGAAAGTAAATAAGGAAGTGTTCTTTACTCCTTCTCATAACACAAGAACTAGGGGTCACCCAATGAAATTAATAGGCAGCAGGTTTAAAACAAACAAAAGGAAGTATTTCTTCAAACAACACACAGTCAACCTGTGGAACTCCTTGCCAGAGGATGTTGTGAGGGCCAAGACTATAACAGGGTTCAAAAAAGAACTAGGTAAGTTCATGGAGGATAGGTCCAAATGGCTATTAGCCAGGCTGGACAGGGATGGTGTCCCGAGCCTCTGTTTGCCAGAAGCTGGGAATGGGCGATGGGATGGATCACTTGATGATTTCCTGTTCTGTTCATTTTCTCTAGTGCGCCTGTCACTGGCCACTGTTAGATATTCAGGCCTGTCTGCAAAGGCGTATACTTTAAGAATTTAGGTGTGTTCTTATTAGTGTATATCTATATCCTAACAGCCACTGTCGGCAGACAGGATACTAGGCTAAATGGACCTTTGTTCTGACCCAGTCTGGCCGTTCTTATGTTCTTAATTTCCCCCTGGGTCAGACTGGCAGAGACCCTGGGGTGGGGGTGGGGGTTGCTTTCCTCTGCTGCAACATGGGGCACGGGTCACTTGGGGGTTTGAACTCGTGTAAATGGTGGAGTCTCTGTAACCCGAAGTCTTTCACTCATGATTTGAGGACGTCAGTGACTCAGCCAGAGGTCGGGGTCTGTTCCAGGAGTGGGTGGGGGAGGTTCTGTGGCCTGCGATGAGGCCAGACTAGATGATCGTGATGATTCCTTCTGGCCATAGAGTCTATGAGATCCTGTGGGAATCCAAGCTGCAGACACCCTCTAACAGAGCAAGTGACACCCACATCCCACAGGGAGGGATGAACTATTCCTTGTTTCCATTCCTTTGAGTTCTGGGACTTGCTGTTGCAGAGAGGCCAGGCCTCCTGCAGCTCAGATTTCCCCAGAACTAGGGGAGTTGTTGCTCTTTACATTTTTAAGCAGCCACAGAATCTTTGTTTCTTGTGGCCAGTAGGGCCAGGTTCCCGGGAGGGATAAAAGCTGGATCGTCTAGTGAAACCGTTGGATCGCACTGTTTACAAGGGCAGGAACCAGCACAACGTTTTTGCTTGGCTTTAAACCGAGGCCCTACGCGGACATGCACACAGGCAGGGAAATCCAGGGCCCAGGGCCGTAGAACGCACAAAGGTCCGGGCAGTGAACAGTGCAGTCTGCGCCCAGGGTCATTGGAGACGCAGGGATAGATTTCCTGTGGCTGGAAAGGATTCTCCAGAATAGAGACTATTGAAGTAAGAAAACTCTTCACTTTATCATTTAGCAATTCTTCATCTTGTAGCCCACAGAATTATTTCGCTAGCTATTATATCCTACTAATCCCGCCAGCCGTATCAAAGAATATGTTTCTCTTTCTGAATTAATCCGTTTCATAGATGATTCTTATATTTTATCAGTATTAATTCCTATGCAGTTAGGATGTGTTGAGGCATAGGAGATGTATTTCCTAATAATTATACATAGAATAAGTTTTGCTGAAATGCAAGAAGCCTCCCGGCCTGTATCCGGTAAAACCCACTAAATAGCTACAAGTCTGCTGAGTTAAGAGTAAATCTGGCAACCTTTGGCACAGATAGGAATGGCCCCTGAACTTTGGGGAACCAAAGGGAGGAACTACACAGCAGGTTTATCTGCAACCGGCTGGTAACTGCAGGGCACACCACACACCTGGAAGTCGCCAAGAGAGCCTAAGTTGGCAGTTTTTGGAGTGCGATACTCTCTACATGTTCATAAGGATTAAGTGTCATAATCCACTAACCTATAGGAGAAGGGAACCCAGACATTTCTTAGGGTGCGGAAACAAGATTTGGGTACAGTAGGTTGGGCCTGAATTACACAGTGTCAGGATCCTATAAAATACCTTGTACGGGAAAAGTTGGGAGTGCTTTTCCCTGTAGCCTTTTCCTTTCTTTATTCCCCTATATTCTATAGAGTATCTTCTATTACGCTACTGGCTCAGCTTGTGCAGTACAGTATAACTACTCAGCATTCCTAGCTACTGGGGAAGCCAGCACCATCGTGTTATCGGGCATGCCAGGAGTGAGGCTGCTCCTTCACCTCCTGTTACCAGGTCCTCAGGGAAGGGTGTGCGTATGTCCCGTTAAGGTACTTATAACAGGAATGTTACCACCAGGAGTTGTTTTGCAGTCATAAGTTTCACAGCATTTATTATTCTTTTGTTAATCTCAATAAAGCTTTTATCAATTTGGTATTGTCCTCAGTGTCAGAGTCCTCTCCCGCTAGAGAACTCTGAGTTCTCGGACCCTGGAGTCTGAATTGGACAAGAACCTATAAATCTTCTGGTGGGATGTGATCAGTGGCGAGCCATATCAACTAACCCGTCAAATTCAGGTCAACAATTTGTATAGTTCAGTATCCTCGTTCAGTGTCTCTGTTGTCAGAACTCAGTTTTATTTGACTGGGGAAGTTATGGGGAACACGCTGACACTTTAATGTCAACATTTCTTATCTCTTTCAAACATGGATTTTCAGGGGACTTTTACTCAAAGTTCTAGCATCACACTTGTAAATTAGTAAAATAAATCTCGTTAGTAAGTTTACCTGTTGCATTTTGAGGTGTGCTTTATTTTAGGGCCTTGCTAATTGTTCCCCAACAGTGGGGACCCCGGTCAAAACAGTATAACCGTGTGTCTATGTGTGTGTGTGTGTTGTCTCCCGCCAGCCTGTGCGCTTACTGTTAATCTACATTACCCCAGACCTAGCGTGTCCTATCTGGATTTATTTTTGGACGGCCTTGAGTTCTCTCTGCTTCCCAGCTAACCATCATTGGAAGCTCTGATAAGGCTTTCTCCACTCCATGTTTCTCACAAACAATAGGAGCAGGGGAAGGGAGGGAATTTATACCCCGTTCTGCATAGCAGGGTGCTTTTGATTAAGTGATTTTGTTTGCTAAGGCAGATAGTCTGGTGGCATGGCACAGGGCTCATCTCTGGGTCAGCTGGGCTCACGGCTATCTGAAAGGGCACCTTGATTTAACAAAGGACAAGAAATGCAGGGCTGGACTGTGGAATGGGATATGGGACCTTTCATAATTTCTAATGCCCCATTCTGATCTGGCTTCAAAACTGGCTCGCTCAGAGGCAGGGAAGGGGATAGGGGACCTTTCCTCTCTATGGGGCGCAGACTCCAATCTGTCCTCAAGTAGGGTGACCAGACAGCAAGTATGAACAATTGGGACAGGGGGTGGGGGGTAATAGGCGCCTATATAACACTAAGCCCCAAATATCGGGACTGTCCCTATAAAATCGGGACATCTGGTCACCCTATCCTCAAGGCAGGGGGACAGGCTGGTTATTGGGGGTGGGAATGGGACACAGGGTCTTTCCCCTCTAGGGGGCACCAGCCCTGATCTGGCCCCAGTGCAGGGAACTGGCTGTCTCAGGGGAAGGGAAAAGGGCCTCTCCCGTCTTGGGGACTGTGGAGATGAAGGGGACACACATCAGGGTCCTAATGATGCCCGGGGTGATCGCTACTTCCCACCACCCAACACAGCTGTAACGAGGTTGGGTAGTGCCCATGTGATTTTGGAGTTTTAATGTAATAGAAATTAAAGTTACTAATTATTCTTCGAAAAAGGTTTTAAATGACTTTCAGCTAGAAATACAGCACAAACAAAATAAAAAGCGAAATATCAATGACCAACACTGAATAACGATTAAAACCAATGGCAAATTATACTGAAGACAAGCACAATAACATGCAGAGGTATTATTCATTGGCGTTTAACTTCTAATCTTATCGCAATTGTATTGATACGACTCTTAGATCAATTGACTGGAGCAGCCAGATTCCTTAATCCATAATCTTACCCTGCATTCGTCCGAGAATACGTTACCCTTCAGTCGGCCGCTTTCCGCACTGGCCAGGTACAGACAGTCGAGAAGTGCACGTTCCTTCGGTTCTGGGGGCGTGGGTCAGGATTCCCGATCAAAGAGGGATCCCTCCAGGACCAAAATCACACACACTGTTTGTCCTGTGCCTTCCTTCTTTATTTCATCTGTCGGCCGTGTTTTAAAACAGACCAACCAATCAGGGTGAGTTGTATTCTTAATGAATTCTCCTTTGCATTTATTAGGCCAAATGTCTGCACTTTAGCACATTTTATACTTAATCTATGCTCATTTGCATATTGTATATTCACATATGCGCGTCAGCGTATGTTATTATGCTTCTGGTTGCAGCGCATCCTGACCACAAGTTTCCGTATTATTCTGCAGTTCTTGCTTCTTAAGCCTTCCGGAAGTGTTGGTCTGACATTAGTAATACCTTTGCTCATCTAAATCACAGGGACCTCAGCTCTGATCCCGCCCCATGATGGAGACTGACTAGTTATGGGGTGGAAATGGGACACGGGGCCTTACCCACTAGGGGATGTTGGCTCCCATCGGGCCCCGAGGCAGGGAACTGGCTGGTTGGGAGTGGGGAGCAGGGAATGGGACACAGGGTCTTTCTAGGGGGTGTCGGCTCTGCTCCAGCCCCAGGGTGAGGACTGGCTGGTTATGGGGGGTGAGGAATGGGACAACACGGGGCCTTCCCTTCTTGGGAGCACTGGTACCAGGGGAGAGGGACTGGCTGGCTCAGGGGTCGTGCCTCCTCTCTGCACCACCCGCTCTCCTGACTCCCCTCGGCTGGAACCTGCCCCCATCTCCGCCCCCAGCCCCCGCATGTGCTGGCCCAGGGGGGGCTGGAACAATGTGTAGAGGGGGAGGGCTGAGAGCCATTGAACCAAACTGTAAACCCTGCATGTGATGGAAACCGCTTCCAGCCAGGGGGTGCGGTAGCCCCCCTAGATCCAGCCCCCATGCGCTGGCCCCCACTGCGGCCGCCTTCTCGCAGAGAGATGCAGCCGGGCTCCCCTCCCCCGTTTATTTAAGAACATAAGAGCGGCCATACCGGGTCAGACCAAAGGTCCATCAAGAGTTATGCTCTTTTCTAGGATTGAACTTCCCCTTTCTACAGGACGCCCTGTTTGCCTCTGGCCGCTTCTTGTAGGTTGTTGAGCCTCGGGGCTGTTTTGGTTCTCTCTGGTTTTTAATGTGGGGTGTATATTGAAGTAGAGTCCCTATGATGGTGTAGAAAAGTTTCCGCGCAGCTTGCAGGGATTTCACTCCAGTCTCTGCACCTTTGAATTCCCGTGTCACTAATCTCCTCCTCCTCGTGTAAATCCCCTTTCTGAAATTCAGAGCTACAGTGCTGGCCCGAGGGGGGGTCTGGCTCCAGCTGACCTCTGCACCCCTTAACCCCCCCCCTACTCCGCACTGCTGCTGGCCCGAGAGCCTTCTCCTCTGCAGCAGCCGCCTGTGCCCCCCCGCCCCTGGGGCGGGCGCTGCGGGGCGGGGGCGGGAAAGCGGAGGGCGAAGGGGGAGGCGGCGAGCCCGGCCCGGCCAGACGCAGGCGGCCGAGGAGGACGCGGGACGGCCGGGCTGGCTGCCCAGCCATGCGCCCCGCGGGCTCGGCGCCGGGGCTGCCTGGGGCAGGTACGGGGAGAAGCGCGCGGCGGGGGGCTGAAAACGGGGCATGACCCCCCCGCCCTGAGTGTGGATCCGGGGCAACGCGGCTCGAGCCCCGCGGCTGCAGCGGGCTCGGGGCTGTAACTCGGGCAGGGGAACCCCTAGTCCGGGGCGGGGCGATGGCGCTGGGCTCCCCCCGGCACTGCTGGCTGCGGGGTTTGCCCAGTCCGGCGGGGTGAACGTGCCCGTGTACCGGGGGGGGGGGGGTCTCCCAGCCTCGCCCCTCGCTGGGCAGTAGGTGCTTAACCCCCCCCCGGTGAGGTCTTTGCATTCAATCCCCCCCGCCGTGGAGTCCCGGGGCCCCCGACGGGTGACCCGACGCCGGCGTGCAAAGCGCTTTGTCTTGTTAACTGACCGGATTCCAGGTGGGATCTCCCGGCCCGGGGGACCTGGACAGACGCTGCCCCCCCAGAACACGTGGCTTCCCCGACAGCCCCCGGCGGGCTTAAAGGGACCCAGCTGCACTGAGTCAAGCCCCCTCCCCAAAAGATTCGCTCCCCCCTGAGCTCCCCCTCCTCTCCCGCCCGCACCTGCGGTTTGTGGGCGTGTTGCACCCGCACAAACAGCACAAGGCAAATGAGAAAACTCGTGGGGGGGGGGGGGTACACGTGTTTTCCTCGCCCCTCTTCCAGCTCTAGCGATCCCAGGCCCCGGCGCTGGTAAAGCCCCGAGCCGGTGGGAGTTCCTGCCTGGCTCTGAGTGGGGCCCTCCTGGCTGCTGCGGTTTGTAACAGCGGCAGGTAGAGCGGGGATTGCCCCTTTAACCCCTGGGTGACCCCATGTGATTGGTCACCGCAGGGAGACCCAGCGCTGCTCCCCTGGGGCCCCTGTGCTGCTCGGGCCCTGCACCAGCGCGCTTTGCCCCGGAGCCTGGCGCCTTGCAGGTAATTGCTTCACTTCCCGCTAGCCGCACAGCTGGTCACAGGAGTGACTCTGGGGTGGGCACTTCCTGGCACTTAGTGACTGGCTGGGGGAAGGGGGAAGGACGGAGATGGCGCTGGCTGCAGGCCTGGGGGGCTCTTCTCTGGTTTGGTGCCAAAACTGACCAACCCAAAGCCTCTGCCATCCTGGGTGAGCCCAAATGACCCTTGCCTGGAGGCAGGGAGACCTACAGGGGCTGCTATGTCCCACCTGTGGCTTGTAAGCTAATGGACACGCTTGCTCTTGGTTTAGCCCTGTCTGCACGAGGGATATTTCTCCTGAAAGCTGTGGCTGAGCCGGTGTTAGCCACGGTGGCGGAGAGCTTGGGAGGGCTCCTGGCTCGTTTCATGCAACCCAGTGCGAACCTGTTAGCATTGCCGTCAAATCTCAGTCCTGCAATGGACAAGCTAATGGGCATGTCTTTGGATGTACTCAGGCATTTCACAGCATGCTGTAATGCAAGGAGAGATCTCACATTCCCAAGACATGTGGGCGACAGGGGATGGGGTCACTTGATGATTCCCTGCTCTGTTCATTCCCTCTGGGGCACCTGGCATTGGCCACTGTCGGAGGACAGGATACTGGGCTGGATGGACCATTGGTCTGTCCTGTATGGCGGTTCTTAGGTTCTATAAGGTAGTTCGCTGAGCATGACTAATTAGGATTTAGGATTAGTTTGGCAAGAGGAACTGATGGGCAGGTGATAGGAAGCCACAAATTAGGGGCAGTCATAAGAGAGTTGATGGTTGGGAAGTGTGAACCTACAAGTAAAAGTTATTGACAGTTGAGGATGAGTCTAAGGAATACGTATCTTACAGGTGTCAGCAGCGGGGATACTATAGTGTGTGTGTGTATATCTATAGAAATACCACGGCAACTAATTGACAAAAGCTAATGAAGTAAATAGGTAACCAATTAACAGTGTGGTGAGCCCCTCAGAGATATGAGTGTGGAGGCTTAGATAAGGAAAAGGGGCCAAGACACATGAATATGCATGAAATCAAGGGCCCGCTGTAAGGGATAAGCCCTAGCCAGGAAAAGTGTGATCGACCTACTGACAACCACCTAGGAACTGTCTGGGATGGGGAACGCTATCAGTAATGCAAGTGCGGGCCTTGTGTCATGTCTCTGTGCCCTGCTGGGAGTTTGACTGGTGGGTGTTTGCCTGGTTGGCTAATAAAGATAATGGTTAAAGAAAGGGCAGGGTGGTGTCCCGGTGACCTCTCTCCCGTAGCTGATCTGACCTCTCTCCTGTAGCTGATCTGGCGGCTGACCCTACCCAGACCACTGCAGTATAGACCCCCGCCCTGGGGTGGGCCAAGAGTAACTTAGGGCTACAATGCAGTCTAGTTAGTATTGCTGTAGGGAGCCGAACTCTTGTGTTTCCTCACTCAGACTTAATGTTGCAATGACATAATTCTTAGCTTTTCTCTCTCAGAAATTGAAATGGATCTGTTACAAGTGCCTAGTTAGGGCCCTGTCTGCCCTGAGGGGGAAAGGCGGTGGTGGTGGGGAAGGCAGGTACATGTGTAGCATCCCAGACTTTTGCTAAACTAAACCTACAAAGGAAAAAACCTAGGGGAGAAATCCAGGCCCCAGTGAAGGCCAAGGGAGTTTTGCCCTGGGGCTGTTGTAGGCCAGTATTTCACCCTAGGGGTGTGCCCTGCGCTTTGTGTCTTGGTGATGGAGAGAGGCTGTTTTTTGCCCCGTTCTATTTTTTGTACCTTGGCGCTTGTCTGTGAGCAAGTGACTCTAACTCTCCCGGCCCACTTCTGAGGCAGTCCTGCCTGTATAAAAGGGCTTTTACCAGTGTCGTTAGTCCCAGAAGGGGAACAAGCCACACTAGTGTAAGGACCTTTCACCCCAGTATCGTTACACCAATGGTGTAACACTATCTGTAGGTGAGCGGGTCCCTAACCAACGTAGCACAAACGGAGTGGAAAGAGCAGGAGTCGAGCCTGCAGAGAGACCCCGGGGGGGGGGGGGGGGGGCTATGGTGACCAGAGGGGGCAGGAGCTGCTGAACCTTCCCAAGGGCTCTCCCTCCGCAGCGGGTGAGCGACATGGGTGTTAACACCCCCGTTTCCCCCCGGTGATTGGGTTTCCCCTCGGCAGGCTGCTCTGATGGTAAAGTCGCTCCCAGGAACGAGACAAGCCCTGCCGAGGGGGAGGATGGCCTTGGCGGGTAGCGCCTGGGCCACAGGGCAGTGGTTTCGCTGCCACAGCGATGTCTGCTAGGAATGTGGGGGGAGGCGCCGCGGGAGAGAGAAATGCCGGAGCCGGGCTGGCAAGGCCCGGGCTCGACGCGGTTATGGGGCCCCTTGGCACCATGGCCCGTTCCAGTCAGGGAGTTCCCAGCGTGTCCGCAGACTCCCCTCGGCCCTCCCTCAGCTCCCGTCTCCAGAGCAGTCCCTCACGCTCACCCTTTGCTCAGACCGGGAGTTCCTTGGGGCCAGGCCTGCCTCTTTGTACAGCACCTGGCACAACGGAGCCTGGATTTCTCCCTGGCGCTGAGACTCCGGCTGGGCCGTCACGCCAGGCTAAAGGAGCCAGAAAGAATCATAGAATCTCAGGGTTGGAAGGGACCTCAGGAGGTATCTAGTCCAACCCCCTGCTCAAAGCAGGACCAACCCCAACTAAATCATCCCAGCCAGGGCTTTGTCAAGCCTGACCTTAAAAACCCCTAAGGAAGGAGATTCCACCACCTCCCTAGGTAACCCATTCCAGTGCTTCACCACCCTACTAGTGAAAAGGTTTTTCCTAATATCCAACCTAAACCTCCCCGTCTGCAACTTGAGACCATTACTCCTTGTTCTGTCATCTTCTACCACTGAGAACAGTCTAGATCCATCCTCTTTGGAACCCCCTTTCAGGTAGTTGAAAGCAAGGAGTAAGGGCACAGCCCCGCTTCCCTGCCCCCTTCGCAGCTCTCCTTGGAACAGCCGCAAGGCCCAAGCGGCGCCGACAGGCTCTTTCTTTTTTTTATTTGGTGAATAAAATGAGCAACAACTTCCCGTCGGCCCCCCAGGGGCAGGGCCGGGTCGGGGTCTGCGTGGTTCAATATCTGCACGTCCGGCCCAGTGCTCCATGGTGCAGAGGTGGGAACGCTGGGCCATGGCACGCTTTGAGGTGGCTGCTGCCAACACCCGTCCCCGGGCCAGAGGGGTCTAATGGGCCGTCCCGGAACGGGTGGAGGAGCCAGTGGAAAACAGGCAGGGCAGCTGGGTAACTAAGGGCCCCATTCACCCTGGCTCTGGCCTTGTTCGTCCTTTGCCCCAGTGCCAGAGGGTGTCCCACGCGACACGGCGTGTCTCCGGGCAGGGCACAAAGCAGAGCCTGACTCTGAACCCACTGCCTGGGTTCCCCTGGTCTCTGCCCTGCCTCCCACCCAGCAAGAAGCCCCTGGGATGCAGGAGCAGCCTCAGCGCTCCAGGCAGAGAGGGTCCGTCCGTCCTCGCTGGGTCAGCGCCCAGGGCCTGGAGTCGCTCTGTGGCTCTGTCCCTGTTGAGTTGGGATGAACGAAGCGCTCAGTCGGGGGTTATGAATCAAAGCGAGAGCAGCACCGTACGGCCAGCAAGGGTTAAGTTCTCACCCCCGCTGGAACCCGCTCTGAAGCGAGGGGCTGGCTTCTTTACACTCCTCTCACGGTGGAGCCTGTTCTTGCCAGTTTCTTATCTTGTTCCACAAGTCAGCCAAGCGTAGAGGCGGCCTGTGCTAGCTCTCCCCTGGTACCGGGTGTAGGGGGGCCAGGCTTCGACAGGCGCAAACATTTCCCCCCGTCGCTCTGCCAT
Organism: Chelydra serpentina; assembly: GCA_037349315.1. NCBI lineage: Eukaryota > Metazoa > Chordata > Testudines > Chelydridae > Chelydra > Chelydra serpentina. The sequence goes on along the minus strand of JBAIAC010000258.1, from coordinate 226,373 downwards.
TTCCGTCCCGTCCGGCCGTGGCCTGCTGCACCGTGGCCCTTTGCGAAGCCGTCACGTGACCGCAGTTTGCCTGCTCGCTTGGCCCAAGTGCAAAGCATGCTGGGAGGATGGTCCATACATTTTTCTCTTGGCAGAAGTACGAAGGGTTTGGGGGACGCGCGACCCGAATACACGTCATAGTTACACACACCCTGGCCCCGACAGCTGCTCTGGCCTGCACCTGATCTTGGCTGACCGCTCCGTGGTTGGCCTCCTGGCGGTGGGGGCAGCCCGTGTGTTTTCTCCGGGGGGTGCGGAGGCCGTTCCTAGCGAGGGTGGAGGAGGATGCAGGCCTCACTCTCTTCTCTCGTCTTTACCCAGCAGGACTCTGCCTGCTGGGGAGCTGCCGCCTGCAGGAGCCATGGTCACGTTCTTCACCCACGAAGTCCAGCAGCTGCTGCACAACAAGTTTGTGGTGATCGTGGGGGATTCCAGTGAGTCAGCCGAAGGGAAGGGCGGAGCCCCCCGCGTGGGGGGTGGGTGGGTGGGTTCCCTGGACCCCTTTCGGCCATGGGAGAGCCGAGCTGTCGTTGGCTCTGAGTCCAAAGGGGGCAAGCCCCCGGCAGCCTCAGCTGGGCTCTGCCTCGCCAGCAACCCTGGTTTTGCCTGGGCTTGCACAGACAGTGGCTGCGTGGGGTGACCCCCGTCCATGGCAGGACTGGGTGGGTCGAGGCAAAGGGCAGCCAGGCCTCTGAACTCGCCTCCTGGGGCGGGGGGTTTGAGCCCTGCCATGAGCCGAGTGGATTTCTCGGACTGCCCCTGTCGCTCTGGCCCCACTCCGTAATTGGAGCTGCCCATGTGGGGTGTTCCCTACGCTGGGTGAGCTGGGCCCGTGTCTCCGCTACAGAGCACTGCCCTTGCACCCCCACCCCCAGAGTCCCTGCAGCACGCCTGCCGCCCCCCCCCACCCCCGGCACGGCGTCTCGTTCCTGCCATCTGCCCCCCGGCCGCAGCCCGCCAAGCGCGCCTGGCCTGCGCAGACCCGCCCGATTCCGAGCAAGGGCCTCTTCCACCCCGCCGCGAACGAGCCCCGGGGCTGGCTCTTGCGTTCGCGCCCACGAGGCAAAGACGTTGCTCCCCCAGAGACGGGCGACCCCCCCGAGCTACCTCTGTCTCCGTTTTCCCTCGCAGTCCAGCGGGCGGTTTACAAGGACCTGGTGTTGCTTTTGCAGAAGGACGCGCTCCTCAGCCAGTCCCAGCTGAAAGCCAAGGTACGGTGCCCGTGAATCCAGAGCAGCCAATCTCTGCCCCACCGGGCTGGGGAATTAACTCATGCCCAGCCCCAATTGCCCTGGGGCGCTTCGCCAGTCCGGGGCTCCGTGCCCTCGGGTGTGTGCTCCCCCTCCAGGGGCACAGCTGAGACGGAGCCAGTCTGGGTGGCTGCTGCTGCGTAAAGAGAAGTGGAGAAAACGAATGTGGTGGCCTGGTGGCCCGTAGCCAGACGAGCCGGCGCGTTCCCAAAGGCATGCAGAGTGCGCGGTCCTGGCTCCGGGTCTGCTCCATTGTGGGCAGAGCCCTGCACGCACACAGAATTTGTATCCACAGAGCTGCAGGGCTCTGCCGGGAACCGCAGCAGCATGTCGGGCCACCGCTCGCAGGAGCCAGCGCCCTGCGCGGGCAGCTCCCCCAGCGTGGCTGTGCCGCCCCCAGCCCCGCTCACTGGGGCAGGCACCAGGCTCACCGGCTGCTGTCCCGGGTCGCGCTCCTGCGTGCAAGTGGCTCGCACACCCGGACTTGTGCACACTAGTGCGACCCAGGACAGCAGTCGGTGAGTGGTGCCCGTCCCAGTGGGCGGGGCTGGGGGTGGTACGGTCACGCCGGAGGAGCTGTCTGTGCAGGGCGCTGGCTGTAGGTTTTGTATCGGCGCAGGGCTCTCCGGGCGGGCAATGGGAGGGCTCAGGGGCCGGCCAGTGAGGGTCTCTGCGTCCCGTCTCCGCCAGGGGGAGCTGAGCTTCGAGAACGACCGCCTGGTGGAAGGCGGCGTGCTGGGCGAGCTGACCAACGGCACCAACTACAGGGAGGTGCGGCAGTACCGCAGCGACCACCACCTGGTGCGCTTCTACTTCGTCACCCGCGTCTACTCCGACTACGTGGAGAGCATCCTGGCCGACTTCCAGGTGGGGCCGCAGCCCGACGTCGTCATCATCAACTCCTGCTTATGGGACGTGAGCAGGTACCCGCTGCGCCCCCACCCCTGGCAGGGGAACTCGGGTGTCTGCGGTGTCACCCGGGGCTGCCAGAACCCTCAGGGAGAGAACTTAGCCCCTCCGGCTTCCAGAGCCTGGCCAGGGCAGCAAACGGAGACTCTCTGCTGGCAGTGCAGGGCCACTGAGACACAGATCAGCAGTTCTGAGTCCGTCCAGCCGAGGGCAGCGCTGGGCAGCTGGTTCGTTAAAACCCCCTGTGTTGGGGGAGGTGACCAGATAGGAAAGGGGAACTTTGTGGGGTCGAGTGCTGCGGCCCTTCAGGGGGCCGGCTGTGGCGGGTCGGGGGTTGCAGCCAATAGCCTCTCCTGACTCCGCTCATCTGTCCCGCCAGTGCATGGAGCCTGCCCCACGGACACAGACGCTCCGTGGGGCCAGCCGGGCTCTGTCCCTCTTGTGCGTGTGCAGCCACCACTGTTGCTTAGTCCAGTCCGGTCTGAGCGATCTGGACAAGCCCGCTGAGGGAGCCCCGAGGGCATTGGCTGGGCCAGGGCCAGTGACGGGGCTGCCGACCGGCCGCCTGCCCCAGAGGAGGGAGCTGGGTCCCGCGTGTGCATTCTGCTCTGGCTGTTGGCCCAGCCCACGGTGTCTGAGCGCCTAGTGGCTGCCGCTCGCGGTGCTCTACTCGGGGGTGTTGCGGCGTCTCACAGCCGGGGGAGCAGGTCTCGGGGGCCCGCTCGCTGTCTGTGCCTCTCCAGCTTCCCCCTTGCCCCGCAAACTCCATGTCCCGCGCTGGGGGATGGTGGGGCCACCTCCCCTCCCTGCCCCTGGCCAATGGTGGCATCTCGGTGCAGAAACGCCTGCCTGGCTAGCCTGGCCCGTAGAAATGGGTATGAGCCGTCGCTGCTGTGGAGAGCCGTCTCCGCAGAGCGGCCGACAGGCTCCTGGCTTTGCCCACTGCTGCTCCTCGTGGGGGCCAGAGGGATGCTACCCCGGGTCAGTCCCGAGGGCCATGACGTGTGTCTGCTCCGCCCCCCCGCAGGTACGGCCCCAAGTCCATGAAGGAGTACCGGGTGAATCTGGAGAAGGCCTTTAACCGGCTGGACAAGGTGCTGCCCCATGCCTGCCTCCTGGTGTGGAACATGACGATGCCCGTGGGCCACAAAATCATCGGGGGCTTCCTCATCCCTGGGGTAAGGCAAACTGCGCTTTCGCCCCGGGGCTGCTCGCAGGGGGTGCTCTGGGGCTGGGGCCAAGCGCTGAGCCCGGGGGCAGGGCCAGCCCGCTGCTCCCCCCACCCTAGTGCCTTGTCTCTGCTACGGGGGCCGGTACCCACTGCTGCACCACCCTCCAGCACCCACGGGCACACCCCTCCGGGCACAGGGCACCCTCCTGGGACAGGCCTGCTCTGAAATCCTATTCACAGCTCCAAAGGGTCTCCTGCGGCCAAGAGCGCTGCACCGCTGGGGGGTGAGGGGTTCCCTTCAGCCTGGCCATGCCGTGCCTCCTACTGGCTGGGCCTCTGCTGACACGATGGGACTGGATGGAAACAGGCCTCATCAATTCTCACGATTCGCTTCCTACTCTGAAATCGCTGAGCCGGAGGTTCCTGGGGCTTAAGGCTAGAAGGGACGTTAGATCAGCCAGCCAGGCCAGAGAAATCCCCCCACTTCCCCCCGCGCCGGGCCCAGGTTTTCTAACCTTTTAATCATTCTCCTGGCTCTTCTCTGACCCCTCTCCAATTTATCAACATCTGTCCTAAATCGTGGGCACCAGAACTTGGCACTGGATCCCAGCCATGGTCGCCCCAGTGCCAAATACAGAGGGAAAAATCACCTCTCAATTCCTACATGAGATTCCTCTGTTCATGCATCCCACGATCCCATTAGCTCTTTGGCCACAGCGTCGCACGGGGAGCTCCTGTTCCACTCATTATCCACCACAGCCCCCAAGGGTTTTTCAGGGTCGCTGGATCGAATCCCCTGTCCTGTAGGTCTGGCTTGCATTCTTTGGTCCTAGATGTACACACTGACATTTAGCCAGATTCAAACACACCGTGTTTGCTTGTGCCCAGTTGACTACATGAACCAGATTGCTCTGGATCGGTGACCTGTCCTCGGCAGTATTTCCCACTCCCCCAGTTGTGCTAGCTGCAAGCTTTCTCAATGAAGATTTTGTTTTCTTTCAGATCATTGATAAAAATGTTAACTAGAATAGGGCCAAGAACCGATCCCGCAGGGATGAGGATTCCCCATTTACAAGTTCATGTTGAGACCTATCAGTTAGCCAGTTTTGAATCCATTTAATGTGTGCCATGTTAATTTTACATTTTAACTTTTTAATCAAAATTTTGTGCGGTATCAAATCAAACATTCTCGAGAATTCTAAGTACATTACATCAACTCTATTACTTTTATTAATGAAACTTGGTATCTCATCAAAGATATCAAGTTAGTTTGATAGGTTAATGGAAAATAGATCCTATGTTGAGTTGCATTAATTGCATTATCTTCTTTATTAATCAAGTCCCATGTCAGCTGCTCCACTATCTTATCTGGGATTGATGTTAGACTGACAGGCATAGAATTACTTGGGTCATCCTGTTAACCTTTTAAAATATTGTCACAACATTAGCTTTCTTCTGGAACTTCCCCAATGTTCCAAGACTTACTAAAAATCAATATTAACGGTTCAGCAAGTGCCTTAGTTAACTTGCATCCAAGAGTTTTAAAGGAGCTATCTACACCTACTGATTTAAAAATGTCTAACTTTATATCATCTGTTTCCCCCCCGCCCCCCCATATGCAGAATAGAAATGTTTATTGAACATGGTATTATGCAGAAAAGGCAAACATTTCCATCTGTTGTGGAAAATTAACGACACGTTGCGTTGGGATCAGAATAACACCACAGCTTATATAGGATTTTAGTAGCGTTCAAACCATAGACTTCCTCCTGGGTAATTTTCCACAAGAAGAGGCAGTTATACCTTATATGTAATACAGAAAAACAAAAAACATCGTTTCCAGTAAAAACAAGCATTGCGGTTAAACTATAGGTCACGGGTAATGATGTATAACATTGCAGTTAGGGGCTTTTAGCTGAGCTGGCTGGTACCATCACATTCACCCACTGAACTTCCTCTTCTGACCCTTGTCATACATACTTTATCTTGGCCAAAGGCTTTTGGGCCTAGGCAGGATAATTTCCACACATCTAATAACGGACCAATACTATTGTTAAGATTCTTTTTGTTCCTAATATTTAAAAAACTCCTTTCTACTGTTCTTAACTCTGCTGGCCATAGATTTCTCGTTTGTGTCCCTTGGCTTCTCTTATCTATTTTCTACAATTCCTATCTTTTGATTTATGTTCATTAATACCAATTTCCCTTTTCTTCCATTTGTTACATATTATTTTTTAATTTTGTTTTCTAGCTGTCTTCACTTCCACTCTAAACCCAGGTCAGTTTTTTAACCAGCACTTCTTCCTTGATTGTGGCTTTTGGGGCATCTAATTCTTAAACAATTCCCCAGTGATCATTCACATTCTCCTGATTAAATTCTTCCTCTCAGCTGATTTGCCTCATATATGTTTTCACTGAAATTGGCCCTAATCAACCACCAAAGATATATGTTACCAGCCTGGACTTTATTCTGTTTGCCCCTTATAAATGGGATCAAATCATGATCACTTGTACCTAAGCTACCATTCACTTTTACCATTCTCCTTGCCGCTGGCTACCTGGGCCTGCTGCAGAAAACAGCCTGCTCTGATCAGCATTCTCTTCTTCCTGCGTTCCCAAGTCTGCATGGACAGACGAGCACCAAGGACCCAAGGGGTTAAACCTAACCAGGCCCAGGCAGGAAAAGCCCCCAGCTGGGTTGCCCCCCTTGCTAGGCAGCAGGCTGGAAGGGGGTGGGAGCTCTGGGCTGGGCCCTAGCACTCCAGCTGGCATTGGTGTTCCCTGTGGCTATTGGCAAAGGGGCCCTGCACCCCAGGGAATGGCTGCGTCCCGCGGTCTTGTACCATCCCCAGGAGCGGGGTGTCCTCGTGGGGCCGGGTCCCCGGAGCGTGGCCCTCCCCGTCGGTGGGAGCCCCGCTGGCCTGGCCCGATTAGCTCCTTTCTCTGCCCCCAGCTGCAGCACCGAGGCAAGAAGCTGCCCCACCACGTCATCGAGGGCAACTTCTACGGGGCCGTCCTGGCCAGCAGCCACCACTTCGACGTGCTGGACCTGCACTACTACTTCCGCTTCGACGGGCACCACCGCAGCGGGGACGGCGTCCACTGGGACCGGGCCGTCCACCGCAGGATCACCCACCTGCTGCTGGCCCACGTGGCTGACGCCTGGGGGGTCGAGATCCCGGAGAAGAGACCCCAGGACGGTGAGTGGGGGAGGGGAGCTGACAGTGCCCAGACGCCACGGTGACGGGCACGCCGATGTGGATCGTCCCTCGGGGGGGAATTGCTTGTGTCGCCCGAGGGGTCCCCGCCTGACGGGCGGCCTGGGACAAAGGAGAAGCGGGTCCAGCGGAGCGGAGGTACCTGGAGGTATCTGGCCTGGCACAGAGCTGGGCAGAGCTTGGTGGGCGACAGGCCGGGGTCTTCCCATCGGTGAGGCCACGCTGGCGACTCCCACGGCCCTGAACAGGAGCGGCTCTTCCCAGCCCTGTGTTCGGCCTTTGGGGGTGGGGAACGGGGCAGTCCTGCTGCATGGAACGGGGGGCGGCTGGGCAGCTGGATGGGGACCTGGGGAGGGGGCCGGTGGGAAGGGTGCTGGTCTGTGCACACGCCCTGCGGCGCGGCTCTCCTCACCCTCTGCCCAGCAGTCTCCCTGAGAGAGACTCCAGTGCCCCACGGTGGGGGAGCATCGATCGGGGAGGGGGAGGCGCTGCTGCGGGGGATGGGAGAAGGATGGGCATGCTGCTGCTGGGAGTGGGAGGGCGGTGGGGAGGAGGGAGTGGGAAGGAGGGGTGAGCGTGCTGTGGCAAGAGGGGATGGGAGACAAGGGGGGTGCCGTGGTGGGGGTGGCGGGAGGGGAGACAGGGGTGTTGTGCCGGTGGGGGAGGGGGAGGGGGAGACGTGGGGGGGATGCCGCGGGGGGGAGGGGGGTGCCGCTGTGGGAGGTGGCCGTGCTGCTGATGGATCTGCTTTTCCCTTCAGGTTGCTTTCAGGCACACGCTCTGGAGTGGGGCTCGCAGCCCGCCCCCTGCCCGGTGCCCCACGCTGCTCCGCCCTGCCCCTGGGGTAAGGGTCTTGGTGGTGGGCAGGGGCTGTGGGCAGCTCCTTAGGGTGGGCCACCACGCGGGGGAGGCGGCTGGGGAAGGGACCCCCCTCCGCTTAGGGGGTAGCCTGGTGCCGGCTCCCAGCCCCCTCCTCAGCCAGCGTCGCCTCTCTCCTGTTGCTGACAGCCCCGTGTCCCGCCCCCCAAGGGGAGCCGGCTGAGCGCAGTGGGGCGTGGGCACCTTCCCCACGCTCGTCAGTGTGTGCCCGTGGCCCTGCCCTGGTGCGCCAGCCAGCCAGGCCCGGCCAGGCCATGGCATGACTGATGCTGACGAGGCCCCTATGGGGGGCAGGGACACGGCGTTAGCCCCCAGCTCTTCTCCTCAGCCCCCCACCCCCAGCTCCCTAATGCACCCACAGCACCCAGGTCGTGCCAGGGGGCTTTGGGCCGGTGCCCGTTTAGGTCACTGCTGCCGAGAGCCGGCGAGGGGGGCGCGCGGCCAACGCGTTGCTGGTGCCTCTGAAATGTGGCACCTCCCGGGGCCGCAGTCTCCAGAGGCCGCTGCCTCCCGAGAGCTGTGGGGGGCCGGAGCGGGCTCGGGGCCCTGCTCTCTGAGCTGCTGGCGCTACCAGCCTGGGGGGAATGAGCTGGCCCGAACTTGGCCCTGGTTCGTCTGAGCCTTCTCCCCGCGCGGACCCCCGGATCGGAGTCCTGGTCCTCGGCAAAGGCTCTCAACCCTTCTGCCCGGCTCCGCTGCCAGGGCCTTTCCGCGCTCAGTAACGTCTCTGACTCTGCAGGGCCCGAGTGGGACAACGGCTGCCTGTCCTGGACACCCCAGCCCAGCGCCCGCCCGCCGCCCCCTCCGCCTCCCCAGCCCCCCATCGACTTCTGCTGCCCCTCCAAGGATCCCGTTTTCCAGCAAGACTCCCCCTTCCTCCCCAGCCACGCGGGGCCTGGCGTGCCGCTCTCCGGGTACATCAGCTTCGACAACTGCCCCGGCTTCAGTGCGGAGGGTAGGTCCTCGGTCCCGCCCCCCTTCGTGCGCCTGGCCCCGGGGGAGTCTCACTTGGGGGGGCCTCTGGCGCTCGCGACTTCCTGCCTCAATCTCTCCCCACTCCTGTTCGGTCCGGCACGGACACCTCTCTCTGCAGGTGGCTGCTCCGCTCTGCCTGTCTCCTCTGCCCAATCTGACCTTTCCTCTCCATTCCCACGGCTCTCGCCTCTCCGGGCCCTGCTCCTTCGCCTGTCTGGCTGCAGCCTTCCCGGCTCGGGCGTGGCTGCTCCCCTCCAGCCTGCTGCAGCCAAACCCTAGAACCGGGAGGACGCTCAAGCAAATAGAAAGTGCCTGGCCTGTGGGACTCTCTGCCACATGACGGACTCGGGCCAAGAGCTTAGTAGCGTTCCAGAGGTGACTAGACCCGGTACGTACAGAATCGCTGCAGTTACTTAGCGAGGGGTCGGAATCCTCCCGCTCGGGGTCCGAGCCAGCCCTGACTCACCCGGAAGTGGGAGGAAACGCCCCGGGGGCAGGGTCACAATTGTGCCTTCTGGGATTTCTTGTACCTTCCTGCGAAGCAGCTGGTCACTGGCCGCCTGGGCGGGACCGTCGGTCTGATCCGATGGGGCGATTCCCACATTCCTTACGGCTGTGACCGGGTCCCTGCCCTGGCTTCTCTCCCGCAGCCCAACGCGGCCGCTCCTCGTCTTCACGGTTCTGCTGCCGCCTTCCTGCCCTGTGCTTCTCACGCTCGCCTGTGGGCCTTCGATCTTCTCCTCCCTGCCTCCTGGTCCCTGCCGGCCCCCTTCCCCTCTGCCCCGGCTCTGCTCCCTCTGCTGTGGGGTCGAGGAGAGGAGACTCTTCGCTAGCAGCAGCCCAGGAAGCATCTGCTGAGACCTTGGTGTCGTGGTGGTTCCTCTCCTGCGCGGGTCTCCTGGCTCCCCTCAGTCCGGCTCCGACGGGAAAAGCCGGGGCCTGGCGCTGTCTGAAGAACCATGCGTCAGAGCTGCTGGGTTGGAGCCTGGCCCGGGACGGGGTGGGCAGAACCGCTGAGCCAGGTGGGCTGACCCACAGATCCTCCAGTCCTAGCCATGCCCCCTGCATGGGGGCCGGGTATCCCAGGGGATTCAGCAGGGGGCGTCTCATAGGAATGGGAGCTGCGGGGGGAAATGTCTGTCCCGGGACCAGCTTCTAGTTAGGAGAGAGAAAAGCGTCCGACCTAGGCAGAGCTGTTCCTCCGGCCTGGCACGGGGGCTCAGGGCATGTTTGCAGCTGGCCTGGGTCAGCCGACTGTGGCTTGCAGGGCTCAGGCTGCGGGCCTGGGCTCTGGGACCGCCCCCCCCCCCCCCCCCACACTTGCAGGGCCCCAGGGACTGGGCTGTGGTCATTTTCTGGCCCCAGGCGTTATCCCCTGTGGGGAGGGGCTGGGAGCCACCCCAGCAAGTTAACATCTTTCCAGGCACCCTTGGAGATGAAGTGGCTTGTTAAGACCCTGCCAGTCATGGGAGGGGGAGGGAGGGTTAACCCAGTAACCACCCCCACCCCCCCCATCTCCTTCCCTACTTTTTTGTTTTCTTTCCTCTCTTATTCCTCTCCCCTGGCCCCATGACTGGAGAGGTGTTAACAGGCCACTTCATCTTAAATGCGACAAAGGGTCCTGTGGCACCTTATAGACTAACAGAGGTATTGAAGCATAAGCTTTCGTGGGTGAATCCCCACTTCTTCGGATGCAAGCAGTGGAAATGTCCAGAGGCAGATATAAATGTGCAGGAAAAATTCAGGCTAGAGATAACGAGGTTAGCTAATCAGGGAGGGTGAGGCCCTCTTCTAGCAGTTGAGGTGTGAACACCAAGGGAGGAGAAACTGCTTTTGTAGTTGGCTAGCCATTCATAGTCTTTGTTTAATCCTGAGCTGATGGTGTCAAATTTGCAAATCATAGAATCATAGAATCTCAGGGTTGGAAGGGACCTCAGGAGATCATCTAGTCCAACCCCCTGCTCAAAGCAGGACCAATCCCCAATTTTTGCCCCATATCCCTAAATGGCCCCCTCAAGGATTGAACTCACAACCCTGGGTTTAGCAGGCCAACGCTCAAACCACTGAGCTATCCCCCTACCCCCATGAGCTGAAGCTCTACAGTTTCTCTTTGGAGTCTGGTCCTGAAGTTTTTTTGCTGCAGGATGGCTACCTTTAAGTCTGCAATTGTGTGTCCAGGGAGGTTGAAGTGTTCTCCTACAGGCTTTTGTATATTGCCATTCCTTATATCTGATCTGTGTCCATTTATCCTTTTGCATAAGGACTGTCCAGTTTGACCGATGTACATAGCAGAGGGGCATTGCTGGCATATATAACATTGGTGGATGTGCAGGTGAATGAACCGGTGGTGGTGTGGCTGATCTGGTTAGGTCCTGTGATGGTGTTCCTGGTGTAGATATGTGGGCAAAGTTGGCATTGAGGTTTGTTGCATGGCTTGGTTCCTGAGTTCGAGTTATTATGGTGCGGTGTGTAGTTGCTGGTGAGAATATGCGGGTTGTCTGTGGGCGAGGACTGGCCTGCCTCCCAAGGCCTGTGAAAGTGAGGGGTCGTTGTTCAGGATGGGTTGTAGATCACTGATGATTCATCTTAAACGGTGCCTGGAAAGGTGTTAACTACTGACCCTAACGATCTGTTCCCCCCTCTGAGCACCGGGCCCAGCCCTGTCTGTGTGTCTCTCTCCCCACCAGAAGTTGGTCCAACTAAGGACATTCCCTCCCCTACCTGGTTTCGAGAGTTGTCCTGGGCTCCTGGCCCAGTAACTGCCTCTGCCTGCCCCCCGCCCCATCGAGCTGTGTTGTTCTGCAGCCCGGCCTGAGCCGGCGTTAAACCCCCGCCGTTCTGCACCCAAGAGCTGGCTGCATTTCAGCCCCGGCTCCAGCCGGTGAAGCCCTGGGAGAGCTGCAGCCGACCCCTAAGACTGGCGGCTTCTCGAGCCCGGACGATCTTCCTGCCCGTGTGACCCCTGCTGCTGCAGGGATCTGATTCCTGTTTGCTCAGGCACTGCAGGGGGTGTGGCTCTGGGGGGCCCGGGCGCTGGGACGGGCTGGGCCCAAGCGCCAGACACTTGACCGCGGAACTGGGGTTAGGTTTGGAAAAGGCGCCGAGCTGCCCCCACTGCCCGGGTGGGGTGAGGGCCTGTGGCGCTGGCAGGGTGGGTGGGTAGGGGGCACAAGGGGGGCGGCTGTGTATCTGGGTGCCCCTTGCTCTGGAGAATTGGCCCGGTGCAGATCCCTGAGTCATCCCAGCCCCATGGCTCCCGTCTGGACCCTGCTGCATTGACTCGTCTCCCCCCCACCCCACCCCGCTTCTCGCCCTAGGTCCTGGCAGCGGCTTTCCAGCTTTCTGGGGCGCGCCGTACGCTCCGCCGGGCCCGGGGCCCTTCCCCGGTTTCTCGGGAAACCCGGCACCCGGCTTCCCTCCGCACCCCCAGAGCCTGACCGGGAGAGGCCGCGGCGGGCGCGCCCACGGCTTCGTCATGCGGCGGCAGCCGGTGAGGTGGAGGCCTGGGACCCCCTACAACAGGCCCCACTACAGTGGCTACTGAGGGGCCCTGCCCCCCCAGCAGAGCTGGGCGTGTCCCCCCGCGGGCGGGCGGGCTCCCTGCGAAAGGCTCAGCTCCGGCTGTGAAGAGACGGGTGGGGTTGGAGTGGCTGGCTCCGTGGGCGTGGCTGGCTCCGTGGGCGTGGCTGGCTCCACTGGTGGACGCTGGGGCGGGCGCGGGGTTGTTTCCTTTCCTGAGAGCTGGCCGGGCTGGCTCCCTTCCTTGGAGGCTCCCTGGCCCAGGCCGTGCCCGGTGACGGTGCTGGGAACTGGTGTCTAGCCGGAGCGTCCCAGCCCTGCCCTGGGGCCGGGTGCCGCCGGGGGACGCGCAGCTCCGTAGGCCAGGCCCACGGGGGCAGAGGGCCCCATCCTGCCAGGTGCTGGAGCCGGTGGGGATTGGCAGCTGTGTGGGGGGAGGTGCTGCCAAGGGGCTGGTGCTGCTGGGGCCTCGCCCGTGGGGAGGGGGTGTCCGTCCGTCTGTCCAGCCTGAGTCTCTCTCCCCAGCACTGAGTCCAATTCCCCCATCCGCTGCTATTACAGACCTGCCCAGACGGGGCGGGCAGGGAGTGGTTTGCCCCTGCCCGCCATGGCTGTGAGCCGGCCGGTGGCCTCGCCCGCTCTCCCGGGGGTTCTCAGGGCTAGTCCATGTTTCTGAACAGTTGATCTGTTTCTAGCCCCCTGCGTGGGGGGGGGTCTGCACTACAGCCCCCCGTGCCCTGCTCTGGGGGCTGGGGGGCGGGGGTGTCCTGCTGCTCTGAGGTCACTTTACACTGGCAGGCTGCGGGGCAGAGCCCTGGGTGGCTCAGTGCACTGAAAGCCTTCCAGCCCCAGCCCGGCTCGCTGGCTGGCGGGCCCAGACCTGTGCTCAGCTGCATGGAGCCGACCGGAAAAACTGTGAGTTGAGTCCCCTCCTGGCCATCTGCCCGCCGGCCCGGGGGGGCGGGGAGGGGCCCTGCTGCGGGCACAGTGGTGGTTGAGCAGGAAATGCTGTTCACGGCAAGTGTTCTTGTGTGTTTTGTTGACTTGTTAATAAAGCTTCGACTGAGTGGAGGCTGTTGTCCATCTGTCCGTCCGCCAGTGGCTGGCCTGTTAGATAACAACCTACTACGGCACCCTGCGGCTGGAATTACTCCATCAGCTCACGCAGCCAAGCTGCTAGGTTCGGACTCGGGGGCGCTGAATGGCCCTTTGCCTTAACCAGGCTCGGGGTGACCCACCCCAGGGGCTCTGGCAGGGCTGTTTGGCCCTCGGCCCGCCTGGCTGGGCCTCGATCCAGCTCCTAACAGGGCCGCTGGCCCCCCTCCACCGGCAGCGCTGCAGCGAGGCTCACGACTGAATGGGCCGTGGCCCCCCGCTCCTCTTCTGTGCCCCACAATGGCTGTTGCACCCCTGGGGTGAGTGGCTCGGCCCTTGGACTGGGCCTCAGGGGCCCTGGGTTCTAGGCCCAGCTCTGCCTCTTGGCTGCTGGGGCCATGGGCAAGTCACCCCCTGACCTCCTGCCTTGTCAAGATGGGCCCGACCCTCCGCCAGGCCCTGCTGCAATGCTGAAAACTGCAGGGGGCTCCGCATGCTGCTCATGCCCCAAGCGCCAGCTCCACAACTCCCATTGGTTGAGAGCTGCGGTGGCTGCAGATGGGGCAGTGCGCAGAGCCTCCTGGCCATTCCTCCGCATAGGAGCCAGACGGGGGACATACTGCTGCTTTCGGGAGCTGCCTGAGGTAAGTGCCGGTCAGAGCCTGCACCCCAAACCCTCTCCTGCACCCCAACCCCCTGCCCCAGCCCTGATCCCCCTCCCACCTTCCAAACCCCTCGGTCCCAGCCCGGAGCCCCCTCCTGCCCTCCAAACCCCTCATCTGCAGCCCCATACCAGAGCTTCCACCCCCAGCAGAAGCCCTCACACCCCCTGCACCCCAACTTCCTGCCCCAGCTCGGAGACCCCTCCTGTACCCCAAATCCCTCATCCCTGGCCCCACACCAGAGCCTGCACCGCCAGCCAGCGCCCTCACTCCCTGAGTCAGTCCGGTGAAAACGACCGAGTGAGTGAGGGTGGGGGGGTGGGTCAGGGGTGTTGGCTTTTGTGTGAGTAGAAAGTTTGACTGTCAAAGCAACATCTTCCTCCCCCGTTGCTTGTTGGGATCCATAGACCGTCGTCCTCTGCTGAGCTCCCGGGTACCCGGCCGGCTCGCCCACTGACCCACCGCCCGGGTACCCGGCCGGCTCGCCCACTGACCCACCCCGCCCGGGTGCCCGGCCGGCTCGCCCACTGACCCACCCCGCCCGGGTGCCCGGCCGGCTCGCCCACTGACCCACCCCGCCCGGGTGCCCGGCCGGCTCGCCCACTGACCCACCCCGCCCGGGTACCCGGCCGGCTCGCCCACTGACCCACCCCGCCCGGGTGCCCGGCCGGCTCGCCCACTGACCCACCCCGCCCGGTTAAGTAGATAGAGGATTTCCTGCTGCAAAAGGCTGCGGGTTCAGGGAAGCTCCTGCTGTCTGCTCCTGGGCTCGGCTTCTCCCAGGCCCTGCCCTGCCCTGCCCGCTTGAGTGTGGGGACGGGACCCTGTTGAGCACACCCGGGACTTGCACACCCAATGCCGGAAGCGTCTGGCTGTGGTGGGCTAATGGTGCATCTGCCTAGCAACGCTGCCCCGGACAGGACTCACCCCCACCCCACAGCGCTGAAAGAGCAGGGGGGGTTTACTCCGGCACGGACTCCGCCTTTGACGCGGGGGGAGTGGGGGGGGGGCTTGTGAACAGGAGCCCCTTCTCCAGCCACTCCTGCCTGGCCCCCTGTGACCCCGCTGCGGCCTGCGTGTGTCCTCGTGCACGTACAGCGTGAGGCTCTGGCACTAGCCTGCATGAGCCGGGGGGGGGGGGGGTGTGTTCATGCAGAGCTCCAGCCCAGGGGCGAGTGCGAATTCAGGCGGCGGCTGGGGCAATGAGTGAGGGTGGGAGAACAGGCGCTTTGTACCTGCCGGCGGAGGGGGTTGGGGCCCTTTCCGTCCAGCTCCCCCGGCCCTGTGGTGCCAAGCCTGGGACAGTGAGAGCGGCCTGTCTGCCCCTGTGGCCCGGAGCGGGGCAGGCCTGGGGGGCAGGTGGAGGAAGGGCGTTAATCAGCACCGGTCACGAGTCGGGTTCTGTTCAGCTGAGGGGCTGGAACCAAGTCAGTCTGAGCTTCCCCACCCCCGCTCTCCTCCCAGGAGCCTCCGGGTCACAGCAGCGCTGGGTCCCTCTGGCCCAGGGATGGGCAACCTGGGCTAGTGCGGGGGGCTGCATGAATAAGATTAAATACATTTACTGCACGCTGAATATGTCATAGCAAGTCATAGGAATGCTCAATCGGGCCTATGTTAATAGAACTGTCACCAACTTCTCACAGTGACAAAAGAAAGATTTACACTTACCTCCTACTCAGCGCGCCGTCGGGCTGGCTCTGTCCTCCGCACGCGTTCTCCGACCAGGAGCAAGGGAGGTGCAGACGCGGCGCAGTTCAGCACGGAGGTTTCCAGCCGTTAGGCTGCGGCGCTTCTTGCACGAGATGTGTCCCAGAGCAGAAAACGTCTCCTCGCGTGTGTACGGTGAGTCAAAGCTTGACATCAGCTCTGCCGGGCCGGGCCGGAGAACTAGACCGGGGTGTTCACCCAACGTTGTCGTTTACCTTTCCTCTTTAGCTGGTTAATTTCATCTTCGTCCAGGGCAGGGACATGAATTAATTCCTCCTCCAACTTCCTTTCATCACCCCCAAGCCGCTGCCTTACTCCACACTGGCTCAGCTCAAATGCAAGTGGATTTGCGAGCGCCGAGAGGCTGGGGCTTCGGATCTCTCCGAGGAGAAAAGCGGTTCTCAAAACGCTCTGCCCGCGTAGCCAGCGCTCGTCTGTGAACTGGTGGATCCGATTCATTTCCCTGATCACAGTGTGTCCAGCACTTTTTTCAAACGCGGGCAGTGAGTGTAGTCACGTGGAGGTAACTGCGTTGACATTAACTGCAGGTGTCGATGAATTTTCTTACACTAGCAATTAGTGGGGGCAAGAGGGGATTTCTTTCCCTGCAACGACTCGTTCAACGCGTTCAGGTGACCAGTGCTGTCGGCGAGAAAAGCCCCATCCAGAACCCAGTTTTCATCGTCTAACTCTGGGTATGTTTGAGATTTCAGAGCCAGAACCTGCTGGGTTTCTGGTGGAAGTGGCCCAGGGCTTTCCCATGGCATCAGCGGCACCCTTCAGTGGGCGTGACGAGGTCTCCAGCCCCTGTTTCAGTTTGGTCCCCAAGTTCCCCCCCGACGGTGCCGCAGGAGGCGAGCGCGTGGGAAGTGTAACAATCTGCACCACGGCCGTGAGTCTCCCTGGGCGGGTTTAGCGCAGGGCCCCTCGGGGTGCGTTATGCAATGCACCTCAAATGGGTCAAGTACACAAGCTTTCAACAAGGCACAAACCCATGGTGTGTTCCTGGCAGGGAGGGGCACCCCCCCCGTTGTAACCTGCTTCTAGGAACAAGGAACTTTCCCAGCTGCTTGGCAAGACCCAGCCCTCCCCACCCCCCCAAGTGCACCCCCCCTTCCCAATACCTGACCCCTACAGCATACCTGCCACTCAATGAGCAGCCTCACCCCCTGCCCCCAGCCTCCCTCCTGCCCCTACCCAGGGACAAACTGCCCCAGTCACTGGCCCTCCCCAGCCCACCGCCATCCGCCCCACGCCCCCAACAGCTGGCTACGGAGGATGGGCTGGCGGGGCCGTGGGGAGGGGGAAGCAGCCGTGTTCGCTTCACAGCTTAGCTGATTAATCCAAACCGATGCAATCACCCCCCCCCCCCCCGCCCCATTCCGCCGCCCGAGGGCACAGAGCCTGGGTCACTGGCAGGCCGCCCAGCCTGAGCGGAGCGGGCGGGAACCCCAGCTCTGTGCCCAGCTCCTGGAGCGTCACTAACACAAACAGCCCCCGGCCCAGCGTCCTGCTCGGCAGCCTGGCACGGACCAGCACGAAGCCCCGTGTCAACAGGGCCCAACAAGCCGCCCATTGTCCCTGCCAGCAGAGCTGGGCACGGGGAGACGGGCGCCCGGCCTGGGCCTGGCTTCTGCTGCCAGGCGGCAGCTCCCGAGGCCTGGGGAAGGGGGGCTGGACCGGGCTGGTGCAGCATCGCCGGCGGGAGAGGGCTCCGCTGCTGAGCTAGTAGGAGAAATACGATGTGCAAGGAAAGGGGGGGTCCCAGCTCCTTGGGCGCTTGGCTTGTCTCCTTCCCGGCCTGGGCAGTGCCTCTCGCAGCTTGGCACCGAGAACACGTGGAGCAAAGAGCCCAGGTTACAGCCATGGAGAGAGCGAGAGAGAGCGCTGAAACGGCCCCCACCTCGCCACAGCTCTGCCGGTGCCCCTCACTCCTGACCCGCAGCCCCTGCTAGTCCAGCTCAGACCCCCCCAGCTCTGCCGCTGCCCCTCACTCCTGACTCACAGCCCCCTGCTAGCTAGGGTGACCAGACAGCAAGTGTGAAAAATCGGGACAGGGAGTGGGGGGTAATAGGAGCCTATATAAGAAAAAGACCCCAAAATCAGGACTGTCCCTATAAAATCGGGACATTTGGTCACCCTACTGCTAGCCCAGCCCTGGGCACCCCCTGAGCTCTGCCAATGCCTACCTGGCGATTTACGGGTTGCACACTGGCGCGGCAAGGCTGGGCAATGTGATGTAACTGGAAGATGCTTTATGCAAAAGGTCTCTTGTCAGGTGTCACTACAAAGCTTATAATCTACTGAGAGTGTTCATCCTATTTGTATGAATGTATCATTCTTGTATCTCAAACTAGGACTATGAACTATAACTCTGGGGTCCTACTGTAGGTATGCAAAGTGTGGTTTGGAATCCAAACCATTAATGGTGGTTTGGAATCTTGATGGCTCCCATTGACTAGGACAATTGACTGTGGATGGTTCTGTTTATTTGCAAACCTCCCTGGGAGTCAGGCTGGGAAGAATGGAGGCTGGGGGGGTCCCACAGCACATGTGACCATGTCACCTGAACTGGAATCCATCTTAAACCTGGGGCTTTCCATTCAGAAGGGGGGCGGGGTCCAGAGAGAGAAAAGATTCCCACCTTGTGCCAAAGGAACTACAGGCCAGTCAGTCTCACCTCAGTCCCTGGAAAAATCATGGAACAGGTCCTCAAGGAATCAATTCTGAACCACTTAAAGGAGGGGAAAATGATCAGGAACAGTCAGCATGGATTCACCAAGGGCAAGTCATGCCTGACTAACCTAATTGCCTTCTATGATGAGATAACTGGCTCTGTGGATGAGGGGAAAGCAGTGGATGTGCTTTCTTGACTTTAGCAAAGCTTTTGATACAGTCTGCCACAGTGTTCTTGCCAGCAAGTTAAAGAAGTATTGGCTGGATGAATGGACGGTAAGGTGGATAGAAAACTAGCTAGATGGTCGGGCTCAACGGGTAGTGATCAATGGCTCCATGTCTAGTTGGCAGCCGGTATCAAGTGGAGTGCCCCAAGGGTCGGTGCTGGGGCCGGTTTTGTTCAATATCTTCATTAACGATCTGGAGGATGGTGTGGACTGCACCCTTAGCAAGTTTGCAGATGACACTAAACTGGGAGGAGTGGTTGATACGCTGGAGGGTAGGGATAGGATACAGAGGGACCTAGACAAATTAAAGGATTGGGCCAAAAGAAATCTGATGAGGTTCAACAAGGACAAGTGCAGAGTCCTGCACTTAGGACGGAAGAATCCCATGCACTGCTACAGACTAGGGACCGAATGGCTGGGCAGCAGTTCTGCAGAAAAGGACCTGGGGGTTACGGTGGACGAAAAGCTGAATATGAGTCAACAGTGTGCCCTTGTTGCCAAGAAGGCTAACGGCATTTCCAGCAGATCGAGGGACTTGATTGTTCCCCTCTATTCGGCACTGGTGAGGCCTCATTTGGAGTACTGTGTCCAGTTTTGGGCCCCACACTACAAGAAGGATGTGGATAAATTGGAGAGAGTCCAGCGGAGGGCAACAAAAATGATTAGGGGGCTGGAGCACATGACTTATGAGGAGAGGCTGAGGGAACTAGGATTGTTTAGCCTGCAGAAGAGAAGAATGAGGGGGGATTTGATAGCTGCTTTCAACTACCTGAAAGGGGGTTCCAAAGAGGATGGATCTAGACTGTTCTCAGTGGTAGAAGATGACAGAAGAAGGAGTAATGGTCTCAAGTTGCAGAGGGGGAGGTTTAGGTTGGATATTAGGAAAAACTTTTTCACTAGTAGGGTGGTGCAGCACTGGAATGGGTTACCTAGGGAGGTGGTGGAATCTCCTTCCTTAGAGGTTTTTAAGGTCAGGCTTGACAAAGCCCTGGCTGGGATGATCTAGTTGGGGTTGGTCCTGCTTTGAGCAGGGGGTTGGACTCGATGACCTCCTGAGGTCCCTTCCAACCCTGAGATTCTATGATTCTATGAAAGGTATATAAGGGGGTGGAAGAGAACAAAGGGGGCTTCAGTCATGAGAAATCCCCTAGTTACCACCTGAGCTGGAACAAGGACTGTCCCAGGGGAAAGGATTGGGCCTAGACTAGAAACGAGTCTAGTCTGTGAAAGGTTTCAGAGTAGCCGCCGTGTTAGTCTGTCAGCAAAAAGAACAGGATTACTTGAGATACCTTAGAGACTAACATATTTATTTCAGCATAAGCTTTCGTGGGATACAGCCCACTTCATCAGATGCATGGAATGGAACCATGCATCTGATGAAGTGAGCTGTAGCCCATGAAAGCGTACGCTGAAATAAATTTGTTCATTTCTAAGGTGTCACAAGTAATCCTGTTCTTTTAGTCTGTGAAAGACGATTATTCAAACGTCTCTGAGGGTGAGATTTCTTCTGTAATCAGATTCTTAATGTATTAGGCTTAGACTTGTGTGTGTTTGTTTTATTTTGCTTGGTAATTCACTTTGTTATTACTTGGAACTACTTAAATCCTACTTTTTATATTTAATAAAATCACTTTTTGCTTATCAATTAGCCCAGAGTATGTATTAATACCTGGGGGAGCAAACAGCTGTGCATATCTTGCTATCAGTGTTAGAGAGCGAACAATTTATGGGTTTACCCTGTATAAGCTTTATACAGAGTAACACGGATTTATTTGGGGTTTGGACCCCATTGGGAGCTGAGTATCTGGGTGCTGGAGACAGGAGCACTTCTTAAGCTGTTTTCAGTTAAACCTGCAGCTTGTGGGGGACGTGGTTCAGACCTGGGCGTGTGTTGCAGCAGGCTGGCGTGTCTGGCTCCAGCAGGAAGGATTCTGGAGTCCCAAGGTGCCAGGGAAAACAGGCTCGGAGGTAGTCCCTGCACACCAGGGGGGGAAGTCCCTAAACGGGTCTCTGTGACCCAACCCGTCACAGTGGCGTAGTCGAGCAGGATCTGTGCACAGCTCATAGACTCATAGACTTTAAGGTCAGAAGGGACCATTATGATCATCTAGTCTGATCTCCTGCACAATGCAGGCCACAGAATCTCACCCACCCACTCCTGCAATAATCCTCTCACCTATGTCTCAGCTATTGAAGTCCTCAAATCATGGTTTAAAGACTTCAAGATGCAGAGATCCTCCGGTAAGTGACCCGTGCCCCATGCTGCAGAGGAAGGCAAAAAACCTCCAGGGCCTCTGCCAATCTCCCCTGGAGGAAAATTCCTTCCCGACCCCAAATATGGCGATCAGCTGAACCCCGAGCATGTGGGCAAGACTCACCAGCCAGACACCCAGGAAAAACTTCTCTGTAGTAACTTCTAACATCCCATCATTGACCATTGGTCCTATTTACCACTGATGGCAATTTTACCACTGACTAAGATCATGTTATCCCATCAAACCATCCCCTCCATAAATGTATCCAGCTTAATCTTGAAGCCAGATAGGTCTTTTTCCCCCACTGCTTCCCTTGGAAGGCTGTTCCAGAACTTTACTCCTCTGATGGTTAGAAACCTTCGTCTAATTTCAAGTCTAAACTTCCTGATGGCCAGTTTATATCCATTTGTTCTTGTGTCCACATTGGTACTGAGCTGAAATAATTCCTCTCCCTCCCTGGTATTTATCCCTCTGATATATTTAAAGAGAGCAATCATATCTCCCCTCAGCCTTCTTTTGGTTAAGGTAAACAAACCAAGCTCCTTGAGTCTCCTTTCATACGACAGGTTTTCCATTCCTCGGATCATCCTAGTGGCTCTTCTTTGTACCTGTTCCAGTTTGAATTCATCCTTCTTAAACATGGGAGACCAGAACTGCACACAGTATTCCAAATGAGGTCTCACCAATGCCTTGTATAACGCTACTAACACCTCCTTATCTCTACTAGAAATACCTCGCCTAATGCATCCCAAGACCGCATTAGCTTTTTTCACGGCCACATCACATTGGCGACTCATAGTCATCCTGTGATCAACCAGGACTCCGAGGTCCTTCTCCTCTTCCGTTACTTCCAACTGATGCGTCCCCAGCTTATAACTAAAATTCTTGTTAGTAATCCCTAAATGCATAACCTTACACTTCTCACTATTAAATTTCATCCTATTACTATTACTCCAGTTTACAAGGTCATCCAGATCTTCCTGTAGGATATCCCGATCCTTTTCTGAATTGGCAACACCTCCCAACTTTGTGTCATCTGCAAACTTTATTAGCACACTCCCAGTTTTGGTGCCGAGGTCAGTAATAAAAAGATTAAATAAAATTGGTCCCAAAACTGAACCTTGAGGAACTCCACTAGTAACCTCCCGCCAACCTGACAGTTCACCTTTCAGTATGACCCGCTGTAGTCTCCCCTTTAACCAGTTCCTTATCCACCTCTCAATTTTCATATTGATCCCCATCTTTTCCAATTTAACCAATAATTCCTCATGTGGTACTGTATCAAATGCCTTACTGAAATCGAGGTAGATTAGATCCACTGCGTTTCCTTTATCTAAAAAATCTGTTACTTTCTCAAAGAAGGAGATCAAGTTGGTTTGGCACGATCTACCTTTTGTAAAACCATGTTGTAATTTGTCCCAATTGCCACTGACCTCAAGGTCCTTAACTACTTTCTCCTTCAAAAATTTTTCCAAGACCTTGCATACTACAGATGTCAAACTAACAGGCCTGTAGTTACCCGGGTCACTTTTTTTCCCTTTCTTAAAAATAGGAACTATATTAGCTATTCTCCAGTCAAATGGTACAACCCCTGAGTTTAGAGATTCATTAAAAATTTTTGCTAATGGGCTTGCAATTTCATGTGCCAGCTCCTTTAATATTCTTGGATGAAGATTATCTGGGCCGCCTGATTTACTCTCATTAAGCTGTTCAAGTTTGGCTTCTACCTCGGATGTGGTAATATCTACCCCCACATCCTTATTCCCATTTGTCATGCTGCCACTATTCCTAAGATCCTCATTAGCCTCATTAAAGACTGAGGCAAAGTATTTGTTTAGATATTGGGCCATGCCTAGATTATCCTTAACCTCCACTCCATCCTCAGTGTTTAGCGGTCCCACTTCTTCTTTCTTTGTTTTCTTCCTATTTATATGGCTATAAAACCTTTTACTATTGGTTTTAATTCCCTTTGCAAGGTCCAATTCTACATGCCTTTTAGCCTGTCTCACTTTATCCCTACATGCTCCGACCTCGATAAGGTAGGTTTCTTTGCTGATCCCTCCCATCTTCCACTCCTTGTATGCTTTCTGTTTTTTCTTAATCACCTCTCTGAGATGCTTGCTCATCCAGCTTGGTCTAAAACTCCTGCCTATGAATTGTTTCCCCTTTCTTGGGATTCAGGCTTCTGATGGCTTCTGCAACTTTAACTTGAAATAATCCCAGGCCTCCTCCGCCTTTAGGTCCATAAATTCTTTAGTCCAATCCACTTCCCTAACTAATTTCCTTAATTTATTAAAGTTAGCCCTTTTGAAATCAAAAACCCTAGTCTCAGATTTATTTTTGTTTATCCTTCCATTTAGTTTGAACTGAATTAGCTCATGATCACTTGAGCCAAGGTTGTCCCCTACAACCATTTCTTCAATGAGGTCCTCACTACTCACCAAAACCAAATCTAAAATGGCATCCCCCCTTGTTGGTTCAGCAACTACTTGATGAAGGAATTCATCAGCTATCACATCTAGGAAAATCTGAGCCCTATTATTATTACTAGCACTTGTTCTCCAATCTATATCTGGGAAGTTGAAGTCTCCCATGATCACACAGTTCCCATTAGTATTTACTGCCTTAAAAACATTAAAGAGGTCTCTATCCATATCCAAATTAGATCCCGGTGGTCTATAGCACACCCCAAGCACTATCCCAGGGGACGCTCTAGTAGTTTTCTTCCCCAATGTGATTTTTGCCCAGACAGACTCTGTCTTATCCATTCCATCACTTTTTATTTCTTTACAGTCTACCTCATCATTGATATACAATGCTACTCCCCCACCTTTACCGTTATTTCTGTCTTTCCTAAACAGCACATACCCTTCAATACCTGTACTCCAGTCATGACTACTATTCCACCATGTTTCGGTTATTCCTATGATATCTGGTTTCACTTCCTGGACCAGTAGCTCTAATTCCTCCATTTTGTTACCTAGGCTCCTCGCATTGGTGTACAAACATCTGATTGCTTTGAGATGCTGGTAGTGATTTTAAGTGAGTTTTAAGTGTGCTGGCTGGAGAACAGACAAAGGGGTTACGGGTTTGTTATTTTCAGTTTGCTTATTTCGGGGAAGGGAAATAGGGACAGAAAAGTTAGCAAAATAAGTAAGAGTGAAGCTCAGAAGAAGCTAGAACTCCACAGGTTGCAAATTGCCCAGAAAGGCTGAACTCTGGGCAAGTCCCTGTTAACTGAGAAGTCCCTGGGCTGAGTGAATCTCAGTTCCAGTGAGCTGCAGAGGAGCGTGGCCCAACCTCTGAGTCTGCGCGGAAGATGACTGGAGTGTCTAACTCAGCAAGACAGGAGTGGAGGGACGCCTGTTCTGGCCGGAGGGGTTCTCAGTGGTATCCAGCCCATCAAGTGACAGTCTCAAGGGGAGACACATGGAAATTGACGCGCAATTGCTCGGGAAAAGGCTGCCATGGTGTGACGAACTAGGACTGTTGTTAATGTTTTCCCTGAGTACTGTGTGGGTGCCTCGGTCTCCCCTATGCAGTGCTTGAGTATCTAGGTGGTGGAACAAGGGTGCATGATTGTTACAGAGCCCTAGAAGGCAGGTGTGGGCAGGGGCCTGGACACAGAGAATGGCCCTGTCTCCTGGCAACAGATGGCTCGGACCCTCCCCTGCAAAGGTGCGAGCTGAAGGTGTTGGAACAAAGGGATCAGGTGACCTCCTGGCCTGGGAAAGAGACAAAGGGGGAGGCGAGGCTGGAGAGTTTGAGTTTGGAGCTGGCTTGGGAAGAGGAGGGGAGAGGGGCAGACAGGGTCTGGCCTCCCTGCCCCATTTGGAGCTGTGGGGTGAAATGCAGGGAGCCCCGAGCTGGGGTCTAAGCTCCCTGCCCCCCGGAAGGGCCCGACTGAGGGGTCCTGGATGTACTGACAAGCTCTGGTTGGGCTGTGTTCCTGGCATCTCTAATAAACCTTCTGTTCTACTGGCTGGCTGAGACTCCCAGTAACTCCGGGGAAGAGGGGTGCAGGGCCGGACTCCCCTATACTCCGTGACACATGGAGGCAGAAGCAGCCAGAAAAGGGGCTGCCCACCAGCAAACCCTGGACTTAAAAGACAAAGCAATTGAGACCCAGAAGCATGACCTGGCTGTAACGGAGTGGAAGAGCTGCACGGACATGTATCCAGGAGGCGGAAGTTGGGGTCCTGGTGGCTGCTGTGGTGGGAACAGACCCCAAGAACTCTGTAGCTGGAAGCAACCCAAGTGAAAAGGGGAGGTGGGGGGATTTTGCTGGCCAGTGAAGGGTCTATCATAGCTGGTAGCTGTGAGCCCACAGCGGGATCAGGGTCACCTTCCCTTCTGGGGGACACAGGAGTGTCTGTCCCAGAAGGGAGCCCAAAGAGCCATGAACAGTGTCCAAGTCTCTGGCAGTAAGTTCAGGAGGAGGGTGTGACGTAGTCCCAGCACATCCGGTGGCAATCCCAAGCGGGTCTCTCTGACCCAACCCGTCACAATAAGAACATAAGAGCGGCCAGGCTGGGTCAGACCCAAGGTCCATCTAGCCCAGTATCCTGCTTTCCGACAGTGGCCAATGCCAGATGCCCCAGAGGGAATGAACAGAACAGGGAATCCTCAAGTGATCCATCCCCTGTCGCCCATTCCCAGCTTCTGGCAAACAGAGGCTAGGGATACCACCCCTGTGCATCCTGGCTAGTAGCCATTGATGGACCTATCCTCCATGAACTTATCTAGGTCTTTTTGGAACCCTGTTATAGTCTTGGCCTTAACATCCTCTGGCAAGGAGTTCCACAGGTTGACTGTGCGTTGTGTGAAGAAATACTTCCTTTTCTTTGTTTTAAACCCTGCTGCCTATTAATTTCATTTGGTGACCCCTAGTCCTTGTGTTATGAGATGTAGTAAACAACACTTCTTTCTCTACACCAGTCATGATTTTATAGACCTCTATCATATCTCCCCTTAGCTGTCTCTTTTCCAAGCTGAAAAGTCCCAGTCTTATTAATCTCTCCTCCTACAGAAGCTGTTCCATACCCCTAATCATTTTTGTTGCCTTTTTCTGAACCTTTTCCAATTCCAATAGATCTTTTTTGACATGGGGCGACCACATCTGCACGCAGTATTCAAGATGTGGGCGTACTATGGATTTATACAGAGGCAACATGATATTTTCTGTCCTATTATCTATCCCTTTCTTAATGATTCCCAACAGTCTGTTCGCTTTTTTGACTGCCGCTGCACATTGAGTGGATGATTTCAGAGAACTATTCACAGTGACTCCAAGATCTTTCTTGAGTGGTAACAGCTAATTTAGACCCCTTCATTGTATATGTACAGTTGGAATTATGTTTTCCAACATGCATTACTTTGCTCTTATCAACATTGAATTTCATCTGCCATTTTGTTGCCCAGTCACCCAGTTTCGAGAGATCTTTTTGTAGCTCTTCACAGTTAAGTCCCAGGCAGACTATCTTGAGGAGTTTTGTATCATCTGCAAATTTTGCCACCTCACTGTTCACCCTTTTCTCCAGATCATTTTTGAATAGGTTGAATAGGACTGGTGGTCCCAGTACAGACCCCTGGGGGACACCACTATTTACCCGTCTCCATTCTGAAAACTGACCGTTTATTCCTGCCCTTTGTTTCCTGTCTTTTAACCAGTTACCGATCCATGAGAGGCCTTCCCTCATATCCCATGGCAGCTCACTTTGCTTAAGAGCCTTTGGTGAGGGACCTTGTCAAAGGCTTTCTGAAAATCTGAATAAATACACTGTATCCACTGGATCCCCTTTGTCCACATGCTTGGTGACCCCTCAAAGAATTCTAGGAGATTGGTGAGGCCTGATTTCCCTTTACTAAAACCATTGCTGTCCTCACACCCTGCCGTAGGCAGGGCAGGGCTGCTCGCCCCAGCACAGTCAGGGACTGAGGTGCACAGCAGCTAAGTGACTGGCCCAAGGGCACCAGGCAGGCTGTGGCGGAGCAGGGCATAGCACCAGCATCGCCCCAGTCTGAAGCGAGCGCCCTACCCCTGACACCGCCCAGCCTCGCCCTGGGAAGGATTAAAACCAGGCATTCCTCCCGCTGCGGGGCTTGCTCTCCCTCAGCCCCTGGGTTCTGGTTCGGCTGCTGCAGGAGTCCCTGCCCTGGGAATGGCTGGGGAGGAGGTGATGCTGCAGAGTCCTGGCTTCTGCTGGTGACAAGGGTGCAGGGCTTTGCCCCTGGGTGGCACCACCCAGCCCCTGTGCGGTGTGGGGCTGGGCTCTGGGGGCGCTGGCACACCAGGGTATTGGGGTCACGCTGCTCTGGGAGACCCGTAGCTCCGGCTAGCCGCCCGCGTCCAGTCTCAGCTGCTCTCCCCCGGGTACGTACCCAGCCAGCTAGCCTGAGCTACTGCGGCCACACGGCTCTTTTCAGCCCGCTAGCTCGAATCAGAGCTAGCACGTCTCAGTCGAGTGCCCTGGGAACCAGCCGCCCAGCTGTGCCCTTAGTGCCGAGACAGAGCTGTGTGCTCCGGCCAAGCGGGGCGTTCACCCCCTCGCTCGTCTCCTGCCGCCAGCGAGACACCTCGCGCTGCCTGGAACCGGGGGAGCCAGCGGGGCTGTCGGAGGGGTGCCGAGGACTCTGGCTGCGAGGAGCAAGTGAGCATGTGCACCAGGGCCAGCAAAGGGACGGTCGAGCTGGATACGGCCCGTCCCTGAACGGACGTTGCAGAACTAGCGAGTTCAGAGGAGGCAACGGGGACGAACAAGAGCCTGGAAAAAACTCTCCCCTGAAGAGATCAACAAGCCTGAGCTTGTTCCTTCTTATCCATCTCCTTTCTACGGGGCAGTGCTCAGCATGAATAAAAGAACGAATGGGCTACAGCACGAAGATCCAGGACTTCTGTTCTCCTTGTCTCAGGATACACCAACAAGGGGATGGACAACGAAAGGGAGAGGTGGGACACTGTAAACCTAGCAAAGGAATGACCTTTTCCATACAACACATAGCCAACCTGTGGAACTCACTGCTACTGGATGTTGGGGGGTGGGGTGTCACGAAATCAGTGAGATCCAAGGATTGGACATTTTTGTGGATGACAGGAATGAGCCACAAACCTGAAGAAGAGTGGGTGAAACTTCAAATGAACCTTCACGGAGGTTTCCTTGCCAGGGTCGCCTGGTTCTTCAGGGGTCAGGGATCATCTAGGAACTGCTGAGCAAATGTGGGTGAGTCTGAGCCTGGCCAGCTCAGCTCCAGGGGTGATGTTTAGATCCAGCAGGACCCAGGTGGCTGTGGGGAAGGGGGAGCCCCTGGGGGAACAATCCTCCCAAGCCAGCACAAGAACAGTGTCACGTGCGTGAGACTTTCCCTCCAAACTCTCTTTATTTCTTAACAAAAAAGGTAAAAAAGTAGCAGCTTGCTGGGAGTTACTTAACAAGCCAGGCAAAGCTCCCGGTGATGGAGCGGGCAGGTGAAGAATGCCCCCCCCCCGCCCCCCCCCCCCCCCGGCCTTTAGTGAGATGCTGGAATCTCGTATCGGTAATAAAACAGGGAGAACTGCAGGAAACTGGCGAGGCGCGACGGGGACCGCTCCGAGACCCTCTGGAAGCCCATGCTTTCGTACAGCTGCTGGGCCGAGTACTGAACCATGGAGGTGGACAGGACCACCGCACCGTACCCGCGTTCCTGGGCGAAGCGGACGACCGTCCTGCAGAGCTCCCTGGCGATGCCCCGGCCCCGGTGCTCCCTCCTCACGGACATGCGCTTCAGTTCCAGGGCGCGGCCCCTTTCCGAGGGGTTCTCCGGCAGGATGGCCCCCACCATGCCCACCACCGCCCCCTCAGCCTCCGCCACCCAGAGACAAGAGTCTGCTGCCTCCAGGTAGGTTCTCCGGATGTGCAGGAGGTCGCTGCGAAGAGACTGCTGGACGTAATCGGCCCAGAGAGACCGGATGTAAAGCCAGCCCCCGGCGAGAGCCAGCAGGAGCGCCACAAGGGAGACCAGGAGGGAGCCGGAGGCCGCGAGCACCACCAGGAACAGGCCCAGGAAGGGCAGCTGGGCCTGGGGCCGCTTCAGCATATGGATGTAGCTAGCAGGAGCGTGCTCCGTAATCCCCTGGGCGAATATGGCGCGCACCCCCTCGTAGTCACCGTCCTCGTACTGCCGGACGCGGTACGGGGCCATGGGGCCGGGCAGCCTAGGGCAGACAGAGAATGAAGCCAGGGGAGGGGGGTGGGACATCGCTGACCCCCCGGCCACTTCCCTCTGTGCCCTTCGCGGCTCCTCCCGCCAGATCCCAGCCAGGCAGGTGGAAGGGGCAGCAGCTCAGGGACAAGGCGAGGGACTCGGACGAGCACAGGCTCCCTCGTGCGCCAGCCAACTGCACTGGGCTCCCCCCCGCCTGACTCCTGACAAACACCCTTCCACGCCTGCACCCACGGCCCTGCCATCTCAGCCCCCCACTGCCAGCAGCTAGCAGCCACCCGTCAGCCCCTTGGCTGCAGCCCTGGGCGGGGGGCGGGGAGGAGACTGCTGTGTCCCTGCCTATGTGACAATCTCTGCAGGGGCTCAGGATAGAGGGGCTGGGGGGCAGGGCAGGGGGCTTCCCTAGGCGGACGCTGCCCCAGCTGGCGACAGACTAGCCATGGAGGTTCCGTGCCCCACGCTCCCAGCGGCTCCCCCGAGTAACGGGCTGCGATCCCAGCTGGAAGGGGACAGCGGGTGTTTGTGGATCAGCCTCTCCCCGTCCCCCCGATCCACACACAGAGCAGCTGGCACTGCAGGGGTCCCCTCGCCCAGCGCGGTACCTACCCAGCGGGGCGCAGTGCTGCGGGGTCACAGCCGGCCCTTTGGGCTCACTTGGCTGCGGGAGACCTGCTGAGCTTGCAGGAGCAGATCCCTGGATCCCGAGTCCCCGGAGATCCCACGAAGAGGGAGAAGGGAGCCGCTCTGCACCCGGGCCCCACGCTGCTGGGGACAAAGGACAATAACCAGCAGCAGGGAGGGACCAAGCCCACAGGAAGCTCCTCGACTCCCTGGGGCACTTCCTGGATTCCTCATTCCTCCTCTGCTCTTTCACCTTCCCCAGCAGGGCCCAGCCCCGGGATGGGAGGGGAAGCCTGGGCAGCAGGCGGGGTTGGGAGACTCCAGCTGACACCTGTCCCCTCTGGGTAGAGAGGAACGAAGGGGTGGGAGCCCCGGCTCTCGGGACATCGAACCAGGCACAACGGGGCCCGCGCTGCCCAGACTCGCGGACCCTGCCTGGCACTGCCAGCTGCACAGCCGGGGCCTCCCTGGGCCAACAGCCCTCGGCGTCCAGCTCCGTGCGCCGTGTCCAGCTCCGTGCGCCACGGCTGGCACGCAGCTCGGGGATTGTTTTATGGCACGAACGGCCATAAACCCCCTGCACAGCCACTTCACCAGCCCCCCGCAGCGTTAACCTGGCAGCTTGATTGGTCTCCCCCCAGCCCGTGATCACCACGAACGAGCGGGAAATTCTCCCCAGCCTCGTCGTGGGAGGACGTGAGCATAACCCCAGCCCCCCCAGGAGGCCAGCAGCCCTCTGCGGGGTGGTGGGCCGGGCACTGACCCGGGGCACGGTGAGTGAGGGCTGCCTTCGGGGCTGAGCGCCCCAGGAAATGCTCCGTGCCCGGCACAGGGCAGGGCCTGATGTGGGCCGGATCCCCCCGGTTAGGCCTGGCCCTTCCACCCCCAGGCACCGCCCGGCTCTTCGCACAGCAGGGAGCGCTGGAGAGAGAGCGCAGCGGTCAGTGCTCGCCCAGTCACACCCGTTCTGCTGCCTGCCTGGGCAGGACGCCTGGGTTCTCTCCCCTGCTCTCTGAACACCCTGGCCGGGCGAAGCTCGGCTTGGCCAGCCAGTCCCCATAACAGCCAGGCCCCACCCCCCCTCCACGGCTCCGCCTGGGAACTGCGGCCTGGCCAGCTCAGGGCCTCGGAAGCGTTCTCAGTTCCTGCTTTTGCAGCCGCTCCCAGCGGCAGCAAAGCCTGTTCCTCTCTGGAGCAGCCACCTAGCACCACGGCCCAGGCCCCCGGGCCAGCCATCCTTCTGCGGCCCTGTCACACCCCACTGTGCCCCCACCCCCTCGCCCAGAGGCAGGACTCACCAGCCGGAGGGAAAGCCCCCCACTTCCAGCCACCCGCTCCAGAGCAGCGGTGATACAACCGTTCGCTGCACAGAGCCGCCCTCCCCCGGAATCCAGCCAGCTGGCAGGGCCCAGGCTGCTTCCAGGGAAAGCTTGAGAGAGCCGGAGGCAGGAAGCTCTCCCTGGGGGGACAGTACGGGGGCTTTGCAACAGTTCAGCTTCCCCCGTCCCCCACCCCCGACAGCTGCACCCAAGCAATAAGCCGCTCCCCCCTCCGCCCCACCCCTCTAACGGCTTCCCTCCCTGCCGGCGGTAGCTCAGGCTGTTTCCCGGGCACGGAAGCAGATTATAGCCGCGTCCGGTCGCCTTTGCAAGGCACCAAAACGAGCTGCTCTGTGGCTGGGAGTCCCCATCTCTGTAAGGGGGGGGGTGTGTGTCACAGCACAACCCCCCCACCAGCGGCCTGGCCAGGCACATTCCCCAGGGGTCAGGCCTAGGCCACTTCACACAGCAGCTCACAGCCAGCAGCCAGGCAGGATGGTGCAGTGGGCTGGCATGCCGGAGACCGGGGCTACCCCAGCTCTGCCGCGGGACGTGGGCTCAGTCCCTTCCCCTCCCTGGGTGTGTTTCCCCTTTGCCTGGGGCGTCTCTCTGGCTTGGGAGCTGCTGGGGGCAGAGACTGTGTGCAGGACACTGGGGCATCCAGGTGCTGGGGGGGGGGGGGGGGGGGGGTCAGACACACAACTCAGTGTCGGGTGAGGGTGGGGGAAGTGAGCAAACTGGAGCCATGGCCCTTTCCCCTCTCAATCCCTCTTGCCCAGAGACAGGGGGGATGGGCGCTCAGCAAGTGCAAAGGACAAAGAAACCTGCCCCGGGTTATTCAGACACCGGCTTACTGCAAAGCCCCTGGACCAGCTCTGGACCCCTGATGCTGCGGTTACCGCGGAGACGCTACAGGCCGTGCCGGGGCTGTCTGTGGGGCAGAGACACTTTCTAGTGGGGGGCCTGAAAGCCAGTGAAACTGTCCCCAAACTTTTTACCTTGCACCCCGCCCCCCTTCACCTTGTCTGCGCCCTGCCGAGCTGAGGCTGGGAGCAGGGCTGTGATTCTGGGATGGGGGGACACAGACACAGGTAAGGGGGCCGAGGCTGGGGACACACTTGGAGGCGGGCATGGGGCCAGGAGCAGAGGCCTGTGTAAAACCTGGGGGTCCTGCAGCACCCCGTACGCCCCTATGTCCCACGCCTATGCTGGCCGCTGCAAGTCCGAACAGGGTGGAAGGGCCCCGGCTATGGCCATGAAAATAAGCCTGACAGCGGTACTGTGTCTCAGTGGCTCTCAACCTTTCCAGACCACTGTGCCCCTCTCCAGAGGCTGATTGGTCTGGTGTACCCCCCAAGTGTCTACTTCCTTACAAAACCAGCCATACAAATACCAAAGTGTCCCAGCCCACTAGTGCTGAACACCGGCCGACTTTCTCATCGTTACCATGCAAGTAGCAAATCAATCAATTGGACTATAACTCTTGTACTTACAGGTCAGCGCAGAGTCTCTAGAGCAGTACAGACAAGTCCGTGTCCGTATGAAATTTGAGTTTGTCCTGACTTGGCTAGTGCTGTTGATGTGGCCTGTTGTAAAACTAGGCAGATCTCTAGGTGAGCTGAGCCCCCCTGGAAGACCCCTGCGTACCCCCAGGGACACACGTACCCCCCCGGCTGAGAACCACTGCTCTCTCTCACCCACAGACCCCCACCTCAGGCCAGCGAGGGCGGGTGGAGAGGGTTCTGCAGGGCAGCAAAAGTGAAAGCAGGAAGGTCTCTGTGTTTCCTGGGGAAGAGCGACGGAAGGAGTACACGCAGCGTGACTCTCCTCTGAGGCGCTGATACGGCCCCCGGCCGCACAGTCCATCTGACTAAAGTCTCAGAGGGGTCGCCATGTTAGTCTGGGTCTGTAGAAGCGACAAAGGGTCCTGTGGCACCTTATAAACTAACAGACGTATTGGAGCATAAGCTTTTGTGGGTGAATCCCCACTTTGTCAGATGCATCCGACTGTAACATCCCTGCTCCCCGCGGGGGCTCGGGACGTGCCGTTACCCTGGCTCAGGCACGGAGAGGCTTGTCCACACTCACACAGGCAGGCAATCAAACCCAGCTCTTCTGACTCCTAACCACTGGGCCAGCCATCCTCAGCCATCAGCCAATAACAGAGCAGGGTGTTCTGGGATGCTGGGTGTTCGGATACAGGCCTGTTTGTTGGCCTGGGACAGAATTTTGGGTTTGACTTTTGATATTCTCTATCCTTATGTGGCAGAGCTCTGCCCCTGTCCCCATGGGGCCCGTGCTTCTAGGCGGTTTATGCTAGCCTCAGAGGCTCACGACAACTCTCCACGTGGCCCTGCTCTCTCTAGGGCCAGGGTTACAGTCTACTGAGCCCTGTTCATCCTACGCCAGCCAGGAGGCTGGTGAGAGAACTCCCAGTCTCTGGTGTCCCTACGGGCTTATTTCAGAACAGTTTAGACTCCTGTTCTGCCAGAGGCCTGTCTTTTCCTTGTAGTGGTGGGTTGGGGGGAACCCGGGCCCACCCTGTACTCCGGGTTCTGGCCCAGGGACCCTAATGGCAGCAGCTGTTGGCAGCCAACCTTTCACTGCCAGAGTTGCTACATTTCCCTAGGCCACTTCCCCACAGCTCTCCCGCTTCTCCCGTCTTCACCCTTACCAATGGCTGGAGGGTGTCTTCATTACCCAGCACTTCCTCTCCTCCGGCTTGCCCCAGCCTGACTGGAATGAGCCCTTTTATAGTATCAGAAGAGCCTTAATTAGAGTCAGCTGTTCACATTACCTGATTCTTTGCAGGTTAATTGGCGTCAGGTGTTCTCAGTAGCCTGGAGCAGCCCCTGCTCTGGTCAGTCAGGGAACAGAAAACAGTGGCCAATATATCTGCCTTCGACTATTCTGTTGTACCCAACTGGCCTGGGTCTGTCACACTGACTAATATGTGTGAACAAAGACACTGTGTGTTGCTTCTCATAGAATCATAGAATCTCAGGGTTGGAAGGGACCTCAGGAGGTATCTAGTCCAACCCCCTGCTCAAATAGGCCCAACCCCAATTAAATCATCCCAGCCAGGGCTTTGTCAAGCCGGGCCGTAAAAACCTCTAAGGATGGAGATTCCACCACCTCCCCAGGGAACCCATTCCAGTGCTTCACCGCCTTCCTAGTGAAATAGTGTTTCCTAATAGCCAACCTAGACCTCCCCCGCTGCAACCTGAGACCATTGCTTCTTGTTCTGTCATCAGCCACCACTGAGAACAGTCTAGATGCATCCTCTTTGGAACCCCCCTTCAGGTAGTTGAAGGCTGCTATCAAATCCCCCCTCACTCTTCTCTTCTGCAGACTAAATAAGCCCAGTTCCCTCAGCCTCTCATAAGTCATGTGCCCCTGCCCTCTAATCATTTTTGTTGCCCTCCGCTTGACTCACTCCAATTTGTCCACATCCCTTCTGTAGTGGGGGGCCCAAAACTGGATGCAATACTCCAGATGTGGCCTCACCAGTGCTGAATAGAGGGGAATAATCACGTCCCTCGATCTGCTGGCAATGCTCCTACTAATGCAGCCCAATATGCCGTTAGCCTTCTTGGCAACAAGGGCACACTGCTGACTCATATCCAGCTTCTCGTCCACTGTAATCCCCAGGTCTTTTTCTGCAGAACTGCTGCTTAGCCACTCAGTCCCCAGCCTGTAGCAGTGCCTGGGAATCTTCCGTCCTAAGTGCAGGACTCTGCACTTGTCCTTGATGAACCTCATAGGATTTTCTTTTGGCCCAAGCGTCCAATTTGTCTAGGTCACTCTGGACCCTATCCCTACCCTCCAGCGTATCTACCTCTCCCCTCATCTTAGTGTCATCTGTGAACTTGCTGAGGGTGCAATCGATCCCATCATCCAGATCATTACCGAAGAAGTTGAACAAAATTGGCCCCAGGACCGACCCCTTGATACTGGCTGCTTGATACCGGCTGCCAACTAGACATGGAGCCGTTGATCACTACCCATTGAGCCCGACGATCTAGCCAGCTTTCTAGCCACCTTATAGTCCATTCATCCAATCCATACTTTTTTAACTTGCTGGCAAGAATACTGTGGGAGACTGTACCAAAAGCTTTGCTACTGTCCAGATACATCACGTCCACTGCTTTCCCCATATCCACAGAGCCAGTTATCTCATCATAGAAGGCAATCAGGTTGGTCAGGCATGACTTGCCCTTGGTGAATCCATGTTGACTGTTCCCGATCACATTCCTCTCCAAGTGCTTCAAAATGGAGTCCTTGAAGACCTGCTCCATGATTTTTCCCTAAAAAAAACCTGGAGACAGTTCACTCTTATTTCCAGTCTTCATCCAGATAAGATTTACACCCGCCTTTCTCCCCAAGGCCTTTCCTCCCCTGCTTCTAGCTGTCCAACCATTTTCCCATTGCACCTGGGTTCACCCACGTTTTAGGCTGGTGTGTGGGCTGGGAACGGGCTGTGTGAGCTCATTGTAAGACAGACTCTCTTTGATTGATTTGAAACCATCTGCAGTCACCCCTGTTGGTCAGAGGCCTTCCCCTTATCTCATTAGTTATTCTTTGAACGAGAGATCCTCCCTACTTCATTCCTTCTGGCCTTATCACTTATTATTTTCAAGGCCTTCCTTCTACTTGCTAGTCAGGGCCTTTCTTTACAACACAGATATTTAGATTTCCGTAACCAAACTTTAGTTTTGTAACTGTAGATCTATCCTGCATGCCGGCCTCTCAGAACTTGCCCTGTTCTGATGGGACATGGACTGTCTGGAATAATTGACCATGCCGGTGAAACAAGGGTTAATCTAACTTTCCCATCATTCCCATCATTGATCAGATGGGTGCAGCTCTCTGGCCTGGCATGCTAGTGCACACAGGGCCCTGGGTGCCTGGCACGCCACACCCATCAATGGCTCCATAGGGGGAAGTGGGGCTGGGCCCAGGCCTGTGGGACCCGTCGATGGCTCCATAGGGGGACGTGGGGCTGGGCCTGTGGGACCCGTTGATGGCTCTGTGGGGGGAAGTGGGGCTGGGCCCAGGCCTGTGGGACCCGTCGATGGCTCCGTAGGGGGACGTGGGGCTGGGCCTGTGGGACCCGTCGATGGCTCCGTGGGGGGAAGTAGGGCTGGCCCAGGCCTGTGGGACCCGTCGATGGCTCCGTAGGGGGATGTGGGGCTGGTCCCAGAGCAGGGTCACCCAACACGCTGGTACGAACGGGACCAGTGCAGAGCCAGGCTCCAGGGGCACAGTCGCACCTGTAGGGAAAAGCCTGGCTTGGACACACCTGGGCGTGCCAGGAACCAGCGGGGATCCCCCGGCTGGAAGCCCGTGCGTACGGCAGAAAGCCGGCTCTGAATTCAGGCTCTGGCTGTGCTGTGCCCTGGGGCAGGATTGGCAGCCTCAGGAGATCAGCCGTCCCGAGGCAGATCCCCGAACACCAGCAGACTGGCCGCACGCGTCAGGGCCGGTGGCAGCATCCAGGCAGGTTTTTCAGTTTGTCCGTTGAGGGTTTCACTCTGCGATGCTGCGTGGGGCTGAAAGCGGGCAGCTGAGCAGGGACCCTCTAACGCACCCAGAGCTGCACAACTCTCGGGGAGACGCCGCATCCCGTCCCCCCATCCCCAGTGTGTGTGTGTGTGTGGGGGGGGACTGCCATCCACGGCCTATTAGTGGCATGAGTTCGCTGCCACTCCCACCCCCTGCAGTTCTCCCCTTCCCTAGACCTGCCATCTCCCCTCTCCCCTGCCTCCGGCTGCACCGGGGCTCCCCCTCCCCAGGCTCGCTGCCCCCCGACCCCGGTCCCAAAGAGAGAAGGCCCAAGGCAACGGGAGGAAGGAAGCATTGATGGGTCTGGACGCCCAGTGGCTTTTCCTCAAGTCCCCC
The DNA here is from genome assembly GCA_037349315.1 of Chelydra serpentina. Classification (NCBI taxonomy): domain Eukaryota; kingdom Metazoa; phylum Chordata; order Testudines; family Chelydridae; genus Chelydra; species Chelydra serpentina. The sequence goes on along the minus strand of JBAIAC010000258.1, from coordinate 189,751 downwards.
CTCCACTGTCCTTGCTGCTCTGGGGCCGCGCAGACAGGCAGGGCCGGGCCGGGCCGTTCCCCAGCCCCGAGGCTGTCACATGTGGCTCTGCCCGCCCTGAAAACCATTTGGGAGAGCTGGGAGTGCAGCAAGATGCACCCACTCGGCTGGGGCAGGGCGCTCTCCTCCCCGGCTGGGGAAGCAGCCAGCCAATCCCGTCTTCTACCCAACACTGTCCTGTGTACGCCCTCAGCCTCCCTCCTGCCCCCCACAATTCCCTGCCCCCCCGCACTTCCTCCTGCCCCCTCACCCCCAGCTGCTCACACCCCCTGCCCCGGTTTCCCCCCAACTGTTCCTCTTTGAAAGTTGCTGACCATGGAAATCCGCATGTCTTCCCGGGACATTGAGTCCTGGGCTTTGTCACCCCCCTGCTCATCAACCTCTCCCGCCCTTCCCACCGGGCTCCCCTGTGGGCCAGGCCAGCCCTTGGCTTGGTCTCCCCAGAGTCTGGGCCCTGTGGGGCAACGGCTCACCTGGGAGCGGGGGCTCAGATCAGAGCAGGCTCCTCAGGCTTGGGGCATGCGGGGCCCTGTTGGAAGTGGGGCTGGGCCCAGGCCTGTGGGACCCGTCGATGGCTCCGTGGGGGGACGTGGGGCTGGGCCTGTGGGACCCGTCGATGGCTCTGTGGGGGGAAGTGGGGCTGGGCCTGTGGGACCCGTCGATGGCTCTGTGGGGGGAAGTGGGGCTGGGCCCCTGGGACCCGTCGCTGGCTCCGGGGGGGATGTGGGGCTGGGCCTGTGGGACCCGTCGATGGCTCCGGGGGGGGGAAGTGGGGCTGGGCCCAGGCCTGTGGGACCCGTCGATGGCTCCGTAGGGGGAAGTGGGGCTGGGCCTGTGGGACCCGTCGATGGCTCCGGGGGGGCGAAGTGGGCCTGGGCTTGTGGGACCCGTCGATGGCTCCGTAGGGGGAAGTGGGCCTGGGCCTGTGGGACCCGTCGATGGCTCCGTGGGGGGAAGTGGGCCCGGGCCTGTGGGACCCGTCGATGGCTCCGTGGGGGGAAGTGGGCCCGGGCCTGTGGGACCCGTCGATGGCTCCGTGGGGGGACGTGGGCCCGGGCCTGTGGGACCCGTCGATGGCTCCGGGGGGGGGGGGTGGTGGTGGTGGTGGAAGTGGGGCTGGGCCCAGGCCTGTGGGACCCGTTGATGGCTCTGTAGGGGGAAGTGGGGCTGGGCCTGTGGGACCCGTCGATGGCTCCGTGGGGGGAAGTGGGGCTGGGCCCAGGTCTGTGGGATCCGTCGATGGCTCCGGGGGGGCGAAGTGGGGCTGGGCCTGTGGGACCCGTCGATGGCTCCGGGGGGGCGAAGTGGGCCTGGGCTTGTGGGACCCGTCGATGGCTCCGTAGGGGGAAGTGGGCCTGGGCCTGTGGGACCCGTCGATGGCTCTGTGGGGGGAAGTGGGGCTGGGCCTGTGGGACCCGGCGATGGCTCTGTGGGGGGAAGTGGGGCTGGGCCCCTGGGACCCGTCGCTGGCTCCGGGGGGGATGTGGGGCTGGGCCTGTGGGACCCGTCGATGGCTCCGGGGGGGGAAGTGGGGCTGGGCCCAGGCCTGTGGGACCCGTCGATGGCTCCGTAGTGGGAAGTGGGGCTGGGCCTGTGGGACCCGTGGATGGCTCCGTGGGGGGACGTGGGCCCGGGCCTGTGGGACCCGTCGATGGCTCCGGGGGAGGGGGGGGGGGTGGAAGTGGGGCTGGGCCCAGGCCTGTGGGACCCGTTGATGGCTCTGTAGGGGGAAGTGGGGCTGGGCCTGTGGGACCTGTCGATGGCTCCGTGGGGGGAAGTGGGGCTGGGCCCAGGTCTGTGGGACCCGTCGATGGCTCCGTGGGGGAAGTGGGGCTGGGCCCAGGTCTGTGGGACCCGTCGATGGCTCCGTGGGGGGAAGTGGGGCTGGGCCTGTGGGACCCGTCGATGGTTCCGGGGTGGGGAAGTGGGGCTGGGCCTGTGGGACCCGTCGATGGCTCCGGGGGCGTGTGTGGGGCTGGGCCTGTGGGACCCGTCGATGGCTCCGGGGGTGTGTGTGGGGCTGGGCCTGTGGGACCCGTCGATGGCTCTGTGGGGGGGAAGTGGGGCTGGGCCTGTGGGACCCGTCGATGGCTCTGTGGGGGGGAAGTGGGGCTGGGCCCAGGCCTGTGGGACCCGTCGATGGCTCCGTAGGGGGAAGTGGGGGAGGAGGCCCGGGCCTGTGGGACCCATCGATGGCTCTGTGGGGGGAAGTGGGGCTGGGCCTGTGGGACTCGTCGATGGCTCCGTGGGGGGAAGTGGGCCTGGGCCTGTGGGCCCCGTCGATGGCTCTGTGGGGGGAAGTGGGCCTGGGCCTGTGGGACCTATCGATGGCTCCGGGGGGGGAAGTGGGCCTGGGCCTGTGGGACCCGTCGATGGCTCGGCGCTTTCCCCTCACTGTCTCCCCATTTCAATCAGTGGAACATGTGGGGTGCAGAGGGAGCGAGTGGCACTGAGCCCTGCCCTCCCCCTGCTGCCCCCATGTCCTGGCCGTTTGGACCTCAGAGGTGGCCTCTCTAGTCCCTCCTCCCCCATCCCCAGGTGCCCCTCACGTCCCCCAACCCCCCTGAGCCCACCTGCTGTGACGCTTTGGGGATCACCTGGCCCAATGAGGGTAACACTGGGTGCTGTAGTGCCATGCTGCTCCGGCTCAGAGCCCTCACACCCGTCGCCAGCCCACAAGTGTCAAGGTCTGGTCCTGGCTCCCACAGCCTAGGCAGGGTGACCCCACCAGCCCCTCTCGTCCTGAGCTCCCCCCAAATCCACCGCCCTGGGGTCTTACCTACCTGCCTTTTCCCTTCTGGCTCCTCGCCTCTGAAGGAGGGAAACCTGCCCCCGGCTATCGGTTCCCTTTGGGACGTGGTTTTGCTCTGTCCTGATGTGAAGGGCAGCGTCTATCCCGTTCTCAGCCCAACAGCCGAGGTGCAGGAGAGACGGGCTAGAAACAAGGGGGGGAAATACGGCTTTTGTGGCTCCAGCCCCACTGACAGTCATGGCCCACGGCGGCCGGTTTGGCTGAGGGAAAATTGGTGACTTGCACAATGTTTTTCTCCTGTCTCATGAACTCCCCCCAAAATGGCTGGAGTGGGGAGAAAATCGTGCAGGTGGGAGAGCAAACAGAGCCCCTGGTGCTGGCCAGCCCCAAGGCTGACATACAATACCTAGGGAGCCTGGGCACCGTGCCAAGAGGATGGCGACTCCCACACCCCAAAAGGGCCCCCATGGGGCCACAAGGTGGAGCAGCAGGGCAAACCTTGCTCCCTCTCTGCAAACCCGTTTGCACGCGAGAGCGACAGCAGGGCCAGGCCCAACCGGCAGCTCCTCCAGCCGCCCGGGCAACGCGAGGGCAGCTTGTTCAGCGGGCAGCAAGTCTGTGCCCAGCAAGAAGAGGGAACGCGGTTGCGCAGAGACCCGGCCACACGTCCCTCCTGTGCAGTGAGGCTGCCTGAGCTCAGCAGCTCACTGCAGGGGCCAAGCCTTTGCACTGGGCGCTAATTGCCAAGCCCAGCTCGGGGGCCAGAGCGCAGTCCCTAGCAGGCGCAGGGAGTGGCTACTTCCCCCCGGCGGGGAGAGCTCTGCCCCGTAACTTCCCCGCTATGAGAAAGAGGCAGCATGTGACTGCAATCCCACATGCCGCCCTGAATTGGTTCCCTTCCGTGTTTGTATCATCCCACCCAGCTGCGGGAAAACGCTGCCGTTCTACTCAAACAACGGAGCTGCACCTTAGTGTCTCAGGCCCAGATCTGCAGGGCTGGCGTAACTCTCCTGCGTCCTGCCCCAGTGGCTAGTCAAGTCTAGCTCACTGCTTCTGTCGAGCAGAGGCTGCTCTCTCCTGGCTGGAGCAGATATTCCTCCACAGGGGGGCAAGCTGGGATCTTAGTCTTACTTGTAAAGTCAAGCCACCCTCACCTCTAAAATAAAGACAGGGTCACAGGAGGAGAGGCGCAGCAGGAGTGATAAAGGACAGCCCTGCACTACGGCGCTGGGGGCGTTCCCCTTGGGAGGGGCGGGAGAGCTGTCTGCCCGCTGGGGAACACAAGCGCAGAAAATGCCAGTGCTAGAGAAGAGGGAAAGAGCAGGGGAAAAAACCCCAGAAGAGCTAGACAGAGAAATTCCCAGCAGACGGGTCACTTGAGCTGGGGGGAGAGTCTCACACCAGGGGCTGAGCGCCTGGCAGGACCAGTGGGTTTGAGCGCGCCCATGGCTGGTTGCGGGGAGGGGACTCTGGGACTGTGTGAAACATGCACAAGTTGCATCTCAAGCCACTCCTAACCCGCTGCATCGGGGGTTTCCTGCTGTAGCAGTAATGGGGAAGTTTCTCTCTGCCCCAGTAGCTAGTGATATAGATATTGTCACCCCAGCTGCTCTCTTATCCCTAAGGGGCCAATCCCTGATGAGCCTATGGCCTCAATGATACTCAGAGCTTCCTAGGGAGATTCCAAGGCCAGAAGGGACCGTTCTGACCTTCTAGGTGTATCTAGTGGCAATGAGTCCCACAGGCTAACTGCGCACCAAGAGGAAATCCTTTCCCACGCAAATTTAACTGTCGCCTTTCCATGACAGTGGCTGTTCTCATTTATGTCCTACGAGAAGGGGATGTGCTATTCACCCCGTTGCTGCTCGTTGTGGTGTCACACCTCGCACACACAACTCGAGACAAGATGTTTCCACTCTCTGGGCTCTTTGTACGCTTTTCCCAAGGCAGAGGGGGGCAGGGTTCTCAGGCGCAGAAGAAAGACGCTTGTGTCAGAAAGCGATGTAGCAATTTCTTTATTCACCAAAGTTCCACAACACCAACACTACAGCAACGCAATCCCCGCCCAGAGCTGGGCTTCCCAGCCCCCGGAGCTGCTGCCTAGGCAGCATGCTCAGCTGAGTGACGGCTGGAGGGACACCGGCCCACGGGCGGCCTGCTGGGGAGAACGACACAAACGCCTGTTCAGATTTCTAGTTGGATTTAACGCTAGGAAGAAGGGCTGGATGGACAGGGGTGGAGACAGGTTTTGCTTACAAAGAGGTTCCTCTAAACAGGAGGAGACTTCTGTCCCCACGGCCCACTCAGTCTCGGGCTTCTGATGCGGACACTCCATCCAGTTAGATCCAGGTGTGATGGGGCCAGATACCCCACTCCCATCCTGAGACCGCTCACTCTCTTCAAAGGCCACTGAAAGAACGCAGTGCACGTGGGAACGGCATTGAATCCACCCATGTGACCTGGGTTTGAACCAGCAATTTACCAGCATCTCACCATGGCCCACCCCCCAGAGTCATCCCATCCCTGTGATGAGTCTGGAAACCTCCCTGCCGAGGCTGGGCGGGTTTCCTGTGCACGCAGACTACAGAGCCCAACGCGCTCAACCTGAGGAACCCGCCTGAACCGCTGCATCAAGGCAGCAAACTGAAAAGGCCCCAAACGCACCTGGCCCAGCTCCGGCCGCCCAGCTCCCAGCCCTTGGTGCAGACACGGCTGGAGGTCAGCGGGACAAGGTTAGTGGGGTCCGTCAGGCCAGCTCCCCGGGAAACGCACCGTCTGCGCCACAAGAAGGCAGCCAGGCAACGGGCCCAAAGCGGATCCAGTTGGCTCTCCCCCACTGCACAGAGCCATCAGACATCGGTAGCTAGGCCAATAGGGGCGAGACATCACTTCGTTCAGGCCAGCGCTCTGCACGGTGACCAGCCAGCTCCGTATGCTCCGGGGCGAGGGAAGAGGAGGAGATACAGGTTCCAGCCCGTGGCAGCCGCGCCGAGTCAGCTCCTGCGGGGGACGCCGTACCTGTACTTGGAGATGGTGACGTTGGCCAGTCTCCCGTAGATGGTGGGCAGCACCTCGTCACGGTACTTCTGGAAGCCCACCCGCTCGTACATCAGGCGGGCCTCGTCCTGCACCATCAGGGTGTTCAGCACCACGGCCCGGCAGCCCTGCCGCTGGGCGAAGCCGATCACCGCCTGGCACAGCGCCTTGGCGACCCCCAGCCCCCGGTAGTCCTTCCGCACCGACATCCGCTTCAGCATCAGCTCCCCCTCCTCCTCGTCAGATGGCCGGGTAGCCACGGTGCCCACCACACACTCATCTGCTTCTGCCACCCAGAAGCAGGAGCCCTTGCTCCCCATGTAGGTCGTCCTGATGTCCAGCAGGTCCCCCTTTAAGCAGTGCTCGATGTACATGGTCCAGAAGTACCCGAGCAGCTGCCGCCCTGTCGCCAGGAGCAGCGTGACAGCCAGGATGGGCAGCAGGAGGGACTTGGAGCTGGTGAGCAGGACGCAGAAGGTGCAGGCCAGTACCAGGATCACCCAGGGCTGCTTCAGCACGTGCACGCACAGGGCGGGGACGTACTCGCTCATGCCAGTGGCAAACAGCTCGCGCACCGCCTCGTAGTCCTCGTCCCTGTACTCACGGACCCGGTAGTCCACCATGGCGCCCTGGAGAGAGAGGACAGAGCAGCTCAGCACAAAGCAGGGAGCAACGGGCATGGGTCGGCAGAGCCTGCAAGCCATCAGCTCCCTCTCCGGCCTCAGGCAAGGCATTTCCCCTCTCTCGTGCCTCCGTTTCCCCATCTAGAAGAAAGGTTCGTGTTCTCACCTCTCCCTCGGAGGGGCTGCGAGCATTAGTGGGTGGAACTATTTATTGGTAGCATCCTGGTAGCTCCCAGAGCCCCATCGGAGACCAGGGCCTCACGCTGCTAAACACTGTGCATGGACCTACGTGACGGGTCCCAAAGCACCGACAGTCTAAACAGACTCAGGGTAAGGGGGAGAAGAGACCCGGAGAAGGGAAGTGACTCATTCAAAGTCACGCTGCAGGCCAGCGTCAGGAGCGGGACGAGATCCCTGTCCAGTGCCATATCCCTGCATTGCCTACTTCCAGGCTTCCCTCTGGCACCCATCAGCACAGCGCCCAGTGCCCCACAGCCTGGGACCCATCGCCTCCATGTCACAGATGGGGAAACCGAGGCAGGGTTAAGGTGAGAGAGACAGTGGCAGTGGCAGAGACAGGGACGCAGGACGCCGGCTCAGCTCCCCCCAGTACCATCCTCCTTTTCGTCCCCCCACAGCAGCACCCCTAACCGCCGACGTTCGCACACACTAAAGCAGGGGGTGTCAAATATTTTTTGCCATGATCCAAATTTCTTGGTCAGGGTCTAGTCAAGGTCCAGACTCCAGAGAAACGTTTTTCACACTGAAATCGCCCCTGTTCAACACACACATTCAGTAATACAGCCTGGGGCTAGTGCTTATAGAGTTGTAGAGCATTCAATGGAAAATAAAACCAAACCACTAGGGAGTCGGTGTACTGCGAGGGATTTTGTCTGGTCAATCCTGAGTGAACAAATTCAACCCGGCAGGTTGCTGAAGCCGTAGACAGGGGGATACAGTCAGTTCTTGAGGACATTGACTGACCGGTGCATTTCTCTGCCCCTGTCACAGGACAGGGCTTCAAAGGACGGAATAAGGGGAGTGGGAAGAAATGCAGTTGAGGCAACAGTGAAGCTAGGGTTTTCTGAAGGAAGGGGAGCTAGGCTAGACAATGGCCCTTATGCTGCAAAGATGCACACGTGTGATCAACTTTACACATGCTTGAGTCTTTGCAGGATTACTGCCAATATTAAGTTAGCACCCAATTGCTCAACTTTACTACCACAAAGTCCCCTTGATTTCAGGACTGTAAAGTTAAGTTTATGCAGAAGTATTTGCAGGATTGGGGCCGACGCAGTAAGTGATACACCCGGTAATAAGTGTATTCAGGATCAGGTCTTTATTGAATATACTTTGTGTTACATTATTGTATCATATGATTATACTCTATTATTCTTTTTAGTGTAATTTTATTATATTATTTCCACATTATTATTTTATTTGGGTTTTTTGCTACTTTATTTGATCAAGAGTTGGTTGACAATTTAAAAACAAAATTGGTGACAAAAAAAAATCAAAGTTGTCTCCATTTCACCAGCTCTGAAATTGAACAATTTCTTGCTATTTTTGTGACTGTTTTAAAATCAAAACAGAGCACAGAAATGTTTTCATTTCAGTAAACAAACATTTTTCATAACCCCATCATGAATGTTTATAACATTTTGAAAAAATAAATTGCAAAGTTGAAAAAAAATCAACTTATTTTTTTTTCATTTCCCAGAGAAGCCCACTTTTCAATTAAAAAACCTTTGCTCAAAAATTTTCTACCAGTTCAAATATTTTCCTTTATTGGTCCCTGTTATTTATGATATTTCTATTTTATTTTCCTTTAGGACATTATTTTATCTGCTATGCATCTATTAAACTCCAGGCTGATCCCAACTCCAGGCACAAGATCCAAATTATCTAAGCCGGGGTAGGCAATCTATGGCATGGGTGCCAAAGGCGGCACGCGAGCTGATTTTCAGTGGCACTCACACTGCCCGGGTCCTGGCCACCGGTCCGGGGGGCTCTGCATTTTAATTTAATTTTAAATGAAGCTTCTTAAACATTTTAAAAACCTTGTTTACTTTACATACAACAATAGCTTAGTTATATATTATAGACTTATAGAAAGAGACCTTCTAAAAATGTTTAAATGTATGACTGGCACGCAAAATTTTAAATTACAGTGAATAAATGAAGACTCAGCACAGCACTTCTGAAAGGCTGTCGACCCTTGAGCTAAGCTAACTGCATCAAATCTGATCTGCCACCATTTATTCAGATGTAGTCATGCTCCTGTCAAAACAGAATGTTTCACAGCGCCCAACTCTGATCCTTCTCCCCTTAAAGTCAATGGAAGAACTCCCCTGGACATCACTGGTGCAAGATGAAGCTCTCAGTGAGGGCAGGTTTCTGGACTACCAGTAACCGAATAGCTTTCAGTGTTACCTGTTCTGCCCCCGATTTGTATGCGGGCTGGGAAAGGCAATGGACTGGAGCTAGTTCCTCTCCTCTCACATGGGGCTGGGTGGTAAAACAGACAGTGTGACTGATACAGAAAGAAACTCCCTGAAAGTGACAAGACCCTGAAACTCTCACTCTGCCCCCACAAGAACAGAACAGAGTGGGGGACAGTGATCTCAGGGGGGGAGAGGGGAACGGGAGGGTGACTGAAGTAACAGAGAAACACAGAGTCAGAGGCAGCCTCAGACTTTCCCTGCTGCAGCCCCGGCTCTGCTTCAGCCAGTTTGACCTTTGCAGTCCAATCTGAAGCATCCAGATTTGGCCTGTGGTCTGCCTATTGACTACCCCTGCACTAAAACTTCCTAACCCAGGTGGGCTCCGGGCAGCGTGATCCCAACGGGGATCTACACTCTCCTGGACCCGAGCTCATCCGTTGCTCTCTAGGTTTGCCCCAGGGCTCAATGTGGTTTATATTGGCACCTCCCATGGTTCGAGCAAGTGACAGCTGCCCTCTGGGAAAGGCTCCGGAGCGGGTTGGGTCACCTTCGGAGAGAGGGAGAGCAGAGCCACAACACAGAGCCAGAGAACGAAGCCTGGGGAGGGGAGAGAGAAGGGGAAAGATTCCAGAAGGCTCCTTGCCTCCCATCACAGCAAAATAAAACCCCACCTGATCAGCTATTGCTCCATCCCCACTGCAGGGGCCTAGGTGGGGCAGCAGCCAGTGCTCTATGAATGCCTAGAAGTAGAACATAAGCCGGGCTCAAACTGCATTCTTATGATGGGAGTATCACAGTTAAGGTTGCAAGACCCACCCAAGTAAGAAACCCCCTAGCTCTGGATTTCACTCACACGGGTCTCCACGCCTGAGCTCAGCCAAGACGGGGAGGGTTGGAGTTGCAGCAGCTCTGCTCCCGCTGAACACACATTCCTTCCCCCGCGCCCTACAAAGCCGACAGTGGTTTTCCACCCACCCAGATAAGGGAGAGAGCTGGACTCTGAAACGTGGCACATAACGGGGTTCATTCTGGAGTACAGCCACCACTCAGGCTGGGAAAAATCAGCTGGGTAACAAAAACACAGGAGATTCAAAATAATCTCCACATGCTCAGGAGAATCTGTCCGGAGCTGCACCCTGCGCGGCACATTTCACTGACCAGAAGATATCCAGGGTGCTCAGCACCCATGTGCCAATCCCGCCTGCCCTGAAACTGCATTTACTCACCTCAGTGGAGTGAGAGCTGCTTATTCTAACTGGGGTCAGTTAGCTGCTCTCTTTCCCCAGCTCAGTTAAATGTGAACAAGCAGCCCCCTGGTTACTGCACTGTTAAGGGTGGTTACAATTGAAAGGGAAGGATCCCCCGTCAGACCCATGAACCGTTGAGGGTTCCAGCGACCGCAGTCAGACTGGCCAGGGCCTGCAACGCGGACCCCAGAGCCGGCTCAGCACCTCAGCCCAGGAACCGGTCGCCTGCTTTGTGGGAAGCGCCTGGCACGCTTGTGTGTGCTACAGAAGAGACTGAATTTAGCCCCGGTGTGCTTAGCCGTTGGGCAAGTGTTCGGGTGCGTTACCGAGGGGCACGGGCGCAGGGAACGGGCACCCTCCAGGGCTGGCAACGCCTCCCCCCTGGCACAGAGCCGCAAACACGGCCTGCAACTATGCTGCCTTTGTGGCTCTTGGGAGCGTGGCCCCCGCGCTGACAGGCGGGGTCCCAGCGCGGGTCAGGGCCGGCTGTTGGCAGCGCCCCAGCGACAGGGCACGGCCACGCCCCGTGACGGGTGCCCGCAGGCCCTGCCACGCCCTTGGAGACACCCCAGGACAGGAGCCCGCACCCGGGGCTGCAGCGTCCCCGGCTCCCCCCGGGCTGGGCTCTGCGGGAGGCGGCTGGGGGGGACCCCCTGGCTGAAGGACACGCGCTGCACCGCGGGAGCGGCCGCCCCCCACCTCGGGGTGTGCGCGGGGGGGGGGGCGAAGGCTGCGCTACGGGCAACGCGCCCCAGGGTGACCCCTGTGACGGGGGGGGGGATCGGGGGCAGAGGTTTCTCTTCTCCCCAACTGGGCTTGGAAGCCTCAGTCCCGGGACTAGAGCCGTCCCCCCGCCCCCCTCCATCCGGCCCCCCCACACCTCGGCCCCCCGCCCTGTGCACCCAGAACCCCCCCCCGCGCGCCTTGCCCCCCCCCTCCGGCCCCCCTCCGTGCACCCATAACCCCCGCGGGCCTCGGCCCCCCAACTCTCGTGACCCCGCCCCCGCTCTGCGCACCCCAACCTCCCGCGGCGCCCACCCCCACTCACCGTCCGCCCCGGCCTCCCTCGCTCGGCAACACCACTTCCGGGGGCACCCGGAGCACCCACGTGATGCCGCCCGGAGCCGTTGCTCATTGAACGCGCTCCTCCTGGGGACACGCCCACACTCTCTCGCCAGCCAATAGGTGACCAGCGGGACGCTGAGCGCGGAGGCGTGACCTTACCCGAGGGGTCAGGACACACTGTGGAGGGGCGGGGCCTAATGTCACATGGCCTCACGTTGGGAAAGGGGGATGGGCTCTGATCCCTAAGGGGTGGAGCATAATCCCCCCGGCTAGCCCCACAGGTGGGCGGGGCCTACAATTAGGGGCGAGGCCTATTCCCCAAAGATGTCAGTCATCCTTTAGGGGCAGGGAGGAACATGGAAACTGCCTGGGGGGTGCCCAAGGGGTCACCCACCCCCACCTGTTCCCCACCCCACAGGGCTGCCCCTTGCCCCTGCTCCAGCCCCTGCAAGGGGCTTTGCACACACCCAGTCTCTGCCCCCGGCTGAATTAATGAAATAAATAGAAAATAACCCACAGCCCACAGGCTCTGGAAGGTAAAACAGCGAAAGTTTATTGCTCCTGAGGCTGTCACTTGCCTAGCAAGGACACTGAACGCCAGCATTTGATCTTTCACTCATCAGCTGCTCATGCTGCGGCTGCGTGCCCCCCCCCGCCCCGAGCAGCGGTCCCTTTCTCGCCGCCCCCAGTAGGTCGGAGCCGCGAGACACGGCTCCAATGCTATTTACATGCCATGTTCCAGTCAGGTCCCGCCTGCGGAACGAAGCGCCCACTAGGCCTGGGCTTGCACGCGGGGACGTTGCTGCCTCCCGGCTGCTGACTGAAAAGCCAGAAGAGCGGGAAGCTCAGAGAAACGTCTGAACGCCCTCCGCAGCGGCTGTTCATGGCCACTCTCCTCTGTTCGCTGAGGGCCTGACCCTAGAGCGGTGCTGAGACCCACCCATAGCCCCTGGCGGATGCAGTGTAGGCTGCGTTTGCCCAGCAGCTTTCAGCGTCTGGCCCTGGGAGCCCGTCCACTTCGCACACAGTCCCAACCTCTGACTGCGACATCACACGCCATCGCCAAGGAAACAATTGTGACATCTCATGCAGAGGAGTGTGACTTCACCTGGGTCGCTAGGAGAACAAAGATCGGAGGCTAAAGTCATCCCTGGGGTAACTCCAGCGTCTTTACTGGAGTCGCACTGGGGAGGAACTGTCTTCACACGAGTACCCCTGCCAACGAAGGCCGAGGGGAAAGGAAGCCACAGGAACCATTCGCTGCACCAAGTGGAAGCATCTCTGCCTAGGATCTGGTTCGTACGAGGTGCCAGCTAGCTCTTTAGTAACAGCCTTTTAATTGTAATGCCCGGGGAAAACTGGAGCAAATACGAAATCCGGACCTGTGTCCCCTTAACGTGCTTCTGCCCTGCCCTGGAGGGGCACCTCACAGCTGAGAAGGCTGCTGGTATCTCTTGTGTTAGCCCTGAGGACACTGCCAACGGGGGGACAACTGGTGGTGGTTTCAGTGAGGGTGCCACCCCTCTGGCCAGGAATTGGCTCCCCCAGATGTCTCCTGTGGTCCGGTGAAGACAGATGATGGAACGCCCAACGCGCGGGTGCTGGCTATTCTACAGGGCACAAAACAGTCTCGAGAGCCCTTGGGAACTGTGCTGTCTACAATGGGGAGGAACAAAGTTATCCCTGACTGCACCAGGATCCCTCCACCCAAGGGAGCTGGGAATCCAGCCAGCGCACACCCTACCATGGTTGGTACTGACTGACTGACGTATGTTTGCCCTGGATTCCCGCCCAGCCAGACCCCGTGCCAGGCAATCGAAGTCCTGCTTGCATCATGCCCATTGCGTGCCAGGAGCTATTTTGAGGGCCAGCCTGTAGTCTCAGATGCAGACTCTCTGCATGTTTCGAGGAATCAGTGACAGCTGCTCGCTCACGCCCTAGGAGACTCGAATAGACACCACTTAGGGCATTTCATGGGGCCAAACGCTGCCCTTGGGGATCGTCACAGGGCGCTTCTGTCGCTACCCAGTGTGCCGCACTGCCTGGCCTGTTTCTTGATCTCAACCACAAACACCCCCGCCTGTTCCCCTTTCCCTACGTATGTTATTCCTCCCTTAGCCTGCATCACAGAACGCTTCGCGGGCTAACAGCAAATATATCCACGCGGCCATATAGCCCCTCCACTACTGGGCCGATTGCTTCGTTAGCCCAGCACTGGCCACCCAGGTGTCAGTAATCCCCCAAAGAAAGGGGATAAATTAGGCCAGTACAGGTGATCGAACTCCCTCGGGCGATTTCCCCCTCGTCTGACCCCACCGCATGCAGGTAGAGAGAGGACAAGACCCTTCCTTGCCCATAGCAGTCGGGAGAGGAGAGCCATGGCCCTCAGTTTGGACCCAGCTCACATCCCTGAGGTCCTTCCCCTTTCTTCTGCCATGCCCAGGCATCCCTCCCCCTGCACTGAGAGCGACTTGGGCTGGAATGCCAAGGAACGTAGCCAAGGGCTGGGGGCTGGAGAGCAGGAAGGGCAGGCCAGGAGGTAGGAGGGGACAGGCCCCCAGAGGACACTGCTAAGTGACGTGCCCAGCTTTCCCCATCAAAGCCAGCGCGGTGGCAGGAAGGCAGGCGTTTGGGTTCCCCCAGGACCACGTTCTCCCTGGGCCGGCAGTCACACCCTGCTCCAGACTCACGCGCACGAGTTGGCGCCAGAGCTCAGAAGCTAAACAACACAGAGGAGCAAGAAGCCGCTAGACTAGAGCGCGTGGGGGGAGGGACCGCGAGCCACACAGAACACATCCCTCTTCTCCATCCCCACACCGTCCAGAAGGGGTTAATCCCCTCACACCGCCCCCCTCGTTCACCGGGCCTGGCGCTGGGCCCTCAACTTGCGGAGCCGCAGCTGCCGGAGTCGAAGGATCAGGTCCTTGGGGATCTTGCCCCCCTTGGCCAGGATCTCACGCAGCCGCTGCTTGGGCGTCTTGGTGAGCTGGAAGTCGCAGAGGGTGGGGTTGTCCTCGTAGGAGACGCGGCAGGTCCTGGTGACGGGGTGGTAGCCTTCGGCCGCGGCGGTGACCTCGTACTCGCCCGGGTTCAGCAGGCGCCAGTAGTCGCCGTCGAAAGCTGCCGGGGGTGACAATCGAGGCCGGGGTGAGGGCCGAGGGGCAGCAGGGTCGCAGGGCTGGGGCTGTTGGGCCTGTCTCTGCTGAGCCCGAGTCCGCACAGGGGCTGGGCTTGTGCTGACACCGCAGCGACTAGCAGCCCTGTGGAGACAAGGCCTTGGCCCAGCCCTCCCAGGGGCAACGCCGCGCTGCTCCCACCGTGCTGTCCAGGCCTGGGCTGACTGGTCCCATGGCACAGCTCCCACTGCTGGGGCCGGCCCCTGACAGTCAGCATCCATCTCCCTTGCCCTGATGTTACCCCATTCCCACTATTTATACGCAGTCAGAGCCCACCCCACCCAGCTCCTTCCCCCCCCGGGCCCCTAGGTCTGTCTGACACCGGCCATGGTCATCACATCCCCCATGTGTGACGTTACTGACATAAACTGGGACCGTATAGATCATTGTTGCAACCAAGGTCCTGTAATGGCACCAAATCTTGCATAAAGTGGGTCAAATAGGTGTCTAAGAGAAGATTATGGTTTGCTGGTTATGATTATGCTATCTCATAGACTCATAGACTTTAAGGTCAGAAGGGACCATTATGATCATCTAGTCTGACCTCCTGCACAATGCAGGCCACAAAATCTCACCCACTCCTGCAATAATCCTCTCACCTATGTCTCAGCTATTGAAGTCCTCAAATCACAGTTTAAAGACTTCAAGATGCAGAGAATCCTCCAGTAAGTGACCCGTGCCCCATGCTGCAGAGGAAGGCGAAAAACCTCCAGGGCCTCTGCCAATCTACCCTGGAGGAAAATTCCTTCCTGACCCCAAATATGGCGATCAGCTGAACCCCGAGCTTGTGGGCAAGACTCACCAGCCAGACACCCAGGAAAAAGTTCTCTGTAGTAACTTCTAACATCCCATCATTGACCACTGGTCCTATTTACCACTGATGGCAATTAATTGACCTTTGACTAAGATCATGTTATCCCATCAAACCATCCCCTCCATAAACGTATCTAGCTTAATCTTGAAGCCAGACAGGTCTTTTGCCCTATCTGGATGCATGTATCATTTTTGTATTTAAAGTTATAAGTATTGGCTCTATACTGTATGTATTTCAAACTTGGGCTCTGCTTCTGGAGAACACCCCAGACAAGTTGGTGTCAGCCCTGCCTAGCCTGCTTGATGGCCCATTAAGGACCATCAACTATACAACTGACCCCTTGAGCATGTCTGATGTTTCTATTCTATTACTTTTTCTCTGGAATGCACAAAATTAAAAAGGGAATATATTTTTAAGCTGGATTCAAGGTGATTCTGTCTTTTACTGGGTTTTTTAAGATAGAATAAAACTGACAATTGTGAGGAAAATCTGCTTAGATTCCCTTTAGATTCCCATTCTCAATCCAGAAATATCTGATTATACAGTAGCTGTTAATCAGTCACTAAACTAGGTTTATTAATAGAGCAATAGACAAACTGTGGGACAAGCAAACTTTTGAAAAGCCAAGTACCTAAGAATGGCTTGCAGTTAGCAAACAAAATGAAACTCCATTTCCTATTGATATGTCAACAATGAGCTACAAAGGACTTTATTTAAATTGGGTTTGTGCCTTACTTTGCCTTTTTATTATATGTAAAGAGGACCTGGAAGTTTATTTCTGTCTGTCTGTTTGTTAACTTAGAAATATCAGAAAAGTCAAGTCTGGCCTTCCCTGGCTGTGCTAAATGAGCTAAGCTATCGGAGATGTGTAGTATGAAGTCTCTAAGGGATGAGGGCTGGAGAGGTTAAGGCCCAGATCTTCAAACCAGGGTAAGTGCTACTGGGGATAGGGCAAAAGGAACATTTACCCTCCCAAATTATCTTCAAGGGGTCCCAAATTCATAGGTGGCAGAGATATTGGCCGAGTGGGGGAGGGACGTTAGGCAAAGGGCCATGTCCTCCCCTGCCCATTTTTTAAACCTGACTCCTGAACATGGTCAGGAGGTGGCATGCCACAGCCCGGCCGGTACCCTGATCCACTCTGTACCGTGCCACATGCACGGTGTGCTGGCCAGTCTGGCTCTGCATGCTGTATGCTGCTGGGCCTTATCATCTGCCATTGGCTGCCAAAACTACACCTTGTGACTCAGCCAGGCATGCAGGGACCTGCCTATGGACAGAACTCTGAGGTGTTCCCATGCCATGTGATGGGCAGCTTGTCTTTGGGACAAAGAAAGCAGAGACCACATGGCAAGAGAATAAAAAAAGCTGCTGCAGCTTCTTCATCTGGTCTTCAATCCTGCTTCTTACCTCTGGAGGAACCTTGCTACAAACTGAAGCTCTGAACAAAGGACTGAAGGACCCATCCCAGCTGGGCATGTTCTCCAGAGACTTGATTTAAACCTGCAGTTTATTCTGTTACTGCTACAAGCCTGAACTAAAATCTTTGCCATTGCTGTATGTAACTGATTCCATTTAACCAATTCTAGCTCTCCCCTAGACCTTTTTCCTTTTATGAATAAACCTTTAGATTTTAGATTCTAAAGGACTGGCAACAGCGTGATTTGTAGGTAAGATCTGATTTGTATATTGATCTCAGTCTGGGTCCTTTGGGATCGAGAGAACCTTTTTTTCTTTTACTGGGGTACTGGTTTTCATAACCATTCGTCCCAATAACAAGTGTCACTGGTGGTGACACTGGGAAAACTGACGTGTCTAAGGAAATTGCTTGTGTGAAAACCCCAGCCTTGGGCTGTAACTGCCCTGCTTGAAGCAATTTGTCCTAAATTGGCACTCACAGTTGGGTCCCGCCACTGTAATGATGCACTGTAACAAGGCATAAAAATGATACATGCATACAGATAGCATAATTATAACCAGCAAACCATAACCTTGTCATAGACATCTTATTTGACCCCCTTTATACCAGATTTGGTGTCATTACAGGACCTTGGTTGCAATAATGATCTATATAGTCCCAATTTATGTCAGTAACGTCACACCATGGGTTTAGCCACCCAGACCGATTTAGTTCATCGGGACTTTGCCATTGAACCCATATGTTTTATGGAAATATGTTTATAAGTGTAAATATGTAACTGGAATATGCTTCATTCAAAAGGTCTCTTGTAAGGTATCATTACAAAGCTTATAATCTAATAAGTGTGTTCATCCTATTAGTGCGAATGTATCATTCTTGTATCTGAAGCTAGAAATATGAAGTATTACTCTGAAGTCCTATTGTAATTATGCAAAGTGCGGGCCATTAATGGTGGCTTAGGATCTTGATGGCTCCCATTAACTAGGACAATTGATTGTAAATGGATGTTTACTTGTAAACCTTCCTGTATAGGTGGGTGCCAGCCAGTGAGTCATGAAGTCTCACAGGACATGTGACCATGTCACATGATACTGGAATCCATCTTAAACCTGGTGCTTTTCCATTTAGCAGGGGGGTGGGACCCGGAGAGAGACAAAAGATTCCCACCTTGTACCAAAGCTATAAAAGGGGATGGAACAGAACAAAGGGAGGGGGCAGCAGCCATGAGAAATACCCTAGTTACCACCTGAGCTGGAACGAACAAGAACTGTACCGGGGGAAGGACTGGACCCAAACTAAGAAGGAGATTTACCTGTATTCAGTTTCTTAAATGTATTCGGCTTAGAGATGTGTGTGTTGTTTTATTTTGCTTGGTAACTTCCTTTGTTCTGTGGGTTATTACTTGGAACCACTTAAATCCTACTTATTATATTTAATAAAATCACTTTTGTTTATTAATGAACCCAGAGTAAGTGATTAATACCTGGGGGAGCAAACAGCTGTGCATCTCTCTCTCTCAGTGTTATAGAGGGCGGACAATTTATGACTTTACCCTGTATAAGCGTTATACAGACTAAAACGGATGTATTTGGGGTTTGGATCCCATTGGGGGCTGGGTGTCTGGGGGCTGGAGATAGGTGACCTGCCGAACAGTTTTTGGTTAGAGTCTGCAGCTTTGGGGGCATGGACCTGCCCTGGGTCTGTGTTGCAGCAGGCTGGCGTGTCGGGCGCAACAAGGCAGGGTTCTGGAGTCCCGAGCTGGCAGGGAAAACGGGCTGAGAGGTAATCTCAGCATGTCAGGTGACAGCCCCAAGAGGGGCTCTCTGACCGAACCCGTCACAGGGACATCCCTAGGTGTGTCACCATTGGGACTGACGCCAGGACCTGTGTCTCTGAAGGCATGAGCCTCGACCCAGTTCCACCAGCAGTGCACTCGGAGCAGGAACCCCCGGCCCCACTGAAGCCAGGGGAGCTTTGCCACCGATTCCATGGGGTGAGGTCTTCACCCCCAGACCTCTGGCTGCTCCAGCCACTAGAAGGGACAGAGCGCCACCTTGTGCGTGCGCAGGTTACACACGCCTACGCCCGGGGCCACTCCCCTAATGCGGGCCACGGACCCCCCGCTCCCGGGGCCGCTCCCCTAATGCGGGCCACGGACCCCCCCGCTCCCGGGGCCGCTCCCCTAATGCGGGCCGCGGACCCCACCCCGCTCCCGGGGCCGCTCCCCTAATGCGGGCCGCGGACCCCACCCTGCTCCCGGGGCCGCTCCCCTAATGCGGGCCGCGGACCCCACCCTGCTCCCGGGGCCGCTCCCCTAATGCGGGCCGCGGACCCCACCCTGCTCCCGGGGCCGCTCCCCTGATGCGGGCCGCGGACCCCACCCTGCTCCCGGGGCCGCTCCCCTGATGCGGGCCACGGACCCCACCCTGCTCCCGGGGCCGCTCCCCTGATGCGGGCCACGGACCCCCCCCTGCTCCCGGGGCCGCTCCCCTGATGCGGGCCGCGGACCCCCCCGCTTCCAGGGCCGCTCCCCTAATGCGGGCCGCGGACCCCCCTGCTCCCGGGGCCGCTCCCCTAATGCGGGCCACGGACCCCCCCCTGCTCCCGGGGCCGCTCCCCTGATGCGGGCCACGGACCCCCCCCTGCTCCCGGGGCCGCTCCCCTGATGCGGGCCGCGGACCCCCCCGCTTCCAGGGCCGCTCCCCTAATGCGGGCCGCGGACCCCCCCGCTCCCGGGGCCGCTCCCCTAATGCGGGCCACGGACCCCCCCCGCTCCCGGGGCCGCTCCCCTGATGCGGGCCACGGACCCCCCCTGCTCCCCTGATGCGGGCCACGGACCCCACCCTGCTCCCGGGGCCGCTCCCCTGATGCGGGCCACGGACCCCACCCTGCTCCCGGGGCCGCTCCCCTAATGCGGGCCACGGACCCGGCTCCCCCCAGGGCTGCTCCCCTAATTTCTCCCCACAGCTGTCCAGTAGAGGCTAGCACTGTCCCCTCCACGCCCCAGCCCTAGAAGGCCAGCCGCCGGATTCTGCTCTGGCCGCAGCGCAAGGGGCGTCACTGGGACTAACAGGCCGCGGTGATCGTCCTGTGGCGCCGGCGATACCTGTTCTGATGTCGTGGTTGATGCCGTCCACAGAAATGATGGCGTCTGCAATTCCCTGCTCCGTGTCCTTGTCCTGAACGACCCCTTTAATGCCCCGGCGGACCTGAGCAAACACAGGACAGAGCACACCTCAGAGGGGGCTCCCGGGGCCAACAGAGCACACAGTCCACAAGGCGCTGCCCCCCACCCTCTCGGTGCAGTGGGGAGAGCGAGGCTGCCCCCCAGCCCGGACTTATGGGGCATCACCGTCCGCGTGCTCCCTGCAGTTTGTCCAGTCCTGGGTTAAACATCCAAAGCGCTGGGGTTTGTGCCCCTGGGCTGGGGCGGCTGTCGCGCAGCCCAACGCCCCGGCGGGGATCCTGGATCTCCCTTTGCTCCATCGCTGCTCATCGCCCCGGCGGCTCTCCTGTCCGTGTGCGCAGAGCCCAGCTGGACAGGGCGAGTTGGCAGTCTCTCCCCAGAGAGCGGCGCCTTCAGCCGCTGGCCACCCTCCCTGCCCTTTGCTCTTCTCTGAGGTGCCCAGCGCTGAGCCCCGGGGCCAGCAGCTGCCGAGAGCGCAGAGATTAACAAGACACCACGTTACATGGCACAGCCAAGCCCCCGTAGGAGCAGGGTGTGAAACGTGAGAGAGAGAAGAGCCGAGGCTGGGCCCTCTGCCTGCCTGGCACACGCCGCTCCAGGGCCCGAGCTGGCATGGAGAGCTGACCCCAATTACCCGCTAGCCCCCCGGCGCATCATTGCACCTGACCTCTGCAGCCACCAGCAGCTGCTGGTTCACGGGGTGTGCGTATGTCCAGCGTGCGCTCCAGCAACACAGTGACTCTAGGCAAGCGCCCGTCCCTGGGGACGCGGGGAAGGGGTCAGGCCTCGTCTACCCTGGGATTCGAGCCACTGGTGTAGTTTGAAACGAGGCGAAACGGCGCAGCTGCAAATCACACTGCACCAGTAGCGTCGACGCTAGGCAGGGCCCGCAGGCTGCTGCAAGGGCCGGGGGGTGAAAGTCAGTGTAGACAAGGTCGAATCCCCCTTAGGAAGGCGTCACTCCCCCCAGAAATCACTGTTTAGTGTTTGAGCGCCCCCCTGGCCTCACGGTCATTGGAAGGTGGCAAACAGATAAGACCTTTTCGCACAACTGTAGTGGCCAGAGACTTCATTTCTATCCTGAAAGCAGAGACTCTGGGCTGGAGAGAGGAGCTGTTTGCTGGGCCCTGCAGCGGGGTGATGCGATGGGGACCAATGGCTCTGTAGATCAGTTACGACCAGTTGCAGAATTTGGGATTTTTGTGTGTGATATAAATAAAACAGGGGGTACCACCGGTGTCTGTTCTCCCTGCGTTGCCCAGGGGTGGGCGCTATACCTGGTGCAGCGGGGTAGGGAAGCAAGTCCCAAGGCTGCAGCACGGCAGAGAGTACAGCCCAGGGGTCTTGGCTCCCTGTCTTGTCCTTTAACCCAACCCCCTTCTTCCCTTCTTAGCGCCGTCCTCCCACCGCGCAGTGGCTGGCATGGCCGGGTGCTCTGCCCACTGTCCCTTCATGCTCCCCTGAAAGCACTGCCAAGGCTGCTCGGCACGGTCGGGAGGGGGCTCGCCCATCTCAGCTGGAACCGACAGGCTGCTTTATGCCATTCCTTGTTACTCTGACCACGTCGGCCGGAGGAAGCCAGCGCTGCTGCTGGCCGGGCCTGAGATGCTATTTTTGGAGCTCTGTCCAGAGGGCATTTCAGCTACAAACCGAACCACTGTGCTTCCGGAAGGGACGGCATCCCCGTGTGGAGCCAGGCGAGGTCACATTGATATCTGCTATGCTCTGCGGCTGGGGACGCAGGGAGCTAATTGCCAACGTCTCTCTCATCTCTACTTCCAGGATCTTCTGCCTAGCCTTTAAAACCTGTTATCAGGCCCTGGGCACTGGGCGCTTGTGCATGCATGTGCATACTGCCCTCTACTGGCTGGATTCAGAATTGCTCTGTGTCTCATTGCCCCTTGTGGCACCTTAGAGACTAACACATTTATTTCAGCATAAGCTTTCGTGGGTTAGTACCCACTTCATCGGATGCATGGAATGAAACATACAGTGAACAGATATTTATACATTCTGAGAAACATGATAAGGTCGAGGTGCATAGACCAACCCTAAGAGGCTAATTAATTGAGAGGAACCATAACAGCAGGGGAAGAAAAACCTTTGAAGTGATAAACAAGATGGCCATAATGGACAGTTGACACACAGGTGTGAATGAGGGTCGTTAACTTAAGGGAAGTAGATTCAATTAACGTAATGGCCAAGCCAGTCCAAGTCTCTATTTAATCCTGAGTTGATGGTATCTAGTTTGCATATCAATTCAAGTTCAACAGCTTCTCGTTGTAGTCTGCTCCAGAAACTCCCTGGAAAAGCACAAGAACAAATTTGTACAGACACGTGCCTAGAACCCCGACCAGGGGTCTTCTAATTGCTACCCAAGATCCATAAACCTGGAAATCCTGGATGCCCCATCATCTCAGGCATTGGCACCCTAACAGCAGGATTGTCTGGCTACGTGGACTCTCTCCTCAGGCCCTACGCTACCAGCACTCCCAGCTATCTTCGCGACACCACTGACTTCCTGAGGAAACTACAATCCATCGGTGATCTTCCAGACAACACCATCCTGGCCACTATGGATGTGGAAGCCCTCTACACTAACATTCCACACAACGATGGACTACAAGCTGTCAGGAACAGTATCCCCGATACTACCACAGCTAACCTGGTGGCTGAACTTTGTGATTTTGTCCTCACCCACAACTATTTCACATTTGGGGACAATATATACCTTCAAGTCAGTGGCACTGCTATGGGTACCCGCATGGCCCCACAGTATGCCAACATTTTTATGGCTGACTTAGAACAATGCTTCCTCAGCTCTCGTCGCCTAACACCCCTACTCTACTTGCTCTACATTGATGATATCTTCATCATTTGGACCCATGGAAAAGAAGCCCTTGAGGAATTCCACCATGATTTCAACAATTTCCATCCCACCATCAACCTCAGCCTAGACCAGTCCACACAAGCGGTCCATTTCCTAGACACTACTGTGCTAATAAGCGATGGTCACATAAACACCACCCTATACTGGAAACCTACTGACCGCTATACTTACCTACATGCTTCCAGCTTCCATCCAGGACACACCACACGATCCATTGTTTACAGCCAAGCTCTAAGATACAACCGCATTTGCTCCAATCGCTCAGACAGAGACAAACACCTACAAGATCTCTATCAAGCATTCTTAAAACTACAATACCCACCTGCTGAAGTAAAAAAACAGATCGACAGGGCCAAAAGAGTACCCAGGAGTCACCTACGACAGGACAGGCCCAACAAAGAAAATAACAGAACACCACTAGCCGTCACCTTTAGCCCCCAACTAAAACCTCTCCAGTGCATCATCAAAGATCTACAACCTATCCTAAAAGATGATCCCTCACTCTCACAGATCTTGGGAAACAAACTAGTCCTCGCTTACAGACAGCCCCCCAACCTGAAGCAAATACTCACCAGCAACCACACACCATACAACAAAAACACTAACCCAGGAACCTATCCTTGCAACAAAGCCCGATGCCAACGCTGTCCACATATCGATTCAAGTGATACCATCATAGGATCTAATAACATCAGCCACGCCATCAGGGGATCATTCACCTGCACATCTACCAATGTGATTTATGCCATCATGTGCCAGCAATGCCCCTCTGCCATGTACATTGACCAAACCGGACAGTCTCAACGCAAAAGAATAAACGGACATAAATCTGACATCAGGAATCATAACATTCAAAAACCAGTAGGAGAACATTTCAACCTCCCTAACCACTCAGTGACAGACTTGAGGGTCGTAACTTTGCAACAAATGAATTCCAAAAACAGACTACAACGAGAAGCTGTTGAACTTGAATTGATATGCAAACTAGATACCATCAACTCAGGATTAAATAGAGACTTGGAATGGCTTGGCCATTACGTTAATTGAATCTACTTCCCTTAAGTTAACGATCCTCATTCACACCTGTGTGTCAACTGTCCAGTATGGCCATCTTGTTTATCACTTCAAAGGTTTTTCTTCCCCTGCGGTTATGGTTCCTCTCAATTAATTAGCCTCTTAGGGTTGGTATACACACTTCCACCTTATCATGTTTCTCTGACTGTATAAATATCTGTCTACTGTATGTTTCATTCCATGCATCCGATGAAGTGGGTTCTAACCCACGAAAGCTTATGCTGAAATAAATTTGTTAGTCTCTAAGGTGCCACAAGTATTTCTTTCTGTCTTATTTTCTTTTTGCTGACACAGACTAACACGGCTACTACACTGTAACCTATTGCCCCTTGTGACGTTATTGACTTGAACTGGGACCGTATAGAACAGTGGTCCCCAACCTTTTTGTGGCCAATGGCACATTCATGTTTTCAGAAGAGTGGGGCGGGCGCCAACAATTTTTCAAGACTTATTTTGTATTTGTACATTAAATAATACAAAAAACATCATATTTAATATTACATAATATAGGAACCCAGGGCCGTGGGGCAGAGCGGAGAGAAGCCGCGGCCCCGCACCTGCCAGGGACAGAGAACACCGGCAGCCTGCAGCCCCGGAGTTCTCTGTCCCCAGCAGGTGCGGGGCCGCGGCTTCTCTCCCCTTCTGGCTACTGCTTGGTGGGCGGGCGCCCATAAATGCCCCAGCGGGCGCCATGGCGCCCACGGGCACCGCGTTGGGGACCACTGGTATAGAACATTGTTGCAACCAAGGTCCTGTAGTGGCACCAAATCTTGTATAAAGGGGGTCAAATGAGGTGTCTAATGTAAAACGTTGGTGCAGCTCCTCCATCTTGTCTTCTATCCTGCTTCATACCTCTGGAGGGACTTTGCTACAAACTCTGAAGCTCTGAACAAAGGACTGAATGACCCATCCCAGCTGGGGATGTTCTCCAGAGACTTGATTTGAACCTTCAGCTTATTCTATCACTGCTACAAGCCTGAACCAAGAACTTTGCCATTACTGTATGTCATTGATTCCTTTTAACCAATTCTAGCTCTCACCTAGACCTTTTTCCTTTTATGAATAAACCTTTAGATTTTAGATTCTAAAGGATTGGCAACAGCGTGATTTGTGGGCAAGATCTGATTTGTATACTGACCTGGGTCTGGGGCTTGGTCCTTTGGGATCGACAGAACCTTTTTACTGGGGCATTGGTTTTCATAACCATTTGTCCCCATAACGAGTGGCACTGGTGGTGAGACTGGGAAACTGGAGTGTCTAAGGGAATTGCTTGTGTGACTTGTGGTTAGCCAGTGGGGTAAAACCAGAGTCTCCTCTGTCTGGCTGGTTTGGTGCCTTAGAGGTGGAAGAACCCCAGCCTTGGGCTGTAACTGCCCTGCTTGAAGCAATTTGTCCTGAATTGACACTCTCAGTTGGGTCCCGCCAGAACCAGCCTCGTTACACCCCTACACTGCTATCAGCTAATGATGATTCCCCTTTAGCTCAAGGGGTATGGGCTTCGGTTTTGTTTTGAGTGACACCCAGTTCCATAGTCCAACCACTGGGTCTCCCTCCCTCCCAGGCGGGTAGGTGATGCGCCGTGATGGGTTCAGCGCTAGCACCAACACCCAGCCAGAACCTGCCTTGGCAGGAGCAGCCGCTCCTGGGGCCTTGCCCAGCTCCCCACAGGGCCACGCGACCTTCGCAGAGAAGCTCCAGGAGGCGCTGCCCTAGATACCCATGTCCAAGAGCCAGGCAAGGCTCCGGGTCTGCCCTGGCCCCGGAGCGCCCCCCTTAGGCCAGGACACACACCTGCTCCATGAAGACCAGCAGCGACTCCTTGTTGTTCTCCCACTCCCTGGGCAGCTCGCACTCGTGTGGGAATTTGTCGCAGGACAGCTCTACAGTGACCTCAAAGCAGTTCGTGTGCAGGTAGCTGAAGTCATTCATACCTGCACCGGGAGACAAGCACGGGGATCTGGTGCCAAGCCAGAGACGGGAGCCGAGCTCCTTACGGCAGCCTGCACTTGGAACGCAACAGGGTGTTGGCTTTGTTATCGTAGGGTCACTCGTCAGCGACGAGCCCTGCGCCCTGGTTTGTTATTGTAGGGTCACTCGTCAGCGACGAGCCCTGCGCCCTGGTTTGTTATTGTAGGTTCACTCGGCAGCGACGGGCCCTGCGCCCTGGTTTGTTATTGTAGGTTCACTCGTCAGCGACGAGCCCTGCTCCCTGGTCTGTTATCGTAGGGTCACTCGGCAGTGACAGACCCTGCGCCCTGGTTTATCATCGTAGGGTCACTCGTCAGCGACGAGCCCTGCGCCCTGGTCTGTTATTGTAGGGTCACTTGTCACTCGTCAGCGACGGGCCCTGCGCCCTGGTCTGTTATCGTAGGGTCACTCGGCAGCGACGGGCCCTGCGCCCTGGTTTGTTATTGTAGGTTCACTCGGCAGTGACAGACCCTGCGCCCTGGTTTATCATCGTAGGGTCACTCGGCAGTGACAGGCCCTGCGCTCTGGTTTGTTATTATAGGGTCACTCGGCAATGACAGGCCCTGCACCCTGGTTTGGTTTGTTATTCTAGGTTCACTCGGCAGTGACAGACCCTGCGCCCTGTAGGGTCACTCGGCAGTGACAAGCCCTGCGCTCTGGTTTATCATCATAGGTTCACTCGGCAGTGACAGGCCCTGTGCCCTGGTTTGTTATTATAGGGTCACTCGGCAGCGACGGGCCCTGCGCCCTGGTTTGTTATTGTAGGGTCACTCGGCAGCGACAAGCCCTGCGCCCTGGTCTGTTATTGTAGGGTCACTCGGCAGCGACGGGCCCTGCGCCCTGGTCTGTTATTGTAGGGTCACTCGGCAGCGACGGGCCCTGCGCCCTGCTCTGTTATTGTAGGGTCACTCGGCAGCGACGGGCCCTGCGCCCTGGTCTGTTATTGTAGGGTCACTCGGCAGCGACGGGCCCTGCGCCCTGGTCTGTTATTGTAGGGTCACTCGGCAGCGACGGGCCCTGCGCCCTGGTCTGTTATTGTAGGGTCACTCGGCAGCGACGGGCCCTGCGCCCTGGTCTGTTATTGTAGGGTCACTCGGCAGCGACGGGCCCTGCGCCCTGGTCTGTTATTGTAGGGTCACTCGGCAGCGACGGGCCCTGCGCCCTGGTCTGTTATTGTAGGGTCACTCGGCAGCGACGGGCCCTGCGCCCTGGTCTGTTATTGTAGGGTCACTCGGCAGCGACGGGCCCTGCGCCCTGGTCTGTTATTGTAGGGTCACTCGGCAGCGACGGGCCCTGCATGCAGGGTCACTCCTGAGCGATGGACACAGCGGCAGAAGCTGTTCCAGCCGGGTCTGGCCAGAGGGCCGCTGGGCCTGTCTGCCTCCTGAGCCAAGAAGCTCCGTTCCCAAACACAGCGAGGCCCTGCCCGCTCCCTAGTGCCGGGCAGCGCCCGCGGTTAGGAATGGGCAGGGCCGGGATCACTCCCAGCACGGGGGGCCTCGGGCCACGGCGGGGCTCCAAGAGAGACCCCACTCCCTGCCCCAGGGGATCGACCAGCCCGTCCCCCCCCCGGGCTCTGGAGCGGGGCCACCTACTTCCCGGCACCGTGTGCCAGTTGGCGCCGTTGATGATGTTGCCCTCCCTGGTGAAGTCCTCGTAGTGGCAGGGGCGGCGCTCGTTGTCCACCATGGCCAGGTTGGTGGTGGCGTAGACGGTGGCCAGCCAGCGGAAGACGGCGTCGTCGGGCGTGGGCGTCAGCTCCTGAGCCTTCCAGTAGGTGCGGGTCATGTCGTAGGGGTAGGTCACCACCAGCTCCCCGCCGTGCAGGTTGGCGCTCAGCACGAAGGGGTACTTCTGCATCCAGTCGATGACGGCCCGGGTCTCCGGGGCCACCTGGGCAGGGACAGGCCTCGGGCTCAGGGGGCAGCCCGGGGACACGTGCCACCGGGCGCTGCGGTCAGGGATGGGGCCCACGTGGCCTGACCCTCCACTGCGCTCCCGTGGGAGGTGCTGCCGTTCTGCCCGGGCAGCATCTCGACCCGCTTTGCCCTGGGGTGAAGGGCTGCAGGAGGAGCAGGGCAAAGCAGGGTGGCTATGGTGTCGGCAGGCCCCTGGCATGAACCCCTGGCTACCCCTCGGGGCCTGGATCGTCCCACTCCCACTGCGCGCACGTGAGACCCTGTAGGCAGCAGGCCTGGAACCCCTGGTTCGCATCCGTCACCTCCGCCCCCCACTCTTTGCCTTACAGCAAGGAGAAGCCCCAGTTTTCCCAGCCCCATCTATCCCTGCACCCCACAGCGCCCCGTCCCCCGCACCCCACAGCGCGCCCTGCGCCCCCCGCACCCCCTGCATCCCCCGCACCCCACAGCGCCCCCCCGCACCCCACAGCGCCCCCCCGCCCCCCACAGCTCCCCCGTCCCACACCGCCCCCCCTGTCCCACACCGCCCTGTCCCCGCATTCCCAGCGTCCCCTGTCCCCACACACCCCCCCACCATGTCCCCGCATTCCCCAGCGCCCCCCGTCCCCGCACCGTGTCGCCGGTGGGGGCTCACCGTGGCGTTGGCGAAGGTGTAGTACTCCGGGATGGGGAGATAGTGGTTGGGGAACTTGTGAGGAACCAGCTCGTTGTCCTCGGCGTCCCACAGGGGCGTGTTGAGGTCGGCGAAGTTGTGGTTGAGGTCGATGCCTTCGTAGGTCCAGCGGCCCATGGCCCAGCCCCCCAGCTCCGAGCCCTGCGTGGAGGGAGGGGCGGCGGGAGAGCTCAGCTCCCCCTCCCACACCACCCACCCCGCTCTCCGGGGCGCATTCAGAGCCCCCCGCAGATCAGAGCCCCCCAATAACGGCCAGGCCCCCGTGACATCCCCTTGCCTACCATGGCCCTCCCGCCCCCGTCTGCCTCCCTCCCTCCCAGACAGCCCAGCCCACACCGGCCAGAGGGGCCCTCGCGCCCCCTTCCGACCCCTCCCTCCTCCTCCTCTGCCCCCCACCCCGTCTCGCTCCCCCCTTCCTCCCTGTGCGGCTGTGTTGGGAGCGTGCGACGAGGCGAGGCCGACGCCCCGGGATCCCCATCGCCCTCACTGCCCTCAGCCGGGGCTGTCCACGGCCAGCGCCTGGCACCGATCGTGTGGCCGCCCGCCTGGAGCCCGCCAGGCCCCTCTGGCCTGGGCCCCCGCTGCCGACCCCAGGCCCACTCCCTGCCCGGCCCCTACAGACACCCGCCCCTTGGCCGCCTCGCCCCAGAAGGCTGCTCCCGGAGCGAGCGGGATTAAACTCCCAAGAGAGCCCTGCCCGCAGCACTGCGCACGGCCGGCCGGCCGGGCCGAGAGCGCCTCCTGCTGGCTTCACGGGAGCGGCAGGTGCAGGCGCTCAGCCCCCGCCCGGCCCTGCATCAGCAGGGTGCAGGGAGGGACCCAGCCCCCCCGCCAGGCCGGGATTCCCAGCCCACCCCTCTCGGCGCCCAGGGCGGCTGTAGCGCCGTGCCCGCTCCCCTGAGCCCGTCAGGCTGGCGGTGAGGCAATGCCCACGGGTCCCCCCGGCCCCGCAGCCGCCCTCCCCTCGGTGCGGGCCCCCGCGGGCCCTACCAGCTTGTAGGCCGTCTCGTAGCCGTCGGGGTTCATGGAGGGCAGCAGGTGGATGCGGGTCTCGCTCACCAGCCGGACGACGCGGGGGCTGCCCCGGGTGTACTCGCGGCACAGGTACTGCATCAGGTTGAGCAGGAGCTCGCGGCCCAGCGCCTCGTTCCCGTGCATCCCCGCCACGTAGCGGAACTCCGGCTCCCCTGCCGGCGGCACGCAGCCAGCTGCCCACGGCGCCTGCTGCCCCCCGCCCGCCCGGTGCCACCCCCCACGTCCCGGTGCCACCCCCCCACGTGCCGGACTCCCGGGGGAAGCGAAGCAGAGACTGGCCCCAGGAACAGCCCAGGGCTGGGCCTGCTGGGGAGCCGGGGCTGTCTGGGCCTGAGGCTCTGGGGGTGGGGGGGCGGTTCGTGCTGCCTGCATCCCCAGAGGGGGCCGGACATGCTGAATGTGGGACACAACAGCTAGGGCAGAGCCTCGGATACTCTAGGCAGGGAGGCGCCCTGGCTCTGGGGGGCGCTGGGAGCAGACTCAGGGGGCGCTCTGGTTCTGGGGGGCGCTGGGGGCAGGCTCAGGGGGTGCCCTGGCTCTCGGGGGGGCATCCGGGGGCAGGCTCAGGGGATGCCCTGGCTCTCGGGGGGGCATCCGGGGGCAGGCTCAGGGGATGCCCTGGCTCTCGGGGGGGCATCCGGGGGCAGGCTCAGGGGATGCCCTGGCTCTCGGGGGGGCATCCGGGGGCAGGCTCAGGGGATGCCCTGGCTCTCGGGGGGGCATCCGGGGGCAGGCTCAGGGGGTGCCCTGGCTCTCGGGGGGGCATCCGGGGGCAGGCTCAGGGGGTGCCCTGGCTCTCGGGGGGGCATCCGGGGGCAGGCTCAGGGGGTGCCCTGGTTCTGGGGGGGGCATCCGGGGGCAGGCTCAGGGGGTGCCCTGGCTCTGGGGGGGGCATCCGGGGGCAGGCTCAGGGGGTGCCCTGGCTCTGGGGGGGGCATCCGGGGGCAGGCTCAGGGGGTGCTCTGGCTCTGGGGGGGGCATCCGGGGGCAGGCTCAGGGGGTGCCCTGGCTCTGGGGGGGGCATCCGGGGGCAGGCTCAGGGGGTGCCCTGGCTCTGGGGGGGGCATCCGGGGGCAGGCTCAGGGGGTGCCCTGGCTCTGGGGGGGGCATCCGGGGGCAGGCTCAGGGGGTGCCCTGGCTCTGGGGGGCGCTGGGGGCAGACTCAGGGGGTGCTCTGGTTCTGGGGGGCGCTGGGGGCAGACTCAGCGGGCGCCCCGGCTCTGGGTGGAGTTCAGCCAGGCCAGCCCCATGGGACATGGGGCAGCAGAGCAGGGGTGTAGATGGACGTCCCCCCCTGACCAAAATGGGACTGTGCGTGGCATGAGGGGCGGCAAACCGAGCTCCCGCGCTCTGTCCGCCAGCGCCAGGGGTGCGGCCGGGAAGCGGGGCCGGTGGCCTCTCCCCTCTCTGCCCCGGGCTGCGGGGACTCACCCAGCTCGTGCTGCCCGGGGTTGTCCGAGATCTCCATCACGTACATCTTCAGGCCCAGGTAGCTCTTGCCGATGCTGTAGACCCGGGTGATGTTGGGGCACTCCTCGTTCACCTTCTTCATCAGCTGTGGAGGGCAAGGGGCACGGCTAGCTTCTCCTGCCAGGGGCCGGCGGGAGGCAGCTGTCTGACGCGTGCCTGCGAGGGATGGGCACCGGGCGGGAGCCGCCTGCCCCGGCCGCGTGGAGGCAGGGAGCGAAGGGAACGTACCTTTCTCATCTCCTTGTAGTCGTGATGCCTGAAGTCCAGCTTGTCGGTCGGCACCGGCTCGTTCTCCCAGGAGTAGATGTTGTTGGGGTCTGTAGGGAGACGGGCGTGAAATTCAGGGCCGGTGCCAGGCCCAGGCACCAAGCGCTCCCGTGTGCGCCCACGGGCCACCGGCCCCTATTCTCCCCGGCCGGGGCCATGTGAGGCTGCCCTCAGCCGCTGGATGAAGGCAGCAGCCATCTTGGCTAAGGGCAGCCCACGGCCTCTTTCCCGTAGGAGAAGGCCCTATGCTGAGGTCGGCTTCTGTTTAGAACAAGGGGAGGCGGCCGCCATTTTGGAAAGAGGCAGTTCTCCCCGAGCGTTGCTAACGAAGACGATTGTGCAGCCTCTGCTGACGGAGAAACTCCCCCTTATGGCGAATAATGGCAAAAAATGACCAGTCAACCTAAAAAGTTACGTACAAATCTGTCCCTTGCTCCAGGGATACCTCTCAGCCAGCGTGTGTGTAAACAGCCAACACCTGAGCGGATGCCAACAGGGACATAACTGGTCTGACGCTGCCGGCTGCGTTTCTTAAAGGACTCATTTTCAGAATTCATTTTTGTTCACAGCCTAATTCACGGCTCCGCGTGTAATACCTCAGCCCGTGCGTGCTGTGCGCAGCGTCCAGGCTGCCCGGCTTGGGAGGATACAGTCTGTTTCCTACGTAACAGAGAGGGTATATCCCTGCTTTAAGTGCAAAACTCACCCTGAACTACAGGGCATGGCCAGACCTCCAGGAGAACAAGACAACCCAGAACTATACTAGTAAATACTTAAAAATACTCGAGCGCGCCGGCAGGGACAGAAATGTTCATGCTTCAGGGCTTGACCTGGCCTATAGCTCCTGGGTGGTCAGGAGGGAACACTGCCAGAGGCAGGTTATCCCCTCACTCAGGGGTGGTACAGGCCCCTGCCAGAGCTCGGAGCCTGGGTTAGAAGGACTACGGGTCTCAGCTGGCCCAGCAGTTCCTGCGTTGCTGTGCACGACCTGGCAGGGCTGTTGAGTGAGAGCCACGTTCCCGACCATCCGGGGCTTGCGCTCGCAGTCCCATCCCGGCCCGGGGACCTGCAGCTGCTAGCACGACAGAGGGTTGCGGAGGAGACAGGCAGGAGGGACTGAGAGCAAAGGGCCCCGGCTTGATGCCACCCAACAGAATGAAGGGGACGATGGACGGGCCTGGCCAGATGGCCTCTTGGAAGGGACACGCCCATCCCAGCAGCACATCCTACCTGGCAAGGGGCAGCCCAGGATCTCCGCCCTCAGGCAGATGGTGCCGTTCTCAAACCAGGTCTGGGGGTTGATGCGGATGTAGCGCGCCACCACCGGGGTGGGGAGCGCGTTGAGCACGGGCGTCTCGGGGTCCTTGTTCCCCGGGAACACCTAGAGACAGACGGACGGACACGGCACTGGCCTCCGGCTGCTTGCGAGGCTCATTCTTGCCCCCCCCGTCATAAATACTCGTCCTTCTGGGGGAGGTGGGTGCTGGTGACAGGGGCTGGCGTGCCCGGCCCGGGGTCTCCAGCCCTGCACCCCCGCCGCTGGAGCCAGGCTCCCCCATGCTGCCCCCTGCCCTCCCACCGGCGCCCCAGACCGGATCTCACCCTGCTCTGAGCAGGACAGCTCCCACTCTCGCCTCGCGGCCTCCTGCCGCAATTGCCCAGAGCGCTGTTCAGGCCACACGCCCAGCCCTCCTCCCAGGGCGGGATGCTGAGTCCTTCTTCAAAGACGAGCCGAGATTCTCCCAGGCTCCCGGGACTCTGGGAGCTGGGGCTCTTGGCTCGCCAGGCAGCGAGCACCGCCCCGTGTCGCCTGGCGCTAGAGAAGCGGCGGCTGGGTCCAGTGTCCGCATTGCCCGGCTGGCAGCTCGGAGGGCCCGGGATCAGAACCCAAAGGGTTACGTCCGACCCAGCCCCCGCCCGCTCCCCCTGGCTCCCGTTCAGCCCTTGATGAGAAACAGAGCCGAGCTGCCTGCGTGAGGCTGGAACCTGGCACCAGGGAGGAAGGTTCCCAGAGCCAGGCTGGTGCCACAGGGACGGGCCAAAGCCCAGGGAAACCCACAGCTGCTCTGCTGCCCCATGCCAGCAGGGCTCTAGGCGCCCGCCGGGGCCCGTGCCAGCTCAGAGCTCCCCGGGGAAAGAGACGGGGAGCGCCGCGTGGGACTTCTCCCACAGACACCCCCTCACCGCCCGGCCACAAGCCCACCCCACGGCCCTCCCCAGCGGGGACTGGCTCCCTGTCAGGCCGGGCTGGACCGGCCTCTCCCCGTAGTGCAGAGGGGGCTGGGAGCTGCCGGTTCCTCCCCTTCCCCTCCTCGTCCTGCCTGTTTATGAACTCATTTCTTTCCCCAAAGATTAGGCAGGAGGGGCAGGGAGAGGTCAGAGCAGAGCTAATTCTACAGTGCGGACACACAGTGCACTTCTGTACACGCGCACTGCACTGATTTATTTACACACACCCTGCACTCATTTACACAAACACACACACAGAGCACGTATTTATACACACACGCACACTGCACTTATTTACACACACAGCACATGTATTCACCCACACACGCTGCACTAATTAATTTACACACACACAACACTTATTTACACACACGCACTGCACTAATTTATTTACACCTGTGGCCACACACACCCTCCAGCCCGGGAGGGGGGATTTTGCCGGGTGGCTGGGGGCTGCAAGGGGAAGCAGAGCTGCCCTGGGGCTCTGGCTGTTCCCGAAGCTCTTTGTGCGGAGGATGGAGCCCAGCTGATGCTGGGGCGTGGGGGGGGCATGGGGGGAGGGGATGAGCTACAAAGCCAGCACAGCCCACACGCTCTATTAACCCTCCGCAGACTGGCTGGCGCCGGGAGAGGGCTGCGGGGGAGCAGGGAGGAGTCAGGTCCCGTTGGGGGGCTGTCGTAGGCCCCCGACGTGAGTGAGAGGCGCACTCAGGCTGGGGGTTGGGGCTGGCACAGCTTGACCCCAGGCTCCAGGGCAGCAAATGTAGCTTAAAGCGCCCAGTGCTTTGCTCCTGCCCGTGGGGGGGGGGGGGGGGGGCACACACCGCTCAGCAAACCCAGAGGATCTGACCCCGCACCTCCGTCCCTAAATCCTTGAGGCCCGGACAGGCCCTGCCACCCACAGCCACCGACTGTAAAAGAGGCCATCCGCCCCGGTGCTGGCCCGTCGCCCTGGCCACTGCCCCACCGGCCTCCCATCCCCGTGATGCCCCAGGGCTGGGCCGCCCCATGGAGGGCTCAGCGCCCGTGCTCCCACTCACCACCTCCTCCGTCCCGTTCCTGCCGGGCTGCCAGGCGTGCGTGTCGTTACTGAACTGGATTTTGTAGGAGGTCACCCAGTCGTACCTACACGGGGAAGAGCGGGAGAGAGGATCAGCAGTGGGGTGAGTCACCAGCACCGAAGGGTTTATAGGGACCCTGGTCCCCTTCACCGATAGCCCCACAAGAGCGGTCCGAGAGCCTAGATACCATGATGATGGGCTCGCTGACCCAGCCAATGGCTGCGGCCACGGACCCATCACCCTCTCCTCCCCTGCACTTGCTGCTTACGTCCAGATAGAGTTCAGTCCCTGCGTGATGACGCCGGTGAAGCGGGTTGGCCGCCGGGCATCAATCTCCAGCCACTGGTCCCGGTCCTCGTGGCCAGCACACCAGCCTCCGTCATAGAAGTCACCGTCGTGGATCCCGGACTGCGACGGGGAGGGGAGGGATAGAGAGAGCGGCGGGAGGTCACCGGCGGGGCAGCCGCGGGGCGCTGGAAGATGTGTGCTGGGAGTACCCATGCCAGCGCCCCGGGGAGCCTGACTCCTGCAGGGACTGTCCCTCTCGATAGGGGGCACTGCTACGAACAGATACCCCTATCTGAGCCGGCCCCGTGGCTCCTCACCCCCCCAGAACTGCAGGGAAATTCAGCGGCTCTGCCCAGGTGTTTCTATTCGGAGCCACGCGGCAATGGAGCGTTGAGGGGGGCGGGGGCAGGATTTTCATTTGGGGTTTTGACAGAACAGCTACTCTGGCCAGAAGTCACGAGCGCCCCCCGCCCACGTCCGGGGCGCAGGCCAGCGGGACCCACTGCGCTATCGGGAACGGGGCAGCTTTCCACACAAAATCTGCACCTCTTGGCTGGAAAACAGCCCTGGCGTCAGTGGGGAAATCCACGGAGATGTGACACTCCCCCTCCCCGCGGAAATGGGCCCAATTCTCTGGCTCCGAACGAGACGGAACTGGGCTGCCGTGTCGTTATGTACATTTCGGGTGCCTTATGGTGGCGCCCGGGCAATGCTCAGCCAGCTGCCGCGGGAGGTTTCTCACCCTCCCATGGAGGACGGTGCAGTGAAGAGGTTAGTGTGGGGGGCGGATGGGGGGAAGTTCGGTTAGGGGGCTGGAGCTGCAGCCGTCCTCTTTGGAGCTGTCAGGATGGCAGTCCAGAGCCCCTGGGGGAGACGAAGCCCGGCTGGTGGCCAGGTAAGAGCCATGCGGGCTGGGAGAGGCCTCGCTCTGAATGAAAGGGCTCCCCGCACCTGCCCCAGCTCACCTGTATATTGAGCCGTCCGCGGTGGGCACCCAGTCCGTAGCGCTTGATGCTGGAGGCTCGTAGCTGGAAGTCCGACACCCTCAGAGACTCCAGCCCCAGCGGGGGACATTCTGGGGGGAGGCCCAGGGGGGAAAGGAGAGACAAAGTCAAAGCCAGAGGGGGCCAACGCATCCTTGGTGCAAGTCCAGTGGCCTGCAAACAAACCTCTCCTCCCTGGAGCCTCGGCCAGCGACAGGGGCAGGCGGAGAGGGAGGCCGGGCCAGGAGCTGCTCCCCTCTGGAATCCCGTCCCCTGAACAATGGGGAGACCCCACCCGGGGCAGACCAGCCAGACTAAGCACCTGGGCATCGGGGACCATCTCTCTCCTCTCACTGGCTGGTGCCGAGCGGATGTGATGTCCGGGGGACCATGGTCTGGGTGACAGCCAGTACCAAATCTGGCTGGACCCTGCCACCCTCTGCATTTAGCATTACCCAGGCCCCAATGAACACTGCTCAGAGCCTTTAATCTCCAGAGCCCTCCCCAGCACGGACTGCAACCTCCCCCCCGCTGTGCCTGGGGGGCAGCGCTCCGGACTCCTAGCTCCCTGTCCTCTGTGTTGGCCCTGGACCCGGGCGGTAAGGGGATCCCCTGCGGCCTATTCTCCAGTGCCGTAGTGGGTCTAGGGGTAAGTGCTAAGGGCTGGGGGTTACCCCGCAGGTTTCAGCGTGTCTGACGAGCTCTTTCTCTGAGCTGACAGAGCGCGGGGCCGGTTGCTGCTCCGGGGCGCTGGGCTGCCACGTCTTGGCTGTCACGGAGGCTGCAGGCAGCACAGACACCAGCAGGGAATGAGCCTAGGGTCTCCCGCATCTACCCCAGAGCCCGAGCGGCTTCAGTCCCGGAGCCGGCCGCGCAGGGACACACCAACGCCTGGATCACGAACGCCAGCGTTCCAGCCCGGCCCGTCACATTCCGCTTTCCTAAGATTCCCCCAGCAGTTTAAACCGCATCCGGCATTCCTCCTCGCTGCCTGGCCTACATTACTGCAGGGTTAAACAGCAGCTGGGCTCCCCGCCCCAGAGGTGGCTGCAGCATTTCACGGCCGGGTGGAGTGCGGGCACAGCTGTTTGCAACACGCCGAACGCCGTGTTGGTGCTAGGGACGGGGGTTATTTATTGTTACACTGTGCACAAAGCCCTTGGGGATCCCCTGGAGACGGGGGGCTGCTCACAGCCGCGAGGCCAGCCGGCTTCGGTTCTCCCCCGGCCAGGACTCAGAACGAGCTCCCGGGTGGTGACGAGCTTTGCACCCATCCCCCGCTCCCCACCCCAGGCAGAGCGCAGCGCACTCAGCTCCAGCCTGGAGCCAAAACACAGGGCTGGAGACACCAGCGCGGCCGGAGATCAGGCCAGCGGATCCCAGAGAACAACAGGGGCTGCTGAAACCACAACCACAGCCTGCGAGGATGAGTCAAAGAGCCATCACAGCCCGGCGCGGTCCCAGGGGGTCTGTGCGGGGGATGGGGCCAGGTGGGTCACAGCTGTTCCCCTGTGGAACCTCACGCTGCAGGCTGGGCTTGGCCCTGTGGGGGAGGCAGGTAACTGCCCTGCTCTGTGGCACCCCCTCTGGTCGTTGCTCAGAGGGCAGGGGGGTAAAAGGGGAAGTCCTGGGAACTCCCCGGCACCCAGACTCACTGGCGGTGCCCTGGAGATGCAGGGAAGAGAGGGGATCCCGCAGGGCGACCCGGACATAAACCCCTCCTCCTCCCCCACTAGTGCTCCTCGCCGGGCCAGCCACAGGCTGGGAGTGGCTCTCACGAGGTCCTTGCCCAGCGGGGTCATACACCCTCCCTCCCCAGCAGCTGTGGCAGGGGCAACAGCACCCGGGCTTTCACTGGACGGCAGCAGCCCGCTGCCTGGATGGAGACGCAGGAATGAGCCCAGGGAACCAGGCATCTCCGCCCCGCTGCGTGGCGGAGAGCCTCCCTCCTGCCTCCGCAGCCCGCCCCGGCCCGAGCCCCGTTTCTCCCAGGCCTGAATGCCAGCAGCCTGTCGCGGAGCCTTCGGCCTCCTCTTCCTCCCCGTCCCGGCCCCCTCTCCGCAGGGGAAGCGATCTCGTCTTCTCTCCTTCTCGGCCACGCTCTCGGGCCTACAGAGCGGGCCCGCCCTGCGGCTCAGCTGCCCTGCCAGGAACGCAGGCTGGTTCCCCGCCTCATGCCCACTGACCCGACTGCACCGAGAGCATCGGCTGGGGGTGTGGGCTCTGGGGTGGGGCCAGGGATGAGGGATTGGGGATGCAGGAGGGGGCTCCGGGCTGGGATTGAGGGGTTTGGAGGGTGGGAGGGGGATCAGGGCTGGGGCAGAGGGTTGGGGTTCGGGAGAGGGTTTGGGGTGCAGGCTCTGGGCACCACTCACCTCAAGCAGCTCCCGGAAGCAACAGCATATTCTCTCTGCCCCGCCCCCCGGCCCCGGCTCCTACATGGAGGCATGGCCAGGAGGCTTTGCGCGCTGCCCTGTCCGCAGGTGCCGCCCCCACAGTTCCCATTGGCTGCGGTTCCTAGCCAATGGGAGCTGCAGAATTGGCGCTTGGGGCGGGGGCACTGTGTGGAGCCCCCTGGCTGTCCCTATGTCTAGGAGCCGGAGGGGGGGACATGCTGCTGCTTTCGGGAGCCATGCGGAGCCAAGGCAGATAGGGAGCCTTTTTAGCCCTGCTGTGCCGCCCACTGGACTTTTAACAGCCTGGACGGCAGTGCTGACCAAAGCCACCCGGGTCCCTTTTTGACCAGGTGTTCAGGTTGAAAATCGGACACCTGGCAACCCTATCTCACCCCCAGTACCCCCTTCCTGCCAGGTACAACAGCCCAGAGACCCCTCGTCTCCCCCAGTGCCCCACTCTCCTCCCAAACCTGCCCATCTCTCCGGCTGGTTCCTAGGGAAACACAATCCCCACAGCCTAGGGACAGTGGCTCCCTACTGCACCCCACCGGGGAATGTCCTCCGGCCCCATGCTAGTGATCAGCTCCCGCTGTGACGCAGGAAACTGCCCAGTTCTTGCTCTGTGCCACTCGCAGACGTGCCCGGCCCCAGACTCAGCGTCTCCTGCTGGGATGCTGCCAAAGGCTCCCTGGCCGGGCTTTGCTGCCTGTCTCGTCGCTGGAGGCTGCGTCTACACTAGACGTTCCCTGGAAATCTCCCCAGGACAGCTCCTCAGGCCGGGGCTAGCGAGAGCGGGCGCCCTGCTGCCCTGGCATTGCTGCCTCTCCTGCCTCACGAGGCGTCCCAGTGAGCCGCGGGCCTCTGCCAACGGTCCTCCCGGCTGCACCACTGAAACGCTGAGCAGGAAACGCTCCTCAGTGCCACTCGAAACCTCGAAAGCCCAAGGAAAAACAACAGCGCCAGCGTCCCAAGAATAACCCACGGGAGCCCGGGCTGGCTCCTTCCGTGGAAAGGTTCGGAGGCCCTGCCACGGGGCACACAGGGGGTATCTGTATGTGCATGTAGGAACTCGTGGGAGGGGGGAGAGTGCGTGTGGGGGCGTGGGCACATGCCAGTGTGTGTGTGGGCTACATGGGGGGTTCAGGCCCAGGCATGCGGGGGCATGAGGATGTTTGTCAGTGCACGGGGCAGGGGTGTGGGTACGTTTCGATGTGAATGTGAGCCCGCGGCAGTCCCCGGCGGGTGCCCAGGGCTGCTGACAAGGTTTGCTGGGTGTGTGGGGGTTACGAATCCAAGCCCGCTCCTCCGCAATGGAAAGTCACCTCTGCCCCAAAGGGAGAAGGAAGGAGCTGACTCCCAAGCAGGACGATGGGGTTGCCAGCTCGAGGTACAAAACCACTAGAACATCCGGGCCGATCCTGAGACAGCCAGACAGCCGGCCGTGGGTACGCAGCACCTCGACAGATCTCCCAGGACAAGGGACGCTCCCGCGAAAACCTGAGCAGGTGGCAAGCCCACTTCCAAGCCCCCACTGGCCCGGCCCATCTCTGCAAGGCAGGTAAGCGTCGGGCAACGGAGCAGCGCGCTAGCAATGTAACAGGGGGCAGTGGAGAGTCAATGGAGTTTGGTATCAGACCCAACCCCACCAGGAATCCCGGGCTGTTCCCTTGGACGGGGCGGCAGTGGTGGGCCGGGGGCAGGCGGAGCCGCAGGACTCCGGGGTCTCTGCTGCGTAGGCCCGATGTGCCGCACAGGACGCAGGCCCTCGACTGCGCGCATGTGGCCGGGCGGGAGCTGGAGGAGAGACCGGCGCTGGCCAAGTGGAACTGCGTGGAGCGGCCGGGATTGCTTCCCGCCGCCTGGGAGCGCGGCGTGGGGCTCAGAGGGGATACCCGGGCTGCGGGGGCAGACACCAGAGACGGGGGAGGTACGTACGTGGCTGCTGCTCGGTGGCTGCTCCCTGGGCCGGGGCCTTGGGTTTCTTCTTCAAGACTTTTTTCTTCACTACTTTAACCCGCACGGATTTTTTCGCGGTGCCCCTGGCTGGAGAAAGGCAAACCAGACACACGGTCACCCCGCTCCTCCTCGGGGAGGGGGCACCCGGAGCGGCCGGGACGGGGGGGGCTGCGATTCAGGGCCAGGCCTGCCATGGAGGAGGGTGGCTGTGGGGATTATGCTGCTCCCTCCAACCCGAGATTCCAAGGCTCCTTCGTGAACAACTGGGGACTAGCGTTTCCTGCTGCCCCCCGAGCTCAGCCTGAGCCCCACCGCTGGGCCCCGTCCGCTGTGACGCACACAGAGGCCCCAAGCAGTCCCATTGCCGTCTCTGTGCGGCACGTCCCGGCTGCTGGGACCAGCACCGCCGCAGCAGGGCCAGAACTCGGTTCCCGCGAGGGGCCATCAGCCCAGGGCCTGGCACACGGACTGGAGCCGCTCGGTCC
Organism: Chelydra serpentina; assembly: GCA_037349315.1. Lineage (NCBI taxonomy): Eukaryota > Metazoa > Chordata > Testudines > Chelydridae > Chelydra > Chelydra serpentina. The sequence continues at coordinate 149,254 of JBAIAC010000258.1, read as the reverse complement.
CGTCTCACGAAGGCGCCCTCGTGAGTTTGTCAGTGGGTCTGTGGCACAGCAGGGAGGCACCCAGGGCTTTGGACCGTGGGGGATCCCCTGACCACAGACTTCAAAGCCGGCTTGTACAGCATGGAGCAGCCTGGGGGGTGCCCGGAGACCTGGCGGTGGAGGGCAGGGCTGGGGCGAGCGGGCGTGGATGGGTTCTAGACTGTTAGCTCAGCCGCTCTGCTCCATTCCCCGACTCCTCTCCCTGGGCCCCGGCTCCGAGATCCCAGTGTCGCCTCTCCACCCCCTTAGCCAAACCCAGCTCATGCCGGAGCGAGGGGCCTGGCTGTGCCGGGGGTGCTGGGATCTGGGAGCCACCAGGCTCAGGGGCGTCTTGTCCATTATCCTGGGCCAGGATCCAGGGCCTCCCCCATCGACTGCTCAGCAGCAAGCGGCTGGCGAAGGTGGAACCGGCCAGCTGGCACCCGGCCATGTGGGGGAGAGCCAAGGGGCGAGCAGCCCGCCAACCAATCCCCTCTGCCGGCACAGCAAAGGGGAAAACTCCTGCGAGGGGATCCGGGAGACTTGGGGGAAGGATCCCCCCCGCCCAGTTCCCAGCAGCTGGGATCCCCCCGCCCCCACACAGCTCGGAGCAGCCTGTTCCCCCTGCTTTGTGGTAACACACAAACTGTGCGAAGTCGCAATGGGAGCATCCGGTGTGCCAAGCTGGGCACTGTTGGGGGAGCCACACCAGCACCAACCCACACCCCACAAACAGCACACAACACGCCCAACAGACCGCACACAACACAGACCGGCACCATCTCATACCCCACAAAGAGCACACAACACAGACCAACACCCCACAACGAGCACACAACACACGGGCACCAACCCACACCCCACAAACAGCACACAACACGCCCAACAGACCGCACACAACACAGACCGGCACCACCTCATACCCCACAAAGAGCACACAACACAGACCAACACCACACAACACACCTCACAACGAGCACACAACACACCGGCACCAACCCACACCCCACAAAGAGCACACAACACAGGCCAACACCCCACAACACACCCCACAACGAGCACACAACACACCAGCACCAACCCACACCCCACAACACGCTGGCACCACACAACACACCCGCCAGGCCACAGCACACAAGCCCCCAGCAAAGCAAACGGGCAGCAGAAGGCTCTGCGATAGGAATGCCTCGCACCCCCCAGGACAGGACGCCCCGGGGAGAAGAAACCACAACTCGAGCCAGCCCGAGCCGAGCCCCCAGGACGCCCCACGGGGGAGCCCCACCGAGCAGAGCGCACCGGCCAAGGACACACAACGCCCCCAGCCGCGCGGACACCCCGCGCCACCCCACAGCAGAGAACTGACCCCGCAGGGTGCATGGACCCAGCCCCTACCTTCACCACCCGCCGCCTTCTCCGCCAGCTGCCCCGGGGTGCTCGGCGCTGCGGGTGCCGCCGTCACCTCCCGCTCGCCGCCCGGGGCCCCGCGCGCGCCGGGCAGGCGGGCTGCGGGGGCGAGGGCCAGGAGGAGCAGCAGGGGCAGAGGCCGCATGGCGAGGGGCGCAGGGCTACGGACACAGACCCGGGGCGCGCGGCTCTGGCTCGTGCGCTCAGCCCGCCCCGCGGCCGGGCCCTCCCCCGGCTCCCCCGCAGCTACCGCATTGCGCGGAGTAGCGGGACCCGCCGAAAGCGCCCGGGCTCCCGGCTGCAGAGGGGCGGGGGCGGGGGCGGGGGCGGCGGCTGAGCCCCTGGGTGGCACCGGCCAGAGACCGGCTCCACGATCACTCCTGGCGTCTACGCGCCTTTGCTGCCCCCACTGAAAAGGTGCCAGGGGACCTGCCCTCTAGTCCTGACTCCTGGCCCTGTCACCCGCCCCCCGGCTTTGGGGCAGTCATGTCTCAGCTCTGAGCCTCAGTTTCCTCGTCTGTAAAATGGGGCTTCCCTCTGCGACGATCCCCCTTGCCACAGCGACTGAGCCGCACGCGCTCATGAATGCGTTTCTCCTCCTCACACCCTGGCAGCAGGGCAGGGCAGTTATCCGCATTGGACCTGAGGCCAGACAGACTTTGGATCAATGGGCTTTAAGACCCTCAGTCGTCCTAAGGACCTGAGTCTATGTGACTTGTCCAAGGCCACGCCAGGGTGCGGTAGCAGAGGAACCAGGGACATCCAGGCCTGTGCCCAAACCACTGGGCCAACCTTCCTCCTCTGCCTCCTAGGGGAGGGTGTTAACTAGTGGGAGGGAGGCACTTTGGGCTTCTTGGATGGAAAGTGCTAAACCAGTGTTGGAGCGAAAGTCTTGCGGGAGGGGACCCTTGTGTGGCTCTCAATATGCCCTCACCCCCATAGGGTGCTTGTGCCTCCCCAGCGCCATGCACACCTCTGAGGCTGTGCGACACCGAGGGTTAAGTATCGCTATTAATAGCCTGCACCAATGTGACTGAGGACAGAAATTGGCCCGTCACGCTCTGTCTCGGTTCCAGAAAAATGTGAATGAAAATTGGCAATCTTTTAAGAACTCCTTACTGGATGCCCCAAGAGCCAAAATCAAGACTGAAGGCTATACTGGTTAAAAAGCCAGCCTGGTTTAGAGGGGAAGTGCAAAATATATATCACTAGTGAAAGAAAGAGGAAGTTGATAGTAATGAATATAAATCAGAAGTTAGGAACTGAAGAACATTGATAAGGGAAGCCAAGGGACACAAGGATAATTCTATGGCCAGCTTCGTTAAGGACAATAAGTTCTTTAAATACATTAGGAACGAAAAGAATCCTGACAATGGTATTGGTCTATTACTAGATGGAAATGGCAGAACTATCAATATTAATGCAAAAAAGGGAGAAGAGCTCAAGAAATATTTCTGTTCTGTATGTGGGGAAAAAACAGATGAGGCAGTCTGATCATATGGCGTTAACACTCGTTCTATTCCACTAGTATCTCTGGCAGACATTAAACAGCAGCCGCTAAATTCTGACATTTAAAACCAGCAAGTCCAAGAGTTTTAGAAGAGCTAGCTGAGGACCTTGCTGGACCATTAATGTTGCTTTTTATCAAGTCTTGGCTGGCTGGGGAAGTTCCAGGGGACTGGAAGAAAGTGAATGTTGGGCCAGTTTTTAAAAAGGGTGAAGGGGACAACCAGAGTAATTGTAGGCCTGTCAGCTTGACAAAGATTCTGGGCAAGATAATGGAGCGGCTGATACAGGACTCGATTAATAAAGAGTTAAAGGAGGGGGATGCAGTTAATGCCAGTCCACATGGGTTTATGGAAAATAGATGCTGTCAAACTCACTCGTAATCTCATCAAAAAAAGATACCGAGTCAGGTTGATAAAGGCAATAGCATTGACGTAATATACTTAGACGGCTGTAAGGCGTTTGAGTTGGTACAATACGGCATTTTGATTAAAAACCAAAACCAATATAAAATTACCATGGCACACATGGAATGGATTAAAAGCTGGCTGACCGATAGGTCTCGAAATGTAACAGTAAATGGGGAACGGTGAAAGAGCGGGTGTATTTCCAGTGGGGTCCCCCAGGAACTGGTTCTCAGCCCTAGGCTATTTAACATGTTTATCAATGACCTGGAAGAAAACATAAACTCATCACAGACAGAGTTTGTAGGTGACACTACAATTGGGGGAGGGGTAAATAACAACGAGGACACAGAGCAAACTGGATCGTTTGCGGGAGCAAGCAAACAATGTCCATTCTATTACAGCTAAAGGTGAACATGTCCATCTGGGAGCAGAGAACGCCGGCCGTACGTACAGGATGGGGGACTATCCTGGGAAGCAGGGACCCAGGGAAAGGTCTGAGGGTCGTGGTGGATAATCAGCTGAACATGAGCTCCCAGCGTGATGTTGTGGCAGAAGAGCGAATGCCACCCTTGGGGAATCTGGAGTAGGAGTTGTCACGGAGTATAGGGGAGTCCGGCCCTGCACCCCTCTTCCACGGATTCACTGGGAGTCTCAGCCAGCCAGTAGAACAGAAGGTTTATTAGAGATGCCAGGAACACAGTCCAACCAGAGCTTGTCAGTACAACCAGGACCCCTCAGTCGAGCCCTTCCGGGGGGCAGGGAGCTTAGACCCCAGCCTGGGGCTCCCTGGGTTTTACCCCACAGCTCCAAAAGGGGGGCAGGGAGGTCAGACCCTGTCTGCGCTTCCCTCCATGTTCCCCAGCCAGCTCCAAACTGAAACTGTCCAGCCCCTCCCCTCTCCTTTGTCTGCTTCCCGGGCCAGGAGGTCACCTGATCCCTTTGTTCCAACACCTTCAGCTCTCACCTTTGCCGGGGAGGGGCCGGGGCCATCAGTTGCTAGGAGACCGAGTGTCGGCCATTCTCTGTGTCCAGGCCCCTGCCCTAGGGCTCTGTAACAATCATGCACCCTTGTCCCATCACCTAGATACTCAAGCACTGCATAGGGAAACCGAGGCACCCACACAGTACTCAGGGAAAACATTAACAACAGTCCTATTTCGTCACAGGAGTCGAGAGGTGATTTTCCCGCTGTATTTGGCACTGGTGCGACCATTTCTGGGGTTCGCACATCAAGAAGGATGTTGATAAATTGCAGCGGGTTCAGAGAAGAGCTGTGCAGACAAGTCCGCGGCGGTCTCCCCCAGACTGCTCAACTCTCTGACTGACAACGTGCAGGGGCTGGGAGATGGGAATGACCTCACGACCCTTCCGGCCCAGACAGGATCGTAGGACCCCAAAAGACACCCCAGGAAGGGAGACTGGGACTGGCTAGGTGAGGAGACTGGGCCTGGGATGAGGAGCCTGGACTGGGGAAGAGGCAGGACAGGGACAGGCTGGAGGGGAAGGGATAGAAGGGGCGGCTGGGAAACACCCCAGACCTGGGAGATTTCAACACTCAGCCCCAGAACTCCTCCCCTGGCTCCCCTCCCGCAGACTCTCACAGGGCGTCTCTGGCCCAGCCCACCCAGCCAGTCACGCCTGGGCCCTGCTCTACGGTTCAGCTGTCAGCGGCAAGGACATCACAGCCCAGCCACTGCCCTGCACTGAGCATCCCCTCCCAGCTCCCCGGCAACGAGACCCGTGGGACAGACCTCCCCTCCCCACAGGACGAGGAGTCCAGAATTTGGTGAATCACCATCACTGCCCGCTAGCCTCCTCCGTCGGCACGCTGGCCCCAGCAGCCCCTCCCTCCCCATCGCCCGCATCTCCGCGGTCCCCGACTCCCGGCGCCGGATGGAGAAAGGGGCTGGAAACTCGAGCGCCGATGGCAGAAAACGAAGGCTGCTAAACACAGGACTAAACCTAATGGATCCCGCCAAGCCTGCGCTGCGGCTGGGTTACAGGCCAAGAGAACCTGCCTCGCAGCCTCCACTGAAGCGGCCGTGTCCCGCCCCGAGGAGCTAGCCAGGGTGGTGAGCCCTTCGTCAACCCCGCATGTCTACAGCCCGCATCAGCACCGAGCACCAAGCGATAGTCCGGCCGCGCTGAAACCATCCCGCACGTTCGGGAAGGCCTCTCCAGCAGCCTGGATCCACCTACCACAGCCCCCTGTGGGCCCAGAGCTCGGCCCACTCACTCCTTGACAGCGTCCAGAACGTCTTGGGGACACTCAATCCAAGAGCTGGGAATCCAGCCTTGCCCCTCACGGCTGGTGGGAGTCACGAGCCACGGGCAGGGCCCTGCAGACATACACACCAAGCGGCAGCCCCTGCCCCAGAGACCTCACAGGCTAAAGCCATGGCCCAGGACGGTCGCTGCACCCATTGTACAGACGGGGAGCTAAGGCACAGAGAGGCCGCGGTATGGCAGGGATTGAAGGCAGATCTCCAGGTCCCCCCCGGTGCCTTCACCACAACCCCATCCGTTTCCTCTGTATTTCAACCTGCTGAGCCCCCAGGACTCCATCTGGCACCAGGGGTGCTCGGCACCTCTGAGCATGCACCCGGTGAGCTCGCAGGGCTGGCAAGTGAAGTGACCAAGGCCTGTGCCTCAAGCAGCGGAGCCAGGAGGCCTATTTCACACTGGGAACGTACTCCGAGCCTCTTGGCTGAAGGCGTTATACGCTTGGGCAGGAAAGTGTTACAGATCTGTCTCCCCAAGCCAAGCGCCTGGATAAGAAATGCTGGAATTTCTCTCCACGGGCTTTTCCTGTTTTCTTTCCCTTCCTTTGCAGCAAAAACACACACGCTCCTTATGTAACTGCGCTCCAGATTCCCCCCCCCCCCTTTCCCGTGTCTTAACCCCTCCAGAATTGCTCTGGTTTTCCCTTTCCACGGGGTGGCAATGGAGCCTGCCTTCGGCTTCTTGAACACTGGCTTTGTCACTAGAAATACAGCACCCCAGCAAAGCGCCTCCAAAATAGCCAAGCTATTCTGTTCCTGGGGCTCCGACTAGCCTAGGATGACCTCAGCCCTGCCCCCCATAGGCCCTTGCAAGCTCAATTCTTATTTTATTTCAGTGATTTCATTTTTGCATCCGATGAAGTGGGTATTAACCCACGAAAGCTTATGCTGAAATAAATTTGTTAGTCTCTAAGGTGCTACAAGTTTTTCTTTCTTATTTTCGTTTTGCTGACACAGACTAACACGGCTACTACACTGAAACCTATTTTTGTCAGGTGTTTCCTAGTCCCTGCACAGACAATGAGGGCCAAGAGGCTGGGGAAAGCCACCCAGAACATGAATTTGCTAGCATATATGTGTGACACACTGTTTCCCTCTGTTGGTCAGAATCAGAACTGCTCATCTGTGTGTCATATGCTCTGTATAGGCTCATCACTCATGAAGATTCCCCTTTAGCTCAGTTAGTGAGGTCCTGTGCTTTTGGAAGAGAAGGATCCGAGCTCTAGCTGAGCCCATTTGTACTGCGAGGTTCTGAGCACACGCAGCGAGGATGGCCATCCCGTGACGTCCAAGGTGGCTCCGAGCGTGTGACCGTCTAGTTCATGGTACACGAGCCCAGAAAAGAGAGAGGGTTTGAGAGCACTGACGGAAGCAAGGAGCAGCGTCTGCGGTGCGTGCAGCGTGGCACCAGCTGCAGAAGCAGTGCTCTCGGATGCCCCGGCTACACCTCATGAGAGCACTGGGAGCCATTCTGAGCACATCCATTATTCCCAGTGGGGCCCACTGGGGGGAGAAGAATCACAACCAATGGGGCTGACAAATGGCCCCAGTAAACACCCCGGCTCCAGGCAGTTTGCTCTAGGCAGACATGAGTTCCTAGGCTCCACGCAGGGGGAGCTGGCTGGATTCCTGTGGGAGCTCAGACAGATGATCCAATGCCTCTGGCCTTCCGGCCTATGCAAGGGGTCTCACAGTGCCCTCACTTTCCAGTTCTACCCTGCCCAGCCCCGGCTGCCCCCACCCACATGCATATCAACGGGATGGGGGCCTACAGCAGCGCCCCCCCCCCCCCCAGACAGCACTACCCCTTGGGTGTGCGTGTGTCACACGCTCACATTGTCAGACACAATCCTACTGGCCAGGGCAGGCGCCTGTCCTTCACTGCCTGCCACGCGACCGACCTACTGCCTGAGCACCAGCTGTAGCCCACAGGCACTGGGAGCTTGGCGGGGGCAGAGCGCACTTCCTCCTGCCGCGAAAGCACAGGCCCCAGAGACTGAGCTACAGGAGAATCTCCACCCACCGTTAGCAGTATGGGGTTCACGACACACAGTCGAACAGTTCTGATTCCCTCCAGTTGAGGGCGATGACGTACGTACGTCACCCTCTCGGTTATAGGGTTTATCTCCTCCCTCTCCCGCCGAGCTGTTTCAGGGCCTTGCTGCCCTCTGGTGGCACACAGAGCTGGGGCTAACACCTGGACTCAGGGAGGTGGGAGGGATATTTTGGGCCATGTCTCTCTGCCCCTCTCCAGAGAGGCTGAGCCCAGCACCCAGGCGCGCAGAGAAGGGTCTGTGCCAATGCGGCAGGGAGGTGCTGCCCTGCTCAGGGAGACGGGAGGCAGAAAGTACTGCCTGTCTCGCCCGGGGTGCCATTCCTGGCTGTGGAGCCGGGAGAGCAGCTCGCCCAGACGGGGGAGCCAGGCATGGGCAGCTGCCCCCCACGAGCAGTGCAGGGCGTGTGTGCTCAGTCCCTAGGGAGCGTCTCCCCATGGGCAGGACTCAGTGGAGCAGCCCAGCCCGGAGGGAGCCTTCCAGAAGTGCCCCAATATGACTCAGGTTGGCCTACTGAAAATGCCAGCAGCAGCAGCATTCAGGGCACCCTGCTTTGAAAGCCCCAACTGCCTTGGATAGGGAGAATCTCTAACTATTACAGTATGGGTGCTAGGCCACACAGTTGGGCAGCCCCCTTTCCACCCAGTAGAGGGCAGTGGGGCACAGAAACACCAGCCAGTCAGCTCTAGTGACATCTAGAGGACTCCAGGGGAAACTCCTCCCAACCAGAGGTCCAATGTATGGTGGTTATCCCCACTGCAGCCGGCACAAGGCTAGAAATCCCGAGCAAGCGCTCAGTCTTGGGAGATGGCTGGCCGGGTTTGTCGACTGGAGAGGGCTGGCAAAGGAGCCTTTGATGGTGTCCTTTTAACTTCCCATCTGAGAGCAGATTTTGTTCTCTCTGTCTTGTTTGCTAATGCTCACGGCTCAGCCTGGGCTCTCCGGGAGTAACAGGGACGGCAGGGGCAGTTTCCCAGCGGATGAGGACACGGCTCAGGTGGAGGAGGTCGGGCCAGGGGATCACATTGCTCTGCTGGCTAGCCTCGCTCCAGCCGCTGTTCACTTCTGGAGCAGAGGGGGTGGGGGAGCTGTCGGGCTCTTTGCTGTTGGTGGAGCCAGTCTGGAGTTCCGGCTTGCGGGGGGCTGCTGGCTCAGGATTTGGCTCCATAAGGCAGACTCCGAGGCCAACGCACACGTCTCTCCGGCTCCGGCGGTTTGGTTTACCCCGACTCAGCACGGCCAAAGCTTTCATTCATTTCCCCAAAGCACTGGGAAGAGAGTCAAGCTCAGGCCACATCTGTGCAGCTTCTGCCACCTCCCGCGCCCCTTCCTGCGGCGAACCAGAGCAGGGAATGGTCCTTAAAGGAACAGCACCGGGGTTCCTTCCCCGCTGCCGGGCAGTAACCCCCGTTTGTGCAGCCCTGGGGTTCCCAGATACTACCCTGGGGACTGCTCCTTCCAAGGGGCTGCCGTGTCCAAACTTGCTGGGTCTGGAGTGAACCTGGCGAGGACGCTGAGGCCTGGCACATGGAGAGCCAGGCTGTGCCATGCATCTCTGGCCTCTCTGGAGGCCACAGCCAGCACCCCGGTGCACCACAGGGCATGAACTTCCCAGCGGCATCAGGGATAGCACTAATTCCTCCTTCTAAAGCCCAGGGCCCTTGCATTTGAGCTAAAGGAGAATCCCAACCAGCTGCTAGCAGTATAGGGCCTTTGATACACATCCGACCAATTCTTATTATATCCTAGCCAGAGGTGCACATGTAACCCAGGAGATGTGTGGGTTACACACACATACCCAGTAGCCAGTGCTTTGCATCTTCCTGCTGGCTTCAGGTGCCCCCTGGAAAGTCCTTCTCTAGCCCTTGGCATGTAGAGAGCCCTCGCAGCCCCCACGGGAGACAGGCCGGTACCCGTGAGGAAATGGCAGCATGGGGAGTTTGCTCCGTGGACACGGGTGGGGTTATCCCATTGGACTTGGCCAGTGTCCTTGGTCTGGGAGAAGGCACTGGGTGGCAGGGAGGGGCAGCCTGGGTGTGGGGCGCAGGGCGGAGGAGGGAGGGTGTGGAATAGCTAAGGGCTGTTACCGGCAGAGCAGCCGTAGGGCCCCCCAGGCTCCTCCTCCCTTGGCCACTCTCTGTGCCCTTCTTGGGGCTGTCCGTGGTGGGGGTGGAGCGCACTCCCCCCTCCCCCACCAGGTACGGCGCTCCCCTCTGGCCCGTGGAGAGTGGGGTTCCTCCCACAGCACCCTCATCTAGTGCCTGCCTTGCCACTGAGCCGAGACCAGCCTCACGTAAAACCGCCCAGGCCACGGCCCCCTGCCTGGCACTGCCCCCTGGCTTGGCCTCGGCCCCCTTAGCCCCTGCCGGACCCACGTGAGCAAGGCTGCCCGATCCTTTGGCCAGGCCCCGGTTCCCCACGGCTGCGGAGCCACAAGGCAGGGCTGAGGCTGCAGGCCCCTTTCCAAGGCAAACACTGGGGGCAGCCCGACAGCCACATGGCCCCTGCCCAAACCAGCAGCCACTTCAGCTCCCCTCTGCACAGGCCCGGTGTCTGTCAGGGACGACAGGAGCAGCAGACGCACCTGTCCGAGTGCTGACCCCGCGCAGGGTCCCCGAGGGGAGCCGGTGTGCGCCAGGCACCAGGAGGGCAGAGCAAAGAGCTCTTGGCTTGCAGAGAGCTGGACAGCGAGAGCTGGCATCTGCATGTCCCTGGGAAGGGGGGGTTACGTCACCTCCACCCTGCAGCCTCTGGAACAACGGGACCCGGGGATCTGACACCGGTACCAGAGGGGTTTGATGGAACCTGTAGGGCCTCTCGCAGATCCCCCTCCCCCCGCCTTTCCCGAGGGCCAATGGCCACACTGTGCGGGTGAGCGGTGTGACGCTGGCAGGCCAGGTGCCAGCTCATGCCAAGCTCCCACTTCCCAGCTGAACACTGCCAAACATGCTGGGAGCGGCCTGGCTCCCCTGGGTGCTAGGGCTGTTACCACAGGTACAGTAAAAGCTGTGTTATCCGCTGGGGTGAAAGTAACTGAAAGGACTTACCAGTACCGGAGTCCTGAGCAGGGGGCGGGGCCTCAACCGGAAGAGGCGGGGCCTTTAACTCCCAGGGCCCTTTAAATCACCGCCTGAGCCACCTCCGCCACCCAGGCGCTTTGGCAGCGGGGCTCCAGCCGCTGCCGGGAGCCCAGGCCCTTTAAATAGCTAGCCTGGGGGAGCCGGTCCGGTCCGGTCCGGCACGGCGTACCGGCTCTTGCCAGTATGCTGGACTGAACCAGACCGGCTTACTTTCACCTCTGGTTATCCGGCACTTTATCAACCAGAAAGCTCTAGTAACCGGCATTTCTGGTCCCTCCCAATACAAATCTTCAAGCTAGTAACCGGGACTAGTAGACTGCCCCGGAGGTGATGCAATCGCACAGTCTGCCCTCTGCTGTTATACAAAAGAGGCAGAAGACAAGCCAGCGAGCTGGTATCAGGGATTTATTCAAAACAGCAGCGTCCAGGGTGTGTCATAGGGTCAGTACAGATCCAGCCCAATCTCCTACACCTGCTACATCTACAGTGATAATTGATGTTGGGCCCGAGGCACTGCACGATCCGGAAGTGCCTTCTGAATCATCAAAGAAAGATGAAGTGCTGTTCAGTGTTAAGTGTATTTTTAGTGACCGGGTGTGCGCCATGTGTAGGGGACATACTGCCCATAGTGATGTAAAGTGTCATAAGATGGCCTACTGGATAGAAACGGGTGGTTCTATGTTTTTTGCCCCCCCAAGCATGGCAGTCAGACGGCTTTCGGCGGCATGCCTGCGGGCGGTCCAGTGGTCACGCGGGGCTGCCTGACTGCCACCTGAACAGCAACCGGCAGGCCGCCCCCTCGCCACTTGCCACCTGTAACGAGGCTGGTTCTGGCGGGACCCAACTGAGAGTGCCAGTTCAGGACAAATTGCTTCGAGCAGGGCAATTACAGCCCAAGGCTGGGGTTCTTCCACCTCTAAGGCACCAAACCAGCCAGACAGAGGAGACTCTGGTTTTACCCCACTGGCTAACCACAAGTCACACAAGCAATTCCCTTAGACACTTCCCTGTCTCACCACCAGTGCCACTCGTTATGGGGACAAATGGTTATGAAAACCAATGCCCCAGTAAAAGAAAAAAGGTTCTCTTGATCCCAATGGACCAAGCCCCAGATCCAGGTCACTATACAACTCAGATCTTACCCACAAATCACGCTGTTGCCAATCCTTTAGAATCTAAAATCGAAAGGTTTATTCATAAAAGGAAAAAGGTCTAGGGGAGAGCTAGAATTGGTTAAAAGGAAACAATTACATACAGTAATGGCAAAGTTCTTGGTTCAGGGATGGAATAAGCTGCAGGTTCAAATCAAGTCTCTGAAGTACAAACATCCCCAGCTGGGATGGGTCCTTCAGTCCTTTGTGTAGAGCTTCCGTTTGTAGCAAAGTCCCTCCAGAGGTAAGAAGCAGGATTGAAGACAAGATGGAGATGAGGCAGCTGCCTTTTATAGTCTCTTCCAGGTGTAAAGACACCTCTGTCCTCACTGTGGAAAATCACAGCAAAATGGCGTCTGGAGTCACATGGGCAAGTCCCTGCATGCCTGGCTGAGTCACAGGCGTGTCTGCCTTCTCTCAATGGGTCAATTGTATCGCTGATGCTCCTTAATGGGCCATCAAGCAGGCCTGGTCTGGGGTCTTCCCCAGAAGCACAGCCCAAGTTTGAAATACAGACAGCATGGAGCCAATATTCATAACTTCAGCTACAAAACTGATACATACATATCAATGGCATAATCATAACCAGCCAAGCATAACCTGCTCTTAGGCACCTCATTTGACCCCCTTTATATAAGATTTGGTGCCACTACAGGACCTTGGTTGCAACAATGATCTATACGGTCCCAGATTATGTCAATAACGTCACACCGCCCCAGGCACGCGCTTGCTTTGTGGTGCCTGGAGCCGCCCCTGTATAGAAAGCGTTACCTGTATACACCTAAGTGCCTCAAGAAATCAACCACTCTGCAGTGCAGTGCTACTACAGGGCTTCCCCTGCCCTGCCCGAATCACTCCCTTTTCCTCCGGGCTCCCCTGAGCTTTCTGCTCGTCAGGGCCCAGCTTTGGGCAGCTCCAACCACCTGGGCTCTCCCTCCCGTGCACGGGCGGTCGATGACCTGGCTGTTGGGGGAGGCCCGAGGCCCTGGCCCTCTCCCTCCCCTCTTGTCTGCACACCCCCACAGGAGAGGAGCCAGGGCAGAGCACTGGGAACTGCAGGAGGGAGTCTGAGGGCAGAGCATGGGCGGGGCCATGCCAGGCTGTTTGCTGGTGCCCCTCAATTCCGATCCGCAGCCCCCTGCTACCACAGCCCTCCCCAGCTCTGCTGGTGCCCCTCACTCCTGACCTGCAGCCCCTGCTACCCCAGCTCTGGTGGTGCCCCTCACTCCTGACCTGCAGCCCCCTGCCCCGCCCCCACCGCTTGCCCACAGCAAATCTGCCTCTCTCAGGGACATGATCTAGCTCCCAGCCACCCACCCCTGGGAGGCCGCCTCTTGCCTTGGGCCCCAACCCCCCTGAACCAGCCAACTCAGTTTATGACATCAGAAGCAGCCAGCGTGGCCAGGGGTAGCGGCTGCCTCGTGGGGCAGACAAGCTCCGGGGCAGGTGGGGGCAGGGGCCAGCAGGGGAGCTGAATGGGGCGTTTCCACCCCCCGGACCAGGCACCCAGGGGAGCCCCGCCGAGAGGGGAAAGTAAGTGTGGGGCCGGGAACGTGGGCCAGGCGGCGACCGGAAGCCGCTCCGGTTTGGTGGTGGCTGGGTGGCCCTGCGGGAAATGAGCTTGGTGGGTCTTCGGCCGGCTCCCTATGGACGGGCGTCCGCACCAGCTCTGCCGCCCGGCTGGCACAGTCCAGCTTCCGTGTAGGCAGCCTCAGCAGAGTGGCCATGGGCAGAGCAGGCCAGAGCCCGGATCCCCCTTCTGCAAATCCAGCCTTGTGGCCAGCGCTGCGGGTGTCCCTGGCTTGGCGTGTCCAGGACACGGCCCCACGGGATGGGATAAGGAACAGCGCTGGGAGAGACCCTGCCAAGGGGAAGGGGAGGGCCGGCGCGCCAGGCAGGGGCAGGGCTATGCCCGGTCTGTACTATCCATATCGGCCTGGGAGGGGCTGGCTAGGGGCGCAGGCAGAGATAAGATGGCTGGGAGGGAGGAGGCTGACAGACAAGGGTTGACCCCTGGGAGCTGGTGGAAGGGGAGTGGAGGCAGGTCCGGGAACGGGTTCAAGGGGGAGGAGGCAGGCGGGGAGGTTGTCTGGAGCGGGGTTCGCAGGCTGTGGGGTGGAAGCGGGGTGCCTTCTGGGGCAGCGGTGGGGGACTAGTCTGAGAGTGGGGGGAGCAGTGAGGGTGGGTGGAGGAGAAGCTGGGACCCAGGGATCAGATCGAGGAAAGACTTACAGCTCATCACTCCATCTGGGTCAGCGCGGGGCAGCTCCCTCCCCCTGTGCCTGCAGCCTGGCTTCCAGCCTGCTCCCCTTTGCTCACGTCGGCCTGCTCCCCTCTCGAGCCGCTTTTCAAACCAGGGGTGGGAAGCGGGGTCTGTGGAGCTCGATGCTAACGGTCCTCCAGCTGCTCTGAGCCCCAGACGAGCCAGCGCCTGCTGCCCCTCGGGCCCACGAACCAGGCCTGGATCCCCGACAGCTACGAGCCCCAAAGCTGCCATTTGCAATAGCCGGTCAGAGCCCTGCTGCGTCTAGCCTGGCATCCCGTCTCCTGCCCAACCCCGGCAGACCAACGGCCACCTAGCCTCCTCTCCTGTCTCCTGCCTGACTGGATCCCTCCTCCTGCTCTACCTCGGCCTGGCCGAGAGCATCCTGCTCCTGGGTGCTTCAGAGGCGGATGAAAGACCCAAGGTGGGGAGGAGGGAAGATCCCTTCCTGACCACTGCAGTGACCAGCCCCCTGGAGCATGAGAGTTGCTGCCCTGCCCCTGCACAGAATGAGGCATGTGGCAGGGCGGGAATCGGCGTTTCTCAGCCTGCTTTCACAGCAAACCCTGTTCAGTGTCTGCCCCGTTCCTCAGTGCGGGCCCCTCCCCGCCTCCCCTCTCTCCCTGCGCAGGGCCGGCTCCGGAGAAGCGGAGTCCAGCGGCGGATCCCTGTGCCGAGGGCAGGCAGACAATGGACCTCTTCCAGGAATTTGAGACAGTCCTGGACGCCGTGGTGTGCCTGGCCGTGCTCTACTTCCTGTACCACGGGGCCCTCTTCTTTTTCTACCTCCTGCTCATCCTGCCCCTCATCCTACTCTTCGAGGAGCCTGCCTGAGGCTGGGGAGACGTCAGCCGCTCAATACAGAGCCCCGCTGCCCGTGGGCTGGGTCGTCTGATTGCCAGCCTGGGAGTACGGAAAGGGCGGGGCAGGGGAGCGGGGGAGGGAATCCCCCCGAACAGTGGGGCTGGGGTCATCCCCAGACACTGGGTGGCGCTCGCAGCTCCCCCAGGCTGGGCAGCCTCTGCTGCACCCTCCCCCAGGCCTCCCCTTGCTCCCCACTGCGTTGTCCTCCCCCTCCCCTGCGTCGCCCCCACGGCTCCAGAGAGCTCCCGCTCACGGCATCCAGGGGCTCTGTGCTCCCCGAGCGCCTCGCTCTGCGTCCTCTCCCTGGGGGAGCAGGGGGCCCCGGGGTCTCCTCTCCAGCGCCCTGGCACCTCACATTCTGCCCTATTCGGAATGGTCACCATGGCCCATTGCTTTGAACGGGGCTGCGGCCACGGTGCCCCCCGCCAAGATGGCGGCCGTGCCCCTAGCCAAGATGGCCGCCAGCTCCCATAGTCATCAGCGAGACGAAAGCCCGGTGGCCGCTCCCAGAGAAGATGGCGGCTTCCCCTCAGCACGGGGGCTGGACAGGACAGTCTGAGGCCCGGGGGGGATGCGGGAGGGCCAGAGGTGCAGAGCTGCCCAGGTTTTGTTGAGCTGCAGGGGGACCGCGGTGCATGGAAATTATACAACATGTCTGTGGCGCATTTGGAAATCGTCTGCATATGTCCCTAAACTTCAGCCTGTGGGCAACGCACCCGGCCCTGAGCAGAGGGGGCAGGACATGGCGCCACACAATGCTGGCAGGTGGGGCTGGGCAGGCTGCCAGGGCATGTGGGTCCCGGACCAGAGCCAAGGGGTGGCTGGGGGTGCTGATGGGGGGTGGGGGCGGAGGTGCCGGAGGCAGTCTGGCATTGCCGGGTTTCTAGCACGGGAGCTGGAGCACCCAGGGGGTTGTTGCCTAGGCCTGGATGGGGGGGACAGCAAGCGGGGGGCTGCCTGCTCTGAACAGAGCTGTGCCCTGCTACTGTATTCCCTAGTGACAGGGGTCCCCCTGCCCACGGCTCTGCCCAGGGAATTCTACGGGGACGGGGTGAGAAAAGCCCCATGTGCCCCTCCCTCTCCCACAGCCGCCCGGCCTGGGCACCCAGCAGAGGAATAAAGAGGCCACGCCGCACAAACGAGGAGACTCTGTATTCGGCCCATCACCTCCGCAGCTGCGGGCGGGGTCAGCCAGGACCCAGACCAAGGGCAGGATGAAGACCAGGGGACCGACGACGAGGCCAGTGCGAATCAGGACGTAAATGGCCACCAGCGAACCCAGCACGTCCGGGATGCCCCGCAGACGCTGGAGAACGTCCCCCCAGAGAAGCCCCTTGTCTCGGGGCCGCTCGCCCGCTCGGCTCCCCACGCTTGCGTCCGGCTGCCGCTTCTCCTCAGACGCTGGCCTCCCCCTGCCAGGAACAGAGCGGAGAAGCCAGGGTGAGGTGCCCAGCGTGGGTGCCGGAGAGGAGCCCTGTCGGGGGAGCACAGCCAGGCCAGTCCTAGCCCCACCGAAAGAACAGGCACAGAGGGTCAGGGACTCGCCCCAGGCCCTCCGGGGGTCAGGGGCAGAGCGGGGATTAGAACCCAGGTCTCCAGAGCTCCACGCTGTGCGCTCACCATCACACAGACCCTCCTCCTTCCTCTCCCTAGACGTCTGTGCTCATTGGCTTCTCCCTCCCGAATCTGTCGGCAACCACATATGAACTGATCAAAAAGAGGAAAAGAACCCCTGGTGCGCATATCCCCCGAGGTCGGGGCTGGGACAGATCCTCAGCCGGCCTAGATCGAGGTAGCTCCACTGACAACAACAGAGCAACCCCAAATGACACCAGCTGGGGATCTGGCTGACAGTATTCCAGTTTTGAAAATCCTGCAGCCGTGAGTTCCATCGGTCGCTGCCAGCTCGGTGTGGATCTGTATTTCCCTCCCTTTGTGTGAAATGTACCTGCCATGAATTTCCAAGAAGAAGAAGCTCAAGGGCAGTACCAGGAAGAGGCAGGAGAAGGTGGCTGCAGCCTGAGAGAGGACAAGGAGAGCCGCCAGGAGCAGCAGGGTGTCCAGGACCCACTCAGTGCTGGCAAGGACGTCGGCTGGGAGGAGACTCCCCCCGTCAGAGGGACCCTTCCCTGCTCCTTGGGCCAGCCTGGGCTGGGGAGCCTTGTCCTGAAGCATCTCTCCGTCGCTGCGAGGAAGAGAGATGGAGCTGGATGAGACCTCGGCGGACGGGACGTGTGACCATCCCAAGCCAAGGGTCTCTCTGCTGAGGCTGTGGGGAGGGGAGCATGTTTCTGTGTCCGGCACCCTCTGTGCCACGCAGCGTCAGGCAGGAATAAACCGGCCTCCAGCTGGCTCCCGAGCGCTGCCCAACTCACCGGAGCCGGGACTCGCGTCCTCCCCGCCAGGCATGCGCGGCTCTGCCTTGGCTCACGTCACTCGCTCTGCCCCTGCAGCTGGGCCTGGCGGGCAGTGCTGGCACCCCTGTGCCCCACCAGCCGGCCAGGGAGCGCTCAGCCCGGCAGCACTCTCGCTGGGCGCCCGCTGCCTGCTCCTGATGTCACAAACGGGGCCGGCTGGGTGATTTGCATACAAGAAGAGCCAGTGTGACCTGGCCGTGCCACTGCCCTACCGGGTGACCCTGGGCCAGTCACTTGACTGCTCCGTGCCTCAGTTTCCCCCTCCCTAGAATGGGGGTGGTGATCCTGCCATTTGTGAAGCGCTTTGCGAGGTCTATGTGTGATAAGAGCTAGGACTTAGGACAATTGGAAAAATTGGAGCGAGTCCAGCGGAGGGCAACAAAAATGATCAGGGGGCTGGAGCACATGACTTATGAGGAGAGGCTGAGGGAACTGGGATTGTTTAGCCTGCAGAAGAGAAGGACGAGGGGGGATTTGATAGCAGCTTTCAACTACCTGAAAGGGGGTTCCAAAGAGGATGGAGCTCGGCTGTTCTCAGTGGTGGCAGATGACAGAACAAGAAGCAACGGTCTCACGTGCAGTGGGGGAGGTCTAGGACAGGTTGGATATTAGGAAACACTATTTCACTAGTAGGGTGGTGAAGCGCTGGAATGGGTTACCTAGGGAGGTTGATGGAATCTCCTTCCTTAGAGGTTTTTAAGGTCAGGCTTGACAAAGCCCTGGCTGGGATGATCTAGTTGGGGTTGGTCCTGCTTTGAGCAGGGGGTTGGACTAGATGACCTCCTGAGGTCCCTTCCAACCCTGAGATTCTGTGATTCCATGAGAAGCATTAACCCCCTTGGGAGGCTCAGTCGAGCACACGGCTTCCCAGGGGGAGCTAGGTTTCCTCTGGAGAATGCCTGGCAATGGTGTCTGGGCTCTGGCCCTACCCAGGGGCTGCCTGAATCCCCCAAGCCAGGCTCCCTCCCTTGCACCTCGGCCGCAATGACCCCTTGGGTGCAGAATCACCTGAGCTCCTCCCAGCCCTGCGGCTGCCCTGCGGTGTCCCCCGGCTGCCACCTACACAGGGGCACCGGCAGCTGTGAACCGGGCACTGTGCTGGCAGCCTGGAGGAGCTCTGGGACGCCTTGGGTTAGACTAGGGGAGCAATCGCAGAGCAAGGAACAAAGCTGCCTGGGGAGCTGGGCCTGTCGCTTACTCCCCATCTCCCGCCGCCCAAACCTGGTTCTCCCCCTTCCAAGTGTCACTGTCCGGCTGCTCCCCCAGAGGGGGGCACGGTGAGACAGAGCACTCGCGGGGCACCGGGATCACCTGAGCCTGACCGGGCCGCTCCTGAGCGCCTGCAGCCAGACCCCTCTCCCATGGGGAGGCGTGGATGGTGGGAGCTCCAGACCCCAGCAGGTGGCTGCATTCTTGAGGCAAGGGACCTGGGGGAGGGATTCAGGGCAAACTCAGGTTTGGTCCTGGCTCGGTTTAGGGTGACCAGACGGGCAGATGCCTTTTGTCCCGATTTCTGGTCTTCTTCTGTTTGTTTTTTTGCTCAACAACTTCGGGCGGGAAGTCCCGATTTTCGGGTCTTCTCATCTGGTCACCCTGGCTCGGTTGGACATGTAGCCACAACCCCCCTAGGAGCTGGCGCCCCTCCCCATGCCCCCACCCCCTTTCCTTCATTGCCAGTCCCAGGGGGAAGCCTTAGCCTGACCCAGTGTCCAGGGTGGGAGCTGTCCCCCAGCTCCCGGCTGAAGGGGGACAAGGAAGCCCTGAACATCCCAGACCCGTGCAAATGCAGGCCTGGGAGGAGTGGGACACGTGAAGCTCTGTCTCCATCTAATGGTGATGGGGAAATCTTTCTGCAAACAGGAGACCTGTGGTTCACTAGATTCACAGATTCCCAGGCCAGAAGGGCCCATTGTGATCATCCAGTGACCCCCGTATAGCCCAGCCCAGAGACCGGCCCCACAACAATTCCTAGAGCAGAGTGTGGAGAGAAACAGCCCATCTTGGTTTACCAAGTGCCGGTGATGGGGAATCCACCACGCCCCGGGTAAATTGTTCTAATGGTTAATTATCCTCCCTCTTACAAACGGACGCCGTATTTCTAGCCTGAATTTGTCTAGCTTCAGCTTTCGCCATTGGCTCATGTTTGACCCTCCTCTGCTGGGCAGAAGAGCCTGTAACCAATTGTGTGTTCCCCATGGAGGTGATAGACAGGGATCAACCCACTTCTTACCCGTCTCTCTGTTCAGATGGAGAGACGGAGCTCCTGGACTCTGTCACTACCAGCCACGTTTGCTGAGTCTTTAACCCTTTTCGTGTGTGGCTCTCTGGACCCTGTCAGCATCCTGCTTGAATTGTGGGCACCCGAACCGGACACAGGGGTTGTGACCCCAGCGCCCATAGAGAGGGGAAATCGCTTCTCTGCTCCCACTCCCGATTCCCCTCTTCACGCCCCCCAGGATGGCCACAGCGGCGCACAGGGAGTGCATCTTCCGCTGATTATCCAGCCCAGACACTGCTTGCCAGGATGGAGCCCCCAGTCTCTGCTCCGAGGTGCACACAGTTACAGTGAACCGTATGAACACGCTTCTCGTTTGCGGGCGCCCAGTGTACCGCACCGTGCTCAGGGGAGATGTCCCTGCACAATTTGGGCCCATCAACCATCATGCCCTGTGTAGCTCTTCTCTGTTTATCAGAGCCCTTTGTCCCCCAGAGTGCGAGGGGAACAAATATCATCAGCCCCTTGTTACGGGTGGGGAAACTGAGGCACAGAAGGGGAGAGCGAGAGGGCTTAATTTGTAATGAAAGAGGTGCCAGGGCTCAAGCAATTTTTTACTTTCATAACTGATCTGCCAGGCCCGGAGGCGCCGGGGCTCTGATCTGCCAGGCCCGGACGCGCCGGGGCGCTGATCTGCCAGGCCCGGACGCGCCGGGGCGCTGATCTGCCAGGCCCGGACGCGCCGGGGCTCAGCCGTGAAACAAATTAAGAGCCGCAGCGAGAGGTTTGCTCCAGGTCACACCGCACTGGGATAGAGCCCAGGAGTCTCGGCCCCCATCAGACAGTCGCTACTAGAGCACATGGTGTGTCTGAAGGCCTGTGTGGTGCGTTGTGGCCCCGGGGAATCGGCAGGGCCCCCCACCGGAGCCATCCAGGGGCCACCCTTGGAGCCAGATGTACTGCATGGCTCCCACTCACCCATCCCAAAGGCAGGGTGGGGGCCAGGCCCCGAGGCCCGGTTCAGGGTCAGGGGGTGCCGGGATGCACCCAGGGGGATGCGTTGTGACTAGGGCACAAGAAGCCTGGACCCACTGCTTGTGCCCTGTGTAACGATGCTGGTTCTGGCGGGACCCAACTGAGAGTGCCAGTTCAGGACAAATTGCTTCAAGCAGGGCAGGTACAGCCCAAGGCTGGGGTTTTTCCACCTCTAAGCCAAACCAGCCAGACAGAGGAGACTTTGGTTTTACCCCACTGGCTAACCACAAGTCATCCCAAGCAATCCCCTAAGACACTCCAGTTTCCCGGTCTCACCACCAGCGCCACTCGTTATGGGGACAACTGCTCATGAAAACCAATGCCCCGGTAAAAGAAAACAGGTTCTCCCGATCCCAGTGGACCAAGCCCCCAGATCCAGGTCAATATACAAATCAGATCTTGCCCACAAATCACGCTGTTGCCAATCCTTTAGAATCTAAAATCTAAAGGTTTATTCATAAAAGGAAAAAGGTCTAGGGGAGAGCTAGAATTGGTTAAAAGGAAACAATTATATACAGTGATGGCAAAGTTCTTGGTTCAGGAGTGCAGCAGATGGAATAAACTGCAGGTTCAAATCAAGTCTCTGGATTACATCCACAGCTGGGATGGGTCCTTCAGTCCTTTGCTCAAAGCTTCCATTTGTAGAAAGGTTCTTCCAGAGGTAAGAAGCAGGAATGAAGACCAAATGGAGATGAGGCAGCTGCCTTTTATAGTTTCTTCCAGGTGTAAAGACACCTCTTTGTCCTTACCTTGGAAAATCACAGCAAAATGGAGTCTGGAGTCACATGGGCAAGTCTCTGCCTAATTTGCTGAGTCACAGGTGTGTCTGCCTTCTCTCAATGGGTCCATTGTATCATCGATGGTCCTTAATGGGCCATCAGCAGGCCTGGCAGAGCTGATAGCTTGTCCTGGGTCCCAGAAGCTCAGCCCCAGTTTGAAATACAGACAGTATAAAGCCAATATTCATAACTTCAACTACAAAACTGATACATACATATAAATGACATAATCATAACCAGCCAAGCATAACCCGGTCTTCGACACCTCATTTGACCCCCTTTATATAAGATTTGGTGCCATTATAGGACCTTGATTGCAACAATGATCTATATGGTCCCAGTTATTGTCAATAATGTCACACCCTGTGCTAGGGGGCGGGGGCCTGCCCTCCCCAGGCCGTGCATGGCTGTCGTGCGACCCCCCCGGCTGGGGGAGCACCGATTCGGCCAAACCCCAGCGCAGGAGAACGAGGGGATTGTGACAGCGCCAGGCGATAGGCCGGGCATGGGCTGGGTGCACGGGGCCCCCTTGCCCACCCTGCCCTGGTGCTTGCCTCAGGGCTGTGCTGGGGAGACAGGAGCTCCCCCAGAGAGACCCGCTTCCCCAGCTGCCCGTCACACCGGCCGACCCGGGCGGCACCACGCCTGCCCCAGGGGCGCCGGTTTCTCCGCAGGGAGGTTACCCGGCCAACCGGCTTTATGACCTCGGGGCAGGCAGCGGCTCACAATGGGGGGCTGGCGGGTCAGAGCCCCAGGGTGGGGCGGGGGCTTCCTCGGGGTGCGGTCGCCAAGGGGAGCTCGTGCGTGGGGCCCAGCAGGCCGGCCACAGAGCGAGGCTGGGTCCCGTCCGAGGGCCGTTTGGGGGCCCCGGGAGGCTCGGTGAGGCCGGAGAAAGGAGGCAGGTCTGGAGTTGGTGGACGCCCCTCCCAGCACGTGCCTGGGGGGCCCGGAGCTCAGACATTACCCTCCAGTGGTGAGCTGGGAACTGTTTCCCGGGAAACCTGCCCTCGTACCTCCTCTCTCCTCCTGGGGAGAGTCCTGCCCCATCCCCTCTGCCCCCCGCGGGATCCTGCACCCATCCCACCCCCCATCCTGCACCATCCCTCCTGCACACTCCCCCCCCCGGATCCTGCCCCATCCCCTCTGCCCCCCGCAGGATCCTGCACCCATCCCCCCCTACGTCCCCCTCCCCCGATCCTGCACCATCCCCATCCCCTCTGCCCCCTGCACCATCCCTTCTGCCCCGCCCCCCGCCAGGATCCTGCACCCATCTCCCCCTGCACCGTCCCTCCTCCGATCCGGCACCATCCCTGCACTGCCCCCCATGGGGTCCTGCACCCATCTCCCCCTGCACCATCCCCTCTGCCCCGCCCCCCTGGATCGTGCCCCATCCCCTCTGCCCCCCGCGGGATCCTGCACCCATCCCCCCTGCACTCCCCCCGGCTCCTGCACCATCCCCTCTGCCCCGCCCCCCTGGATCCTGCACCATCTCCCCCTGCACCGTCCCCCCTCCGATCCGGCACCATCCCTGCACTGCCCCCCCATGGGGTCCTGCACCCGTC
This sequence comes from Chelydra serpentina, assembly GCA_037349315.1. Classification (NCBI taxonomy): domain Eukaryota; kingdom Metazoa; phylum Chordata; order Testudines; family Chelydridae; genus Chelydra; species Chelydra serpentina. The sequence continues at coordinate 126,217 of JBAIAC010000258.1, read as the reverse complement.
TCCCCCTGCACCATCCCCTCTGCCCTGCCCCCCTGGATCCTGCACCATCTCCCCCTGCACCATCCCTTCTGCGCCCCCCCCCCGATCCTGTACCATCCCCTCTCAGATCTTGCACCATCCTCTCTGCCCCCCACAGGATCCTGCACCCCTCACCCCTGGAGCCTGTACCCACTACCCCTGGACTGCCCCTCCCCCCCAGATCTTGCACCTATCACCCCTGCACCACCCCCATCCCTAGGGGATCCTGCATGTGTCCCCTCTGCACTGCCCCACCCCAGCTCCCAGGATTCTTCACTCATTCCCCCCTCCCTGGGAACTTTACCCTCTCCCCTTCCTCCCAGACCTCTGTCCTCTCCCCTTGGGCTGCGCCAGACCATGTTCTGTGGATTCAGAGGCACCGTGGGGGCATAAAGGCCGCAGCTGAGGGGCTCGGTCCAGGCTGCATCTTGCCAGCCACAGGGATGGGCTTGTGCGGGTGCATTGCTGCTCGTGGGGGACGCATTGGGCCCCAGGTGGAGGCAGGGCAGCAGGGGTCCCTGTGCTAGAGGAAGGGGCACCGTGTCCCGGCCCGGCGAAGAGGGGAGCAGCACCCCCCCTTCTCCCCCCTCCCACGGCGTCTCTTGTCCCCTGGCAGGGCGAGCGCCCCGACGTCGCAGGAGATGCTGCCGCCCGCCCCACGTCTGGGTGGCGGGGCGCTGGGGTGGACGCCCGCGCCGCTCTGCACTGGCTCGTGCAGCTCACGCTCTTCCTGGCGCTCGGCCAGTGCCTGTCCTGCACCGGGATCCTTGAGGCCACCGTCCAGTCGCGAGCCGGGTGCCTCCTCTTCGGCCCCATGGTCCCGGTGCTGTCGGACGCGCTCGCCACCTTCAACCACGCGGTCCCAGCCTTGCTGGTCTTCTCCACGTCCGTGTTAGCGGCGTCGCTCCTCTACGCCGGCGTCCCGGGGCTGCGGGGGCTGCTCCTTCGCTCCCTCCAGCCGCGCCGGTGAACGCGGGGCCACGCCCCGGCTCAATACAGCTGCACACGGAGACGCGGCTCGGGGGCTTTGTGTTCGCTCCTGGGCACGGGCTGGGACGTGGTATTGCCAGATGTACGGCGCGGTTACTGCGGTGCCAGGTGTGGGAGAGATCCGGGGGTGCCTGGCACCCATAGGTGGGTGGGGAGCTCCCCGCTGCGACGGCGGGGCTGGCACATGGGCCGCGACTCACCAAAGCAGAGGGGCCTAAACCCCAGAGGATGCTGCGGTCCCTTTGTGAAGCTAGGCCGTAGTTCCCCGTGTAGCCGGGCACTGGGCGTTGTGCCTTAGCACAGCGAGGCCCAGAGGGTACAGCGAGCCTGCTGCTAACCCTTCCCGTGCCACTGGAGCGGGCACGGGTGATGCATTGTTACTGGCTCTTCGGTGAATGGCCCCAGGGGCAGGCGAGAATCCGGGCCAGCCCCAGAGCTGCCCGGGAGAGGCAGATCCCCGGCTCAGGAATGACCACAAACCCCACCCCGGCAAAGGCAGGCCAGGGCTGCGGAGCGGGTGAGAAGTTTCATCCAGGGGCAGCGCAGAGGGCATGCAAAGGGAGCCGGCGCTCGGATCGCGCCCTGTGCCTAAGGAACGCGTCTCTTCTGCGCTGAGAGCGGCATCTCGGCCTGGCAGCCCCTTGCCGCCTCGGCTCAGCCGTGTGCTGCCCGGATCCGGGCCTGCCGCTCCCCGTGGTTACAGTCCTGGATCCTCGCACGCCGAGCCCTGCTGATGTCACTCGTTCCCAGACCGCCTCTCGCCTGCGGGTCCTGCTCGGGACTGATCATGGGCCAGGCCGGGCGGCATCTCTTGTGGAGCGACCCAAGGACAGAGTCTTTCCCCCTGGACAGAGTCTGGGAGCCGGATGGCGCTGCAGCTGGGGTGGGTTTTGTCCGACCTCCTTTCCTGAGTGCCAGCAACCCTAACCCTGCCCCCCACCTGCCAGCCAACCCACTGGGCCCAGCATATGGGGCCCAAAGCTGCTACAAGCTGAGGAGGGACAAGCACTCACTCAGGGCCCCACGCCGGGTGGTCGGGGCTGGGGCAGGAGGGACCGTCTGGTCAGTGGGTTGTCCGGGTAGCAAGAGGGCGTGTGGGTGTGAGCAGCATGTTAGCAGATCAGCCGTTGGGCACCTGTGAGAGGGCTACAGACTGCTGGGAAAGGGTCCTTACTCCAGACTGACTGCTGTGCCCCGATGCTGCCCCGATGCTGCCCCGATGCTGCCCCTCTGCTGCCCCGATGCTGCCCCTCTGGTGCCCGGCTGTGGGCACTGACCCCTGGCACTTCCCATTGCCGGCAGTGGGCACGGTACCCTGGCACTTCCCCGGCCTGGCGGTGGGCACCAAACCCTGGCACTTCCCCAGCCCGGCTGTGGGCACTGACCCCTGGCACTTCCCATTGCCGGCAGTGGGCACGGTACCCTGGCACTTCCCCGGCCCGGTTGTGGGCACCAAACCCTGGCACTTCCCTGGCCCGGCTGTGGGCACCGAACCCTGGCACTTCCCCGGCCTGGCTGTGGGCACCAAACCCTGGCACTTCCCCAGCCCGGCTGTGGGCACCAAACCCTGGCACTTCCCATTGCCGGCAGTGGGCACGGTACCCTGGCACTTCCCCGGCCTGGCGGTGGGCACCGAACCCTGGCACTTCCCCGGCCCGGCTGTGGGCACTGACCCCTGGCACTTCCCATTGCCGGCAGTGGGCACGGTACCCTGGCACTTCCCCGGCCTGGCGGTGGGCACTGACCCCTGGCACTTCTCCAGCCCGGCTGTGAGCACTGACCCCTGGCACTTCCCATTGCCGGCAGTGGGCACCAAACTCTGGCACTTCCCCGGCCCGGCTGTGGGCACCAAACCCTGGCACTTCCCCGGCCCGGTTGTGGGCAGCAAACCCTGGCACTTCCCCGGCCCGGCTGTGGGCACCGAACCCTGGCACTTCCCCGGCCCGGCTGTGCGCACCAAACCCTGGCACTTCCCCGGCCCGGCTGTGGGCACCAAACCCTGGCACTTCCCCGGCCCGGCTGTGGGCACCGAACTCTGGCACTTCCCCGGCCCAGCTGTGGGCACCGAACTCTGGCACTCCCCATGTGACAGTCTCCTAAGCAAGCTGGGGAAATGTGGCCTGGGTGAAATTACTGTCAGGTGGGTGTACCACTGGCTGAAAGGCCCGACTCAGAGTAGTTAACAAGGGCTCACTCTCAGACTGGGAGGGCGTGTCTAGGGCCCCCCCCAGGGGTCAGTCCTGGGTCCGGTGCTGTCTGAGATGTTCATTAATGACTTGGCTAATGGAGGGGAGACGATGCTTATCAAATGGGCAGCTGACACCAAGCTGGAAGGGGCTGCGAGCACTTTGGAGGGCAGGGTGTGAATTCCAAACCATCTGGACAAGGTAGAGAATTGAGCTGAACTCAACAGGATGAAATTCAGTCGAGACAAGTGCAGGGTGCTTCGCTTAGGGAGGCAAAATCAGACGCACAGCTACAAACCGGGGCGTACCTGGCCAGGCGGTTGTTCTGCTGGAAAGGAGCTGGGGGCTGGAGTGGACACACGTTGAATATGAGTCAACAACGTGAGGCAATTGTGGAAAAGGCTCATATATTCCACTCGCCGCCAGGGACACCTCGGCCTGGCTGCTCTGGGGATTAGCTCTTTCCAGGGGCTGCACCCTCGTCCGGCCGTCTCTCCACCCGTCTGCTTCTCTCCCCCACACCCGCCCCCGCCTTTTGCTCCAGGAGCTGCAGCTTCCTGTTCGGGACTTGGCCCTCCAGCCAGGTCACGATGGCCCTCCCTTTCCGGGGTAGCAAAGTCTTCCAAGACGAACTGTCCCATTCAGTCCACTCTCCACTGTCTGGTTCGTGCCACTTCCCCAGTGACTGGCAGGGGAACCTGGGCCCGCTCACTGCTCCGGGTTCCAGCTCAGGGCCCCTCTCTTCAGCAGCCAAGGTCTGCGCTTTCCCATACCTCACCTGAGCCTTCTCTGGGTTTGTCAGGCCAAACTCCCTCTCTGTAGCCCCAGCCTCCTCTCCCAGGGAGTGACTGCAGATCCCCCTCTCTGCTCTCAGCTGCTGGGCTGTAGACAGGGTCCTGTTCCTGCCCAGCGGAGCCTAGTGTCTAATTAATTCCTTGCTCCCTGGCTCCTCCTCCAGGAGCAGCCTGGGGAGTTAATTGGCCCAAGAAGCCCCTGAACCCCTTGCGGCCTTGGGTGAGGTGGACACCCCGTCGCGGGTGTGTTTGCAGGAGTGCTGTACGTAAGGAGATCATTGTCCCGCTCTACGCGGCACTGCTGAGAACTGAGCCGGAGTCCTGGGTGCCCTGCGGGGCGCTGGAGGAGGTGGACAAACTGGAGAGTGACCAGAGGAGAGCAAGAAAGAGGCGAAAAGGTTTTGAAAAGCTGCCCTGGGCGGACAGGCTAAAACCCTGGGCATAGGTGGGAGGGGGACCTGGTAACGGTCACACGTGTTAAGGGCTGCTATAAAGGGGACGGAGATCAATTGTTCCTGGAGGCAGGACGAGAAGTAAGGGGCTTAATCTGCAGCCAGGGAGATTTCGGTCAGATAGCAGGAAAAGCTGTCAAAGGCTTGGGGTAGCTGAACTCTGGGCCAGGCGTCCCAGGGGGGTTGGGATCCCCGTCACTGGAGGTGTGTAAGACCAGGTTGGACAAACCCCTGTCTGGAAGGGTCTAAGTTCACTTGCTCCTGCCACAGCACATGGGGGCTGGACATGACCCTCGAGGTCCCTTCCAGCCCGACACCTCTAGGAGCCCATGGGGAGCGTTTAGAAGCTGCCCCGTGGGGCGCTCTGGAGAACCCCCCACAGACGGGCAGGTCACTGGGCCCGTGGGACTGCCTGCTCTTAGGTGAACTCTCTAGAAGGAGGTGGATACATTGGAGAGGGGTCAGAGAAGAGCCAGGAGAGTGAATGAAGATTAGAAAATCTGCCTGCTAGTGACAGACTTGGGGAGCTCAATCGAGCTGGTATAACAGAGAGAGCTCAGGGGTGATTTGATCCCAGTCTCTAGGTACCTGCCTGGGGAACAAATATTGAATAACGGGCTCTTCACTCTAGTAGATAAAACTATAACACGCACCCAGGGCAGTGTGAGAGGCGGTACCTCGAGGGCACCTCCCTCATCCCCCAGACGCCCTGCCCGGATGTAGACTCACTGCAGCGCCGGGGTGGGGCTCGGGGTGGGGCCCCATGTCTGAGGGAGGCAGCTCCCCACGGCTGCAGCCCAGACGGCAAACGAATCCTGCCCCCGCCCCCCACCCGACGGTCCGGGCCCAGCCTCTGCTCCCCACACGGCAAACGGGAACTGATCTGGGTGAGGGGCTGGGCCCATCTCCCCCGTGGGTCTGAGGGGCCCGGCTGAGCATCCTGGGCTCTGGAAAGGGACACAAAGCACAGACGGTCCCTCAGGCTCTCCCGGGGGGCAGGGGCTTCTCAGCAGCTGTCCTGGGAGGTGGCGCTGCCCCACGGGGCGAGGGAGCCCCATGCTCTAGCTCTGCTCACCGCAGTGTGCCGCCCTGCCTGGGCCCGGATCCTCTTTCCAGGAGCCGGTGTTGTGCCCCTACACGCCCCTCGCCAGGCTGGCCAGGCCGCACAGCTGCGCCGGGCTGGGGCGACGGTGCCCAGAGGAGCCCGTTAACCCCTTCCTGCCTGGGGGGCCTGTCCCACTGCAGGCGGGAAGTTGCAGCCAGACCAGTTCAGCCTGGGAACAAGGCGCGTAGCTTGGACAGGGAGCGTGAGTAACCAGCGGAACTTGCCCCGGGCTGTGGGGGTCTCTCCAGCGCTGGCGGTTTTGAAATCAAGACCGGCTGGTTTTTGGGGAGCTCTGCCGGGATGAACCCAGGGCCGCCTGTGTCAGACCGAGGTCGGGCGAGGTGATCGCCCCTGGGTCTACGAATAACCCCTCCCGGTTAGCCTGGCGTGTCCCGCTGCCCCCTCACAGGCCCGGGGCTGGGCACGGCCCCAGCGGGCTGCAGGGACAGCGCTTCCCCTGGAGGAAGTCAGCTGCAGGCCTGTGCTGGGCCAGTGACCATCAGCGCCGGGCTCCTTCCCCTCCTCGGCAGCTGGGCAGAGCGTCCCGCCGGCGGGTGCGGCCTCCCCGCGGTTCCCATAACACCCGCCGGACCGCTGGAGGTTCCAAAGGCCCTGCTATATCGGCAGCGGTGTGTCCTCCGGCACCAGGCGGGCAGGGAGGCGGATGGGGTGGGTCAGGCTGCTGGCAAGGATCACGGGATCACCCTGGGCCGCCAGCCGCACCCGCTGCAGCTCTCCCCTGGGGGAGGCCCAGGAGCCAGGGGAACAAAGCCTGGCTGGAGCTGAATGGGACCAGAGAATCACACCGCACGCGGAGGGGAACGGACCAGCCGCCTGGCCAGGGACCGTGTGGTGTCAGAGCACAGAGCACCCAGCCGGAGCTGCTCCGGACCCAGCACCAAGTGACCCAGGCCACCATTTCCAGAGCTCGTTAGCAGCTCGCGGCACCGCACGCTCCCACCTGGAGGGGGCCACCCTGTGTGGGGCATTAGCTGGTGTTTTGTCCAGTCTGTTCCTGTGTGGGGAGGGCCACTTCTTCCCCAGGAAGAGAGACCCACTACCCAGCCCCCCCAAGAGACCCCAGCGGGAAAGACAAACTCCGCATGGGAAACCTGAGCACTAAGCCAGCCTGAGCCACCCCTGAGTTATGGGGGGAGGGGGGAAGATGCTGCTTTACCTGCATGGAAATGATCCAGCCAGCCCTGTTTATGACATCAGCGATGCCTGTCCAAATGGGCTCCCTGCATGCCCCCAGCTCAGTGCCCTCGGGCGGCCAGGCATGGCGGAAGGGCAGCTGTGACACCGTGTGGCCGGTACCTCCACATGTGCTAGGGATGCGCCAGGCTCACACCTGATGCTGAGCCGCTGACGTTCGCTCCGAGGGGGAGGCGAGTGCTGGTTTTCTCTCTTTTCAGCGTTCACTCACGGCTGGGGGCTGCCAGGACGGAACCCCGCTCCCCGCGGGGGACTGCTCAGCAGCCCGTCTCCACCCATGTCCTAGAGGGCAGGGGTCCACCTTCCCCAACCCCCCAGGGCAATGGCCACCGACCGGCAGCCTCGACCGGCCTGCAGTCAGCACAGCCCTGGCAAAACGCTGGGCAGCCGTTCTGAGGAGGGAGCCCAGGGTGAGACGGGTTCATGGAGCCGGTGAATGGGGGGAGGGGGATTGGAAAGTATTTTGTCTGCCCCTCCCGTGCTGCTACAGGCAATGGATGCGAGGGGGTTCCTACCCGGAGAATTGTGGGACATACCCTGCCTCCCTCGGCAAGACAGTAACGCTCTCAGGGCCCCTTTTAGGACTTTCCCACCCCAAAAAGCTGCATGGCGGGAGCAGGGGTAGGTGAGTGTTTCGCAGCCTTTCCACAGTGGCGACCCCTGATTTGAAGTCAGACTCATAGACTCATAGACTATAAGGTCAGAAGGGACCATTATGATCATCTAGTCTGACCTCCTGCATAATGCAGGCCACAGAATCTCACCCACCCACTCCTGGAATAATCCTCTCACCTCTGTCTCAGCTATTGAAGTCCTCAAATCATGGTTTAAAGACTTCAAGATGCAGAGATCCTCCGGTAAGTGACCCGTGCCCCATGCTGCAGAGGAAGGCGAAAAACCTCCAGGGCCTCTGCCAATCTACCCTGGAGGAAAATTCCTTCCCGACCCCAAATATGGCGATCAGCTGAACCCCGAGCATGTGGGCAAGACTCACCAGCCAGACACCCAGGAAAAAGTTCTCTGTAGTAACTTCTAGCATCCCATCATTGACCATTGGTCCTATTTACCACTGATGGCAATTAATTGACCTTTGACTAAGATCATGTTATCCCATCAAACCATCCCATCCATAAACTTATCTAGCTTAATCTTGAAGCCAGATAGGTCTTTTGCCCCCATTGCTTCCCTTGGAAGGCTGTTCCAGAACTTCACTCCTCTGATGGTTAGAAACCTTCATCTAATTTCAAGTCTAAACTTCCTGATGGCCAGTTTATATCCATTTGTTCTTGTGTCCACATTGGTACTGAGCTGAAATAATTCCTCTCCCTCCCTGGTATTTATCCCTCTGATATATTTAAAGAGAGCAATCATATCTCCCCTCAGCCTTCTTTTGGTTAAGGTAAACAAACCAAGGTAACGAGTCTGCGAGCCCCGTACATTTACTGCAAACGGGCGAGTGAAAATGGTAGAGACGCTAACAATGCCAAAGCCGTGGAGTCGGTCTGTGTGCGCAGTTCGGGGGGGACCACTTGACCTTGAAGGGGCGGGGTGTGCAGAGAGGGGTGGGGCGGGGGGAGGTCTTCTTTGCGTTAGATTAGAGTAGCATTCTCAGCACCTCATGACCCCCCGGGGGTCGCCACCCACTGGCTGGGAACGGCTGGTCTTGCGCTCAAGGAGGGGACGGGGAGTCAGGATTGCTGGGTTCTAGGAGCACAGGAATGGCCAGAGGGGATCAGATCTGAGGTCCATCTTGCCAGGCAGCTCTGACAGTGGCTAGCCCCAGATGCTGCGGAGGAAGGCGTAAGAACCCCCAAGTAGCAGACTGTAACGATGCTGGTTCTGGCGGGACCCAACTGAGAGTGCTAGTTCAGGACAAATTGCTTCAAGCAGGGCAATTACAGCCCAAGGCTGGGGTTTTTCCACCTGTAAGGCACCAAACAAGCTAGACAGAGAGGACTTTGGTTCTACCCCACTGGCTAACCACAAGTCATCCCAAGCAATCCCCTTAGACACTCCAGTTTCCCAGTCTCACCACCAGTGTTACTCGTTATGGGGACAAATGGTTATGAAAACCAATGCCCCAGTAAAAGAAAACAGGTTCTCCCGATCCCAAAGGACCAAGCCCCCAGATCCAGGTCAATATACAAATCAGATCTTACCCACAAATCACGCTGTTGCCAATCCTTTAGAATCTAAAATCTAAAGGTTTATTCATAAAAGGAAAAAGGTCTAGGTGAGAGCTAGAATTGGTTAAAAGGAATCAATTACATACAGTGATGGCAAAGTTCTTGGTTCAGGCTTGCAGTAGAGATGGAATAAGCTGCAGGTTTAAATCAAGTCTCTGGAATACATCCACAGCTGGGATGGGTCCTTCAGTCCTTTGTTCAGAGCTTCCATTTGTAGCAAAATCGCTCCAGAGGTAAGAAGCAGGAAAGAAGACAAGATGGAGATGAGGCAGCTGCCTTTTATAGTTTCTTCCAGGTGTAAAGACACCTTTGTCCTTACTGTGGAAAATCACAGCAAAATGGCGTCTGGAGTCACATGGGCAAGTCTCTGCAGGGGGTTGGACTAGATGACCTCCTAAGGTCCCTTCCAACTCTAATGATCTATGATTCTATGATATGGTCCCAGTTATTGTTAATAACATCACACAGACGTGAAGTGATGGGCTCCCCATCAAGGTCACCTCCTGATCTCTAAAAGTCAGAGATTGGTTTAAGCCCTGAAGCACGAAGTCTAATGTCCCTTCTGGAAGCTGTGCTAGCATGAACTAGGATCACTCTGAGTATGTCTCTTCTCCAGATAAATGTCCAGTCCCTTTTTGAAACTTGCTAAATTCTTGGCCTCAAGAACTTACTGTGGCAGTGAGTTCCACAGGCTAATTACATGTTGTATAGAAAAAAATATATCCTGCTGTTGGTTTTGAATTTGCCATCTTTTCATTCGATTGCCTGTCCCCTTGTTTGTGTGTTATGAGGGTGAACAGATGTTCCTTATCTACCATCTCTAGCCCATTCCTTATTTTATACACATTTGTCACGTCCCCTCTTATTAATCTCCTTTCTAAGGTAACAATCCCATTCTTTCCCATTGCTCTTCACAGGTGAGTCTTTCCATGCCGCAGTGACTTACTCACCCTGTGAGTAATTGTCCTGCTCTAACTCGGCACTGCAGTCCTGTGTCCAGGTCTGGGGGCCGTGCTTTAAGAAAGAGGGAGAGAATCCAAAAAACAAAAGCTTTAGAAAACCTGACCTGTGAGGAAAGGTTCAAAAAACGGGGCATTGTTAGTCTTGAGAAAAATCTGTGCAGGGCTGTTATAAAGGGGACAGGGATCCATTGTTCTCTGTATCCACTGGAGGCAGGACGAGAACGGGCTTAATCTGCAGCCACGGAGATTTAGGTCAGATATGGGGAAAACTTTCCAACTCTCAGGGGAGTGAAGCTCTGGAGCGGGCGTCCAAGGCGGGTTGTGAGATCCCTCAGTGGAGATGTTTAGGAACACGTTGGATGAACACCAGTCAGGGACGGTCTAGGTTCACTTGGGGCTCCCTCCACGCGGGGGGCTGGACTCCAGGTCTCCAGCCCCCTGCGCGACATCCCCCTCAGCCCTGCATTTCTATAACTCCGTGACCTTGGGCCAAAGTCACTGCCCTGCCCCGTGCCTCGGTTTCTCCAGCTAGCCGAAGGGGATAACAACACTTACCCATGCATTTTCGGGCGGAGGAAGGGCTTGTGAGGCTCAGTTAATTAATTAATGTTGTTAATGTGCTCTCTAGCTCCTTCAATAGCAGGGCAAAGTACCAGGCAGTCCAGGATCTTGCCAATGCAGGGTGCTACAGAGCACGGTGAGCCCAACTCCACCAATGCACCTGGCCAAGTGTGCAAGGATGCAGATGCTGGGTGAAAGCCTTCCTGACCCTCCACTGTCTTGGGCCCTGAAGACTGAGCGTGGGCCATGTTTACCTTGGCACAAACTGTGTGTTATCAGGGGTGATCACTTCAGCATCCCACCCTCTGCCCGAGAGAGAGGCTCCTCCCCACTGGCACTGTGGGGGTCTCATCCCGCCTTCCCGCTTTGTGCTCCCCCCCAGGGACATGTCTCCTCAGAAGCAGCAGCCCATGGCCAGGCCCTGCCGCAGGGTGATCAGGCGGCCCCACTACGTGGGGGGCGTCCTGAGAGACTTGCTCGACGGGCTGAAGATGCTGCTGAGCATCGTTCTCTTCCTGGCGTTATGCGTCTTCACCAGCTACGTCGGCGTCCTCTTCACCGCCCTCCTGATCGCCGCCGTGCACGTCTTCTTCAGCAGCCTGCTCCCGTCCGCTCTGCTCCTCGTCCAGTTCCTGCTCTCAGCCCTGCTCCTCCTCTTCTGCCTGCAGTGGCTGAGCGAGATCCTGGCTCATGAGCCGGCACGGCCCTACCCCGGCTCAATACAGCATTGAGGCACGGACCGGCCCTGCTGTCTTCATTTCCACGGGGGCTGTGCGTGGAGAGTCCCTCACCCCCCCCTTCTGGCTGGCCCCGGAGCGAGGGGGGGCGCGTGGAGGGGGAGACAGCTTGCAGGCTTGGCGGCTGACTCTGGGGAGAGGTTTCTGGGTCAGGGATGCAGGCTGATGAGGGCTCTTGGTGCTAGGAGCTAAGGAAGCGGTTTCCCGCTCTTCGATTCCTCCTGTGTTCAGAGACACGGGGCTTTGATGGCGCTTGGCTTATTTACAAAGAAATACCTGGCTACCGCCAATGTCTGCTCCCAGATGGGACCCCCACAGGGCCCCAGACTTCCACTCAGTGCTTGGGTGAAAAAGGGCAGAGCTAGCTTGGGTCCCGGAGCAGTGAAGCTGGAGCAGGGCTGTGAGCCCGGGGTTAGCCCATGCTGCTGCGGCGTCACCGCTCCAGTACCCGAGCCCCCTGGAGTGACGCTAGCTCAGGTAGCTCGCCGTGAGCGGCAAACACGGGAAGGCTGAGAGCAGCGAGCAGGGCGTGGCCTCGGCTGGAAGAGGTGGGGCAGGGGGCTAGGAAAGCTTCACCCACCGCCCGTGACCACGCCTGGTCAAGAAGACCAGTGGGAGCCTGGAAGTCAATGAACCAAAACTGGTGTGTTGGAAATTAGGCCACATTTGTGGGCAAAACAGTGAGAGGATGGGCTAGTCTGCCCATCACACCCCTTCTGGGGTCCTCCAAAGAGTCTTTGAGGGGAAGGAAGGGCAACCGTGATGCTGGCTGACTGAACGAGCTTAGCCACCCACACTGTCTCCTGGGACCCTGGACTTTCTTCCTCCTCATCCTGAGAGCTGTCCTGACCGGAGAGAGGGACTCTCACCTCCCAACTGGGAGTGAGACTTTCCCTGCCCCCCACCCCTCCTATGTGTCCTTTCCCCTCCTAGCTTTTTGCTTTCTTTCCCATCTCTCTCTGTGTCCCTCCTGTTTAATCCGGGCCTGGTTTAGCCGGCCAGGACTGTACGCTTTGCAGCACGGCTGTGCGCCTGCCATCAGAAAGGCAACTAAAAGCAATGACCTAAACAGCCTGTCAGGGTTCCCTCCCCACTCTGAACTCTGGGGTAGAGATATGGGGACCCACATGAAAGACCCCCTAAGCTTATATTACACCAGTTTAGGTTACAAACTTCCCCAAGGCACAAATTCCTTCCCTTGTCCTTGGACGGTATTGTTGCCACCACTAAGTGATTTAAACAAACCTTCAGGGAGAGGCCACTTGGAGCCTATCCCCCCGAAAATATCCCCCCAAGCTCCTTCACCCCCTTTCCTGGGCAGGCTTGAGAATAATATACCAACCGATAGGTTAACAAAGTTAGTACAGACCAAAACCCTGGTTTTTAGGACACTGAAAATCAATTAGGTTCTTAAAAGAAGAATTTTATTAAAAAAAAAGATAAAAGAATCACACCTGAAAAATCAGGATGGAAGGTAATTTTACAGGGTAAATAAAAAGATTTAAAACCCAGAGGATTCCCCTCTGACTCTGCTTCCCAGTTACAAAACAGGAATAAAATTACCTCTTAGCACAGGAAAAATTCACAAGCTAAAACAAAAGATAATCTAATGCATTTCCTCGCTATTACTTACAATTTCTGTAATTTTTGATGCATCATTTCAGGATCTTTTTAGGAGATGTTTTTCCCTGCCCTGGTCCCTCTCTCTGTCCAAGAGGGCACCTCCAAAGAGAGCACAAACACAACCTCCCCCCCTCATTTGAAAGTATCTTCTTTCCCCATTGGTCCTTCTGGTCAGGTGCCAACTAGGTTAATTGAACTGATTAACCCCTTACAAGTAAGTGATTCTGTACCTCTGGCCAAGAGGGATTTTATATTACCGCATACATAAAGGGAAGGGTAACAACCTTTATATTTATGACACAGCCCGATGCTGGTACGAGTTTGCCAGGGCTTGGGGCGGCCAAGCAGGCCATGGGCTGGGCCTGGGTTTTACCAGCAGCAAGGCTGCGAGTGAGAGTCAGCACCAGAGACAGACGCTGCATTTTCTCCCTTTGCTGTTCTTTCCTCTCCCCTTGTGTGTGTGTTTGTCTTGTTTTATCTTCTGGGAAACGGGATCGGACGTTAACAACAGCCTAGGGAGCTTCGAGCCAGGGCCAAAACTTTGGGGGGATTTGCCCTCCTACCCGCAGCCCCTACTAACTGGTGCCACTGCAGTCCTGGGCGGTCTGAGGTGATGCCCAGGGGCAGAGGGAAGCAGGCTAAGGTGCTGGCTGGCAGTTCATGAGTGCCCATGCCTGGTGAGGCTGGTCTGACATCTGGGGTGACCCTTGACTGCGACCCTGGCACAGAGCCTGCCTGGTACGGGACTCAGGAGTCACTGTACCTGTCTCTGGCTTATCCACAGAGCCTGCCCTGCCTCCCCATCAGCATCCTGGCGTGTGTCGCCTGGGCAGAGGGTGCACAGAGTCGGTCCCGCCCTGCACTCTGCCCCTGGCAGCAGCAGACACAAGCTGGGTGCTGTAGGGCCCTCCAGTGCCTAGTTACTTGAGCAATCCCCTCTGGTCCTAGGTCTCCGCCCGTCTGGCCGGGCTGCTCCCGGTCCATAGGCATGGCCAGGACCAGGCAGGGGAAGGAAGCCAAGCAAAGGGCAGAGACAGCACAGGTCCCAGAGGGGAGCAGAGTCCACCCCGAGCGACGACAGATGAGACCAGGGACGGATCCATAATAACCTATAACTACCTGGGTAGATAGTACCTAAGGGGCGGCGCCTACCTTTGACAGCTGCAAACCTCCCTGTCATAGGGCATGGCTGTCCTGTAGCACCCCCTGCTGGCCGAGCGGGGCCCTGCAGGCACATGTCCCTCAGCGCCCTTCAGGGTCGGGGTGTATGAGAAATAAATCACTCACCTCGAGTCTTAAACCGCGATTCCCCTTCTCCGGGGGTCTGGTTTGCGTAGTTCATACAGCTTCCCCGAAAGGGCTCCCGCTCCCCTTTAGGGCTAGGGTCTTCTCCCCAGCCCTCCTGCTCGGCCCACAGCTCCCCTTGCTGTGCACGTCGCCCTGGGCCAGCGGGGGCTTTCAGCCAGCTTCTCCCCACCTCCATAGTCCCTGGGCTCAGCAGGAAGCCATCTCCTGCTGCTGTCTCCCCACATCCCGAGGCAAACTATCTACTGCTCCCATCCCCAGTGCTGACTGTGGATGGCTGGGGGAAGGGGGAGCCCAGGTCCCAAACCTTTAAAGGAACAGCAGCCCAGGGTTTCCCCAAACACAGAGTATCCTCCTGGAACCACTTCGTCTCTCCACAGAGTTGTCTTTCATTTTCCTAGATGCCAGTGTAACACCGATAGACCCCGGTCATCAGCGGGATCGAACCTGGGGCCTTTGGAGCTAAATGCATGAGCTAAAAACCACACGGCCTTTAGCTAAGGCTGTAGAGCAGACTCATTAATCTCTCTCTAAGTGGTCTCGGTGCCTCTAGACAGGACAGAACCCCACATCCAGGTGTGACCCTTCTGCCAAGCGGAGCCAGCAGCAACAAGGGCCGGGTTCAGTATCTAGGGGGTCTTTTTCACCAATACAACACAAAACCGGCTTGAGCCCCCACCCAGTGACCTGGGACAATTACACACCATTCCTGGGCACCTCTAAGAGGCCATACTTCCCCTCTCGCAAGCACAGAGTCGGAGTGCAGCAAAACCTGTTAATAAAAGGAGGGAATTAACTCAGCATTAATGTGGGAAAACACCACAACTAGGTTCATAAACATAAACCCTGAGTAAAAGACCCATCCCCAAGTAAGCTGGGGAGTGTCCTTTTCCCCTCCGGGCCTTAAATCCAGCAACCAAAATCCCCTTTAATGTCCCCGTCCCTTCTCTGTACCCCACTCACAGTTGCTGTCCTTGGCCAGTGCAGCCCCAGAGTTCAGAGGTTCATCGGCAGAGTTCACCTCCCGCCCTGTGTGGAAGGCGGCGGGTAAGGAGGCACCTTTCACACTGCACTGCTCAGGCACTCGCTGCTCACCCCAACGGCTGATTGCCATGCCTCTGCGGGGCTCTGCTCTGGCTCTCTCTGCCAGCCGCCCTGCTGGCCACTTGCCAAGATGTCTTCAACCCCCCCACTTAACACAGCTCATAGACTCATAGACTTTAAGGTCAGAAGGGACCATTATGATCATCTAGTCTGACCTCCTGCACAACGCAGGCCACAGAATCTCAGGCCACAGAAGCTCTCAGTAATTACAGTTGTTAGTAGGAGACCCTCACTGCTGGTGCACACTGGGCAGTCTCTTACAGTAGAGACACTGTCCCAGAATAGGTCAAATATTTAGACTTAGATATCACAGCTTCAGTTCTACAGCATATAAAAAGACCCCCAATGGAGTCTATATTAGCTCTTTTACTATGCCATGGAGAACTGAAACCTCAGCTGTCTCTGTGACACTTAAACAGGCCCCCACCCCACAATACAACTCCCTAACCCCACCCCCTCTCAACTCATTGGGAACCCATGTCCCCTGCCTAGCGAGTGCCGTTCATTTGAGGGTGAGTCCCTCCATTGGGGTATGCCAGGTACAGTTCTGCTGCCCTTGATTCACACAACAAGGATAACAACCCTTTATCACTCCTGCCCCAATAACAAGGAGACGGGGGATCAAACACCAGTCACAAGTGATCATTTGGGCCAGCAATCCCATCATGCTGAGCACCTAGGCAGGGTGGGTGTGCCCATGCAAATGAGATCAGCTCCTGAAATCCTTTTCCACAGCTCACCACTAGATGTCAGCTCATCCAGATTCTGTTTACACTGGTGGTGTGTGGGTTACACCTGCGGTATCAAACCTTAAAGGGGCCACACCATGGGATGGGGTTGCATGAGCCCCAAGCCCTACTATGCTTAAGGGGACAAACCACCTCCTCCCACTGCCATTGACGTGGGTAGAGTCCTGGCCAGGCATTAACAATGGAATCCAGCCCTCTCCCTGGCTCAGTCTAGCACCGCGGCTGGGGGGGTAGCAGAAACCCAGACAGTGAGTCTGGGAACCTGACAGAGCAGCAGGAGGGGTGGTTTCAGCTGCCTTTGTCCCGTGAGCCCCTCCAGGTGTCGGCAAGGCACCTGAGGATTGCTTTGGGCCCAGGATATGCCAGGCCACGTCACGCCCATGGAATACATGGGGGCTGAAGGGAGGCCAGGGCATTGCAGCAGGGAGACTCGCCCAGTGAATGGTGGGTAGCAGCGATAGGGACCCATGGACACACTGGGGGCCACACAGCCATGCATCAGGGAGACGAGGTGCTGCCTCCCATGACACCCCCGCTCCCGGGGGTGCAGGGAGCTTTGTTCTCCCGCAGGGACACTGGCTGCCGCGGGAGGGAACTGCAGGACCCCGGCAGGCTGGCCTGGAACATGGCCTCTGGAGCAGTCACTTGGACGCTCTGAAAGGTTGGGCCGGCTAGGTACAGCTCAAGTTTCCCCTGTGGAGGCAGGGCACTGCCAGGGTATCCGACGGGACCCGCTTTGTGCCCCTACCATTGCTGTGAAAGGTGGAGTCTTAAACCTAGTGCTAAAAAGCTCGTTTCCAGCTGCATCCGTCTAGAATGCACAAAAGCCAACAGCTCCCTGAACGGACACGGGCTGGCCCAGGGCCCAAAGCCGGTGTCAGGAGGACGGTCTCACGCTGGGCCGTGCCTTGACTTCCAAGGAACATCTGACCGAGGCCTGGCTGGAAATGAAAACAACCTGATCAGCAAATTAGCTGCTTCTCCCTGGGGAAGGCTCAGGAACTCCGGGCTTGCCGTGTGCTCTTGGGTAGCAGCGTGTTGACCCCGGCGCGGGTAGAGAGGATGGGCAGACACTCAGCTGAATGAAAGGAGGCATTTCATACGAGGCCCCATGAGAGTGACCAAGCGGGCCTGGCTGCCGGCCACAAGTCGCCAGGCAGACTCTGCGCCTCGTGCAGGAGATGCCACAGCTCCCCGTTTAAAGATGTGCTTAATCCACCGAGCCACCGCCTCAGCTCAGGGCACCTCCATAGCCCCCCCCGGCCCGGTACGAGGTGGCAAACACAGCCAGTGACCCTGTTCACGTGACCTCAGCCAGACTCACTCCCGTCGCACGACCCACAGTCGTCACTGGGCTTCGTCTCGTGCTAGTACGTGGGGTTTTCTAACGTCTCCTTTTGCCCTTCCTTTAAATGGCTGCCATCACCCATTACTGCCCTGGGGGTTGAAGCTGGAGGATGCCCTCAGTTAAGATGGCGACCTTTTCCTCCAGGCCTTTGCAGGAGCCATGGAAATGCCCGCTGTCTCCCCCGCTGTCTCTAGTGTGGCTGAGGCAAGCTGCCCTCAGGGAAGATGGCTGCAGCCGTGGGGTCTATGGAGAGGCAGCTGTGGCGGGACAGGGAATGTGGAAGGGAGACGGAGGGGGTGGTTCAGGGGAAGGTGGGCTGCCGAAGGGAGACCGAGGGGAGGAGACTGCATGGGGAGATGGCCGTATGCGGGGCAGGGGTGGGAGAGGAGACGGGGGAGCCTGGAGAGACTGCGTGGCTGGGGCCAGGAGGGAGCTGGACAGGGCTGGTGATGGGTACGGGGAGTCCCCTGAGCGGTAGGGTGGGAGCTCAGCGTTTGCTGCCCGGGGCGTGGTCGGTCTCACAAGAGTTGGACTCTTTGTGACAGCAGCCCGGGCAGCGCTGGGCCGGGTCACAATGCCGGAGCTGTGCCCGGGCTCAGGAGTGGTGGTGGCAGCTGGCGAGCCCTGCGGGAGCTGCCGGGAGTGAGGGCTGGAGCAGAGGCAGGGGAAGGGTTGGTTGGATTGGTGCTGAGCTATTCGCCTTTGGCCCAAGCTGGAGGCAAGTTCTGGTTTCACTGCTCTGTGGCCGGTGCCCGGGCTCTCCTGGCTTGCATCTCCCTGCTCTGGGCGTCGCAGACAAAGCCAGTCCGGCCCTCCCTTCCAGGGCCGGCGCGCCCACTAGGCGACCCTAGGCGGTCACCTCGGGTGCCAGGATTTGGGGGGCAGCTTGCCACGGCTGCCTCCTGCCTCCGCGGCTGAGCTGGTAGCCAGGGAGGCGCCGCGGGCGGGGGGAGGCTGCCGCGGCCTGCGGGTGGGGGGCTGAGCTGCTGGCCCGCGGGGGGGGTGGGGAGCTGCTGGCCCGCGGGGGGAGGGGGGCAAGGCTGGTGCAAGGAAGTTTTGCCTAGGGTGCAAAACTTCCTTGCACCAGCCCTGCTCCCTTCCTAGCCCCCAAAGGCCGACTCCTTTACACAGGGCCAACCTTCTGAGGCCCCAGGGGCTCGGTAAGATTTGCCACACTGGATTAGACCATTGGGCCACCTGCCTCAGAGGAAGGCAAACTAAGCCCTTGGCTAGCTGTACACTGGTATTTGGGTGACGCTGGTCCAGCCACACGAGCAACTCACGCCCCGTAATGGGACGCTAGGGATGACAGCGGACAGGTCTCTGCACTGCGATAGGACAGCAAACGCTGGAGGGTGAGGCAGGAGTCACTCCACTGTGGCCCAAGGAGCGCCGTTGGTGCAAAAGAGATCAGAATCGGGCCCGGAGAAAGGGAAGGGTCTGGCTGAAACTCAGGAGACCTGTCCTGGCATGAGCTGTATCAGGCCGAGAAGCAGTCGACCGTTCAGGGGCTGCGATGGGAATTGTAAAGCGGACTGGACACAACTCTGGGGGGTGTCCCATAGGGAACAACCCTGCATTGGCCTCAGGGGAGATGGGAAGGATGGGACCCAACCGGCTTTTCCCCTCTCTGACCTCTGTGGTTCTGTGAAGCAGGAGGTTTGGTGACTGCAGAGCACAGAGGGACTTGCATGGGATCGTCTCCTCTCCTCGACCCTGGGCTGCCCGCCTGCTTAGCCTGGCAGATCTCTGGGGAACAGACCTTGGCTACCTCTGCATTGGCCTCGTGCCCAGCGCAGCAGGACCCCAGCTCCGATGGCAATAGAACCACGAACTCTTAGTCGCGTGCATGAAAGGAGCCACGTTCTCCCGAGGAATGATTCGTTTCCCCCATCCCCTGCTCAGGCCTCACCACGGCTTCTTCTCCTTGTGTGCTCACAGGGCGGGCACCGGGTCTGCAGAGACGCCACAACTCGAGCGGGCACCAGGCCAGAGGCCCCGAGACATGCATCCCATCGGAAGAGGCATCCTCCATGGCCTCAGGAGCGCGCTGTGCTTCCTTGCTGCCACCCTCATCTTAATCTTCCTGGTCCGCATCGGCAGCATCTTTCTCTTCTCCCTCTTCCTGCCCGGGGTCGTCTTAGTCAACAAGGTGTTGCCAGCCGTCCTCGCCTGCTTCAAAGCCCTGCTGCCCGTCACAGAAGCCTTGCTCAATGAGCTGTTCCGAGCACTGGTCATCTTCCTCATTTCCCTGTCTCCACCCATCTTCCTCTACCTCTGCTTGCAGAAGATACTGCTGCCCGTTTTCATTAAGTTGCTTCGGCTTACGTGGTGAGCAGTTCGAACGGCTCCTGCCCAATACAGACGCCGGGCCTGGCCATGACGTGGTGCCGTCTTTGTCAATCCCAGGGCACAGGAAGGAGGAGAGGCGAGCGGGCGAGGGGGCCGGGCCCTCTGATTCCCTCTCCCCGCAGGAATTCCCTTCAGCTCCTGGAGGAACGCTGGGACTGTGTGCTGCTGTGTTCCTAGTGACTGGGTGGGTGGGTGTTACTGGGGTCACCAGTGGCCTGGGACAGAGAGCCAGCGTCCTCTGTTTCCATGTCATCAGATGGGAGAACTGGGTCTAAACTGGTGTAGTCTGCACATTGAGGGTTACATTGGCTTTGACTCATTTAGACCCCTTTGAATTTTACCTGCTCTCAGTCCTTAGGTTCCGCCAGGACTGGACGTGTCTCCTTATTGCGAGTCACTGCTGCAGATGATCTCACGTGCTCTGTTAATCTGGGTGCGTAGCAGTTCGCTCTTGTAGAAATGCTTACTGTTGGCTGTGGTGCAGTGCCGTGGCACAGTCTGTTCTGCTGGGGGGTGGGTCTGCACAGGAGACGGAGGTGTCATTTCTGCTGGGGTAGACACACCAGCACCAGCTCTAATCGAGCGTCTGTGCTAAACCACAGAAGTGTAGCTACCGCAGCCTGAGCGGTGGGGTGGGGCAGCTGCCTGGGGAACACACCTAGGGTTCCAGAGGAGATTGCTGCCCCGCCGCTTGTGATGCTCTGGCTACACTGCTCTGTTTAGCATGCTAGCTGCATCCGAGTGAGCGTGGGTTGTGATCTCCCGACGGTGACGCAAGAGCGCGAGGACCAGCCTCAGGGCAGAACAAACGCCTGATGGGCTGTGAATTCTACGCATAGATTTCACCAAGCCGCTGCACCAAGTGCAAACTCCTCAGGCACCAGAACAGGTTCGACATGGAGTCTCAGCCAGTCCCTTGGGTGCTCCGGGCTGTCTCGCCACCCAGGGGAGCGTCGCTCTGTGGACCATCGTCCGAGCAGTGTTCAGGGTACTCAATCCCAAAGGACCAGTCACGTACCCCTGGTCAGTTGCACCTCAGATCTCACACCAAAGACAATGCTTGTAGCCAATCCTACAATAAACTATCTAAAGATTTATTAAATAGGAAGAGGAGACAAGAGAGTTATTGACAAGGGTAATGCAGGTAACACACACACACACACAAATGAGGTACAATCCTAGGTTTCAAATAGTAATAGAGATTTTTATAATAAGCAAGCGCTATGTGTCCTTTCCGGCTAGCCCAGGCTAAGCACCGGGGATCTCTTGTAACGGTCGGGGGGTTTTATCCCCCTCCTTCCATTTGTCCTGAGCTGCAAACTCTGCAGATGGGAGGAGTCCACTTGCATGTCTCCCCTTCACAGGGCGGAAAGGGGGACAATACGAGTCTTTAATCCTTTTGCGGACGGTTTCTCACTCCAGCCGTGGGGACGTTCCAGCTGTAAGATCCAACCAGAGCCCGTCTGGTGTGGATGGGTCTCCTCTTTCGGGAGGGGTGTAACGATGTCTGTAGAAGAGTCGCTCTCCCGTGGGGTGATTCATACGGTTACAGAGGCTCGCACCCCACCCGCTCAAATACCACCGCGCCGGATGGAACAGGTATTACAGGTGAGATCAATGCAGGCAGCAACTCACAAGCATTCACCAGGGTCCAGACACTTAGAATTCTAACCTCTCTCCTGTCAATGTGACCCCACTAGTGAGCCCAGCTGTGCATCGGTCAGTGTCGAGCCGAGACACGGGGGCCTTGGCATGACCTGGCACCCGGCCTGCCAGCGGGTGTGGGAAATGGCACCTCTCGCTCCAGGGTACATTTGCCCTCCGTCTCTCTCCCTGGGTCTGTTACAGGAGTGGGCGGGTGAGGGTCTGCGATGCTCAGGAGGTCAGAGTAGTGAGCACGATGGTCCCTTCTGGCCGTAAAGTCTTATCGGGCTTTGATTTTCTTCTTGCTGGAACCGCTGCCTACAGGTTCTCGGGTGAGATCCAGCGACAGGTACATGGTGCCCCAAACACAGGAGGTCTGGGAGCTGAACTTACTCTGATGGGAGGCCTAGGTTGCGGAGTCCTTCCAAGGCCAGGCCCATGCCCCTTGCTAGCTGCTTGTATGGGACACTGGCAGTCTGGTCTGGGTCGGCTGGCCTGGCTGGGATGGTCTGGGGTCGTGTCCCGCTTTGCTTCCTGTGTTATCTGCTGCCCTTTGCTCTTTCCTGGGCCATTATTCAGGGCTAGATTGAGCAAGGGCCTCAGCTGCACAGACCCAGGGCAGCCCCGGCAGGCACTAGAGCGACTCCTTGGAGTCACGATTCCTCCCTGAGCGGATGGGCTGGTCCATTCCACTTCCTTTGTCTTGGAATCGGTGCCTTAGAAGGGAAGCAATCCAAGGGCTGCTGTGTACCCCGGAGCCCAGCAGCAGCTGCTAAGCTGCCATCCGGACCGCGAGCCCCACACCCCGTTTGTGACGTCACAAGCGGACAGCGGAGCCACTGGCTGGCTCGGTCGCAGGCACAGGGCTGCCGAGCTCCGGCCGCAGGGATCCGCTTAGCTGGCCCCGTTTCTGTAGGGTGTGAGCACCTCGCAGGCTTTCGTGTATTTCTCTCCCCAGCGCCCTGGGACTCGGGGAGTCTGGGACAGAGCAGGGAACAGAACTGGGGATTCCCAAGGAACCAGCCTTGGTCCCAAACGTCTGGATGCTATCGGGTATCGGGCTGTGGAGGAACCTCCCGAGGGAAAGAGGTGAGACTTTAAACAGAGCCCGGGAACAACGCTGCACCGGCCCCTGGGAGCTGGCTGGAGGGGACTGAGCCATGTCCTCCATCTCTGACTGCTCTGATCATGTGCAGCCTGGTTTGGGGGCCCTGGTTACTTTCAGGCTGGAATCTCATGCTCTTCTGCGCATTGTCTAGCTTGTTACTCTTCATTTGGCTCCTGTGACTTCCGTGGCAGGCCCTGCCTTGCGCGCAGGGGACTGGGCCAGGCGACCTGTCGCGTCCCTTCCCGGCCCCCACTGCTCTGATTCTGTGACTTCCGTGTGGCACAAGGCATTGCTCAGCGGGAGGAAGGGGCTCAGCATCTGGCCCTTAGGACGCAGAAGTACAAGGGGACTTGTGATGCCCCCCCCCCCCGCTACCGCATGTCCCTCATCCTCTCCAATTCTCAGCTCTTTGGGGCAGGGATCGGGTCTGTAACTCACTCAGCCCTGGTTCGAATCAGACCCTTAGGGCACGAATGCAACACACCTGTCAGATCATCTGCAAGGATCCATGGCCGTGACACCAGCTGTTTTCTCCCCAGCCGATCACACTGATCTCCTTGTACTCCTCCGTCTGCCTGCGTCTGTCCTCAGCGTGTGAGCTCTTTGGGGCCGCGACCGTCTTTGTTCTCTGTACACACACCGTTCACGGGGGCCTGGCTCATGACAGGCCCTAGAGGGATTGTTAATTTCCCCTCACCCCAGCTCAGCTCTCCTGTCTCCTTCACAGGCTGGGTGCGAGAGCCGAAGAGACGCTGCAGCCATCAGCCAGCTGTGAGTGAGCGCCAGGCGGGCGGCCCTGCGACATGCAGCCCGTCCTCAGAGGTCTCCTTGCCGCTCTCAGGAGGCTGCTGGCTCTCCTTGCCCTCATTCTGTACTACGATCTCATGCTCCGCATTTCCTTCATCTTGCTGATGCTCCTCTTGCTCCCAGGAGTGGTCTTCTCCCAGCAGGTGGTCCCCGCCATGCTCCTCTTCTGCCAGACCCTGATGCCGTGTGTCGACGTTATGGCCAATCACGTGCTCCCGGCGCTGGGCCTCTTCCTGGCCTCCCTGTCGCTCCCCGTGTTCCTCTTCTTCTGCTTCAAGCTCATTCTGCTGCCGTTCTACTTCAGGCTGTTCCGGCTGGTTTTCCTCGCGCCTGGAACGGCTCCCGCTCAATAGATCCGCCCGGCGCTCGCATGTCGTGGTGTAAACCTTGTCATTGGGCGTGCCCTGGGCGGTGGGCACGTGGGGAGTGAGGGAGATGGCTGGATCCCTTGGTTTATTGCCCCACCCCAAGCAGCGCAAAGGGGCTGATCGTTACGAAGAGAGAATTTGGAATCATCTCCCACAAGAAGGGTGGAAGCCCCCAGTTCTCGGGGGGTTTTAAAGCCAGTCTGGACACAACACTGGAATGTAGCCAAGGATGGTGTTTGTTCTCCTAGCTACAGCATGGGCGCCCGGAGCTCCCGTTCACTGTGATGCCCGAGTCCTGTTCAGAATCGCTGCTTCCCAGGCTCCAACCCCCCATCTTGTAAGCGTGACCTGCCGTCTTTCCCCCCTTGCAATTGGCTGGGTTAAAGCACACGTGGATCAAATGGGCCCACCTGACCAAGTGTCCCATGTCAGTCTGCATAGCTGACCTGTTCTCACTGTTATTTTCTTCCAGATCCCCGATAAAGATATTGACCAGCACAGGGCCGAGAACAGATCCCTGCCGGCCCCCACTAGAAACACCCCCATCGGCCAAGGGCCCTTGGCTAGACCTTGGGAGAGTCAGGGTCAGTTCTCAGCTCTGTCCCGGGCTCCCTTGGGTGACCTCATGTCAGTCTGTGGGCTTCGGTTCCCACCTGCCCAACGAGGATAGCACCTCCCTCCCTCACAGAGTTTGGGAGGAGAAATGTTACAGATTGGTAGGTGCGGAGATCAGTGAGGGGCCCCTACAAGTACCTAAGAGAGATGCCGATTCCCCATTTACAATTCTTTGCTTCCCATGTATCCGATAACCAGTTTTTAGTCCATCTGACGTGGGCTGCGTTGATTTTTCACAGCACGTATTTTTTATTTAACCAGAATGCCACACGGGACACATGCCTTAGGGAGTTTGTGATGTCTGCACAGTTACTTTTATGAACCAAGCTTGGGATCTCGTCCCAAAATGATAACGTTTGTTTGGTGAGACCCATTGTCCATAAAACTATGAACCGATGTAATAGGCCTAAATTCAAATATATTTTACTGACACAAGACATTTCACTCTATACGCTACTCAGGCCAGGTCAGTCCCCTGTAGAGGGTGGCTCCAAGGATCAGTTAGGGGATGCAAGGGGGGCTGTTGGAAATTGTGTGTGTAGCAGTCTTCCCTCTGCTGGACCCCCTCGCCGCACCAGCAGAAAAACCATCACACTCCAGAACATGATCATCGCATGGGGGGAAAAAAAGCACAGGGCTGACACCAACTAGGGAGGGAATGCTAGTTACTCTAGTACTTGGAAGATGCTCAGAACATCATTGCGGAGAAGGGACTACGTTAATGGGCAGGGGCCTGGTGTGAGATGTCACATCACACAAGAACTAGGGGTCACAAATGAAATGAATAGGCAGCAGGTTTAAAACACACAAAAGGAAGTATTTCTCCACACAACGCACAGTCGAACTGTGGAACTCCTTGCCAGAGGATGTTGTGAAGGCCAAAGCTATAACTAGGGTTCAGAAAATAACTAGGTAAATACCTGGAGGATAGATCCATCAATGACTATTAGCCAAGATGGTCAGGGATGCAAAAACGTATTGTGTGTGTCCCTAGCCTCTGTTTGCCTAAGCCAGGCGTGGATGACAGGGAATGGATCACTTGATGATTACATACCAGCTCTGTTCATTCCCTCTGGGGCACCTGGCATTGACCACTGTGGGAAGACAGGATACTGGGCTAAATGGATCTTTGATCTGACCCAGTGTGGCCGCTCTTATGTGGTTACGGGAGCAATGTTAAGGAGAATCGTATGCTGCGCTGGGTTGTTGGATAACAACTAAATGAACACATGCCCCTGGGTGCACAAGACCCAGGGGTGTGGACTCCTGGGTGGAAATGTCACCAACCGGCTTGATTGGAACTGTAGGGGATTGAATTTGAAGGGTCACCGGCTGGCTCCAGAGGAGAGAAGAAGCCGGGTCATGGAGAGGGCTGGGGAGCTAGACTGTAATCAGGGGAGGCACTTTGCAGGTTAGATTTCCCCTCTGGGAGTCAGGAGGAGACGCGCTCTGTGCTCCTGTTACACTCTCTCTGGTGAAACAAACGTTCCGTGGTGGTCCGAGAGCTCACCCGACCCCCAGTAGGCAGGAGACCGGAGAGAGTGACCCCGCAGCACCGTTGTGGAACAAGCTGTGCGTCCGGGAAGGGCCAGGCCCTGACTGTCGTCAGCACTGGAGTGTAATGAATAAAGCAAGCGGCGGGGCGGGTAATTGTGGTTTCTCAGCAATCCCCCAACTCTGCTTCACCATTGGACACGGGTGGTAAGTGCCCAGGTTCCATTAACAACCCCAGGACTATGTCACAGCACCATCTGTCCCCAGCCTAGCACACTGACCTACCCTCTCGACAGGGGTCTCCTCCCCCACCCCTGAAGGGCATCTGTGTCTATAGTGAGAAACAACAGGGATCACCCAGAGGGAACGAAATTACCCAGGTCAGAACTTGGCCAGGAGGCCACGGGCAAACTGATAGGTCCCGGTCCTGCACTGTGACCTCTGCGGGCTCTGCCATTTTGGGTCTCGCTCTTGTGAAAAGTGGGAGGAGTCCTGTAGTCACATGGTCACAAGATTATGGAATTTTTCCCCATCTATGGTCATTTCTGTCACTAGTGCTGTTTGATGGCCGGACATGATCCAACATTTCCCTTATGTGGTCATTTCAATAGACAAGGGGTTTTTGGTGGCCATGCATGGTCAAAGCTTCAGGGTTCTCTCTACATGGTCACTTCAGTTGAGAGACACCATGCAGAACACCGTATGGTCCCTCGAAGGTGAGTGACGGGGCGCTAGCCGGCACACGAATCCACCTCTTTATATCCAGGTCAGCTCAGAGACGCCGGCGCGCTCACCGTAGGCAGGTTGCCTCTCTCCACCGAGAAGGGCGGTGGGGGGTGCTCCAGGTGCCGAGAGCCAGGAAATGGCAAGCGTGCGACGCAGCTGCAGTGCACAGGGGTGTGGTGGGGCCAGGGAGTGGGAGGAACGAAGACGATGAGGAAGGAAGATGGCCTTTCTTCTCAGAGGTTTGTCCCAGCCCCAGACGGTTTCCAAACACTCCGAAGCCCAATGAACAGATTGCTCCAAACCATGCTAATATTGCGTGGGCAGGGTTTCCATACAAGCCCTCCACAAAACATAGGCGCTGAGGAAGTTCTGTTCAAGTTGCAGATACAGAATAGGCCGTTCTGGGGATTAGCTCTGCCAGGCCAACGTCCCTTCCAGCAGTTACGCTCCACCACCCCCTCAGCCTGCAGCCCCTTTCTCGCTCCAGGAACCACAGCCGCCCTTTCGTGACTCCAGCCAGCTCACGGTGCGGGTCCCCTCCTGGGGGGGTGTGGATCAAAGTCCCTGCTCACCAGCGACCCCAGATAGTCCTCCCCTTGCCTTCCCCAGGTGCCATGCCCCCCCCATGACTCCGGGTTCCAGCTCAGGGTCCCTCCAAACAGCAGCCGAGGCCGGCTTCCCTGCCACACCCCGCTGCCTTTCCCTGAGCCTCTTCCTCCCCTTCTGGCCCTCCCCATCCCTCTGGGTCTGAACTCTCAACTCCCTCCCTCTAGGGAGTAGCCATGGGCTACTTGTCTCTATAGTCCCCAAACACACCTCCCTCCTCCCAGGGCGTGACTGCAGGCTACCTCCCCGCAGCCTCTCGGCTTCCAATTTCCTGTCTTTAGAGAAGCCCGCCCTGTCCCCCTAATCAGGGCTTTTCTCCCAGGCTTAATTCTCCCAGATTGCAGCCTAGGTGGCTGATTGGCCCAGTTCAGCTCTTGCAGGGCCAGCCTGGGGAGCTCACCCCATCCCAGGGCACGTCACAGCTGCTACCTCAAGAGGACACGGATTTAATAGGTGAACACGGTTTTGAAGACACGCAATGTCCCCATTTATAAATGGTTTGGCAAGTCACTCACCACAGTGCACTGCTGTCCCAGCAGAGCGGCTGCCTCTGGGAATGCTCGGCAGCCAGAGGAGTCACGGGAGTTTCCTCTGTAGCCCCTACTGCTGTACAACACTCGCGCCAGCTCCGTGGGTTTATTATACTCCTCACCCTCGGGATCGGGTGTTGTACAGCAGTAGGGGCTACAGGGAGGTGTCCCTGGGAAACCTCCCCCCTGGGGTGGCGCGTCCTCTAGTTGGCAAGCCTGGAGGCAGTGGAGCTCAACCTGCCAGTGGCAGAAGGGCTGTGTCCATCCCCCTGTAGATCTTCGTCCCAAAAGCCGACGGGTCCCTGTGGTTTTGCATGTTCTTAGAGGCCCATTAGTGGCTGGGGCAAAGAGGAGGTGGATTAGTGGGCTAGGAGCATGGCTGACGTGCTGGGCTGTTCCTACCCGCTGCTGCTGACCGGCTGGTGTAAGGGCCCCAAGATCCAGAGAGCAGCCAGGGGACCCATGAACCATGCAAGATTCAAGATTCCAGGAAAAGGGACATTACCCCTTGGCTAATCTCAATGTGATTATCTCTAGGTTAGATATCAGGAAACACTTTTTCACTAGTAGGGTGGTGAAGCACTGGAATGGGTTACCTAGGGAGGTGGTGGAATCTCCTTCCTTAGAGGTTTTTAAGGTCAGGCTTGACAAAGCCCTGGCTGGGATGATCTAGTTGGGGTTGGTCCTGCTTTGAGCAGGGGATTGGACTAGAACCTCCTGAGGTCCCTTCCAACCCTGAGATTCTCTGATTCCCTGCTCTGACTCCCCAAGGGGAACACTCCCAACCCACAGCCCGTGCGCAGCAGATCCCACAGCCCGCTGGAGCCAGCCCGCCTATGCCTGGGGTCAGGACGTCATACCAATGAAATAAAACCAGCAGGATCTCATTAAAGGGGATAAGGCAATATGCTGCGCTATTGTGAATACAGGAAAAATCAGAGTAAGCGATCAGTTATAGCTAGAACGTTCCATTCACACTCACACACACAAATTCTGCAAGGTTGTTGTCATAGTTACCAGCCTAGGAGTTGCTCGTGCCAAGCCACTGGCCAGGTGGCCAGGACACGAGGATGGAGCCGGGGCTTGTCAGAGGCGCAGCCGATGCTCCTGGAAGTTGGTTTGTAGAATCAGACCCTGTCTCGGCGCGTGACTCACCCAGCGGCGCCTCCTGCTGGTTGTCCGGGAATTAGCTCTTTTTTTACCAGCTCCGGAGCACCCTCTGCTGGTGTCCCTCCCAGACCCCGGTGCCCCTTTATCTGGGGTTTCTGCCCAGCAGGATCCCCTCAGTCTCTGGGTCTCCCCTCCCTGGGGAACCCACCACCCCCTAATCCCACCTTGCCTCAGTGGCTACTGCCAGTCAGCTTCTAGCCCCCCGCTCCCTGGGGCCAACTGCAGAGCCAGTCATCATAGCCAGGGGGGTGGGGGGAGGGGAGGACCTACTGCCTCTACTAGCCCCGGGCTGCCCCTTTGCAGCCCCACAACCTGTTTAGGCCCCGCACAAGGCCCTGCAGCCTGGAGGGTTTCCAGGTGGGAGCTCCCCAGCTCCTTTGCTCTCGGGCAGCCAGGTCCTTCCCTCTCTGCAATCAGAGAGGGACTGCCTGAGTCCCTGGCTCACAGCCTTTCATAGGGCCCAGCTGCCCCTGATTGGGGCGTGGCCCAGCTGTGGCTGCTTCTCCAATGAGCCCAGCTTTTCTCCCACCCCCTCACCCTCTCCCAGGGCTGGCTTTAACCCTGTCAGGGCTGGAGCGGGGGACACCCGGCTACGACCCAAAGTCCTCAGTCTTCAGCCTTCTTTTTATAGGGATTTATCCTCATACAAGTTTATAGGGTTTGCTCCAGCATGCTGCTCTCTGTCAATCAATCACGCAATTGGCACAGCAATGATGTAAGGACAGTCTGTTGCTATCTTGTTCCTCTGCGCTTCAGCCCCCCTGTCCTTGGGGCAAGTGTGCCCTCGGGGTTATCGGGCTCTCGTTCATTGTCTTCTTCAGCCAAACGGTCTTGTTTTAAGGCCGGCACCTCAACCTCTAATCTTTCATTCCTCATTCAATCATACGCACAATCACACTCACACTCCAAGTATATCCTGTCACATCTGCATGTTATCACCTACCCACCCTTTAACAGAACCAGTCTAAAATCAGTGGGCCATGGCAGACTTCAATCCGTCCATCCACCCCACTTATATCTAAAAGGAACCGAACAAGATAAGCATGCAAGAGTGGGGGGTTCACACCACTTATTTCAGAGTTCAGGAAAACAAAGTTGTACCATCCATAAAGGACATCTGTTATCTTGATACTTTTAGAGCAATCTCTCTGTCTCTGGATGTGCCTCTACAATTAACACTGATCTTGTAAAACAGACAGGCAGTTTCAATCAGCACACACTTAGCAGGGTGGCAGAGAAACTTATTTCTTTCTAATGGTCAGGCCAAATTCTGGGGTCTGCTGTGGAATCACTCTTACGTATCAGAGGGGTAGCCGTGTTAGTCTGGATCTGTAGAAGTGACAAAGAGACCTTATAGACAAACAAACGTATTGGAGCATAAGCTTTCGTGGGTCAATACCCACTTCATCGGATGCATCTGAAGAAGTGGGGATTCACCCACGAAAGCTTATGCTCCAATACGTTTGTTTGTCTATAAGGTGCCACAGGACTCTTTGTCACTCTTTCGTCCACTTCCCATATCAGAAATATACCAGTTACCAATCTCGTCCAACGAGGAAGCTGGGGTCAGAGGTTACTGGTTAAATATGAGGGCTTCAAAGTGGCCTCTAATTTTGGGGTGTCCAACTTCAGTCTCCTAAGAACTGATTCCCAGAAGTGCTTGGCACTTAGCTCCCCAGTTGAAATCAGAGCCTGGAGATACCCAACATCACAGGCCACTTTTAAACGCGTAGGTCTCAGCTCTGAGACCTGAGGACCATTAAGGTTAGTTTTGTGTCCATGTATGGTTGTTGCCATATATGGAAGATGCTAATTCAGACCTATTGTGATGCACAAGGCGTCCGGCTTATCAGTCTCTCTAGTAACAGACCAGCTGTACTTCAGCTCACCTGCTCGCTCAGAAGACCATCCTCTAATGTCAAAGGCTGACGGGTTCAACCCAGTGGCTCTCTCTGCCCCTGAGAGCCTGACAAGGGACAATGTCCAGATCCATGCGCTATGTCAGCTCTTGCAGGCGAAGGAGGCCTCGGAGAAGGCCCAGGCCTAGCAGGAGGAGGAGGGGAAGGAGGAGGGGAAGGAGACGCATGAGGAGAGGTACAGATGCGTGTTTCATGTTCCCGTTTGAAGTTATTGCAAAGGGACTAGGGGAAGGCACGTATGTTGTGGAGCAGGGTTCTGCCCAGGCTGGCCGGCCCCCATCCCCTTCTCTCTTCTCTCCCCAGGCAGACGCGCTCACCACTACCGGAGGAGTATGGTTTTCTGAAGCTGTAGCTGTGTCCGCTCTTCCTGCTCCTGAGAACGAGCAGCCACCCCATCGCAAAACCAAGCCAACGAGAGAACTGGGCAACCTGGCAAGACCCAAGAGAACCTGCAGCGGCAGCTGCTGATCAATAAATGAGCTCAATGCAATTCTGGCTGTGACTTTTCCTTGCGGCCCATCTACAGACTTCTCCCCAAGGGTTCTTTATTAAACCCGCTTAGTCTTTCGGAGTTACGATTGCTCTTTATGGGGAATATGATGAAGGGTTTGTTTTAATTCAATGGCTGGAGAAAATCCCTTACAAGGAGGGACTTAAAGAGCTCACTTGGTTTAGTTGATCAAAAAGGCGATTGAGAGGTGACTTGTTTACAGTGTCTGGGGAGAAAAGACCAGGTACAAAGGGCTCCCTAGCCTAGCAGAGACACGCGGAACAAGAATGGCAGCTTTACCAGTGAGGGTGATTAACCTTCCGAACACCCTCCCATGGGACGTGGTGGGGAGTCTCCAACCCTTGATGTCCTCACATCCAGACTGGCTCCCTGCCTGGCTGATGCTTTAGCCAAACACAGGTTATTGGGCTCAATACTGGGTGACATTCCCTGGTCTGTGCTATCCAGGAGGTCAGACTAGATGGCCTAAGAGTCCCTCCTGGCCTTAATATCTACGAATATTTGCACTGTAAAAATGGGAAAGAAAAGAAATCGTATTTTTCAATTCACCTCATACAAGTGCTGTGGTGCAATCTCTCTATCATGAAAGTGTAACTAACAAACGCAGATTTTTTTTGTTACATAACTGCACTCAAAAACAAAACAATGTAAAACTCCAGAGCCCACAAGTCCTACTTCCTGTGCAGCCAATCGCCACGACAAACAAGTTTGTTTAGATTTATGGGAGATCCTGCTGCCTGTTCCTTATTTACAATGCCACCTGAAAGTGAGAACAGGCATTTGCATGGCACTTTTGTAGCCGGCATTGCAAGGTATTTACGTGCCAGATCTGCTAAACATTCGTATGCCCCTTCGTGCTTCGGCCACCATTCCAGAGGACATGCTTCCACGCTGATCACGCTCGTTAAAAAATAATGCGTTAATTACATTTGTGACTGAACTCTTTGGGGGGAGAATTCTATGTCCCCTGCTCTGTTTTACCCTCATCCTGCCATATATTTCATGTTCTAGCAGTCTCGGATGATGACCCAGCACATGTTCATTTCAAGAACATTGTCACTGCAGATTTGACAAAACACAAAGAAGCTACCAACGTGAGCTTTCTAAAGAGAGCTACAGCACCCAGCCCAAGGTTTAAGAATCTGAGAGGGACGAGGTAGGGAACATCAGCATGGACGCATGGCCCCTGGAATGGTGGTTGAAGCATGAAGGGACATATGAATCTTTAGCGCATCTGGCATGTAAATATCTTGCGATGCCGGCTACAGCAGTGCCATGAGAACACCTGTTCTCACTTTCAGGTGACATTGTAAGCAAGCAGCGGACAGCATTATTTCCTGCAAATGCAAACAAACATGTCTGTCTGAGCGATTGGCTGATCAGCAAGTAGGACTGAGTGGACTTGCAGGCTCTAAAGTTTTACATTGGTTTATTTTTGAATGCAGTTATTTTCTGTACATAATTCTACATTTGTAAGTTCAACTTTCAGGATAAAGAGATTTCACTGCAGTACTTGTATTAGGTGAATTAAAAATATTATTTCTTTTGGGTTTTTACAGTGCAAATACTTGTAATCAAAACTAAATATGAAGTGAGCACTGGACACCTTGTATTCTGTGTTGTAATTGAAATCAGTATATTTGAAAATAGAGAAAACATCCACAAATATTTAAATAAATGGTATTCTATTATTGTTTAACAGTGTGATTAATCGCAATTAATTTTTGTAATCGCTTGACAGCTCTAATTTAGGTCTTCCATGGGATGAGGTCTTGAGCTCGCTGGTGATTTTAGCCTCACAACTAGGGTGACCAGCTGTCCTGGTTTTAAAGGGACAGTCCCATTTTTGGGGACGTTTTCCTATATAGGCGCCTATCACCCCCCACCCCCTGTTCCGTTTTTTCACAGTTGCTATCTGGTCACCCTACTCACAGCTCCCATGTGGGGCAGGTAAAGAATCTAGTAACTGTGACCTCGATCCTGCAAACACTGAGTCGTTGCCACTGAGTTCAGGCCTCTCTGGTCCCCATGTCTTATGATGGACCCCAAAGGGGATCCATCTCGTAACCCAGAAGGGCTGCCCCAGCTTCAGAAGGGAAAAACCCACTGAGATCAGCTAAGTGCAGGGGATGATAATGTTTAGAGTCATGGTTCCGAGGGAGATACTGAGCAAAGAGACCCAGTCAGCCCCCACAGAGTCAAGGGAGCTAGTGGGTGTGAGGGGCTCAGGTACCTGTCTTGGACGGCCCCCATGCCCACAGTGGGCACCTGGTAGGGAGGAGGGACAATGAGAAGGGGCTGGGAGGGAGCTAGTCTGCAGCAGCCTGAGATGAAATCATTTAACTGGACTTCACACACTGGCCCCAGGGGAGCTCATTTCAATGATCAGACTCGTGTTCCTGGGGGATCTTTGCGCGAACAACTCGGGGCAACACGAAGGACAAATTCGTTCCAAGCTTCCCTGTTTGTTCTCAAGTATTTGGTTTAACCACCAGATTGTGTCACTTGGCCGTTTGAGCAGGTTCTGTTGGGCCCCAGGAAGGCGACAAACTAACAACGGCAGCGAGAGGCGGAAATGCAGCTGCAGGTTTAATGAGGACTTGGGCCTGGCTCCTTTGCTAGGAGGCTCCTGGATCCGGGGAAGTCAGTCCATTGCCTTGGTGGGGACGCTCAGGGAGCGCTGTGGAGTTTCGGGGCCGGAGAAGAGGAGGAGTCGCGGGTTATCTCTTTTTCCGGTAGTAGCACACAGTGTGAGTGGTGAACGCTGGGGAGAGAAGACAGAAGGAAGGAGGAGCGGGGCTTTTAGGAAACGGACCCTCTTTCCCGTTCCCGAGTCGAACGGAAACCCAGCATGGGGCAGACCGGGGACATGAAACCAGGTCGCTGGGAGCTCTCTTCTCAGTCAAGGCTTTGGCAAGTAGACGGTCTTCAGCCCCCCCCCCCCCCCCCCAGCACACACAGCTCCAACCAGCCCCTTCAATACACGCCAGCCCCTCTTACCTCTCCTCTGCCTCCTCCTCCTCCCACGCCTGGCTCGCCTTCTCCTCCCCCCGCGCCCCCTTCTTTTGTTCCTCCTGGTAGGAGGCATGCAGGGGCATCGTGCCATGGTCTTGTGCCTGGGGCGGTATTAAAACTGCGGGGAGAGGAGCATCCCCTGGTGGCTCCAGTTCTTTTCTGGGGCTGACCCTGAGCTCAGAAGAGGAGCTTCAGCCGGCCTGTATTTAAGGGGCAGCTGTGACACGAACAATGGCGGCAGCGTCCGTGTCATTTCAACACGACCATATAAGGCAGAGACAGACTGGGGTCAAGGCTCAGGTTGTACTGTATGAAGGGGCCTGGATGTGGTGGGGAACGGGGACTTCACGCTCCCCACAGGTGTTCAGACCAATAGCCCGGCGTCTGGCATCTGTACGCCGTGGGTCTGTCTGCCTCGGGGAGTCCTCCGGCCCCGGTATCGGCGCGCCTCACAATCTGTAATGTATTTCCCCTCACCAGGGCCGGGCTACTCGTATCTGGGGCCAAGAGAGGTGAAGGGCCAGATCTAGAAGGCTTTTGGGCACCTAAGAGGGAGAAAGAGCCCGAGTGAGGTTTTCAAAATCCCCTAGGTAAGAGCACAAGAACAGCCAGCCTGGGTCAGACCAAAGGTCCATCTAGCCCAGTGTCCAGTCTTCCCACAGTGAAGAGACTCTGTCCCCTCTGCCAGTCGGGCCCCAACCCTCGTGGAGCTCAATGATACCCAGATTAGGCGCTTTGGAAAGTCCCACGTGATGCCCCTCTGTGCATTTAAGCACCTAAACACCTTTGAAAATCTGCCCCTGTGGGTCTGTCTACACAGCAAAGAAAAGCCCACGGCTACTGAACTGAAACTGGGTCGCCCGCGGCGCTGACTAGAGCTCTAACCTCTGGACCATCCTTCCTGGAAACGCAACTGACCACGGGCCTGGAAAGCCAAGGGCAGTTCCCTGAATCCACACTGTAATAGCAAGTGTCTTTCCTGCCACCCGATGTCAGCCAGCGGAGCCAGTCGCACGGCAAAGCCCAGTCCAGTCAACTGACCATGCTTCCAAAAAGACGCTGAGCATTTGCAAAGGGGTCAGAACAGAGCACCAAGAACGGTTCCAGGTCCGGATAACCAGCGAGAGATTCAGTCTATTTCGTTTGTCCAAGAGAAGGTTACGAGGTGACTGAATCACAGGCTACAAGCCCCTACCCTGGGAGGGGATTTCTGACAGCAGAGGACTCTTTAATCTAGCAGACAAAGGCAGAACGAGATCCAGTGGCTGGAAGCTGAAGCGAGACAAATTCAGACTAGAAAAAGGCACGAATTTTTAACTGTGAGGAATTTCCCATTGGAACTTACCAAGGCAGATGGGGAGTGTTAGGGGGCTTATTCCTTCACCCGCTCACTTCCCTGGTCCTTCTCGTGTGAACAGAGAGCAACAATACCCGAAGTCCGACGGTGCAAACAATTCGATGTGTATTGGGGTGAACTTCCAGCAAGCAACGATTCCAATTCCAAAGGACCAGACTCCAAAGAGAAACTGCCGAGCTTCAGTTCATTTGCAGATTTGACACCATCAACTCAGGATTAAACAAAGACTATGAATGGCTAGCCAACTACAAAAGCAGTTTCTCCTCCCTTGGTGTTCACACCTCAATTGCTAGAAGAGGGCCTCACCCTCCCTGATTGAGCTAACCTCGTTATCTCTAGCCTGACTCTTCCCCGCACATTTATATCTGCCCCTGGACATTTCCACTGCTTGCATCCGACGAAGTGGGTATTCACCCACGAAAGCTTATGCTTCAATACCTCTGTTAGTCTATAAGGTGCCACAGGACCCTTTGTCGCTTCTACAGATCCAGACTAACACGGCTACCCCTCTGATACAGTGAGAGAAGGCCTTACACAGATTCTTTCTTTTATATCTCTATAACTAGCTAAATGATAAACATAGACCTAAATTCTTAACATATAGGCCTTTACAGACAGGCCTGAATAGCTATATCCTAACAGGGAGTTCTCAAAGTTGTGCTCTAGCTCAGACAGAAGTTACGGTCTGATGCAGAAACGACTGAGCAAGGATCATGTCAGTTCCTTCTGGACGGCTGAAATATTTGTATTTCTAATTTTCAGTCATCAAAATTCAGTAATGACAAAATTCATTGTTTGTCAATGACCCTAAACTTCCGAAGAAATACCTCCAATGCACTTTGCTGGTCATCAGCAGGTTACTGAAGCAAACTAGTATAAGGGGGCTCTAGGTAAAGCATTATTTAAAAGAACTTTAATTACTCCGTAATCGCATTAT
Source organism: Chelydra serpentina (assembly GCA_037349315.1). Classification (NCBI taxonomy): domain Eukaryota; kingdom Metazoa; phylum Chordata; order Testudines; family Chelydridae; genus Chelydra; species Chelydra serpentina. The sequence continues at coordinate 89,723 of JBAIAC010000258.1, read as the reverse complement.
GAAAGGACATAGCTTTGGGAAGGAAATGCATTTTTCTTGCCCGCTGTGAGGTCCCCTGCAAAAACTATGGAAAAGGGCTGAGAGCACCCGTCTGGAATGTGTGAAAGGAAAAATTGTGTTGTTATGGGAGATGTCAGCAGCCAGTAAAAAAATATCCTAGGGGGAAATAATTTTCTTACACAAAAGGGATTGCATCCAACATGAGGTAACTCTATTTTGTACCTCACTGGAATGGATAAAACTGAATTGATCTTTGGACTGAAAGTTGGTGGTTTTGCCTAAGGACCAGTGATTATGACCTGATTAAATTCATTATGGGCAAACAGAAGACCAGTGATATCCATATCTGGTGCTTATATATAAATGGAGATATGCCAATCGCCTAGAACTGGAAGGACTTTGCAAGGTCATTGAGTCTAGTTCCCTGTCTTCACTAGCAGGACCAAGTACTATCCCCTGACAGATTTTTGCCCCAGACCCCTAAATGGCCCCCTCAAGGATTGAACTCACAACCCTGAGTTTAGCAGGCCAATGCTTAAACCACTGAGCTATCCCTCCCCCAATTAGCTTCAAGAGGGCTAATTCCCCAATGGTGAGGAAAAGTATGAGTGAAATTGATTGGGAGGAAACATTTAGACAAAAAATTTGAACGAAAATTGGGAGTTGTTTAAGAAGAGTTTACTAAATAGCCAAAAACACACCATTCCACCATATGAAAGATGACACAATATTGGTTAAAAGCACATCCTGGGAAAGAAGGGAAACGAAGATAGCTATTAGAAACATATTTATATCTATCTATCTATATAAATGGTGAACAAAATACAGTGTAGAAAATTGATAAGGAAAGCTAAAAACATTAGGGAAAAATCCATGACTGGCAGGCTAAGGACAGTAAAAAAGAGGTTTAAAGTATATCAGGGACCAGAGAAATACCAAGAATGGTATATGCCAATGATTACATGGAGATGGTGAAATTGTTATAATCGTGCAGAAGAGACAAAGGATTTTAACTTAGTACCACATGACATTCTGATTAAAAACCCAGCCCTAGACAATATACATAAAGCACAAATTAAATGGATTAAGAACTGTCTGCTTGAGAGATCTTGCAAAATAGCTGTCAATGAGGAATCATAATTGAACGAGGATGTTTCTAACAGGCTTTTTCAAGGGTCGGTGAGAGAGAGATTAAAAAAAAAGAAGAAAACTTGGGAGGCAGAAAAATGCCGTACCGTGAGAGACTGAAAGAGCTCATGTTGTATTAAAGTGCTGCACAGGATCTTTTCAGGGGGAATAAGGCAAAGCGCCACATTTATTGGTAATACAGGTATCAATCAACACTGTATCATATGCATATGGTATATAGTGACAAAGAGTTCTGTGGCACCTTATAGACTAACAGACGTATTGGAGCATAAGCTTTCATGGGTGAATACCCACTTCTTCGGATGCATCCCACCCACGAAAGCTTATGCTCCAATACGTCTGTTAGTCTATAAGGTGCCACAGAACTCTTTGTCGCTTCTACAGATCCAGACTAACACGGCGACCCCTCTGATATATGGTCTATATTACACTCACGCACTCACACACACAAACACACTCCGTCTTGTTGTTGTTACCAACTAGTTGCTCCCCTTAACGTCACTGGCCAGGTGAGTTAGATGGGGGAGGGGTGGAGCCGGGCTTCTGCCGATCTGGATCGATGCTCCGATGGTGACAAGACGAGACCCGGGGTCCTCTGCCAGACACCTCACTTCTATAGCAGCTTCCCTCTCACGCAAATCGGTCCCAGATTCAAAATCTGGGTCTGTGTCCGTGGGTCTGTGTCCGTTGGTCCTTCGTGCTGCTCCTCTCTGGGTGTTGTCCCAATGCTGTTCAAAGAGGGTGTTTTCCAAAGAAGGTGCTGGCTCCTAACCCCCAAGGCCGTCAATATGTCTGCTCTTCTTTAAAAAGAAAAGAAGTACTTGTGCCATAGGTGCCAACTCCCTGGGTGCTCCGGGGCTGGAGCACCCACGGGGAAAAATTAGTGGGTGCTCTGCACCCACCGGCAGCCAAGATCCCCCCCCACCCCACCTCCTCCTCCCTCTCTGAGTGCACTGGGTCCCCACTCCTCCGCCTACCTCCCAGCGTTTCCCGCCCAGCCACCGCCAAACAGCTGTTAGCGCGCTCCGGGAGTGGGGGTGAGGAGCGGGAAGGTGGCATGCTCAGGGGAGGGGGCGGGGAAGAGGCGGGGATTTGGGGAAGGAGTTGGAATAGGGGCAGAGTTGGGGTGGGGACTATGGGGAAAGGGTTGGAATGGGGGCAGGGAAGGGGTGAGAAGAGGCGGGGCATGGGAGGGGCTTCACGGAAGGGGTGGAGTGGGGGCGGAGCCAGGGGCAGGGTCGAGCACCCCGGGGAAAGAGGGGAAGTTGGTGCCTATGCTTGCAGCTCCCTCCCAAGGGCTAGCAGGGTCTCCCTTTGGTGCCCTAGTGTATTCTGCCTGCAGTTTCGCTGCCTAAGGCACCCGTTCGCGCTCCCTAGCCTCAGTGCCCTTGCTGGGAGGAGTGTTCAGAGGTTCTTGTTTGGGAGTCGTGCTCCGACAGGAAAGAGGCCTTCCGATTCTCACCAGGCACGGGGGCGGAGCCCCAAACGCGGTGAGGGCACCGGACGTCTCCAGCGTACCTGCACCTTGCAATCGTCACTGGGAGCGCCCGGGCTGCAGGCAGACTTCAACCCCACGCTGCTCCCCAGGTGACCCACATTCTGCCCCCCAACCTCCTCCTCCCAGCAGCCACGGCGCCCGGCAGCACCTTCTGCAGCCGGCGGGAAAGAGCAGCAGCAAGATTCACCGCGCTGCCCTGGGCCGAGTGATCGCTGCTCAGCGGATTCAGCGCGGCCCGTTGCCCTGTGTGCACTTGTCGTGCCCTGGGCCTTTCTGGGCACCCCCCGTTCAGCGGCGGTGTCTCTGGGTCGCTCACACAGCCTTCCTCCTGCCTGTCAATAAGGGGGGAGCCTCTCAGCTTTTCCTAACCATGTCGAGGGCCCTGCAGATCTCTCCAAACCCCACCATGTTCGGGGTTTGAAAACCCCCTGCACGTCCATCTAACCAGCCTGAACATAACAAACATTGCAAGCGCGGCCAGTCACCCTTCTACGTGCTCCAAGGGAAAACCCCGGGGGCTGCTGGCTCTGGGGAGTGCCCAAACAGCGGCCATTGTGGCTGGCTCCAGGGAGCGCCCGAGCAGCAGCGGTTCCGGGGTGGCTGAAGCAGTGGTCCAGCGCTCAGAGGCCATCTGGAGAGCGTTCCCCAGGGGGGACAGTCAACTCCCAGCACTGGGGCAGGGCCCTCCCCCAAGCAGGGGCCCAGAAGTGGAGATTTAGTCAGGGGTATTTTGGGTAAAAGCCATGGACAGATCAAGGGTCGTGACTTTTTACCGGTTGCCCGTGACCTGTCCATGACGTTTACCCAAAATACCTGTGACTAAATCTTAGCCTGCCTGATCACGGGGCTCAAGGGGGAGGCGTGACACTCACAGCGGCAAGCGCCCACAGGAGGAACGCATGCTGACACCGGAGAGAGCTTCAGTCCAGCAGAGGAAGGTCTAATTGACACCCCCAGGGCTGGAAGTCGAAGCGAGACCCATTCAGACTGGGAATAAGGGGTAAACGTTAGCAGTGAGGCTAAGCAGCCACTGGACCATCGACCATGGGGCGGGGGGGATTCTCCATCACAGGCAAATTGTCGATCCAGACTGGCTGGCTTTCCAAAGGATCTGCTTGAGTTCAATTCAGGGATGTTCTGGCCGGTGTTACCCAGGAGGTCAGACTAGCTGAGCACAGTGGGTCCTTCTGGCTTTGGACTCTGTGACTTTATGACCTGTTATCCGTCACTGCGGGTTGCTTTTCGCTATGGGATTTGAAGAGGACAAGTCCAGCTGGGACCCCCCTAGATTCACAGATTGCAAGGCCTGAAGGGACCACCGTGCTCCATGCGTGGCACTGGCCAGAGACCTGCCCCCAGATGATTCCTTTTGAACTGGAGCAGAGCTTTTCCAAACCAGCCAATCTGGATGTAAAGGTTGCCGGTGATAGAGGCGGCCCCGTGCCCCATGGGGACAATTAGTTCACATTTCCTTTGGTTCTGCACTGGGCGGCATACGGACCGTAGAAAGGAGGGTGCAGTGACCAGGGCATTGGGATGGAAGTCAAGGAACCTCTTCTCCTGCCAACTCATTCAACATGCCCCCTGCATGCCTGAGAGAGAAAGGAACCCCTTCCCCTTCACTGCAGCAATCTGTACGTCGCAGGAGCCCCTGTTTTACCACCGTGTCATTTGTGACATCAAAACCAGACAACAGGGTCACCAGCTCGCCGTGACACAATGACCAGACTGCCACACTCACACCTAGCTGGCTGACAGTGGCTGCTGGGAAGCCCCGGGCGAGACGCTGCTTCTGTCCAGCCGGACGAAGGACTCAGGTCTAGAGCAGGAGCAGGGGAAGTGACAAGGTGCAAAGTTGAGATGTGAATGTTTGGGCCAAACGGGAGGTGAGGTCTGGTTTCATGACTCTATGTCCTAGCTCACGTGTACTGGCCAGAAGTGCCGACACGCTTCTTACTGTCTGCACATGATCAGCTCCCCCTCCTCAATTGTCCACCCCATGGGCTGCTCAACTCTTTGGGGCAGGGATTGAGTCTGCCTCCGTGTTAGCACAACACCCGGCACAAGGGAGGATGGGAAAGGGGTTAGGACACTAGCGGGGGACTCAGGAGAGCTAGATTCTGTTCCTGGCCCTGCCACAGACTCCCAGGTGATCTTGGAGAAGTCACCTGGGGCTTGTCTACATGGGGACATCTGGGACAATTAATCCAAGTTAACTCAAGGTGTGATTTTGACGTGAATTAGTTAAAGCATATTAAATCCCTGTGTGAACACCCTCTTTCAGAATTAAAGTGGCCTTCACTTTGAGAGTGAATTAAACTAAACCACATTCATGCCACCTTAATTTTGAATAACAGCGTCCACACAAGGATTTAATGTGGTTTAACTAATCCACTTGAAATTCCCTCCTTGAGTTAATTCGGATGGATCTTCCTGGGTGTCTCCATGTAGATAAGCCCGTATCTTTTAGTTCCCCGTCTGAACAATGGGGTTAGTAGCCCTTCCCTACTGCACCGCGGTGGTGTGAGGAGAAATGCATCAAAGACCGTGCGATTCAGAGAGGGGGCTACCTGGCTATGTACCTGGCTACCCGGCACACTGGAGTGCTGGTCCTGACCAGGTCCGGGGGGCTGCAGCAATATAAACATTCCATCGTAACGCTACGTGATCAGTGAGCAGGAAATGAGCCGTTTCCTCCTGAGAACGGGTTTGTTCCCCCTGTCGCTGTGTAGGCCTCACCCTGACTCAGTCTTCAAAGGGAGAGCAGGATACCCGAGGAGAGGCGCCGGCAGACAGGGAAGCGCCAGGCGGGGCCCTGTGACATGCATCCCACCATCAGAGACCTCCTCCAGGGGCTCCAGTGGATGCTATGCTTCCTTGCCTTCATGATCTATATTGCTGCCCTGGGAGATGCCTTTTATTACTTCCTCATTTTCCTGATGGTCCCTGGAGTCGCCTTATACGAACACGTGCTACCAGCCTCGCTGCTGTTCCTCCAGACCCTGACGCCGGTCGCAGACGTCTTCTTCCACGATGTGCTTCGGGCTCTGGCCGTCTTCCTTGTCTCCCTGTCTCTCCCTGTCTCCCTCTTCTTGGGCTTGAAGCTCATCCTGCTGCCTTTTTACCTCGCGTTGGCGCGGCTTGTTTTCTGAGCGGCTCCGGCTCAACAGAGCAGTCAGTCGCTTGCACGTCTCGCCGGCCGCCTTTCATTGTGCGTGTCCTGAGCAGAGGGCGAGGGAAGTCATCAGCCTTCCAGAGGGATCCAAACAACCTCACGTTACCTAAAGAGCAACTCCTCCGCCATGCCAGTGTCATGACCCAGGATTTCCTCGTCCCTCAGGGAGGTACGGAGCTGCTGACATCCCCACTGAGTCCCCTGTCCTACCCCCGGTCTGTGAACCAAGCCAGGTACATTCCTCTTAAGGAAGAGCTTTGCCTACAAGGCTTTTCTATTCTCCGTCTTGTCGCTGCTCTGCCAGTGTCCCTCAGTCCTGACCTGCAGCTCCTACTGCCAGTCCAGTCCCCTCCAGACACACAGTTCTGCCATGCAATTACCACTGAGCAACTCTGCATCCAGCCTGCGGTAAGTGCTGAGGAATAAGCATGTGATAGTCTTGGCTGTGCTTGCCAGGGGATGGCAGACACCGAGTCTGGAAGTCTGGGGAGCTGACCGAGCAGCAGCTGCGGGTCAGTTTTTGTCCCACCAGTACCTCATGGTGGAGGGGATCAGACTCTGGGACAATCATCTAGAGGGGTTTAGGCGAATGCAGGTCTCTAGGAGACACTGCCAAACCTTCCTCCTTGGAACGGCTTTCCCCCACAGCCATCTTTCCCGCCAAATTCCAACCAACCACCCCTCAGAAAAACAAAACTAAACTAAACCTACCCCAAGCAGAGATTTTCCCCCGCAACGGAAAAGTTGTCAGAGACGCCATGAAATCCACTATCGACTTTGCTTTTGCTCTTGATTTCACGAGGAAGGCACACGGGTACAACGGTGTCCTACAAAAAGTGAAAACTCTGTCAAATTACAAAGGACGAATATAAACAAATAACACAAGTACGTAGGGGCAAAATTAGAAAGGCCAAGGCACAAAATGAGGTTAAACTAGCTAGGGACATGAAGGGGAACAAGAAAACATTCTACAAATACATTAGAATCAAGAAGAAGACCAAGGACAGGGTAGGTCTGTTACTCAATGAGGGGGGGAAAGACAATAACAGAAAATGTGGACATGGCAGAAGTGCTAAATGACTTTTTTGGTTCCGTTTTCACCTAAAAGGTTAGTAGCAATTGGATGTTTAACTTAACGAATGCCAGTGAAAATTAGGTAGAATCAGAGGCTAAAATAGGGAAAGAACAAGTTAAAAATTACTCAGACATGTTAGATGTCTTCAAGTCACCAGGGCCTGATGAAATGCATCCCAGAATACTCAGGGAGATGACTGAGGAGATGTCTGAGCCATTAGCGATTATCTTTGAGAAGTCATGGGAGACGGGAGAGATTCCAGTGGACTGGGAAAGGCCAAATCTAGTGCCCATCTATTAAAAGGGAAATAAGGACAACCCAGGAGTAGCGGGGCAGTTACCCCGCTCCAGGGGAAAAAGGGAGGCGGATTGGGGAAGCGGCCACAGCTGTGGCCACACCCAATCAGGCCACTGCTGGCCCTGATATAAGGGCTCAGGGAGGAGCTGTGTCAGACTCTCTCCAGCCTTGGAGGGAGAAGGACCTGGCTGCCTGGGAGCACAGGGTACCGGAAGCAGAGCAGGGCTGGGGAAGGGCAAGAGGAGCTGGGGAGCTCCAGCCTGGCAACTCCCCAGGCAACTCCCCAGGCTGAGGCCTTGGGTAAGGCCTAAGGAGGTACTGGGTCTATAGCGGGGCAGCCTGGGGATAGGCAGAGGCAGCTGGTCCGACCCCCTTGCCAGTGATGAGTGGCCATGACAGACTGCAGTCTGCCCCAGTGAGCGGGGCTAGATGGTGACTGGCAGTAGCCACTGAGGCAAGGTGGGTTTAGAGGGTTGGGGGTTCCCCTGGGAGGGGAGACCCAGAGTGTGGGGGTACTGCTGGGGCAGAACCCCTAGGGTAAAGGGGCACCGGGGTCTGGTTGGGACACGGGGGCCTGAGGCAGGCGAGACACCGGCCAGCAGAGGGCGCTCTGAGAGCTGGAATCGAGCTAATTCCCAAGGCAACCAGCAGGAGGTGCCACGGGGGTGAGTATCGGTCTGCTACACCGGTGAATTACAGACCGGTCAGCTTAATTCTGTACCTGGAAAGATGAGGGGTCGCCGTGTTATTCTGGGTCTGTAGAAGTGACAAAGGGTCCTGTGGCACCTTATAGTCTAACAGAGGTATTGGAGCATAAGCTTTCATGGGTGAATACCCACTTCGTCGGATGCAAGCAGTCAGCATGGATTTGTCAAAAACCAATCATGTCAAACCAACCTGCTAGCTTTCTTTGACAGGGTAACAAGCCTTGTGGATATGGGGGAAGCGGTAGACATGGTATATCTTGACTTGAGTAAAGCTTTTGATACTGTCCCGCATGACCATCCCATAAAGAAACTAGGGAAATGCAACCTAGATGGAGCTACTATAAGGTGGATACAAAACTGGTTGGAAAACCATTCCAGAGAGTAGTTATCAGTGGTTCACAGTCAGGCTGGAAGGGCATAACGAGTGGGGTCCCGCAGGGATCGGTCCTGGGTCCGGTTCTGTTCAATATCTTCATCAACGATTTAGATAATGGCATAGAGAGTACACTTATAAAGTTTGCGGACGATACCATGTTGGGAAGGGTTGCAAGGGCTTTGGAGGATGGGATTAAAATTCAAAATGATCTGGACAAACTGGAGAAATGGTCTGAAGTAAATAGGATGAAATTCATTAAGGACAAATGCAAAGTTCTACACTTAGGAAGGAACAATCTGTTGCACACATACAAACTGGGAAATGACTGCCCAGGAAGGAGTACTGCGGAAAGGGATCTGGGGGTCATAGTGGATCACAAGCTAAATATGAGTCAACAGTGTAACACAGTGGGGGAAAAAAAGCAAACATCATTCTGGGATGTATTAGCAGGAGTGTTGTAAGCAAGACACGAGAAGTAATTTTTCCGCTCTACTCTGCTCTGATTAGGCCTGAACTGGAGTATTGGGTCCAGTTCTGGGCACCACCTTTCAGGAAAGAAGTGGGCAAATCGGAGAAAGTCCAAAGAAGAGCAACACAAATGATGAAAGGTCTAGAAAACATGACCTATGAGGGAAGACTGAAAAAGTTGTGTTTGTTTAGTCTGGAGAAGAGAAGACTGAGAGGGGACATGATAATAGTTTTCAACTACATAAAAGGTTGTTACAAGGAGGAGGGTGAAAAATTGTTCTTGTTAACATCTGAGGACAGGACAAGAAGCAATGGGGTTAAACTGCAGCAAGGGAGGTTTAGGTTGGACATTAGGAAAAACTTCCTTACTGTCAGGGTGGTTAAGCACTGGAATAAATTGCCTAGGGAGGTGGTGGAATCTCCATCATTGGAGATTGTTAAGAGGAGGTTGGACAAACACCTGTCAGGGATGGTCTAGCTAATCCTGAGTCCTGCCATGAGTGCAGGGGACTGGACTAGAGACCTCTCGAGGTCCCTTCCGGTCCTACAGTTCTATGATGGGCAGCAGTATGAACGCTTACGACTGAGAGGTCCGTTGCCAGGAGATCCAGGGTACCCTGCGAACTGCCTTGCGCCAGGGCTTACACTTGTTACCCCGTCCACTTAGCGCCTTCCAACTCACTTGCACGACCTGCTATCCAGAGCACGCCTGGCCCTGGAGGCTGGGCTCCATCTAGACTTGAACATCGACACAGCCCATAGCAGTGAGTCTCAGCGCCAGGGGCCGGCAGCCCGGGCTCACAGACACACTGTCATGGGCGGAAGTGACCTACGCAGAGGGGAGGTACGTCAGTCTGACCGGTTCTGTGCTACAGAATTCCTCTCTCTGTCTTCAGGTGTTTGCGCAGACCATGAATTCCTAGCCGTGCGAGAGACAACAGCTGGATTGTCTATAGCAGGGGGAGTCAATTACTTTTTGCCAAGGTCCAAATTTCTTGGTCGAGTTATAGCCAAGGTCCAGACTCCGGAGAAAATAATAATAAAAAAAACAACAAACAAACACAACAACAACAACAACAAGTAAATAAAAAGATCTTGGGGTCCGTTCAAAAGCATCAGGTGGTCTGGATTTGGCCTGTGATCTGCCTACTGATTACCCCGGTCTATAGGAACGTGAAAATGATCATAGGATTCCCTTTCTTTCTCTTCGTAGGAATCCAGTCTTTACACACACAATTAAGGGTTTCAAGTTTCCTTGTACTGAATAACACTTCAAAGATGACCCATTACAGCACAGCAGTTCCAATGGACCCCAGCTAGACTAACATCACTAACTAGTGTCCCTGCCAGCAGGTAGGGGATCTTGGGGGACAATTACTGCACTGGTGGGGTGCAAAATAAACTTTATTAAGAAAATATAAAAACAGGGAAAAATTCAATAGTGAGGGGTATGGGGTTTGTTAAGGTAGACAATTGGGGAGGGGTTTCTTTTAGTAAACAGGATAGGGGGTTTCAATAGTGGGGTACAATACAGTGGGGTACAATACAGTACAGAACACAATGCAACAACTTACTTACAGAGAAGCTAACTTAACCACAGCTATGCACAATGAAATTACAATTTATCTAGACTAAAGACTAAACCTAATGGTGCACCTTATACTAGGGGTAGTTCCAGAGGGCAGAGTGGTGTGTGCCCAGGATACAGCTCCAAGTGGGGTGGGGTTAACTAGTGGTGGCTGCAGCAGTTTTATTTCTAGCAGCAAAGGGGCTGCTGTGGAGCTAGAAGCAGATTACAGATACAGACCAAGGAGTTAGCTTGGGTCTGCCTGCTGGGGAAAGAAAGCCAGCAGTTAAAACAAGGGAAGTGTGCAAGAGGTTTTTCCTTACCAATCCCCAGGACAGCAGCAAGCACAGAGACAGGAACGGCAGTTTCAGCATCAGAGGACGCAGAGAAGACTCGATTCGCTTACAATAATCAGGAGATCTCCAGGCACAAATTCGTTGTTCGTGGGAGGGGAGTTTAAAACGGGGGTACGCTCAAAAACAAACGAGAGCGGGGAGAGGGACCCCCAAAGACCCCTAGCTGATCAGACCAGGTGGCAGAGCAAGGACCTTCTCCAGGGGTCTGATCAGAAAATGTCTGGTTTTAAAGGCAAACTTAGGCAGTTTCCCACCAGTACTTTTGATTGGCTTCTCTGGATACAGGGGAGGAGGGAGAGAGCAGGGAAAACTACAGGTAAGCATAGGCATGCCTGGGCATGTTCTGAGCCACAGGTACGACTCATATGCTCAGCTATGTGGCCACTTTAGGTCTTGCATACCTGGGCAGAGCACCCCTACACCGAGCCGGGTGGCCCGGGTCCGAACAAAGAAGCTAGACAAAGGAGCGAAAAGCCCGCTCCTTCCTGAGCAGAGTAATGGCTCCAGTCAGTCTGCACAAGCCATTTCCATGAGCAGGGCCAGGCTGTGACTTTGGTCAGTTCCATGGCCGGTGGGGGGGCGGCCACTCAGCACAAACAGAACGGAAGGGGGAAGAAGAATCCAGCAGGGGGACAGCTGTAACAGACAACTAGAAGCTGGTTATTTCCCTTTAAAATAAAGGATATAACACGGGGCCTGAACCCTACCATATTTACACCTCACAAAATCAATACGGGGATTGGGACGTCTGACCACCAGGTCTGCTTTCACGCTGGCTCATCCTGGACACTATCCCTTGGGGTTTGCGTCATCGCTCTGGTCTGCAGCCCTTCTCTCTCGCCAGGGCCCGCAGTGTCCTCTTCCTGACTCAGTCTTCCCTGTTTCCAGGTTAGCAAAGTCCCTTCTCCCTAGCAGTCCTAGGCAGTCTTCTCTCTCGCTGCCCCATGGTGCCACTCCCTCAGGGGCTGGCAGGGGAACCCACCCTCCCCTCCACGTTCCAGTCCAGGGACCCTCAGCTCAGCAGTTCTGGGCTTGCCTCTCCCAGCCCTCACTGCTCCTCCCCTGGACTGCTTCCTACCCCACCTGGTTCCCCGCCCCTCACTGGGTGTACCAGCGCCAAACCCACTTCCCAGGGTGTGACAGCTGCCTGCCTTCCTATAGCCTTTACTGCTCACAACTCCTGGGCTTCTTCTTCTTTTCAATCGGTTACCCTTTTAGTGTCTCCAGGCCTATCATGAGGCTGGTGGTTGGTTTGCCATAGGGTTTATTAGCTTTGCCTCCCCTGTATTATGTTTGGCTGCTTGGTTCCTTTATGGATGTCACTGATTTGTTTAGAAAAGGGGATTTTCAGAGGCACAAATGGGGTAAGGGGCTCGGCCTCCATCGGCTTTCCACAGGAGCTGGGGCACCGCCTCACCACCGTCTGTGCCTTTGAAAATCTCCCCCGATTTATTGGCAGCGCGTGGCGATGTCTTGGATCGGGTGCTTAGACAGGGGAGAAATCCAAGTGCTGCTGTGTGTCCCGGACCCCCACAGCAGCTGCTAAGCTGCCTTCCAGACTGTGAGCCCCACACCCCCTTTGTGACATCACAAGCAGACAGCGTAGCCAGGCACGGGGCTGCCGAGCTCAGAGCCCGGCGCCAGAGGAGCCATGTGGGAGGTGATGTTTTCGCCCAGCGTGAGGAAGAACTGAGTGCTAGAGCACGTGCAGGGGATGCGATATGCCAGGCTACTAATGTCTGGTCCAAACTGGAGGCAAGTTCTGCTTTCGCTGACCTGTTTCTGATAGCCGAGCGCTCCTGGCTGTTGCATGGGGCTATTGGGCTTTGTCTGAGATTAGCAGAGCAGGCAGATGCCATCTGGCCTTGCGTGGCTGGAGCCCAGGTCTCCACCACCCTACAGAGGGACACAGGGAGTAAATAAGCCGGTGTCTCTTGAGAACTCTCCTAAAAGGCATCCGTGAGTTTGCAGGAATTGCCAGACTCGATGAGGTCACGGGTCGATCTCATCTAATACCTCTGGCAATGTCCAATTCCTTATGCTTCAGGGGAAGGCAAAACCCTCCACAATGCCTTTGTCTTGCTGTACACGAGGGGGGGAAATTCCTTCCTAGCCCGTGTGCAGCCTCAGGGTGACAGGACCTCGCAAATGAGCCATGCCAGAGTGACAAGGGGCGAGCTCGGCTCTGAAGAGGCTTCCTATCACAGAGACAGGGGACAGTCCCTCTCTCAGGGCTTGGTCACACTTAAAAAGCGACGGTGGCCCAACCATAGGTGATCCCCCCCCAAGAGACGGGAGAATTCTTCTGTCAACCTAGCGGTGCCTACGCAGGGACTAAGGTCAGGTTAACTGGTGTCAGGGGGTGGATTTTTCACACCCGGGAGCCACCTAGCCATGCTGCCCTGATGTTCTAGTGTAGGCCAGGCCTAGACGGTGCTGCAGTGACTGCCCAGGAATATGGGGCCAGAGCCTTAGCCAGAAATGAAGGGATTGATCCTGACCTCCCTTAGAAGCGTGTACATCAGGAGTCACTCCAGTGGAGTCAGTGCAGGGTCGCTGCTGTCAGGGAGTTCAGAATCAGAGCCCGAGGAAGGGTAGGTTTGGGCTGAACACACAAACCGTGAGACAGATCCGGCTACGGGGCGGACGCCCTGTTGTCTGGGATTTTCAGAAAGAAAAGCACTGGATACTCTCCCCCGGGGAGAACTCGGCATTGGCCCAGCTGGATTGGCTGGGGCCTAGCTGGGCATCTCTTACCTCAGTGATGCTCTGAGGCAGAGGTTTGTTGATCCTTATTACCTGAGACGGCTGAAGTGCAAACGTGCTCGTCGTTGTGTTTGCTTGTCTCCCACACCCCATCCTTCGTACCGTTCCCCCTTTGGACCAGAGCGATTAGCCAAACTTCAGGGCCCCTGGGTTGTTTTGGTTATGAGGAGAAATGCTGATGGAGGCAGGTAAATTTGATGCAATCCTGTGTATTGTTTCAGCATTGGCCTGCTAAACCCAGGGTTGTGAGTTCAATCCTTGAGGGGGCCACTTAGGGATCTGGGGCAAAAATCTGTCAGGGGACAGTACTTGGTCCTGCTAGTGAAGGCAGGGGACTGGACTCAATGACCTTTCAAGGTCCTTCCAGTTCTAGGAGATAGGCATATATTTATTTATTTAAATTTATAACACAGAGAGCGGGAGACCGTTTTCTTTGCTCACGACTCCAAGCCCCTTTCAGGCAGCACTTGGCCCAAAAGCTCTTCGCTTTTTCTCAGGGCTTCGCTGCCCGCGCTTCTGTCACTGTGTCTGGTGCTTCCTTGCTGTCTCTTGCTTCTGCTTCCCTGGTCTTTCTGCCTCTCTCTCACACACACGCCCCTTCAGAAACAATAGCCAGCCAAAGAACTCCGTCTACCCCCGCTGCCTCCCTTCTTAAATTGCCAGAAAGCAGAGACCAGGTCTCCCTCGGTGTCTGCACAACCCTGAGCATGACAGCCGGGGCAGCTGATCTGGGTGTTACCACTGTAGAGATATTAAATCAGCCTCACAAATGCAGGGCTGAGAAATGAGGCCAGGCTCCCCTTCTGCTGCAGGTGACTCACCCTGGCACCTTCCTCCTGCTTCCTCGCAGGGAGACAGCAACATCGGAGGCGAAGCGACCGCTGCGAGCCAGGCTCCGCTGAGCCCCAGGCAAGAGGCCCTGGAGAATGAATGCGATCCTACGAAGCGCCCTTCGGGCCCTCCGGCGGGTGTTCTCCTTCCTCGCCACGGTGATATTTTGTGACATCCTGCTCCGCATTGCGTTCATGCTCGTCTTCTTCCTGTTCCTCCCCGTCTTCATCATCTACGACCACGTGCTGCCGGCCTCGCTCGTCTTTGGGAAATCGCTGAGGCCCGTCGCCGACACCTTCTTCAACAGACTCGCCCCGGCGCTGGCCACCTTCCTCATCTCCCTGTTCCCACCCGTCATCATCTACTTCGCCTGGCGGCACCTCCTGCTGCCCTTCTCCATCCAACTGCTCCTGCTCATTTGGTGAGCAGCTCAATACAGCCGCCGTCTGCATCGCCTGGGGCTGCCCTCTTCATTCTGCGAGCCAGGGAACAAGGCAGACTGAGGGGGGGGGCCCTTTGCTCAAGGGGAACCCCTCCCACCTGAGTATTGCTGGGCTTGAGGGGGGGTCGTTGTTAGGAGATAACGTGCTGCGATCTTACAACTACTCCTGTTGGTGCCCGTCAGAGGCGGTACCTCGAGGGTGCCCCCTGGGGTGAGGGTGGGCACCTCCCTCATCCCAGACACCCTGCCCGGATGTAGACTTACTGCAGCCCCAGGGTGGGGCCCCATGTCTGAGGGAGGCAGCTCCCCACGGCTGCAGCCCAGACGGCAAACGAATCCTGCCCCCGCCCCACACCCGACGGTCCGGGCCCAGCCTGTGCTCCCCACACGGCAAACGGGAACTGGTCTGTGTGAGGGGCTGGGCCCACCTCCCCCGTGGGTCTGAGGGGCCCGGCTGAGCATCCTGGGCTCTGGAAAGGGACACAAAGCACAGACGGTCCCTCAGGCTCTCCCGGGGGGCAGGGGCTTCTCAGCAGCTGTCCTGGGAGGTGGCGCTGCCCCACGGGGCGAGGGAGCCCCCTGCTCTAGCTCTGCTCACCGCAGCCGCCCTGCCTGGGCCCGGATCCTCTTTCCACTACACCGGCCCTCGCCAGGCTGGCCAGGCCACACAGGTGCGCCAGGCTGGGGCGACGGTGCCCAGAGGAGCCCATTAACCCCTTCTTTACGGGGGGGGGGAAGGGGGGAATCTGACCCACCATCGTCCCTAGCAGAGTCCCCTTTGCTTCTCCTGCGTGGCCCTGGACATCCCCGATGGGGCCCACCCCCCAATGGGGTCCGTCCCCTACATCAGCTGGCAGCTGGTGGCTGCACGGGGCAGCGGCTCCACCGATTTACATTCGGTCTGTAGCTGGGTCAGTGTGTTGCTCTACTGTAGGTAAGTTCTCCAGGGGCAGGTAAGAGTCGGAGCTGCCAGGACAGACACCCCGTCGCCCAGCATGCCATCGGCACAGCGCTGGGGGCGAGCGATGGTTTTCCGGGCCGTGCAATGACCTGGCTAACGTGTCTGCGTGTGCTAAGCTCTGGGCGTTCCAGCGGGATCCGAGCGCGTGGTGAACTCTGTCACCGAGCGACCCCGTCTCCTCTGGGCCCAGGTGATTCCACGTGATCATGGCCCGCCCAAGCAGTGCCCTCACCGTGCTCGCCGTACCAGTCCAGAGATGTCCCCTTTCAATGGGAATCACTGTCTGCGGGGCTCTTCCAGAACTCCCTGGCCTCTCCGGCTCGGGCTCCCGCAATCTGGCTCTGCTGTGCCCCTCAGTCCCAGCCCCTCCACCCACCAGATAGCCCTGAAACACAGGGCTGCGGTGCAGAACTGACCAGCCCCCCCTCCCCGCGGTGGCACCCACAGCTTACACGGCAGCACTGTTCATGGGTTTGGGTCCAGAGTCGGGGCGAGCCAGTGGGAGGGGGCGTGGATTGCAGCCGGAGCCCGGGTCTCTGTACACACGCCCCAGACGCGCCCCGTACTCGGCCGTGGCAGGGAGCGGCTGGGCTCAGCAGCTGCTTCTGAAGCGGTGCCGAGGATGGTGGTACGTGCGCTGCGAAGCCGACTGCGAGCTATTCTCAGCCCCTGCCTTCAGGGCGTTCCATACAGGTTTAGCTCGGTGTGATTGGGATGGGGACGCTGGAAAGGACAGGGTTAAAGAGCTGCTCTGGGCCCCGGGGGGGGGGGTCCTGCCCTGCCACACCTGCAATGCATGGGCTGGAGGGGAGGAGGGCAGCTGAGCAGGCGGCTGCCAGTGCGGGGGAAGGGACTCCTGGGAAGGGAGTGGCAGGAGTCCCTGCAGCCTGGGCCCAGCTCGGTGGACAAGCCCTGCAACTCTCCGAAGGTCTGAGACCGTTCCTTCGAGTCCAGCTATGGAACGACTTGACTTTATGATCCAGGGAGGCACCTGCAGCATGTTGGGGTGCAGGATTTTGCTGCTTCCCTCTGGGCCTGGATCGGAACCAGGCGCAGAGGATGAGCCCAGGTTCCCCTCCCAACCCCCAGGCAGGGCCGATGACAGACGTCTACCCCGGTGCGGGGAATCCAGCCGAGGAAAGGCCCTGAAGACAGAAGGCTCTGGCCCACGAGGCCCCAACCCAAGGGGAAGCCCGGAGCCCCTTGTCTAACCTGTCGCTGGACTCCTTATAGGCCACAAACCAGGGGCCTGGCCGGAGGGCCGAGTCACGGAAGGACAGATCAGTGCAGGGTGCCGGGGCTCTGGGCTTCAAGCAGGGTGCTGGGGTGTGGGGCTTCTGCTCCGTGGGGTGCCGGGGCTTGGGACTCTGGGCTTTAGCCCAGCGTAACGGGGGGCTCAGGGCTTCCGCCCCACTGGACAGCAGGGCTTTAGCCACCAGGGCTTGGGCTTCTGGGCTTTCTGCCCTGGGCTGTAGCCAATCTAATGCTGGCCCTGCTTTGCAGACCCCCTGAAACCGGCTTGCGGACCCCCCTGTGGGCCATGGAGCCCTGGTTGAGAACCACTGCAGAGCTCTCCAAACACTGCCCCTGCCCTGGCCCGGCTCATCCCAGGGTCCCATGCAGGCTCCCTGGGGCTGGCCCTGCTTGTGCCTCACACACAGGGGGGCAGGCAGCTTCGTGGCAGTTCACAGCACCCGCCTCGGTGCAGAGCTGGCCTGCTGGCCAAGGGCCAATGGCAACCCCTCCTCTGCAGCTGGAGAACTGGGGCCAGATCTCCTGAGTCCCAGCCGAGGGCTTTAACCACCAGACCTGCCTTCCTCTGCTCCTGGAGCCAGGGGCTGCCCCACGAACGCTGGCCCCACCTGGGCATCTTGGCCCAGCAGTGCGGGGGGCTGAAATGAAACTAAGCTGCCCCCTCGCCCCGCAGCGGCGGGTGAGCGCTGCCCTGCTCTGTGAGGTCAGAAGCAACACTTCTGCTCACTGTGTCACAATGAGGGTGCTGCCAGGTGTGACTCTCCCTGGCGGGCAGTGGCGGGGGGGGATATTCCCGTCCAGCAGGATGAGGGACTGAAGGGCAGAGCAGAGGAGCATTCGCAAATGCAGAGATTCGGAAGCGGAGGCAAGTGCTGGTTTGCCGGGGCTGTGACCTGGTCCAAGCGGGGCAGGCCGGGGCTCAGTGAAATCTGCCCCCTTGGCCCCGCTGTGAAATGAGCTGCGGGTCTCAGCCCAGTCCCGAGGGAACAGGTGCCCTCGACGCCCAGTTGGCGCAGTTGGCATTAGACTGAGTGGAGCATTGGGGCTGAGCTGCCCGCTTGCCCGGGAGAGGTGGAGCACGCTGGCAGGGACCCTGCCACTGCCTGTGAACGGGCACCACTTCCCAGGTGATGTTTCCTCTGTCGGGGGAACTGGGGGACTTTGATTTTGTAAATAAATCTCTAACTTGTAGGGCGGGATCAGCGTTGAGTGGGTCAGACTCAGTGTGAAATAGAAGGGGGAAAAACAGGGGTCCCTGCCTGGCACCTGCTCCCTGGTCACCCAGCTTCCTACAGTCCTGAGTGCTGTCCAAAGCACCCCAGATCGCAGCCTGGTCTGATCTCCTGGGACACCAGACCCACGGCCCACCCGGTCCAGAGAGTCATAGATTCCAAGGCCAGAAGGCACAACTCTGATCATTCTGCCCTTCTGCATAGCCCAGGCCAGAGACTTGCCCCTAAATAATTCCCAGAGCAGAACTTTTAGAAAAACATCCCGTCTTGACTGAAAAATCACCGGTGATGGAGAATCCACCTCGCCCCTTGGGAAATGGTTCCTGTTCAAAATGCACGCCTTATTTCCTCTGAATTTGTCTAGCTTCAGCTTCTAGCCATTGGGTCTTGCCATATCTTTATTTGCTGGGTTGAAAAGCCCATTGTCTGTTCTCCTCATAGGTGCTTGTAGACTGTGATCAAGTCACCCCTTAGCAAAGAGAAGGTTCAGCTAAATAGTTAGTTCCTTGAGCCTGTCCCTATCAGGCAGGTTTTCCAGTCCTTTAACCATTCTCTTGGCTCTTCTCTGACCCCTCCCCAGTTTATCCACCTCTGCCCTGAATTGTGGGCACCAGAACTGGGCACCGGATCCCAGCAGCGGTCGCACCAGTGCCAGATACAGAGGGAAAATCACCTCCCTGCTCTTGCCCGAGATTCCCCTGTTTGCGCATCCCAGGATGGCATTAGCCCTTTTGGCCGCCGCTTCACACTGGGATTATCACCATATTGAGGATCAAAGGGCTGGAACGCAATGCAAGCCATACGCACAAAGGCTGAAGGAACTGGGTATTGCTGGTCTCTCTTGCCGCAGACGGCAGGACGAGAGGCGATGGGGTCAAACTACAGCACAACAGATTGAGATTAAATCTCAGGACAAACATCCTCACTGTAAGAGCAGTCGGAGAGTGGAACAGACACCTCGGGAGGTCGTGGAGGCTCCTTCGCGGGAGGTTTTCAGAAGGAGGCTGGAGCTGTCTGTCTGGGATGAGTCAGACACAACAGATCCTGCATCTTGGCTGGGGGTTACACTAGATGCCCTTGCTGTCCCTTCTCCCCCGATGGTTCTATGACCCCCAAGTCTTTTTCAGAGTCACTGCCTCCCAGGGCAGAGTGCCCCATCTTGTATGTATGGCCTACAGCAGTGGTCACCAAACTGTGGGGCATGCCCCCAACATTCAGGGAGGGGATGTGGCAGGGCCCAGGCCAAGCCAGGGGGTGGGGAGGGGGCCCCCCCAGCCCCGCTCTGCCCCCAGCCCAGCTCCAGCCCCAGCTGCAGTTCCACTCTGCCTCCTTCTCCGCCCCTAGCCTAGACCTGCCCTTGTTCCCTCTCTGCCCCCAGGCCAGCTCCACCTCTAGCCCCAGCTCCTTCCCCATCCCCAGTTCTGTCCCCAGCTGCGCTGTCAGCCCGAGCTCCTCTGCCGAACCAACGGGGAAGTAACGGGGGGAGGGGGGGACAGATTCCATTACTGGTAAGGGGGCTGGGACAGGAGAAGT
The DNA here is from genome assembly GCA_037349315.1 of Chelydra serpentina. Lineage (NCBI taxonomy): Eukaryota > Metazoa > Chordata > Testudines > Chelydridae > Chelydra > Chelydra serpentina. The sequence goes on along the minus strand of JBAIAC010000258.1, from coordinate 70,036 downwards.
TTGGGCACCACTGCCCGGCTGTCTTTGTTCCTAGATGTACACATTACATTTGTCCGTATTAAAGCACACGTGCCCACCTTACCAGGTGATCCGGATTGCTCTGCTGTGCCTTCTGAAAACTTCCCCAGGCTTGGTTTCCCGTTTCCTTCCAGGTCATTGATAAAACCGTTAAATTCTGTAAGGCCAAGAACGGATCCCTGCTCGATGGCCACTAGAAACACCCCCGCTCGATGGCAATACTCTGTTTACAATGATATTTTGGAGATAGACCAGTTAGCCGGGATTTAATCCATTGAATGTGGACCATGTTCATTTAGTATCGTTCGAGTTTTTTCATTCAAATGTCGTGCGATACCAAGGCAAATGCATTCTAGAAGTGTAAGTATGTTACAACAGCACTATTACCTCTATCAACCAAGCTTATAATCTCATCAAAGAAACATACCAGGTTAGTTTGACAGGATCCATTTCCCATAAACCCTTGTTGATTAGCATTAACTATATTAACCTCCTTTTAATTCTTAATTAATCAAGTCCCATATCAGCTGCTTTATTATCTTGTTCAGGATCAATGTCAGACTGACAGGCCTATACTACGTGGGTCATCCTCATTACCAATTTTAAATATTGGCACAACATTAGCTTTCTTTCAATATTCTGGAACTCCTTGTATTCCAAGGCTTATTGAAAAGCAACATTAAGTGATCCTGTGAGCTCCTCAGCCAGCTCTTTTAAAACTCTTGGATGCCAGTTATCCAGACCTGCTGATTTTAAAATTTCTATCTTTAGTAGCTGCCGTTTTAACATCCTGCTTGGTTACTATTGGAAAGGAAAGTGTTGCATCATCATCAGATTATATGACTACATCTTTTTTTTCCCAAATACAGAACAGAAATATTTATTGACTATCTCTGCCTCTTCTGCAGCATTGACAATTCTACCATTTCCATCTTGTAATGGAACAATCCCATTGTTAGGATTCTTTTTGTTCTTAATATGTACTTAAAACCACTCGTTCGTCCTGTCCTTAACTCTGCTGTCCATAGACTTCTCCTTGTGTCCATTTGCCTCGCTTATCAGTTCTAGCTTCTGATAATTATATTCATTACTATCAACTTCCCCTTTATTCACGATGTTATATTACAGCTGCCTCCCTTCCCTCCCCCTCCCCCCCCGCAAATCAGACTGTTTGCTTCTTTCTCGATTGTGGCTTTTTTAGCTTCTTAAACAATTCCCAGTTACCATTCACATGCTTCTATTTAAATTCTTCCTCCCAGCTGATGGGTCTCCTACTTGTTTTCAGCTTTGTACAGCTGACCCTTTGAAAGCACCAAGTACATAGATCACTGCTCTAGACTTTATTCCCTTTGCACATCGCAAATATTCAGAATCCTGCTTCTTGCCGTCTTGGCTCAAACGGATCCGTGAACTCTGGCATCGATCTGGCCTGTGACAGTGGGCAACACCCCATGCATCAGAGTAAGACACAATGCTCCTGTAATGCAGCTGGCCAATCGTGCAGGGCAATGCCCTCCAACACCTTGCAGCAGGAGCGTTGATTTGTCTCACCTGAGGGTGGAGATCCCCGTGTTATTAACGGCCATTTGTTCTGTTTCCTTGCAGGGAGAGAGAGCCATTTGCAGCCGGGAGCTGGTCTCAGCTGAGCAGTGAGTGGCAGGGACCCACTCCATGGAAGCCACTTATGGTGCTGAAGGCGTCTTGGATGTCCTCATTTGTGTGGCCTTATTCCTCTTGCTGTCACGGGCCACGATCGTCCTCTTTTACCTCCTGCTACCAGCCGTGGTCATCTTCTCCTTCTGCCTGATTCCGTTTTTCGCCCTCTTCTCCTACCTCCTCATCCCAGTTGCCTTCATCTACGTCTACATGCTCATGTGCCTGTCCCTGTCCATCATCTTCCTCGATCTCGTGTGACCGGCGATTGCAACAGCCCCAGTGCAGGTAAGCGGTCCCAGGTGTATTGTGTTCTCATGCTGCCTTTGCTAGCAGCCCAGACCTGCTACTCACCCAGGACCCTGCTGGAAGATCCCCTTCCCCACCCTGGCAGCCTCGAGCCTCTAGTTTTGGAACAGGGTTAGTGGCACCAGGAAAAGAAGCTGACACTTAGAGAAAAGCAGCCAGTACCCCTTTGCCCTAGGTCTCCAACCCTTTGTGGAACCCTGACCTCTTGCCTTGCTGCGAATCGCCGACTGGCAATGGGGGGAGAAGCCAGAGCTCTGAAGTGCCCAGGTAATGATGTCTTGCGCTCAGAGTATCTGCCCAGCCCAGGAGAAGTTCAATATCTTCATCAATGGCTGAGATAATGGCATAGAGAGTCCACTGATAAAGTTTGTGGACGATACCAAGCTGGGAGGTTGCAAGTGCTTTGGAGGAGAGGATTAAAATTCAAAATGATCTGGACAAACTGGAGAAATGGTCTGAAGTAAATAGGATGAAATTCAATAAGGACAAATGCAAAGTACTCCACTTAGGAAGGAACAATCAGTTGCACACATACACAATGGGCAATAACTGCCTAGGAAGGAGTACTGCAGAAAGGGATCTGGGGTCATAGTGGATCACAAGCTAAATATGAGTCAACAGTGTAATGCTGTTGCAAAAAAAGCAAACATCATTCTGGGCTGTATTAGCAGGACTGTTGTAAGCAAGACCCGAGTAATTTTTTCACTCTACTCCGCACTGATTAGGCCTCAACTGGAGTATTGTGTCCAGTTCTGGGAGCCACATTTCAGGAAAGATGTGGTCAAATTGGAGAGTCCAGAGAAGAGCAACAAAAAGTATTAAAGGTCTAGAAAACATAAGCTGTGAGGGAAAATTGAAAAAGTTGGGTTTGTTTAGTCTGGAAAAGAGAAGGCTGAGAGGGGACATGATAACAGTTTTCAAGTATAAAGAACAGGATTACTTGTGGCACCTTAGAGACTAACAAATTTATTTATTTATTTAAAAGGTTGTTACAAGGAGGAGGGAGAAAAATTGTTCTTCTTAACCTCTGAGGATAGGACAAGAAGCAATGGGCTTAAATTGCAGCGAGAGGTTTAGGTTGGACATCAGGAAAAACTTCCTATCAGGGTGGTTAAACACTGGAATAAATTGCTCAGGGAGGTTGTGGAATCTCCATTATTGGAGATTTTTAAGAGCAGGTTGGACAAACACCTGTCAGGGATGGTCTAGATAATACCTAGTCCTGCCATGCGTGCTGGGGACTGGATTTGATGACCTCTCGAGGGCCCTTCCAGTCCTATGATTCTATGATTCTAGTCTAAGTTTTATAATGTTTCCCGGCCTGAGTGAGTTGTCAATTAATATCGTGCCAGTGGAGTTTGGCGGCTGGAGTTTCTTTGGAATTTCATGCCAGCGAATAATCTTCCAGGGCCTAATCCTGAGCGATGCTGAGCTGCCTCCTGTCCCGTTGACTCCAGCAGGAATAGCGGGCACTCAGCATCTCGCAGCCCTTCCCTTCTGAAATAAAGGCAGCTGTGATTATTTTGCTCATTTGCCTGCTGCGCACTCCCAAGGTGCCCAGCCGAAGGATGGCAGGCTAGCGCCTCCTTAGGCAGCTCTCAGCCTTGCCGAGCCGCCACTGGGCTCAGCGCACAGCCCCCAAACTGAGCACACTATAAACTGCGAGCCAGCAGGCACCGGCAAGCCAGCCCGCACAACGCGTGAACTAACAGAGCACAGCCTCACCCCCAGGGTCGCCTACTCGCTCCTCCTTCCCTGGCACTCCCTGCAGAACTGCCCTGTTTGCTGCTCCCAGGCTCCGGGGGGTGCTGGTGGGGGGCTGCCCCTGGAGATTTCCAAAGAGCCACAGATATTGGGCATGGGCAAAACCCAGAGCACCATCCTTTCCAGCCAGGGCAGAACCTTCCCCATACATTAGATTCTCCCGCGCATGGTCCAATTTATTTTTACATCCTCCATGGGGTGGGGTTTCCACCTCTTCCCTTAGTCCGTGTGATAAACTCCCCCAAGGCACCAACCATCTGGAGGGGTTCCTGCTGTCCATCCCACATTTCCCTCTGCTCACCTGGATCCCACCAGTCCCAATTCCAGCCCCTTGGCCCACCCTAGACAATCACTCCCCCTCCGTGTGGTTAATACCCTTCCAAGATATGCGGGCAAACCCGTTCTCTAACTGCATGGCCTCTTCGGCATTGTTTGGTCAATGGAGCCCTCGGTTTGGGGCCGCTGGTCGGTTTTTCTAAACCGGGAGGACATCGCAGGACTGGACTCGCAGCTGCTGCTGTAACCTGGCGGGATTTCGTGGAGTGACACCAGTTTAGGCCGGCTAAGGAGTTGGCCCAGAATTTGTGGGGAAGGTTCGATGCTGAGTCTTGTTAGGCCTCGAATCAACAGCCCTCCGTAGTCACTCCATACGAACGAGACGGTTCACTGAACGCCCGCGAGCTGGGAACTTAGATTCTCAGGGTCAGATTTTCACAAGAGCTCAGCATGCGGGCTGGGTGCACAGGGCCGGCGCACCCACTAGGCGACCCTAGGCGGTCACCTAGGGCGCCAGGATTTGGCCATGGCTGCCTCCCGCCTCCCGGCTCTGCGGCTGAGTGGGGGGAGGCTGCCGCGGCACGCGGGCAGGGGACTGAGCTGCTGGCCCGCAGGGGGTGGGAAGCCACTGGGGGGACGGGGGGACGGGGACTGGCTGCCACGGGAGGGGGCGGTGTTAGCTGGGTGGGGGTAGAGGGGGTGCAGGGCTGGTGCAAGGAAGTTTCGCCTAGGGCGTGAAACTTCCTTGCACTGGCCCTGTGGGTGCACCTTGGTGCTGAGCCCGTCTGAAATTCTGGCCTGTATCTAGGCGTCTAAATGGGAGTGGCCGGAGCTCTCCTGAAAGCACATTTCAGGGGTGCCTGGAGGAGTTATTAGACATGGGGGATTGGCCGTACCCAAGCAGGCAACTAATTTAGCTAGTCTGGTGTCCCTGGCTCCTGCCCTGGCAGCTAGCAGCATATTCCATGGAGTCAGGGCTTCGCTGACCCTTATCTCAACTTGCAGACGAACCTATTACTGGCCAGGAGTTAGCTGTCCACCGCCGAGAAATGGCCCATTCCCCCTTCCACAGTGCAGGTCTCATCCCAGCTTTCCCTCCATTTCCTCTTAGGGGGAGCGTGACGCCTCGGGGGAGACTGCAGAGCGAAGCCAGTTGTGATCGTGTGCCGGGGGCGAGGCCCTGGGTCATGGGGGAAGCCCTGCTGTCCACCCCGCCCTGTCTCGTCTGGCTCCTGGATCTGATTGCTTGCCTGATATTAGTCTTCTTCTTGATGGAAGTTGGGGTCCTCTTTGTGCACTCCACCGTAGAAGCTGGGAAAATCTTCTTTGTTCACCTTTTACCAGTCACTTTCCTGTTCCTCATCTACCTGGTGCCAGCCATGTTCCTCCTTTTCTGCCTGCAGGGCCTGGGCTCCTCCTTCCTCCGCTTCCTGGATGCTCTTTAGAGCATGGTTTGAACAGCTCCAGCTCAGTACATCGTCCATCCAGCAAGGGAGCTCAGTGTGTCTCATTGGGGGAGTGCCGAGCTGAGACAAAGGGGGTGTGGGGGGATGGCAAGGCGGGGGGAGGCTTTCTCTTACCATGCCTGGGGAAGCTTTCTCGCTGTCTCTCCTCTGGTGGGTTCCAATGCGTCTAGTTTCACACGTTTGTTAGGTCTAGGTGTCTCGGCCGAGGGGGGTTCAATACGTACACGTGGACACCCCCTGAGTGACTCCTGGACATCACAGCCGGGTTCCCCAGTCGGCCAGCCGTATCCCTTCCGCATCCCTGGCCCTGGGCTGAAATAGCTGCCAACTGGCCCCGGGGCACTCAGGTTTGCCAGAGCACCTGGCAGGGGTTTCTGGGCGGCGGAGAGGCTGGCTTTGCACAAGAAGGGTCATAGCATCGGTCCTGCCTGCGGGAGTGGCTGGAGCGCTCCAGGACACCGACCCGTCTCCCGCCTGGGGCGAGCACTGGCAGCTCGTGCCCCCCAGGATCCCGGTGCACTCAGAGCAGGGCTCAGGGGAAAGGATCATTGACTGGGGTTGGAGGGTGGCAGAAAAGCCACTTGTGGCTTCGGTTCTGGCCCCAGAGCAGGCTTTAGCCCCCAGGTAGCTCTGCAAAGTACAGAGGGAAACTGAGGCACACACAGAAGTCACAAAAATGTTACAGAAAATTCCCCCTTGGTCACGTGGGTGGAGGCAAGGTGCCCGGGATCGGGCGGCAGAGGGAAGTGGAGGTCTCTCTGCATGGCAGCTCCATTGCTCTGCCAGTCATTGACGGGGAACATGTGGGGCAGTGCTCTAGGGTACCCCAGGGTCAGGAATGCGCATACGAACGCGGCAGCAGCTGGCAGGCTCTCTCGTTACGGGAGCAGCTATTGTCCATCGGGGACCCCCTCGGAGGCTGCGTTCCACCGCTCAGCCTCTCTTCCCAGCTGGCTGGCGAGGGGCGCCCGTGAGAATCAGGGGGCCAGGGGGACGGGGGGTTATGGCCTGGCGGCTGGCCTGCGGGCGTGCGAGGGGGGAGCAGTAACGTTCGCAGCGCGGGGGCAGACGTGGGCAGGGTGGTACTGCAGCAAAGGGCTGAAACGGGACAGGACGATCCAGAGCCTACAGAGCCAGCCCTGGAGCAGGGAAAGAACTACATTTCCCAGCATTCCCTTGGCAGCTATCCACAGGAAAGGGAGGGGGCGGGAGTGAGGTAGCTGAGACCTCATGCTGCAGCTTGTTGTGAATGGGGAGCTGGCAGCTAGAAGGGGGTGGCCCTGTGAATGGGGGACAAGTCTGCCCAAGGAGTAGAAGGCTTTGGCCCAGATATCCCCGTCAGAAGACTTCCCCAGACTGGATATGGGATACTGGTGTGAGCTCACCTGGCAGCCCCCAAAGAAGGAACTGAGGGAACTAAACAGACAGCGCACCTCTCTGTCTGAAGCCTAGCGAGGGAGGTAGGTGGATCCCACTAGAATTTAAAATGAAAAGTAAGGGGGGGGAGGCTCTGCTAGAGGACCTGGGCAGCGTACCAGGCACGTAGGAGGATTTCCATTCTGAGCCACGGAAGCAGAAACTGACTTTTCCTTTCCAGATTTATCCAATACTCAGAAAGGGAATCTAGCACCTGCCTCCCAGATTTGAACACCCTCCAAATCCAGGAGTGCTCAAGCTCAATTTGGGCAGCTGTTACTTCATTTCTCCCACATCAAATACACTGATCCACTGTAACTTGCTGTAGAAAAGTAGGATAAAATTGAGCAAGAAATGCTCCCCAGTGGTTATTAGGACGGGAATTGCTATTTTCAACAGCCGTTGCCATTTTTATTTGTAGTTTAGTTTTATTTTTGAAGAGGAAGACCGTGATATTGCATTGGCAAATTCCCCATAGAAACAAAACTCGGTGCTGGGCGGGAGTCAGGATGCAGGGCCCGTTCCCAGCTGCAGGCATTTGCATCTCTTCAGTCTCTTCAGCAGCATGAGTCAGAGCTGTGTTTCCCCCCACACCATTTCCTCCTCAGCTGCTCCAAGGATCCAGACTTCAGCATTGGCTGGTTTCCGCTCAAGCCTTGTGAAAAACGTTTGCACTGTTGATTAATCCAGGAGAAGTGTGTGTGTATGCGCATGTGCGTGAGTGTGTGTCCGTGTGTGTGTGTTTGTCCCCACTCCCTGTGTGTGTATCTAGAATCTCATCAGGTTCACCTTGACTCTTGCTATTGTTCCGATGTCTCCAATAGGCCACCGGTCTATAATGTGGACCAATGTCTCTGAACAGGCCATCGGCCTATAAATGGCACTGATCTCTCTTGGTGCGCCATCAGACTACATCGTGGACTGGCAATGTCGGAAGAACCATTGCTTCTGGGCTATCCACTGATCAGCAATATGGACTGATATCCATGATATGGACTGATAGCCACTGATCAGCGATCTGGAGCTGCCTCCTGGTGGGTCTGTAATATGGACTAAGTGGGCTTATGGAATGGATGGTGGCCTCCAGAAGAGTGATAGCTATGTGCCAGGAACCCCTGCATTGGTCTATACAGACTGACCACTTGAGGTGACAGGTCCATCAGTCTATAATATGGACCAGTATTCATGGGCAGACTATTGGTCTATAATGCCTCCCCCTTTGTCCATCACTTCTCCCCCTCCCTTTCTCCATCTTGCTGTTCCTGCTCCTCCTCCATCCCTTCTCTCTGTCCCTGTTCCCATCTGGGGCGATCTCTGAGGCAGCACTCGGCGCGCTCCCGAAATGGCACTCAGAGTGTATTAGTAACGGCAGTAGGCAAGGCTGGCTGACCCGTTAGTCTCTCATCAGAGGTGGCACTTGCCATGCATGGTGGGTGTCTGGGGGAGCTGTCTGCGATACAGTGAGAGGCCTGACTCCATACCAGGGCAACCTCGGGGGCCAGGAGAACAGAGGTCTGGGTGAAGTTCCTCTCCTCCCCAGGGGGGTGGCAGTGGAAGTGGGGCAGGAGGAGGGCAGATTTATCAAGGGAGATGCATGCACTGGATGCTGTCATAGGGAAACCCGGCCCCCGACTCCCACAGCCCTCTGCTTCCATGTACGAGCACGGCACCTTGCTTTGAGATGGGACCCTGGAGTGGGGACCCAGGGGTGGCCGGTCAGTTCGGAGCACACTGCATGACTTTGGCATTGCCCCCACTGGCTCTTCATGGAAGGCTGCTATCCCCTTGGCGAGTCCTCCGGCCCGCTGTCTCCGGGAGCCAAGGCAGCAGCCCAAGGCCAGGGGTGGTTCCTGGTACGCGTCTCCTCCCTTCCCCCCCTTCCTCTTGTTGTTGCTCCACGTTAAGTTCCTAGCGAGACAATGATGCTAATTGGAGTAAATTAATTGATCTCGGGTGCAGCCTTTCTGAGCACAGCTCATTTCCCTGCATAAGTGATGCGCACGCGGCCCCTGAATTAGCTCTGACTTTTTAATCATTGAAGAGTGCAATCTGTTAATTAGCACACAGGGGTGCAGGGGAGGGGTCTGGGGCGCGCCGTGGAGCGGGGATGCTGGCTTGCCACGGCACTGGAGACGCGATGGGGAGCTGGGAGCTGCAAGAATGCAGCTGTCTCCTGCCTTGATTTATTCGTCCCCAGAGCAGATGTTGCAGAGCAAAGGGGTGGGGTGCTGGGGGGAGCAGCGTGGGGAAGCCAGCCAGGGGGGTTGGAGAAACAGAGAAGGGACTGTGAGTCTGGGTTATCCCTGAGGGCGAGGATAATAGAGGAACCCTTAGTCACACAGCTGGGATACAGAGGAGATCGCCCCTGTGATGCTCAGACCAGGGAGAACGGGTCATCCATCCCCCTCCCCACCCACGGGGTCTGCGACAAGGGAGGACAGTCCGATACCAAGAGAGCTGAGACTAGACGTCTCCGGGGCGGGTAACCTCGCAGGGAGCCGAGTCGCTAGCTCACAGGTCAGCGACCCAGAGGGGTTGCGGCCGATTGGTCCACGACCAGATGGGTCTGGTGGGTGTCCGTCCCGTCCCTAGGAGACCAGCGTCTGCATCACCCCCTCCTGCAAGATGCAAGGCTGGTCCCCATGTCCCCCTCCCCGGCAAGCTCAGCAGTTTCCCCATCCCTGCCAAGCCCCCCGCTCCTGTCTCCAGGTGTGACAGAAACGCCTCCCGCTCACCCCTTCCTGCCTCCGAGAGCCCGGCCATGGCCCTGGGTCTCAGGTCTGAGCGCAGACGCTCCTGCTTCTTGTTCCCCACGGCTACGTCCTTCCCTGGGGCACAGCTCTCGGGCCAGGGCTGGGTCTGGCTGCCTAGCCTCCACAGGTGCTGCAGGAGACCCTGGGCTGGATGCCCCAGCTCTGTCCCCTTGAGGACTCTGACAAAACCCACGTGGGCTTCCCGCTGGCTGGGGTTCCTCGTCCTTCTATCCGGGCAGGCCCTTCGCCTCCCCGCCCAGGCTCCTTGACTGGCGAGACCTGGTGCTTCCGGCTCGGTCTCCCGGCTGGAGAGCCCCCCCCACCGAGTCCCCTGCTTCGTCTCTCCCGGATTCAGGTAAAGGGAGCTGCTTATATACAAGCGTCCCTTCCCAGGATTCCTTGCTGCGGTGCCTGCAGCGCCCTGGAAACTACAACTCCCAGAATGCCACTGGGCTAAGAGCAGGAAGAGGGCAGCGCTGGAGCGGGCACCTCCCTTAGGGGATGAGAGAAGCCCGTTGCCCCCCTTTTCTAGGGCAGGACTAAGGCACCCAGCTAGGGCGTGGTGCCCAGGGGCAGACGGCCGGTTCTGTGGGGTGCAGAGGACACGGGTCTGTGGGGGGTGACCAGGCATCCCTGTGTTCCCGGGACCCGAGACTGACTCCCCTAACTTTGGGGGTGGGGGGGTTCTTGAGGCCTCAGTGTCTTTGGTTGGAGTCTGCCCAAGCAAGGCCCTCAGGAGGCTGCCCCGGGCTGGCCTGCGAGAGCAGAGCCCTGGAGGCCCCTCGCGTCCGGTCCAGCTCGGCCAGGCGTTGCGGTGGGGGCCGTATGCTGACTCCCCGCCCGCTCCTCAGTGCTCGGTCCCGGCACCGCCGCGCTGCCTGCCGGCTAAGCCCCTCCCCGCCGCCTGGCTTTGACAGCCCCGGAGCCAGCTGCCTGCTTTATGGCCCGTGGGCCATATTAAAGCCGAGGCAGCTCCCAGCAGGGGGTTGATTAGAAAAGTTTCAAATTACAAATGAGTTAATAAAAGTCTTGGCTCCCCCTCCCCGCCTCCCCCTCCTGCCCCGTTGTGGCAAATGGTGATAAATGCTCTCCATATGTTCCCCGTAAAGGCAGCGAGTGCCACATGCCTCTTCCCCTCTGCCCGAGCCGCGAGCAAATAAATTAAAGCAATTACTGCCGCGGCTCGTCTGGCTTTTAACGAGCGCCGAGGAGCGGGTGAGAGAGAGCACCTGACACGTCCCATTTGCTGGAAATGTCAGCGCCTCTCTCTGAAATACAGCCCCGGGACGGCTGCCAGATGCTGACAGCCCTGCCCCGCCCCGCGGCCTCGGCCTCTCAGGTGCTGCAGGTGGGCGTTGGGAGGCAGGGGGTGGGATCGGGGTGATGCTTGTGGCCATCTGAGCCGCTGGGGGCTCTTCCTCACCTCACGTCCCTTCGTCTTGCTCTCCGCGCCTATATGGACCGGCTCTCCTCTTGCAGTACCTCCCCCCTCGTGTGCTGCCCCCAGCTCTCTCCTGTCTGATACCCCGTGGAGAGCATCTGAAGGGTTAATGGGAAAGGCCTCCTCTGCCCATGGGAGTGTGCATGGGGCATCTCGAGCGCTGGGGGCACTGTCTCTGGGGTGCTCGCTCTGCCAGCCGGGCATCTGTCTTTCTGTCATAGAATCATAGAATTCTATGAATCATAGAATCATAGAATCTCATGGTTGGAAGGGACCTCAGGAGGTCATCTAGTCCAACCCCCTGCTCAAAGCAGGACCAACCCCAACTAGATCATCCCAGCCAGGGCTTTGTCAAGCCTGACCTTAAAAACCTCTAAGGAAGGAGATTCCACCACCTCCCTAGGTAACCCATTCCAGTGCTTCACCACCCTACTAGTGAAAAAGTTTTTCCTAATATCCAACCTAAACCTCCCCCTCTGCAACTTGAGACCATTACTCCTTGTTCTGTCATCTTCTACCACTGAGAACAGTCTAGATCCATCCTCTTTGGAACCCCCTTTTAGGTAGTTGAAAGCAGCTATCAAATCCCCCCTCACTCTTCTCTTCTGCAGGCTAAACAATCCCAGTTCCCTCAGCCTCTCCTCATAAGTCATGTGCTCCAGCCCCCTAATCATTTTTGTTGCCCTCCGTTGGACTCTTTCCAATTTATCCACATCCTTTTTGTAGTGTGGGGCCCAAAACTGGACACAGTACTCCAAATGAGGCCTCACCAGTGCCGAATAGAGGGGAATAATCACGTCCCTCGATCTGCTGGAAATGCCCCTACTTATACAGCCCAAAATGCCGTTAGCCTTCTTGGCAACAAGGGCACACTGTTGACTCATATTCAGCTTTTCGTCCACTGTAACCCCTAGGTCCTTTTCTGCAGAACTGCTGCCCAGCCATTCGGTCCCTAGTCTGTAGCAGTGCATGGGATTCTTCCGTCCTAAGTGCAGGACTCTGCACTTGTCCTTGTTGAACCTCATCAGATTTCTTTTGGCCCAATCCTCTAATTTGTCTAGGTCCCTCTGTATCCTATCCCTACCCTCCAGCGTATCAACCACTCCTCCCAGTTTAGTGTCATCTGCAAACTTGCTAAGGGTGCAGTCCACACCATCCTCCAGGTCGTTGATGAAGATATTGAACAAAACCTGGAAGATATTGTCCATCCACCCTGGTTGAATGGCATTTGAATGGAGAACGCGAGGGCCTCTCTGTGGTTTGTCGTTCAGTCCTGCGTTCGCTCCGGGGGGGTTCCTGGCCGTTGTGTCCTGGTTTGGCTCATCCCCGGCACTTTCCACAGCGGCTTGGCTGCATCCTTGCTCCCAGGCTGGGTTGGGGACCCATTTCGTGTCCCAGGTTGGGGCGGGGAAGTCAGGGCGGGAGAGGGACACGCTTGAATACGCTGTAGTCCCGCTCACCCACCCACAAACACAAAGCACCCACACCCGGACCTGGCGCTCTCCGGTCGGGGGGGAAGGGCCAAGCAGCCTCCCCGAGCCGCCTGTTGGTGAGCCCAGGTGAGGTAGCCATGTGGATCCGGGTTCAGGACGAGCCACAGACGTAGGGGGGCATTTCTCACCTGAGCCTCAAGGCTGCTGCGGTGCCAGGTATCGGGTAGCTCCTGGAACGGCCTCCCTCTGAGGTAGGGACCCCGCCGCCCCCCACGTCCCAGGGCAGGTGGTGGGCTCAGATCTCCCCAGCTGGATTTCCCTCTTTCACTGCTCAAGAGATGCCCTGGCGCCGAGCTCCTCTCCTCCCCCCAGCACCCCCAGCGTGGCCCTGCCTCGTGCCCGGGACTTGGGCTTCCCAAGCATCGGGACAATCCGCCCGCCGTGCCCCCGCTCACCCCCAGCCTCGCGGACGGTGAGGCTGCCCCTGCAGAGATGGCGGCAAAGCCGCGTAGGCCACTGACGGCTGGTCTGGACCACGCGCTCACCCACGGACGGCCCCAAAGAAGGGGCCAATCCCCCCAGTTCAGCCTCCCCGCTGAATGTGGCCCAGGAATGTGCAGGCGGCGGCTGAGCCCGGCTGGAGGATCCCTGCTAACGACGAGCGTGTCTGGGATGCGGCAGCCCAAGGAGGAGTCGGAACTGGAGTCGGCTCCCCCGGCTGTCCCAGAGCCGCGCCCGGGATAATGGTTACAGCCTGGCCGTGGGATCGGGTGCCACCCATAGGCGCTGACTCCAAGGTCCTGGCCCCAGCGGATCCGGAGCTGCACGGCTCTTCCCATCTGTGGAGGGAACGAAAAGGCTCCAGTCCCCCCAGCCGAGCAGTGTGAGTGCGAAGGGAACGGTGGAGAGTGTGGCCTGGTGGGATCCGTCGGAGGGCAGCCGTGCCACATGATCACCTGGCTGCTGCCATAGGCCGGTTACGCCGGGAGCTCTGCAGCCCCCAGAGGAGAAGGATGGGTATCTGGTGCCACTGGCCAGACTCCACTGACTTCTGGGGGGTGTCCCTTTGCCATGTGCGATTGCTGTGAGCTCCTTGAGGGAGGGACGGTCCCATCTCACAGATCTGGAAAGTCCCAGACACTAAGGGGGCTACTGCAAGATGCTGCCTCTTTGTGCCTCGGTTTCCCCATTTGTAGAATGGGCGCACTACTGGGCTGCCCTCCCTGGGGGCACTGTGAGGCTGGTGGCACCATAGGGCCCCAGGTTTATTCTTGGCTCAAATGACAAATTAAATGGTTGTTTTCTAACTGCCAGCCCAGCCAGCTCCCCCCGGGACCTGAGAGCCACGCTGGGCTCTCTCCTCCGCCTGCAGCAGCAGCAGCACAAGGGGCCCGCAGGCCAAATCCTGCCCTCACCGACACCAGAGCATTGGCCTCGGGAGCTGCAGAAGGACCCTGAAGGCGGTGCTGGGCCCGGACGGTGAGTCTCTGTTGATGATGTCCGAGTCAGCAACGGTCCAGGGCCTCTCCCAGAACCACGTCCGCTCTGCCGGGGGGAATCCAGACAGATTTCGGTCACTGACCCCAGCAGATCTGGGTCCCCCACCCACCGGCAGGCCGGTCTGCTGAGCACGAAGGGGCATAGACGCCTTCCTGCCATGATCCCGCCCACTCTGGGTGAGGTCTGCAGAGCCCTGGCTAGCAGGAGCTAGGAAAGGGGAGAGGGCCGGGGCCAATTACACTGTTTTGCTATGTGGCTGGAGCCGTTGGCTGAAACCCCTTCTGGTTAGGGTGGATCCCGGCACAGTCGAAAGCTGGAAATGTTGTCAGTCAAGTTCCTCCTTTCGGACTGACGCCCCGTCCGCAGCAATGGCGGGACGTGGAGAGGTCCCTCGTGTTGGAGGTGACGGGGTGCCCCTTGGCGTGGGCACTGGGTGGTGATGCCCCCTGGGAAACCTGGCAGCCTCCTTTCACACGGAGAGGCGGGCAGACCAGAGAGGACCCTTGTGAAGAACAAATCTGTGTAGCACCACCAGGTGTCCTCCTTCCTCCTCCCAGGAACTGGCTGATGGAGGTTCATCCATGGCTGTTAATATCCGTATCATGGGGGGGAGCGGCTGGCTCAAGCGACTGGCGAGGGGCCTGGCTGGCGACAGGGAAGGTAGCCAGCGCCCTGTGTGAAATGAGCCCGGATGTTTCCAGGCAGGTCCTAATGGGATGAGCCCACGGGACAAAAACCAGACTCTCCATTGGCACCGACCCCCTCCCCTTGTTGGCATGCTCAGCAGAGAGTCCCAGGACTGCATGAGTCTCAGGGGTTGCCCTCCCGTCTCTGATGGTGACGCCTGGCTACGGAGTTTGCTCGGGGTGGATCCCAAAGCCCCAGGGCCAGCCGTGCCGCTCGCCGTGCTCGCCCCTCGCTTGCCTCACTTTCCCTTTCTTCCCACGCAGCTGGGACAAGATTCTCAGGCAGCTCCGACCAGCCTCCAGCCTGGCTGGCTAGTCAAAATCTCGGCCCCTCTCTGCCCCGGCTCTCCTCTGGGCCTCCCCCAAACTGCTCCGGCCGGGACATGCCGGCTTGTAAAGAGACGCGCAGAGGGCAGCAGCTCCCCCGGCTGGCAGTGAGCGTGGCGCGACCCCGGGAGCATCTTCTTACGCAGCTGAAGGGGTCTCAGCAGGGTGGTGAGCAGGGGCCATGGGCACAGGGGCGTGGCCTGTGAATTCTAGGGCCTGCTATATAGTGCCGCGAGTGCTGGTGATTCTCTGGCAGCGTGGATGGGTGGGGGCCTGTGACGGGGTGTCCACCCCACACGAGGCCGGAAGGGGTTAAGGTGGCCATGTCAGCCCGCTAACCACCCAGGCTGCACCTGGAGAGGAGCCAGGGAGCAAGGACTAATTGGAGATGAAGCGCGGTGGGGCAGGAACGGGGGGGTCTATAGAGCCAGGTAGCTGAGAGCAGAAGGGGGCTGCAAACACACTCAGGGCAGTTCCCCTGCCAGCCCCTGGAAAAGTGGCACCGCTAAGGGGCACGGGGCAGCGGAGAGAAGACAGCCTGGGACAGGTGGGTCTGGGGACACTTAAGTGCACTTGATTTCCCGGGAAGGGGAAAACCCGGGTGACCTGGCCTCGGGGCCAAGCCGCGAAGCGGGAGCCGCTGAGCCCCGAGACAGAGCTTGCTGGAGTGCAGCTTGGGGAGGGGTGTCGGCTGGCTGAGCACATCCCCAGAGGGGGCCAGAGGGAGGCGCTGCAGGGGTGGGTGTGTGGAGCGCCCTGTGACAGAGCGGGACTAAACCTTCAAGGCAGGAGAGTCTGATCCTGGCTCATGAAATGTCTCGCTGCCCCTGGGGCTGTGGGTCTGCTGGGGCCACCTCTAGATGTAGGTTTTTATACAGCACCCATCACCCTGGTATTGGGGCCATGCGGGGGGGGTCTGGCAGCCTGTGTGAGTGTCAGCAGCTCCCGAGCAGTGTGTGTTGAGGGGGGCGTGGGGTTAGCAATGCGTGTTGGATAGTCTGGTTGCTGATTTAACCTCCGCTGGGGCCTTCGGTGGCCAAACCTGGGCTGTGCCTAGCCGGGGCAGTCTGGGGTGAGATGTCTGGGGTGCCCTGCCCCCGGCGTGGGCGAGGGATGATGGCCTGAGAACAGCCGCTCCTCCACGGGGTGCAGCTCCATCCCGGTCTGGCATCCTCTCCGGGGCTGGCAATCCCTGCGGCTGATCCTGACCAGTAATGGGATCAAGGGGCAGTGTGCGGAGACCTGGCTGCGTTACCAGCACCACCAAGCTCTGGGGCCTGCCCTAGAAATGCGGATCCTTTAGGGCGGTCAGGCCTGGAGCCCAGTGTGGATTTCAGCCTCGCCTGAGAATCAGGTGGGGGCAGGATCCAGGCTCCAGCTTTGGGCTCAGGGCCCATTCGGACACGTGTGTTGTCGCATTGTTGGTACGTTCCAGGGGCCTGGTGCCAGTGACCTGTTTCCTTGTGCCTGAGGTGGAGACAGAGACAGGAGGTTAAAGTGGCTTTGAGCTACCTAGTGCCGCTTGTGCTCCGGTGCTGTGCCTGCCCCTGGTGTCAGCCAGAGCAGCCCCAGGGCTTCCCTACTTACGCTCCGCTGCCCTGGCCCCCAAGGAAGCAGAGGTGGATGCCCTGTGTGAGCTCAGTACACCGAGAAGGGCCGCTTGGCTCAGCCCATGGACACGCCCTCGGTGCTGAAGGGAAGGAAGTCGCGGAGGAGCCCAGATGGGAAGGGCTTGTTTGTTTTTTGAATGTCTTGAGGCAGCTTGTCACATCTGGCGGCCCAGCTGCCCGGTTAGTTTCTGAGCGTGGCTGAGCCGCGGCCCGGCACAGGGGCTTAATGCCACACCAGAGAGCGCGTGTGTGTGGAGGGGGGGTGGGGAGGAATCAGGGGCGAGGGGCCAGCTGGGCTGCAAACCGGCAGAGCTGCCGGGCCTCCCCGGACTCATCAGGGAGGCAGCCAGCGCTTCGGCGCCCGCTCACCTTCAACATCCTCACGGAGCGGAGAAGCTGCTGGAGAGCCTGAGCCTGTCTCAGGGACGAGGGGGAGGGGATTCCCCCCCCACCTTGATTTTCACAGACCCACTAGGGCCTTTTACCCACTCGACCCCTGTGAAAGTCACAGCTAAACCCTCCAATCTGCTCCACTGGGGCATTGCACGGCTAACCAGCATTCCTAGCAGCAAACTGCCCCGGGGGAGCCGCCGGGGGCTCCCTGGAGCACTGGAAGGCAGAGTTGGTGGTTAACAAGTTCGTCAAAGACCAAGAGGGCTGGGTTGGCTTCCCAGCTCTGCCGGAATCATGTCATTGCTCTCTCTGCCTCAGTTTCCCCTCTGCAAGGCATGCGTAAGATGCTTCCATGCTCCCGTTTTAATCTGTGTCTCTCCCCCTGTCTGTGCAGCATCCAGCACAATGAGTCCCTGGCCTTGCTTCAGCCTCTAGGTTCTACAGTGAGATCAATTATAGGCAGGTCTGATAGCGCCGCGGTGAACCAGGTTGCCTGATGCTTCCCATTATAAGCCCCTGTTTTCAGTAATGTTGCCAAATTGTAACTGTTTGAGCTGAAATTTTCCAGGCCAGATGTCTGCCCCGGGCTGGAGGTTATGGGAAAATTTCAGCCAAAATGGTTCAGCTGTTCCCAGGAACATGGCTAAGGAAAATGTATTGTTTTGCTAGGTGACCTTTTCTCTGAGAAGCTCTAGCACCCCCCATTCTTTGGGGGCAGGGACTTGACATTTGGCGGCAGGATGGCCTGTGTATCAGGGAGGTTCCTTTTGCTGTTCCTGGGAAAATCTGCCCGAAGTTGGCCACGCCTGTGAAAAAATCACAGTTCAGACATGCTCAGTAGAGACTGTTAGAGTCTGACAGCTAAAATCGCCAGAGTCTGTCCTCCTCCAGCCGTGCTCCGTCCCCCCAAAGCTCCTACATGCCCCGACTGCAGAGAGAGACTGTGCCTGGAAGTTGGAGGGAGACTGGGCTGGAAGCTGCGGGGGGAAACGGAGGAGGAATGCCCAGGAGCTAGTTGGCTGGGAGGGAGACTGAGGTTGGAGGAAGAGCTGGGGAGAGGTGGGGGAACTGGGAGTAGCTGAGATGAGGAGCTGGTTTGGGTGGCGGGACTGAGATTGGGTAAGGACCTGGGGCAGGGACCCTGGGACTGGGTGGGGATATTGGGACCCAGGCAGCAAGCCCAGAGGGGGAGACTGGGATTGGGTAGACGAGGAGACTGGGACTGGGACAAGGAGCCGGGGGTGGGGAAGACTCCGACTACTTCCAGTCTTAGTCTCCCCTCCAGACGTCTCCTCCTAGTCTCCTTGTCCCGCCAGCCTGTCCCGCCTTGCCTCCCCGGCTCCTCATCTGAGCTCAGTCGTCCCCCACCCCCGATACCCCACTGGCTCCCTGCCCTCCCCATCTCCATTCCCCTTGGCACCGGCTCCCCACTGCAGTCTTCTCGCCCAGCCAGTCCTAGTCCCCATCCCCCGCCTGGCTCCGTCGCTTAATCTACTTCCCCTCCCGCAAAGCCTGGGTATTCAAGCTGGCCGCTCTCTCCTCCAGCTGCCTGGGCAGCAGGCAGGGGATAGGGTGACCAGACAGCAAGTGTGAAAAATCGGGACAGGGTGGGGGGTAATAGGAGCCTATATAAGAAAAAGCCCCCAAAATCGGGACTGTCCCTATAAAATGGGGACGTCTTGTCACCCTAGCAGGGGAACACGGAGAGCCCTGGAGGGACTGTCTCGGTTCCGGTGCCTGGCTCTCCGGGGTCCGTAGTGGCTGGGAAGAGCGATCGCATGGCACGTCCTGCTGGGCCCCTGCGGCGCTGGGCTGGAGCCTGCTCCATGCCGGTGGAACCCTCCGGTTTTAGCTGCCAAATTCTAGCAAGTCTCTGCTGAGCATGTGTGAACAGATTTTTTCCAGAGGTTTAGAACAGCCACATTTTTGGCTTTTTCCCGCCCCCACAAGAATAGCAAAAGGCACATTCCTGATCCCAGGGCAACCTCCCCTGCCTAGATTTAAGCCCTTGCTCCACAGCATTCAGGCGCTAGAGCGTCTCAGTGAAATGGCTTTACGGTTTTGTTTAACACAGGGGGGAAATACGTTGTTTTGCTCAACTTTGTTCTCAGAAATATCTGAAACTTCCCAGATTAATTCAGCCAGAGGCAGATGCCCAGCTGGGAAAATTTCTGCTGAAACGTTAAAGTTTGGCAAATTAATCAACTGAAAACAGGGTCTTGTAATGGGAAGTGTTGGGCAACCTTACCCAAGAGCGGCGCTACCAACCTCGCCCATAGTAACAGTCCCAGTCCCACCTACGGTACCCGGGCCAGGTTGGCAAGCAGGGACCAACAGGTGACCAGCCCCATCTGTGGCGCCCAATCCTGAGCCCTCTGGTCTGTATTTACGGTGTCCAGGAATGATGTTAAAATGTGACCTAGTGCAGGGGATGGAAGTGAGTCGAGCCTTAAACAACAGGGATCCCCCACATACCTCCCCTCCCAGAATGAGGGCAGGTGAGGGGTAACGCGCGATGCCGGGGCTGCACCAAGAGCCGGGATGGGGGGAACGGAGGTTTAAAATAGTCATGTATCAAGATGTTCTTCCTGCTGTTTAACCTGGGCCTGGGGCAGCAGGACTCTGCCTTTCCGGGCCTGGCTCCAGTTGTCCTCTCTGACGGCAGGGGTCCCAGCTGGAGCCCCAGAGCTCCCCCCCCCCCAGGGATCCAGATTCCAGCTTGGCATTGGGGGTTTGCTTCTTTTCCAAGCAGGAGGCGGTAACCTAGCAACCTTGTTTTGCTTCACGTTCCCCCCAGAGGCGCTGCTCCATGCCGCCCTCGAAGGCCTCGCTGAGTTGCACCCTGGGGGGTTCGTTACTGAAGTGGCTCCAAATGGCTCATTAACACCTGCAGGAGCTCGCCCCCCCCCCCCCCCCCCCCCCCCCCCCCCCCGCGAGAAGCACAGTCCCCAGACAGCCCAGCAAGGAGTGGAACATTTCCCAGGCTACGCTACCTGGGCTTTAGCGGCTCCCCTGTGGGTGCTCTGGAACCAGTGCCCGGGGCTGTCCCCCCACCCCTCACTGCCCGTCCCCCATCTCTCCAGACATCAGGCCCCACCCTGGCCAGATTCCTGCTGTGAACCCTGAAATATTTCTACATTGGTTGGGGGCGCAGGAAACCCTCCCCCTCTCCGGTGAGCACCCTCCCAGGCTGCAGGGATCGCTGGCCTAGCAGGGGGTCTGAGAGTGGGGGGGGGGGGTGTCGGGCCCCCCTGGCCCATTCCGGCTCCGGGATCAGACAGGACAGCAGCTGTCGTGGCAGCTGAGCCAGGTGGAACAAGATCCCCACTGGTCTCCTCTGGGCATTAGGGGTTTGGGACGGGACGGGGTGTCAAACTACCCGGGGGCACAGGAGGCCTCTCTGCGGCAGGGACTGAGTCTGTCTCCTCCACCCACAGGGAGGGAGGCCAGTTAGCCCCTCACAGGCTGTAAAACAGCCTGGTCAGTTTCACCTCCTTTTTCCGTTTTGTTTTTTAAAAGAGTCAGTTTCACTTTCTAGAGTAGCAGGGGTGTTAGTCTGCATCTGTAAAGAGAACAGGAGTCCTTGTGGCACCTTAGAGCAGGGCTTGCGCTACCACTAGCCGACCCTAGGCTGTCGCCTAGGGCACCAGGATTCGGGGGGCGGCATTTGACGTCCCTCGGCGGCGACAGTTTTTCTTCGGCCGCTGGGGACCTCGGCAGCATTTCGGTGGCAGCTTCTCCCAGAGGCGCCGCCTAGGGCGGCAAAGAAGCTGGCGCCGCTACAGCCTTAGAGACTCACAGATTTATTTCAGCATAAGCTTTCGTAGGCTACAGCCCACTTCATGGGATGCACAGGACTGGAACACCCAGGAGCAAGATGTATCGATACACACAGAAAAGGTGGAAGTTGCCATACCAATTCTGAGAGGCTATTTAATTTAGATGAGCTATTATCAGCAAGAGAAAAAAACCCCTTTTGTCGTGATCATGAAGAAGGCCTAGATCAGACAGCTGACAAGAAGGTGTGAGGATACTCCTGCTAATACAACCCAGAATTATGTTTGTTTCCCCCCCCCCCCCCCAACTGTGTTACACTCTTGACTCATACTTAGCTTGTGATCCACTATGACCCCAGATCCCTGTCCGCAGGACTCCTTCCTGGGCAGTCATTGCCCATGGTGTATGTTTCTGCCTCTTTAGGTGCCCAAAAGCCTTCTAGATCTGGCCCTTCACCTCTCTTGGCCCCAGATTCGAGTAGCCCGGCCCTGGTGAGGGGAAATACATTACAGATTGTGAGGCGCGCCGATACCGGGGCCGGAGAACTCCCCGAGGCAGACAGACCCACGGCGTACAGATGCCAGACGCCGGGATATTGGTCTGAACACCTGTGGGGAGCGTGAAGTCCCCGTTCCCCACCACATCCAGGCCCCTTCGTACAGTACAACCTGAGCCTTGACCCCAGTCTGTCTCTGCCTTATATGGTCGTGTTGAAATGACACGGACGCTGCCGCCATTGTTCGTGTCACAGCTGCCCCTTAAATACAGGCCGGCTGAAGCTCCTCTTCTGAGCTCAGGTCAGCCCCAGAAAAGAACTGGAGCCACCAGGGGATGCTCCTCTCCCCGCAGTTTTAATACCGCCCCAGGCACAAGACCATGGCACGATGTCCCTGCATGCCTCCTACCAGGAGGAACAAAAGAAGGGGGCGCGGGGGGAGGAGAAGGCGAGCCAGGCGTGGGAGGAGGAGGAGGCAGAGGAGAGGTAAGAGGGGCTGGAGCGTATTGAAGGGGCTGGTTGGAGCTGTGTGTGCTGGGGGAGGGGGGGCTGAAGACCGTCTACTTGCCAAAGCCTTGACTGAGAAGAGAGTTCCCAGCGACCTGGTTTCATGTCCCCGGTCTGCCCCATGCTGGGTTTCCGTTCGACTCGGGAACGGGAAAGTGGGTCCGTTTCCCTAAAAGCCCCGCTCCTCCTTCCTTCTGTCTTCTCTCCCCAGCGTTCACCACTCACACTGTGTGCTACTACCGGAAAAAGAGATAACCCGCGACTCCTCCTCTTCTCCGGCCCCGAAACTCCACAGCGCTCCCTGAGCGTCCCCACCAAGGCAATGGACTGACTTCCCCGGATCCAGGAGCCTCCTAGCAAAGGAGCCAGGCCCAAGTCCTCATTAAACCTGCAGCTGCATTTCCGCCTCTCGCTGCCGTTGTTAGTTTGTCGCCTTCCTGGGGCCCAACAGAACCTGCTCAAACGCCAAGTGACACAATCTGGTGGTTAAACCAAATACTTGAGAACAAACAGGGAAGCTTGGAACGAATTTGTCCTTCGTGTTGCCCCGAGTTGTTCGCGCAAAGATCCCCCAGGAACACGAGTCTGATCATTCATAGAATCATAGAATCATAGAATCTCAGGGTTGGAAGGGACCTCAGGAGGTCATCTAGTCCAACCCCCTGCTCAAAGCAGGACCAACCCCAACTAGATCATCCCAGCCAGGGCTTTGTCAAGCCTGACCTTAAAAACCTCTAAGGAAGGAGATTCCACCACCTCCCTAGGTAACCCATTCCAGTGCTTCACCACCCTACTAGTGAAAAAGTTTTTCCTAATATCCAACCTAAACCTCCCCCTCTGCAACTTGAGACCATTACTCCTTGTTCTGTCCATTCTTCTACCACTGAGAACAGTCTAGATCCATCCTCTTTGGAACCCCCTTTTAGGTAGTTGAAAGCAGCTATCAAATCCCCCCCTCACTCTTCTCTTCTGCAGGCTAAACAATCTCAGTTCCCTCAGCCTCTCCTCATAAGGTCATGTGCTCCAGCCCCCTAATCATTTTTGTTGCCCTCCGTTGGACTCTTTCCAATTTATCCACATCCTTCTTGTAGTGTGGGGCCAAAACTGGACACAGTACTCCAAATGAGGCCTCACCAGTGCCGAATAGAGGGGAATAATCACATCCCTCGATCTGCTGGAAATGCCCCTACTTATACAGCCCAAAATGCCGTTAGCCTTCTTGGCAACAAGGGCACACTGTTGACTCATATTCAGCTTTTCGTCCACTGTAACCCCTAGGTCCTTTTCTGCAGAACTGCTGCCCAGCCGTTCATTGAAATGAGCTCCCCTGGGGCCAGTGTGTGAAGTCCAGTTAAATGATTTCATCTCAGGCTGCTGCAGACTAGCTCCCTCCCAGTCCCTTCTCATTGTCCCTCCTCCCTACCAGGTGCCCACTGTGGGCATGGGGGCCGTCCAAGACAGGTACCTGAGCCCCTCACACCCACTAGCTCCCTTGACTCTGTGGGGGCTGACTGGGTCTCTTTGCTCAGTATCTCCCTCGGAACCATGACTCTAAACATTATCATCCCCTGGACTTAGCTGATCTCAGTGGGTTTTTCCTTTCTGAAGCTGGGGCGGCCCTTCTGGGTTACGAGATGGATCCCCTTTGGGGTCCATCATAAGACATGGGGACCAGAGAGGCCTGAACTCAGTGGCAACACCTCAGTGTTTGCAGGATCGAGGTCACAGTTACTAGATTCTTTACCTGCCCCACATGGGAGCTGTGAGTAGGGTGACCAGAGAGCAACTGTGAAAAAACGGGACAGGGGGTGGGGGTTGATAGGCACCTATATAGGAAAACGTCCCCAAAAATGGGACTGTCCCTTTAACACCAGGACAGCTGGTCACCCTAGTTGTGAGGCTAAAATCACCAGCGAGCTCAAGGCATCATCCCATGGAAGACCTAAATTAGAGCTGTCAAGCGATTAAAAACATTAATTGCGATTAATCACACTGTTAAACAATAATAGAATACCATTTATTTAAATATTTGTGGGTGTTTTCTCTATTTTCAAATATACTGATTTCAATTACAACACAGAATACAAGGTGTCCAGTGCTCACTTCATATTTAGTTTTGATTAGAAGTATTTGCACTGTAAAAAACCGAAAGAAATAATATTTTTCAATTCACCTAATACAAGTACTGCAGTGAAATCTCTTTATCCTGAAAGTTGAACTTACAAATGTAGAATTATGTACAGAAAATAACTGCATTCAAAAATAAACCAGTGTAAAACTTTAGAGCCTGCAAGTCCACTCAGTCCTACTTGCTGATCAGCCAATCGCTCAGACAGACACGTTTGTTTGCATTTGCAGGAGATAATGGTGCCCGCTGCTTGCTTACAATGTCACCTGAAAGTGAGAACAGGTGTTCTCATGGCACTGCTGTAGCCGGCATCGCAAGATATTTACATGCCAGATGCGCTAAAGATTCATATGTCCCTTCATGCTTCAACCACCATTCCAGGGGCCATGCGTCCATGCTGATGTTCCCTATCTCGTCCCTCTCAGATTCTTAAACCTTGGGCTGGGTGCTGTAGCTCTCTTTAGAAAGCTCACGTTGGTAGCTTCTTTGTGTTTTGTCAAATCTGCAGTGACAATGTTCTTGAAATGAACATGTGCTGGGTCATCATCCGAGACTGCTAGAACATGAAATATATGGCAGGATGAGGGTAAAACAGAGCAGGGGACATAGAATTCTCCCCCCAAAGAGTTCAGTCACCAATTTAATTAACGCATTATTTTTTAACGAGCGTGATCAGCGTGGAAGCATGTCCTCTGGAATGGTGGCCGAAGCACGAAGGGGCATACGAATGTTTAGCAGATCTGGCACGTAAATACCTTGCAATGCCGGCTACAAAAGTGCCATGCAAATGCCTGTTCTCACTTTCAGGTGACATTGTAAATAAGGAGCAGGCAGCAGGATCTCTCTGTAGCGGGGTGGAACCTCACTCAGACCTGAAGGGGCTTGAAAACAGCCCAGGAGAGGGCTGTGGCGAGGGCAAGCAGCCCCAGGCTGAGTGGGAAGGCAGGCTCAGCTGGGGTCACGCCCCAATTAAGGCTCAGCTGGCCCTTATAAGTGGGCAGTGAGCTGAAATGAGAGTCTTCCTTTGCCTGTAGAGGGAGAAGGGCCTGGCTGCAGGGACCTGAGCAGGTACCGAGCGTGGAGCAGGGCTGGGGAAAGGCTAAGGGAGCTGGGGAGCTCCTGCCTGAGGAAACCCCAGGCTGTGGCCTAGGCTTAGGCCAACCAGGTATAGAGGTTGGAGGGGGCAGCCCACGGGTAGGCAGAGGGTCCAAACCCAACCTTGCCTGTGATGAGTGGCTAATGTTGTCAGACAGCTACCGGTGTGGTGCTCTGTTCAATGCTGATCTCAGTCAGCTCTGCGCAGACAGCTAACACAGCAGACCCGAGAGAACCCCCAAAGACCACGGACTCTAGTAAGGTACGAAGGCACCCGGCCAGGTTTATTGTCGAAGAGGAACACAATCTCTAGCTCCCCGGATTATGTGTCTCCAGTTTGTTGCTAGTCCCTATGTGCCCACTGGCAATGGACCGGCTCAGTCAATGGCGGGACTTTCCACTGCCCCCTAGGCCGGACAAAGACAACTCCTCGGGGGTGAGTTCTTATACACAGGTACAAACAAGTTACACATCACTCCTGACGTATTGAGGTGCAACCCTTATACGTAACAAGGTACAACCCCTCTGCGCAGTCAGGTGCCGCCTCTCACCTTGTACATGTTGGTTTGAACAAAACCACTCTATCCATCATATTATCCTTTTGCCCCTGTCTTTAGGATGGGCCAGAGGGGTTATCTGTGTGGAATGTACAAGTGTTCTGGTACCTTTTAGGTTTGTTTAAATGTAGTAGCCGTGTTAGTCTGTGTCAGCAAAATGAAAATAAGAAAAACTTGTAGCACCTTAGAGACTAACAAATTTATTTCAGCATAAGCTTTCTTGGGTTAATACCCACTTCATCGGATGCATGGAATGAAACACACTGCAGACAGACATTTATACAGTCAGAGAAACATGATGGTCCAGGTGTATAGACCAATCTTAAGAGGCTAAGAGGTTTTAGGTTTGTGTACTTTTGCAACATCAGCCCTTTCCTTGCCAGCTTCTTTGAGCAGGGCCCGTCTCTGGCTCACAGTTAACTTGGCTTTATGTTGGCAAAGTATTGACCATTACTTTAGCTCAGGCCTTAGGCCTCATACTGGGCCTCTGATACAAGGGTTTATGCTTCAGGGCTTTATCTTATTACAGCTAATACACTGCAGTCTGCCCCAAGGCTGGTGACTGGCAGTAGCTTACGACTGAGGCGAGGTGGGGATAGTGGGTTGGGGGTTCCCCTGGGGAGGGGAGACCCAGATCTGAGGGGGTACTGCGAGGGGGCAGCACCCCAGTTATAGGGGCACCGGGTCCTGGGATGGACATGGGGCCAGAGTGGTCATGCGGATCACCAGCCTGCAGAGGGCGCTCCGGAGCTAGTTCCTTGGGCCATCTAGTCAAGATATACCACGTCTACCGCTTCCCCCCAAGGCTTGTTACCCTGTCGGAGAAAGCTAGCAGGTTGGTTTGACATGATTTGTTTTTGATAAATCCATGCTGACTGTTACTTATCACCTTATTATCTTCTAGATGTTAGCAAATTGATTGCTTAATTGTTTGCTCCATTGTCTTTCTGAATACAGACCTTAAGCTGCCTGGTCTGTAATTCCCTGGGTTGTCCTTATTTCCCTTTTTATAGATGGGCACTAATTTTCCCTTTTCCAGTCTCCTGGAATCTCTCCTGTCTCCCATGACTTCTCAAAGATAATCGCTAATGGCTCAGATATCTCCTCAGTCAGCTCCTTGAGTATTCTAGGATGTATTTCATCAGGCCCTGGTGACTTGAAGACATCTAATTTGTCCAAGTAACTTTTAACTTGTTCTTTCCCTATTTTAGCCCCTTCTGATCCTACCTCATTTACACTGACATCACTATGTTAGACGTCCAATCACCACCAACCTCCTTGGTGAAAACCGAAACAAAGAATCATTCAGCACTTCTGCCATTTCGACATTTTCTGTTGTTATTTTTCCCTCCTCATGGAGTAACGGGCCTACCCTGTCCTTGGTCTTCCTCTTGTGTCTAATGTATTTGTAGAATGTTTTCTTGTTACTCTTTATGTCTCTAGCTGGTTTGATCTTGTTTTGTGCCTTGGCCTTTCTAATTTTGCCCCTACATACTTGTGGTGTTTATTTATATTCATCCTTTGTCATTTGACCAAGTTTCCACTTTTTCTAGGACACTTTTTTGAGTTTTAGATAATTGAAGATCTCCTGGTTAAGCCAGGGTGGTCTCTTGCCGTACTTCCTATCTTTCCTACGCCGTGGGATAGTTTGCTCTTGTGCCCTTAATAAAGGTTTTAATAAATAAATAATTGGCATTAAAAGCACGAGATTATGTAAAAATAACAGGTGTGGGGCTCTTTTTATTTGCCTTCTGCTTTAGGGTGCACCGGGGTGTGTGTGTGTGTGTGTGTCACATTTTGACGCTTTCTCCACAGCTGCGAGGGCCAGAAACTTACTTTGTCATTCAGAAGGAAGGCTGAAATCATCCCCAATCCACGGGACTCCAGGAGCTGGGGCTTTAAGGAACACAGTAATGATCACGAGATTCATGACAAACCCTTGAGAGTTGGCAACAGGGGAGATGTGTGCTGAGAAGTGGCTCCTCGGGGAAAACACACACACGCACACATGCACAAAGGTATTGCTAAACAAAAACACGCACCCCCCGCCCCCAAACACCCGCAGACCTAAACCACAACCCTGTGCCCAGCTGTCCAAACACCCAAACATAGCGGGCCACACACACACAGAGATTCATTCAAACACCCACACAACACCAAGTTTTACCTGAACTGGGCACAATGTTTGTAGGGGGCTGGGGCATCAGACAGTGAGGCTAGGCCCTGGGGCAGGGGAGGGAAGGCCGGGACCGGGGCCAGCTGACAGGGAACGGATCTATATTTAGGCGGCACCAGCCAAGTAGTAGCTAGGCACAGTCAGGGCCGGTGCAACCACTAGGTGAACTAGGCAGTCGCCTAGGACGCCTAGTGGTTGGGGGCGCTAACTGCATCGGCTGGGGGGGACGGTCCCAGCCATGGAGGAGCCGGCGCCGTGCAGGGGGGGCAGCAGCCCTGCAAAGGTGGCAGCGCCGCTAGCAGGGAGCAGCCGCCCCCCCCTGCCCAGGCTGCGGCCCGGCCAATTCTCCTCTGTCTGTTCCACTCCCTCCCTCCCCCCACCACTGACTTTGCAGGCTGTGCTAGGATCACACCTCTGCAGGATTTCCCTGCTTGGGCAGCCGGGCCAAGTCCACACACCTGGGCTGTGGGGCAGACCCTCATACCAGCCCTTGGCCCAGGTGCTGATCCACAGCACAGCAGCAGGGGAAGGGCGGGGCTGGGCAGCCCTCCCTCAGGGCAGCTGCTCTGCTTCCCTAGAGGGAAACCCTAGGAACAGGGCAAGGCCCCAGGACCTGCTTCCAGTGTCTCTGCCAGGGCACCGGGTACCTCTAAGCACCCAGCGGCTGCCCCAACCTCTAGGATTTACCAGCGGTGGCCAGCATGGAACCAGAGACTCCTGCTGCAACAGTGCGGACCTCTGCCACTGGTGCTAGAAGAGAATCGCCATTAGCACTTGCCAGTATAGGGACCTGACACCACCATTGGGTAGTTCTGTTCCCAGCCAGCAGAGGACTGTCCCCACGGCCAAGTCAAGCTAAACTCTGTTCCGAGGGAGCCGCAGGGAGGGGCCCAGTCCAGCTCAGCCCTGGGCGGGGAGGGGGCACTCAACTTCCTCCCTTGCCCTCCAGCTCCTCCACCCTGGGGGAGGTCTCTGCTTCACCTTTGCCAGCGCCTCACCATCAAAGTGCAAAGGGCCGTTTGTTCTGCCTGCCAGCATTCCGCAGAGGGCTCCACCCCAGAGCCAGCCGAAGCATTTCTGCTTGGGCCCGTGAGCTCGTTCCCACCGCATGGAGCCGTGGCAGGGGGAGATGCCACCACCAGCATGAGCCAGGCAGGAGTGCAGTAAGAACAGGAAGGGACTCCTGGTCTCTGTTCCCAGATCTGCCGGGTGGGCGGGTCATGTCACCGCTCTGTGCCTCAGTTTCCCCATCTGTGAAATAGGGGGAATTGGCCCTGCGATGCGGAGGGCGCTTTGAGGTGCTGTGCGGGGAGGTGCTATTGAAACACAGGGCGGGTGCTCCCCACGTGGGCAGGCCTGGGCAGCCCTGGGCAGCGAGGCAGCTCCCTCGCCCTGCTGGGTGGAGGGCTGGCTGCAGGCAGAGCAGAGTGGCTAAGAGGCAGGTGGTGGCATGTGGGGGGCGGGTGAAGCCCCCTTGGGGGAGGCCCTGCCCCCCCTGCATGCCGGAGCCCCAAGGCCCTCCCCCCTCCCCTGGAGGAGCCCCGGCCCAGCCGCCCCCCGTGCCCCCGCAGTGTGCGGTTGACCGGACGCTACCAGCCCGGTTGGCTGCAGTAACCGGCCTCCGCCACTGGGGGGCGGGCAGAGCAGCAGCTGCGGTGGGAGCCACATGGGGGAGCTGCAGGAGACTGAGAGCAGCGGCGGGGCCGAGGGGGGGGTGCTGCCGCCCGGGGGGGACGAACCTGTGCACCCCCTCAGCCCCGCCCCTCGCTCCAGGTACTGCCCGCCCCCCCTCAGCCCCCTCACTACCTCCCCCCTGTGCCCCGCCCTGCCTTGATTTCCCCACCCCCTTGCCATGGGGACCGATCCCCCCTCGCTACCTCTGCCCCACTGTGCCCCGCCCCCTCGCTCTGGCTACCGATCCCGCCCTCAGCCCCCTGGCACCGCCCCCCTCCGCCCCGGCCCCACCACCTCGCTCTGGGTATTGATCCCACCTCAGCCCCCTCGCTACCTCCCCCCTCCGCGCCGCCGTGCCAGTACAAAGACCCCCCCGCCCCCTTCCCTACAACCACACCTCTGGCTGTCCCTTCCCTTGAGGATCCAACCCCCCCTCCCGCCTTCTCCAGCCGGCCTCACGGCCTCCCCGCCCCCCTCCCGTCTCACCTAGCCCGGATTCCCCCACAGGTCCTGGCCGCTCCTGGTGCCCAGACCCCGAGCGCTGGAGCAGCCTGGCCCTGTCTCAGTCCCATCTCTCAGATTGCTGAGACTCATCAAGCCCTCAGATCGCTACCCCTTCCAGCTTCTCCACGTGGGCACCAATGATACTGCCAAGAATGACCTTGAGCATATCACTGCAGACTACGTGGCTCTGGGAAGAAGGATAAAGGAGTTTGAGGTGCAAGTGGTGTTCTCGTCTATCCTCCCTGTGGCAGGAAAAGGCCGGGGTAGAGACCGTCAAATCGTGGAAGTCAACGAATGGCTACGCAGATGGTGTCGGAGAGAAGGGTTTGGATTCTTTGACCATGGGATGGTGTTCCAAGAAGAAGGAGTGCTAGGCAGGGACGGGCTCCACCTCACGAAGAGAGGGAAGAGCATCTTTGGAAGCAGGCTGGCCAACCTAGTGAGGAGGGCTTTAAACTAGGTTCACCGGGGGAAGGAGACCAAAGCCCCGAGGTAAGTGGGGAAGTGGGATACCGGGAGGAAGCACAAGTAGGTGAGTGCAAGAGGGGAGGGCTCCTGCCCCATACTGGGACAGCAGGACAATCGGTGAGTTATCTTAAATGCCTATACACAAATGCAAGAAGCCTGGGGAACAAGCAGGGAGAACTGGAAGTCCTGACACAGTCAAGGAATTGTAATGTAATTGGAATAACAGAGACTTGGTGGGATAACTCACACGATTGGAGTACTGTCATGGATGGATATAAACTGTTCAGGAAGGATAGGCAGGGCAGAAAAGGTGGGGGAGTTGCGTTGTATGTAAGAGAGCAGTATGACTGCTCAGAGCTCCAGTATGAAACTGCAGAAAAACCTGAGTCTCTGGATTAAATTGAGAAGTGTGAGCAACAAGGGTAATGTCGTGGTGGGAGTCTGCTACAGACCACCAGACCAGGGGGATGAGGTGGACGAGGCTTTCTTCCAGCAACTAACAGAAGTTGCTAGATCACAGGCCCTGGTTCTCTTGGATGACTTTAATCACCCCGATATCTGCTGGGAGAGCAATACAGCGGTGCACAGACAATCCAGGAAGTTTTTGGAAAGTGTAGGGGACAATTTCCTGGTGCAAGTGCTGGAGGAACCAACTAGGGGAAAAGCTCTTCTTGACCTGCTGCTCACAAACAGGGAAGAAATAGTAGAGGAAGCAATAGTGGATGGGAACCTGGGAGGCAGTGACCATGAGATGGTCGAGTTCAGGATCCTGACACAAGGAAGAAAGGAGAGCAGTAGAATACAGACCCTGGACTTCAGAAAAGCAGACTTTGACTCCCTCAGGGAACTGATGGGCAAGGTCCCCTGGGAGAATAACATGAGGGGGAAAGGAGTCGAGGAAAGCTGGCTGTATTTTAAAGAATCCTTATTGAGGTTGCAGGAACAAACCATCCCGATGTGTAGAAAGATAAGTAAATATGGCAGGCGACCAGCTTGGCTTAACAGTGAAATCCTTGCTCGTCTTAAACACAAAAAAGCAGCTTACAAGAAGTGGAAGATTGGACAAATGACCAGGGAGGAGTATAAAACTATTGCTCAGGCATGCAGAAGGTCAATTAATTGCCATCGGTGGTAAATAGGACCAATGGTCAATGATGGGATGTTAGAAGTTACTACAGAGAACTTTTTCCTGGGTGTCTGGCTGGTGAGTCTTGCCCACATGCTCCGGGTTCAGCTGATCGCCATATTTGGGGTCGGGAAAGAATTTTCCTCCAGGATAGATTGGCAGAGGCCCTGGAGGTTTTTTGCATTCCTCTGCAGCATGGGGCACGGGTCACTTACTGGAGGATTCTCTGCATCTTGAAGTCTTTAAACCATGATTTGAGGACTTCAATAGCTGAGACATAGGTGAGAGGATTATTCCAGGAGTAGGTGGGTGAGATTCTGTGGCCTGCATTGTACAGGAGATCAGACTAGATGATCATAATGGTCCCTTCTGACCTTAAGGTCTATGAGTCTATGAGTGAAAGCAGGAAGGCGAAATCACACTTGGAATTGCGGCTAGCCAGAGATGTTAGGAGTAACAAGAAGGGTTTCTTCAGGTATGTGAGCAACAAGAAGAAAGTCAAGGAAAGTGTGGGCCCCTTGCTGAATGAGGGAGGGAACCTTGTGACAGAGGATGTGGAGAAAGCTAGTGTACTCAATGCTTTTTTTGCCTCTGTCTTCACAGACAAGGTCAGCTCCCAGGTGGCTGCACTCCACAGCACGGTATGGGGAGGAGGTGACCAGCCCTCTGTGGAGAAAGAAGTAATTCAGGACTATTTAGAAAAGCTGGATGAGCACAAGTCCATGGGGCCGGATACACTGCATCCGAGGGTGCTAAAGGAGTTGGCCGATGTGATTGCAGAGCCATTGGCCATTATCTTTGAAAAATCATGGCAATCGGGGGAGGTCCCGGATGACTGGAAAAAAGCTAATGTAGTGCCCATCTTTAAAAAAGGGAAGAAGGAAAATCCGGGGAACTACAGGCCAGTCAGTCTCACCTCAGTCCCTGGAAAAATCATGGAACAGGTCCTCAAGGAATCAATTCTGAACCACTTAAAGGAGAGGAAAGTGATCAGGAACAGTCAGCATGGATTCACCAAGGGCAAGTCATGCCTGACTAACCTAATTGCCTTCTATGATGAGATAACCGGCTCTGTGGATGAGAGGAAAGCAGTGGATAAGTATGGGCTGGATGAATGGACTGTAAGATTGATAGAAAACTGGCTAGATGGTCGTGCTCAACGGGTAATGATCAATAGCTCCATGTCTAGTTGGCGGCCAGTATCAAGCGGAGTGCCCCAAGGGTCGGTGCTGGGGCCGGTTTTGTTCAATATCTTCATCAACGATCTGGAGGATGGTGTGGACTGCACCCTTAGCAAGTTTGCAGATGACACTAAACTGGGAGGAGTGGTTGATACGCTGGAGGGTAGGGATAGGATACAGAGGGACCTAGACAAATTAGAGGATTGGGCCAAGAAATCTGATGAGGTTCAACAAGGCCAAGTGCAGAGTCCTGCACTTGGGATGGAAGAATCCCATGCACTGCTACAGACTAGGGACCGAATGGCTGGGCAGCCGTTCTGCAGAAAAGGACCTAGGGGTTATGGTGGACGAAAAGCTGAATATGAGTCAACAGTGTGCCCTTGTTTCCAAGAAGGCTTACGGCATTTTGGGTTGTATAAGTAGGGGCATTTCCAGCAGATCGAGGGACGTGATTATTCCCCTCTATTCGGCACTGGTGAGGCCTCATTTGGAGTACTGTGTCCAGTTTTGGGCCCCACACTACAAGAAGGATGTGGATAAATTGGAAAGAGTCCAGCGGAGGGCAACAAAAATGATTAGGGGGCTGGAGCACATGACTTATGAGGAGAGGCTGAGGGAACTGGGATTGTTTAGCCTGCAGAAGAGAAGAGTGAGGGGGGATTTGATAGCTGCTTTCAACTACCTGAAAGGGGGTTCCAAAGAGGATGGATCTAGACTGTTCTCAGTGGTAGAAGATGACAGAACAAGGAGTAATGGTCTCAAGGGGGAGGTTTAGGTTGGATATTAGGAAAAACTTTTTCACTAGTAGGGTGGTGAAGCACTGGAATGGGTTACCTAGGTAGGTGGTGGAATCTCCTTCCTTAGAGATTTTTAAGGTCAGGCTTGACAAAGCCCTGGCTGGGATGATCTAGTTGGGGTTGGTCCTGCTTTGAGCAGGGGGTTGGACTAGATACCTCCTGAGGTCCCTTCCAAACCTGAGATTCTATAATTCTATGATTCATCACCGCGTCCCTGCCCTGCCCTTTCCCGCTGTGTGTCATGCTCCCTTTGCCACCCCGCTCCCCAGCGCTGAGCTCAGGGGCTGAGCCGTGGGCGCACGGCGGGACCCCACTTGAGGTTTGAATGAAAGACGCCCTCAAAGGCCCCCTGCAGGCACCGCCAGCCAGCTCCTCTCCCGGCTAGGAGCGTCTAGTCCTGCAGTACCAGCCCTGGGCCTAGCGCAGGCTTCGTCTCGCTGGGTGCGTCCACACTGCGGCTGGGCGAGGGCCCTAGCAGGGTGGGCGTTGCGACTCAGGGACAGCTCAGCCCCCCACCCCTCTCCCTAGGGCCGAGCCGGGCTGGCTAGTCTGTCTGCACTGCTGTTTGGAGCCCGCCGGCTCGGGCCCCGCTAGCGCGAGTGACTCCTCGCTCTCGGCTCCAGGCGCAGCCCGTGGGGGCAGGGGCGCTGCTGGCTAGCCGGGCCGTGGCTCTACCAGGCCGGTTCACGCTGCACCAAGCGCGGCTCTGATTGCTGCCGAGGTGCCAGCGCAGAACCCCGGGCTGCGATCACACCCGCCGCCGTTGTATACACAGCCGGCCTCGTTAACCTTTCTTGATTAAGGCAATTATTTCCCGCACATTATCCTCTCATCTCAACATCGCAGGCTGCTCTGCCGCCTGGCCCCGGGAGCCCTTTACTCCAGCCCCAGGGCCCACACCAGGGAGAGGAAAGAGGATCTACCTGAGCTCAGCCCACTGTCCCTCCCTGCCCCCGCCGGCTCTCTGGGCTTCTGCACCATCTGCTGTCTCCCTCCGGGCACCTGGGCCCAGGAAGGCAGAGGACTGGGGGGCAGCTTAGCCCTGCCCTCCCCCAAGCAGGGCAATGAGCAGGGCGAGGGATGGATGCCCCCCTGAGCCGGGCCCTGCCCTCCTGCGACAGGCTCCCTTTGCGGCGAATGATGCCAACGCCCCCCCTCGGCCGCAAGCAGCTTCGTTCTCCAGCTCCCCCAAACCCTGGCCCCCTCGTGCCATGCTGGGCCCGCTCTGCTTGTGCCAGGCAAGCTTTGGGTGTATGGTGTCCCCTGTATTCCCAGGCCAGAGCTCCCGGGCTTCCAGCAAGGCAAAAATCCCCCTAGACATAAACACGGGCTTCACGGGAAGGGAAAACAGCATCCTGAGCTGCACCCCCCTGTCCCCCTCAATCTGGTTTGGGGGGGAATGCGGTGGACATAACATACCCCCTTCCCCCCGCCACACCACCCAGCATTGGTACAGGGGGCCCTAGTCGAAAAGGTGGAAGCCCTTTTACCAGCTCCAGGCACCCCCCAGGCTGGGAAGAGCAGAGGGGAGAAAAACTCCAAAATGGAGAGACAAGCAACATTGCTGACCTGATGACCAGGACACGGACAGCGCGAGTTGTCTGTTCCCTAGCACCTGACATGCTCGGCCCTCATAGCGAGGGGTCTTATCCACAGGGGCCCCATTTCAGATTGGAGGGGGGGGCAGCTTTAACCGTGATTCCAACAGAGCGACAGAGTCTTGTGGCACCCTATAGACTGACTAAGATATATTGGAGCGTACACTTTCGTGGGCAAAGACCCACTTCGTCAGACGCATGTGGTGGAAATTTCCAGAGGCAGGTATAAACATGCAGGCCAGAATCAGGTGTGAGATCACAAGGTTAATGCAATCAGGGAGGATGAGGTCCACTGCTAGCGGCTGATCTGGACGTGTGAACACCAGGGGAGGAGAAACTGCTTTTGTCGTTGGTTAGCCAGTCACAGTCTTTGTTTAATCCTCAGCTGATGGTGTCAAATTTGCAAATAAACTGTAGCTCAGCCAACAGGCACCTGAAAACTCCGGGTTTTTTTTTTTTTTTTGCAGATAACAATTTAGAAATGAGCTGACGGGAGCCCTGTTTCTAATTCCTATGTACAAAAAAGAGAATTTAATAAATATTAGACCCACTCAGCTCTAATGCTAACATGTTCTCACATCTTGTGTCAAGTCACTTAAGGGACACTGGTTAGGTTTAAAATTGTAATGTCTATTCTTTGGTACTAACTCCTGAATGCAGCAATTGAAACAATTGTGGAAAAATCTAGCTGACTTTCTAGCATTTTTTTTTGCAGTTCATCAAGCTGGGAATAGATCCTTTAACTGTGGAAACATCCTACCAGGGCAACAAGGCCCCGTGAGTTTATACTGCACCTGCCTGGGGCTCTAGAGGCCTTACCTCCCTACAAATAATAGACTAGAACTGACTTTAAACAGGAGTGAAACTGACACTTCAAAACCAGACTCCAACGAGTAACTGCTGAACTGGAATTAATTTGCAAACTGGATACCATTAAATTAGGCTTGAATAAAGACTGGGAGTGGCTGGGTCATTACACAAACTGAAAACTATTTCCCCATGCTAATTTTCCCCCTACTGTTACTCACACCTTCTTGTCAACTCTTTGTAATGGGCCATCCTGATTATCACTACAAAAGCTTTTTTTTCTCCTGCTGATAATAGCTGACCTTAATTGATCAGTCTCTTAGAGTTGGTATGGCAACCCCCATCTTTTCATGTTCTCTGTGTGTGTGTGTATATATATATATATCTTCCTACTGTATTTTCCACTCCATGTATCTGATGAAGTGGGTTTTAGCCCACAAAAGCTTTTGCCCAGATAAATCTGTTAGTCTCTAAGATGCCACAAGGACTCCTCGTTCTTTCTGCCGACACTTTCAAGTCACTTTCTCAGTATTGCCAACTCCAAATGTCCAAAAATCATGAATCAGGGTAACCAAAAATCATGAGATTGGCTTTAAAATAATGAGATTATGTAAAAATAACAGATTTGGGGTTCTTTTTATTGGCCTTCTGTTTTTTGAGCCTTTAGGGTGCACGGGGGTCACATTTTGAAGCTTTCCCACAGCCATGAGGACTAGAAACTTCATTTTTCTTTAAGAACGAAGGCTGGAATCGTCACAGACCCACTTGACTCCAGGAGCTGGGGCTTTAAGGAAAAGAATGATCAGATCCAGACTAACACGGCTACCCCTCTGATACTTGAAACAATTATCATGAGACTCATGAGCAAAATCATGAGCGTTGGCAACACGGCTTTTACTTCTGTTGAAAAGCTAGTTCCTTTCCAGAAGGCTCTTCAACAACACGACAGCGACTGAGCTGCAGTTCTCACAGGAGGAGATTTAAAACCAAACACCAAGAAAACTCTATATTTTAAAATTGAGAAAAAAAACCCGAGACCTCTGAGGGCAACTGCAGGCAGGAAAGGAAAATAAACAGGCACGGGAACTCTGGGCAGCTCGTCCTCTTGAAAGAAAGTTGGAGGCTCAAATCTTCCAGTCCTTAATCCAGTAAAACTTCAATTGCCATCAGCGCCTCCACTCACAGATATTAACATCACAGTGACCATGTGATAACAGGTGTGTCAATAACTGTACACTTCACACTTCTGTATCTGGGCCATCTTATCCAGAGTTACACGGCTTAGATGCATTGGCTCAGGGACTGGATTTTCTGGCATGTTCCGAACAGCGCTGAGCACACATGGTGCCCAGGGACTAACACAAATCATGACAATAATCGCCGACGTTGTGGTTTCTGTTCTTTGTTCTGGAATTGGCCTGAATACAGCTGCAACCCTCAGAATTTGAGACATAAACACATCGGATACGGACGAGACTTTCTCATTCCTTCCTTTTCTCAAACAGAACAAAAAATGACTGAACAAAATACAGTTAAAATACACGGCAGCCAATCCTGTACAACCCAGCATGGGGCAGAACCTGCCACCCCTTGGGAGTTCAGTGATCTCCTCTCATCTGACTCTCACTCGCCAGCCTGTCTCACCTCTGTGCTGCTTTTCATGCTCTCAACCATGACATCCATCCTGGGACCATTGGCTGGAGTCTCAGAGAACTGGCCGCCTTGGTTTTGCTCCCATCTCTCAGAGTGCTCTTTTTTTGCAGCATGCAGCAGAGAGAGAGGCTGGTCTGGTGGATGGGGAGCTAGCCCTGAGAGACCTGGGTTCTACTCCTGACATGGACTTCCTGTCTGACCCCAGGCCAGTGCTTTAAGGACAGAATTTCAAAGGTTTTTAGGCACTCAAAGATGCAGTTAGATCTCTAGTGGGGTTTACAAAGCACCAAAACTTCTCAGTGCATTTGAAAATCTCATGAGGTGCCTAAATACCTTTGACAATCTGGCCTTTAGTCAGTGTGTGCCTCAGTGCCCCACCTGTACAATGGGGATAACAGCCCTGCTCGACCTCACCGAGGGGCTGGGAGGAGAAATAGGTTAGACCTCGTGAGGTACAGCCTCAGATACTATGGTGATGGGGGCACATATGTACCACAGGTAGAGTGGGCACTGCTCTATACACTGCTAGCCCTGCCCTGGGGTTGACCCTTCTTTCCACCTATGCCCCCAAATCTCCCCCTTTTCTGAATGTAACCTAGGCACACTGCTTTGCTGTATTTTTTCTGAGCCCCCGCCCCCGCTGTTCTCTCTAAAACAACCCCTCCTCCCTCTCCCCCCTCCACCGAGGGATTCCTCTTTTACAATAAACTTCCATACCCTTCATTTAATCACCAGCCCTTTCCTGTCTTAATCACCCGGTCTCTGTAAACAAAATCCTGACTCCCTGCCCTAGGGGCACCTTCCCTCTGCAGAACCGGGGAACTCCCACACCTCCTGTGTGACACTCTGAGGGGGGCTTCCGCCCTCCCCTACCCCCCCAATTGGCGCCCTTGCTTATCCATCGCTGAGCACCTGGCAAACCTCAGAGAGGAAGAGGGACACGCTTGCTGCCCAGCAGAGGACTAGGAAGAGAGCCGAGTGGAGGGAAGGTTTCGTGCTCCAGGATTAGGAGACGGAGGAGGACAGGCGTGGAGGGACAAAGGGACAGGCAGGAGAGCATGCTAGGCATGATGCCGAAGCAGAACAGCCTGCTGGAGAACAATGTTGTGCTTTGCTTACACCCCCTTGGACATTTGCTGCAGCCTACCGAGAACAGAGGACACTGGGAGCCACCGTCCCACCCCACAACTCCAAGGGACAAGCCCTGCCACCCCCAAGCCAAGGAGAACAGCTAGGAACCCACGTCCACATTTCTGTGACCCCGCCTTCACCACAAAGATCTGTGCACTCGGCCCTTTGGGCAGGTCTGCCCCATTCCCATTGGGTTTAACTCTGCCCGGGGTTAGTGGTTTGTTTGGTGTTCAATCAATCAATCAGTCGTGTTTTATTCGTAGATCCCAGGGGCCGAAGGAACCATTGCGATCATCCAGTCTGACCGGCCTGACACAGGCCGGAGAACCTCACTGCAATAAATCCCAGAGCAGAGCTTTTAGGAAAACATCCCGTCTTGATTTAAAACTCATCAGTGATGGAGAATCCACCCTGGCCCTGGGGAAATTGTTCCCCTGGTTAATTACTCTCCCTGTTAGAAATTTACGCCTTGTTTATGCAATTTATTAATTAGGACTCTGCTGGAAGAGGTTATTGCGGGAGCTAATCCTCAAGGACACCCACTCCTACCAACGCCATCCCCCAAGGCAGGTTCCTTTCATGCACCCCCTTGGTTACGGTACATCCACGTTTCTCCATCCTGCTCTCGGAGCGGGAGCACAGATCTTCCCGGACCAGTCGGAGCGCTGAGCAGAGACCTCCTCTCCGGCGGATCAGAACCTTCCACTCGTCTTTCCCCTTCCCTTGTGTGCGTAGACGCTCTGCAAAGCCAGCACACGAGGCAGATATTGCTCAGACACCGCCACCCTTGTCGTGAGGCACCTCTGCCGCCTTCCCAGCGCCCACCCCAGCCCCATGCTGCAGCTACACAGGTTATGGTTACACAGCTGCTCTCCCCGTCCAAGCACCCACTAAAAGGCGCCATAAACCAAATCACAAACCAATCACAAACCAATCAAAAACACTAACCCAGCAACCAAACCCGATGCCAACTCTGTCCACATATCTATTCAAGGGACACCATCATAGGACCGAATCACATCAGCCACACCATCAGGGACTCGTTCACCTGCACATCTACCCGTGTGATATATGCCATATGTGCCAGCAATGCCCCTCTGCCATGTACATTGGCCAAACCCGACAGTCTCTACGCAAAAGAATAAACGGACACAAATCAGACGTCAGGAATTATAACATTCCAAAACCAGTCAGAGAACACTTCACCCTCCCTGTACACTCAGTAACAGACCTAAAAGTGGCAATTCTTCAACCAAAACACTTCAAAACCAGACTCCAACGAGAAACTGCAGAACTGGAATTAATTTGCAAACTGGACACCATCAAATTAGGCCTGAAGTAAGACTGGGAGTGGCTGGGTCATTACACAAACTGAAAACTATTTCCCCATGCTAATTTTCCCCCTACTGTTACCAGTAGCGTAGCCGGGGAGGGAGCAGGGGGAGCGGCTGCTCCCCCTTGAGCAGAAGCGGTGGAAGCGGCGCCTATTTTTAGCAGCACCTTAAAAAGGCACCGCTTCTTTTTAAGCGCCGCTTCTTGCACTCACCCGGCGGCGCTCCGGGTCTTCGGCGGCGTTTCGGCGGCGGGTACCACCAGAGACCCGGAGTGAGCCGCCGCAGTGCGGCCGAAGACCCGGAGCGCCGCCGGGTGAGTACAGGGGGAGGCGCCTTTTTATAGCGCCGCTCCCCCTGCGCGCCGGACCTGGCTGCGCTGCTGACTGTTACTCACACCTTCTTGTCACCTGTTTGTAATGGGCCACCCTGATTACCACTACAAAAGTGATTTTTCCTCCTGCTGATAATAACCCACTTTAATTGAATTGTCTTGTTAGAGTTGGTATGGCAACCCCCATCTTTTCATGGTCTCTGTATATATATATCTTCCTACTGTATTTTCCCATGTTTTCACGTTCTTCCTACTGTATTTGCCACTCCATGCATCCAAGCTGGACTGGGAACAGCTTGGAACAAAGGGTTCTCGTCCTATGGAAAAACTATATCCGGCGGGGAGTGACGTCCTCTCTTGTCCTCACTCCCCGCACACCAGAGAGCTGGAAACACCTGAGGAGCAAAGGCTGAACGGGGGGAAGTGCTAGAAGGCTTGGCAGTGTGAGGAAGGCCAATGGGGACCAGTGAGGATGCTGGGAGGCCCTGTCTCGCTGCTGACTGGGCTCCTCTCTGGGCGGAGACCCTCCCTGTGAACCAGCTGGCAACGCCTCGGCCAAGGGTCCTTCCTACCAGCGACGGGTGGGGCCCACGGTGCCATTTCCATCAGCCACATCTGGGACTGAGCCAAGCGGGGACCAGTCCCCAGAGCCGGGCCAGGCAGAGACAGAGATGACCAGGAAGGGCCGGGGCCGGGCAGGAGGAGACCGTGCGGAGGAGCTGCTGTCTGATTGATAGTTGTGGCTCTTAGAGGCAGATGTTGTCAGCATCTGTGTGATGTCAGGCTGCTGTCAACACATTGTTAGCACAAGGGACGTGCGTTCAGCCCCCAGCTGCGGCCGCCCAGCCTTGCGCGGTGCGCGGCGTGAATTCAGTGTTCATGTTTATCTGACAGATTTTGGCACCGTCCCCGAAATCCCCCCCCCCCACCCCCGAGCCAGGTGGCACGTGAGCGCTGCGTGCGTTCAGCTTCTCCAGGGAAGCGTGGGGCCGGGCTCGGTAGCAACTGGCGCCTGGCTGCGAAGGGGTTCGGGAGACGGCTCCAAGCTGGGTGAAAATCTCTGTTTGTTTGCTGTTGCTGTTGTGTACATTCAGATGGCAGGAGCTTGGCAATAAACAACCGAACCTCCCGCTGTTGGTGTCTCCCTGTGCCAGGAGATCGCTCTGCTCTGGGGCTTCTTCCATGGAGAGGGCGAAGCCAGGGGATAGCAAGGGAGGGACGGGGGCCAGACCCACGCCTGACTTTCTGGGGGGAGGCTTTAGTGCAAGACAAGTTCCGGGGCTTGCCTGGGTGACGTTCTCTGGAGCTCAGCCTGGATCGTCTAACGGTCCCGTTAGCCTCAGACGCTGGGAATCTCGGCGTTGACTCCCGAGCCAGAAGCTCCGGGAGATGCCGCCCGTGGCCGTACCTCACGTGGCCGTGACGCTGACACGGAGCTGCCTCCGGAGATCTCCCGGCTGTCAAGGCATGAGGCACGGGCCTCAGATCTCTTGCCACCCTCTGGGCACCAAAGCACCCGCTAGTCCCGAGCTAGGCCCTGGACAGCACGAGCGACTTGGCAGGCGCTCCCCCCCCCCCCACTGTCGTCCCCCCCCCGTGATGAAATAGAACTGTTGTTAATGTTTTCTCTGACTACTGTGTGTGCCTCAGTTTCCCCTATGCATTTCTTAAGTCTCTAGGCGGTGGGAATAAGGGGTGGTTGTTGCAGAGCCGGAGAGGGCCAGTGTGATGACAGAGAATGGCCGACACCCTGTCTCCTGGCAACTAATGGTCTGGGCCCTTCTCTTCAAAGGTGCGAGCTGAAGGTGTTAGAACAAAGGGATCAGGTGACCTCCTGGCCCGGGAAGGAGACAAAGGCAAAGGAGGGGCTGGAGAGGTTTCAGTTTGGAGCTGGCTGGGGACATGGAGGGAGGCGCAGACAGAGTCTGGCCTCCCTGCCCCCCCCCCCCCCGTTTGGAGCTGTGGGGTGAAACGCAGGGAGCCCCAGGCTGGGGTCTAAGCTCCCTGCCCCCCAGAAGGGCCCGCAGGAGGGGTCCTGGTTGTACTTTCAAGCTCTGGTTGGACTGTGGTCCTGGCATCTCTAATAAACCTTCTGTTCTGCTGGTTGGTTGAGCGTCACAGTGAATCCCAGGAAGGGGGGTGCAGGGCCTGACTCCCCCACACTCTGTGACACCCCCCTCCCCCCAGTCTGTACAACCGGCGCTCGCTGGTTTTTGCTAGCGCCTGGGTAGGCTTCCTAGGCGGGCAGATCTCCAGCCCACCTCCACGCCCCCCTAGCTCGATCTATGCCCCGCTCTGGGCACTGCTCCCCGTCCCTGTCCCCGCCACGCTGCTGTCAAGCCGGCCCTCACAGAGGGCTGCTCTCTGCCCTGTCCCTCAGAGCCCCTCCGCGGCAGAGCAGGGCAGCCCGGGGGCCAGAGGACTTGGGGACGGAGGGCGGGTCTGGGCTCCCAGGCCCGAGGGAGCAACAGGGGAGAATGGGGTGTGGGGGCTCCCTGGCCTCGCTGGCTCCAAGCCAGGAGCTCCCAGACCTGGGGACCTTTCCCAGCCAGCCACATTCCCGGCTGGAGTGGAGCTTGGGGGCCTGGTGCTCATGGCGGGGTTCTGGCTGCCCCCAGCCCCAGGCCTCCCTTGAGCAGGGTGAAGTGTTGACCATGAGTAACCCCCATGCCAGGGTGGGGCAGGGCTGAGTCAGGGAGGGGAGCCCGGGAGTGATGGAGCAGGGTTGAGCTGGAGGATGACGGGGTAGCAGGGGGCTC
Source organism: Chelydra serpentina (assembly GCA_037349315.1). NCBI lineage: Eukaryota > Metazoa > Chordata > Testudines > Chelydridae > Chelydra > Chelydra serpentina. The sequence continues at coordinate 26,892 of JBAIAC010000258.1, read as the reverse complement.
CTGGCCGCAGTGGGGCAGGGCTGAGCTGGGGGGTGATGGGAAGCAGGGGGATCCTGGCTGTTGGGGGGCAGGGCTGAGCTGGGGGGTGACGGGGAAACAGGGGGCTCCTGGCTGCAGTGGGGCAGGGTTGAGCTGGGGGATTACAGGGAAGCAGGGGGCTCCTGGCTGCAGTGGGGCAGGGCTGAGCTGGGGGATTACAGGGAAGCAGGGGGCTCCTGGCTGCTGGGGGGCAGGGCTGAGCTCGGGGGTGACAGGGAAGCAGGGGGCTCCTGGCTGCTGGGGGGCAGGGCTGAGCTGGGGGGTGACAGGAAGCAGGGGGATCCTGGCTGCTGGGGGGCAGGGTTGAGCTGGGGGGTGACGGGAAGCAGGGGGATCCTGGCTGCTGGGGGGCAGGGCTGAGCTGAGGGGTGACGGGGAAGCAGGGGGCTCCTGGCTGCAGTGGCGCAGGGCTGAGCTGGGGGGTGACGGGAAGCAGGGGGCTCCTGGCTGCAGTGGGGCAGGGCTGAGCTGGGGGGTGACGGGAAGCAGGGGGCTCCTGGCTGCAGTGGCGCAGGGCTGAGCTGGGGGGTGACAGGGAAGCAGGGGGATCCTGGCTGCAGTGGGGCAGGGCTGAGCTGGGGGGTGACGGGAAGCAGGGGGCTCCTGGCTGCTGGGGGGCAGGGCTGAGCTGGGGGGTGACGGGAAGCAGGGGGCTCCTGGCTGCTGGGGGGCAGGGCTGAGCTGGGGGGTGACGGGAAGCAGGGGGATCCTGGCTGCAGTGGGGCAGGGCTGAGCTGGGGGGTGACGGGAAGCAGGGGGCTCCTGGCTGCTGGGGGGCAGGGCTGAGCTGGGGGGTGACGGGAAGCAGGGGGCTCCTGGCTGCTGGGGGGCAGGGCTGAGCTGGGGGGTGACGGGAAGCAGGGGGCTCCTGGCTGCTGGGGGGCAGGGCTGAGCTGGGGGGGTGACAGGGAAGCAGGGGGCTCCTGGCTGCTGGGGGGCAGGGCTGAGCTGGGGGGTGACAGGAAGCAGGGGGATCCTGGCTGCTGGGGGGCAGGGCTGAGCTGGGGGGTGACGGGAAGCAGGGGGCTCCTGGCCGCAGTGGGGCAGGGCTGAGCTGGGGGGTGACGGGAAGCAGGGGGCTCCTGGCTGCAGTGGGGCAGGGCTGAGCTGGGGGGTGACGGGAAGCAGGGGGCTCCTGGCTGCTGGGGGGCAGGGCTGAGCTGGGGGGTGATGGGAAGCAGGGGGCTCCTGGCCGCAGTGGGGCAGGGCTGAGCTGGGGGGTGACGGGAAGCAGGGGGCTCCTGGCTGCAGTGGGGCAGGGCTGAGCTGGGGGGTGACGGGAAGCAGGGGGCTCCTGGCTGCAGTGGGGCAGGGCTGAGCTGGGGGGTGACAGGGAAGCAGGGGGCTCCTGGCTGCTGGGGGGCAGGGCTGAGCTGGGGGGTGACGGGAAGCAGGGGGCTCCTGGCTGCTGGGGGGCAGGGCTGAGCTGGAGGATGACGGGGAAGCAGGGGGCTCCTGGCCGCAGTGGGGCAGGGCTGAGCTGGGGGATAACAGGGAAGCAGGGGGCTCCTGGCTGCTGGGGGGCAGGGCTGAGCTGGGGGGTGACGGGAAGCAGGGGGCTCCTGGCCGCAGTGGGGCAGGGCTGAGCTGGGGGGTGACGGGAAGCAGGGGGCTCCTGGCTGCAGTGGGGCAGGGCTGAGCTGGGGGACGACGGGGAAGCAGGGGGCTCCTGGCTGCTGGGGGGCAGGGCTGAGCTGGGGGGTGACGGGAAGCAGGGGGCTCCTGGCTGCAGTGGGGCAGGGCTGAGCTGGGGGGTGACAGAAAGCAGGGGGCTCCTGGCTGCAGTGGCGCAGGGCTGAGCTGGGGGGTGACGGGAAGCAGGGGGCTCCTGGCCGCAGTGGGGCAGGGCTGAGCTGGGGGGTGACGGGAAGCAGGGGGCTCCTGGCTGCAGTGGGGCAGGGTTGAGCTGGGGGACGACGGGGAAGCAGGGGGCTCCTGGCTGCTGGGGGGCAGGGCTGAGCTGGGGGGTGACGGGAAGCAGGGGGCTCCTGGCTGCTGGGGGGCAGGGCTGAGCTGGGGGGGTGACAGGGAAGCAGGGGGCTCCTGGCTGCTGGGGGGCAGGGCTGAGCTGGGGGGTGACAGGAAGCAGGGGGATCCTGGCTGCTGGGGGGCAGGGCTGAGCTGGGGGGTGACGGGAAGCAGGGGGCTCCTGGCCGCAGTGGGGCAGGGCTGAGCTGGGGGGTGACGGGAAGCAGGGGGCTCCTGGCTGCAGTGGGGCAGGGCTGAGCTGGGGGGTGACGGGAAGCAGGGGGCTCCTGGCTGCTGGGGGGCAGGGCTGAGCTGGGGGGTGACGGGAAGCAGGGGGCTCCTGGCCGCAGTGGGGCAGGGCTGAGCTGGGGGGTGACGGGAAGCAGGGGGCTCCTGGCTGCAGTGGGGCAGGGTTGAGCTGGGGGACGACGGGGAAGCAGGGGGCTCCTGGCTGCTGGGGGGCAGGGCTGAGCTGGGGGGTGACAGGGAAGCAGGGGGCTCCTGGCCGCAGTGGGGCAGGGCTGAGCTGGGGGGTGACAGGGAAGCAGGGGGCTCCTGGCTGCAGTGGGGCAGGGCTGAGCTGGGGGGTGACGGGAAGCAGGGGGATCCTGGCTGCAGTGGGGCAGGGCTGAGCTGGGGGGTGACAGGAAGCAGGGGGCTCCTGGCTGCTGGGGGGCAGGGCTGAGCTGGGGGGTGACGGGAAGCAGGGGGCTCCTGGCTGCAGTGGGGCAGGGCTGAGCTGGGGGGTGACAGGAAGCAGGGGGCTCCTGGCTGCTGGGGGGCAGGGCTGAGCTGGGGGGTGACGGGAAGCAGGGGGCTCCTGGCCGCAGTGGGGCAGGGCTGAGCTGGGGGGTGACAGAAAGCAGGGGGCTCCTGGCTGCAGTGGCGCAGGGCTGAGCTGGGGGGTGACGGGAAGCAGGGGGCTCCTGGCCGCAGTGGGGCAGGGCTGAGCTGGGGGGTGACGGGAAGCAGGGGGCTCCTGGCTGCAGTGGGGCAGGGTTGAGCTGGGGGACGACGGGGAAGCAGGGGGCTCCTGGCTGCTGGGGGGCAGGGCTGAGCTGGGGGGTGACGGGAAGCAGGGGGCTCCTGGCTGCTGGGGGGCAGGGCTGAGCTGGGGGGTGACAGGAAGCAGGGGGATCCTGGCTGCAGTGGGGCAGGGCTGAGCTGGGGGGTGACGGGAAGCAGGGGGCTCCTGGCTGCAGTGGGGCAGGGCTGAGCTGGGGGGTGACGGGAAGCAGGGGGCTCCTGGCCGCAGTGGGGCAGGGCTGAGCTGGGGGGTGACGGGAAGCAGGGGGCTCCTGGCTGCTGGGGGGCAGGGCTGAGCTGGGGGGTGACGGGGAAGCAGGGGGCTCCTGGCTGCAGTGGGGCAGGGCTGAGCTGGGGGGTGACGGGAAGCAGGGGGCTCCTGGCTGCAGTGGGGCAGGGCTGAGCTGGGGGATTACAGGGAAGCAGGGGGCTCCTGGCTGCTGGGGGGCAGGGCTGAGCTGGGGGGGTGACAGGGAAGCAGGGGGCTCCTGGCTGCTGGGGGGCAGGGCTGAGCTGGGGGGTGACGGGAAGCAGGGGGCTCCTGGCCGCAGTGGGGCAGGGCTGAGCTGGGGGGTGACGGGGAAGCAGGGGGATCCTGGCTGCAGTGGGGCAGGGTTGAGCTGGGGGGTGATGGGGAAGCAGGGGGCTCCTGGCTGCAGTGGGGCAGGGCTGAGCTGGGGGGTGACAGGAAGCAGGGGGCTCCTGGCTGCAGTGGGGCAGGGCTGAGCTGGGGGGTGACGGGAAGCAGGGGGATCCTGGCTGCTGGGGGGCAGGGCTGAGCTGGGGGGTGACGGGAAGCAGGGGTCTCCTGGCTGCTGGGGGGCAGGGCTGAGCTGGGGGGTGACAGGAAGCAGGGGGCTCCTGGCCGCAGTGGGGCAGGGCTGAGCTGGGGGGTGACGGGGAAGCAGGGGGATCCTGGCCGCAGTGGGGCAGGGCTGAGCTGGGGGATTACAGGGAAGCAGGGGGCTCCTGGCTGCTGGGGGGCAGGGCTGAGCTGGGGGGTGACGGGAAGCAGGGGGCTCCTGGCCGCAGTGGGGCAGGGCTGAGCTGGGGGACGACGGGGAAGCAGGGGGCTCCTGGCTGCTGGGGGGCAGGGCTGAGCTGGGGGGTGACGGGAAGCAGGGGGATCCTGGCTGCAGTGGGGCAGGGTTGAGCTGGGGGGTGATGGGGAAGCAGGGGGCTCCTGGCTGCAGTGGGGCAGGGCTGAGCTGGGGGGTGACAGGAAGCAGGGGGCTCCTGGCTGCAGTGGGGCAGGGCTGAGCTGGGGGGTGACGGGAAGCAGGGGGATCCTGGCTGCTGGGGGGCAGGGCTGAGCTGGGGGGTGACGGGAAGCAGGGGTCTCCTGGCTGCTGGGGGGCAGGGCTGAGCTGGGGGGTGACAGGAAGCAGGGGGCTCCTGGCCGCAGTGGGGCAGGGCTGAGCTGGGGGGTGACGGGGAAGCAGGGGGATCCTGGCCGCAGTGGGGCAGGGCTGAGCTGGGGGATTACAGGGAAGCAGGGGGCTCCTGGCTGCTGGGGGGCAGGGCTGAGCTGGGGGGTGACGGGAAGCAGGGGGCTCCTGGCCGCAGTGGGGCAGGGCTGAGCTGGGGGGTGACGGGAAGCAGGGGGCTCCTGGCTGCAGTGGGGCAGGGTTGAGCTGGGGGACGACGGGGAAGCAGGGGGCTCCTGGCTGCTGGGGGGCAGGGCTGAGCTGGGGGGTGACGGGAAGCAGGGGGCTCCTGGCTGCAGTGGGGCAGGGCTGAGCTGGGGGGTGACGGGAAGCAGGGGGCTCCTGGCTGCAGTGGCGCAGGGCTGAGCTGGGGGGTGATGGGAAGCAGTGGGCTCCTGGCCGCAGTGGGGCAGGGCTGAGCTGGGGGGTGACGGGAAGCAGGGGGCTCCTGGCTGCAGTGGGGCAGGGTTGAGCTGGGGGACGACGGGGAAGCAGGGGGCTCCTGGCTGCTGGGGGGCAGGGCTGAGCTGGGGGGTGACGGGAAGCAGGGGGCTCCTGGCTGCTGGGGGGCAGGGCTGAGCTGGGGGGGTGACAGGGAAGCAGGGGGCTCCTGGCTGCTGGGGGGCAGGGCTGAGCTGGGGGGTGACGGGAAGCAGGGGGCTCCTGGCTGCTGGGGGGCAGGGCTGAGCTGGGGGGTGACGGGAAGCAGGGGGCTCCTGGCTGCTGGGGGGCAGGGCTGAGCTGGGGGGGTGACAGGGAAGCAGGGGGCTCCTGGCTGCTGGGGGGCAGGGCTGAGCTGGGGGGTGACAGGAAGCAGGGGGATCCTGGCTGCTGGGGGGCAGGGCTGAGCTGGGGGGTGACAGGGAAGCAGGGGGCTCCTGGCCGCAGTGGGGCAGGGCTGAGCTGGGGGGTGACGGGAAGCAGGGGGATCCTGGCTGCAGTGGGGCAGGGCTGAGCTGGGGGGTGACAGGAAGCAGGGGGCTCCTGGCTGCTGGGGGGCAGGGCTGAGCTGGGGGGTGACGGGAAGCAGGGGGCTCCTGGCTGCTGGGGGGCAGGGCTGAGCTGGGGGGTGACGGGAAGCAGGGGGCTCCTGGCCGCAGTGGGGCAGGGCTGAGCTGGGGGGTGACAGAAAGCAGGGGGCTCCTGGCTGCAGTGGCGCAGGGCTGAGCTGGGGGGTGACGGGAAGCAGGGGGCTCCTGGCCGCAGTGGGGCAGGGCTGAGCTGGGGGGTGACGGGAAGCAGGGGGCTCCTGGCTGCAGTGGGGCAGGGTTGAGCTGGGGGACGACGGGGAAGCAGGGGGCTCCTGGCTGCTGGGGGGCAGGGCTGAGCTGGGGGGTGACGGGAAGCAGGGGGCTCCTGGCTGCTGGGGGGCAGGGCTGAGCTGGGGGGTGACAGGAAGCAGGGGGATCCTGGCTGCAGTGGGGCAGGGCTGAGCTGGGGGGTGACGGGAAGCAGGGGGCTCCTGGCTGCAGTGGGGCAGGGCTGAGCTGGGGGGTGACGGGAAGCAGGGGGCTCCTGGCCGCAGTGGGGCAGGGCTGAGCTGGGGGGTGACGGGAAGCAGGGGGCTCCTGGCTGCTGGGGGGCAGGGCTGAGCTGGGGGGTGACGGGGAAGCAGGGGGCTCCTGGCTGCAGTGGGGCAGGGCTGAGCTGGGGGGTGACGGGAAGCAGGGGGCTCCTGGCTGCAGTGGGGCAGGGCTGAGCTGGGGGATTACAGGGAAGCAGGGGGCTCCTGGCTGCTGGGGGGCAGGGCTGAGCTGGGGGGGTGACAGGGAAGCAGGGGGCTCCTGGCTGCTGGGGGGCAGGGCTGAGCTGGGGGGTGACGGGAAGCAGGGGGCTCCTGGCCGCAGTGGGGCAGGGCTGAGCTGGGGGGTGACGGGGAAGCAGGGGGATCCTGGCTGCAGTGGGGCAGGGCTGAGCTGGGGGGTGATGGGGAAGCAGGGGGCTCCTGGCTGCAGTGGGGCAGGGCTGAGCTGGGGGGTGACAGGAAGCAGGGGGCTCCTGGCTGCAGTGGGGCAGGGCTGAGCTGGGGGGTGACGGGAAGCAGGGGGATCCTGGCTGCTGGGGGGCAGGGCTGAGCTGGGGGGTGACGGGAAGCAGGGGTCTCCTGGCTGCTGGGGGGCAGGGCTGAGCTGGGGGGTGACAGGAAGCAGGGGGCTCCTGGCCGCAGTGGGGCAGGGCTGAGCTGGGGGGTGACGGGGAAGCAGGGGGATCCTGGCTGCTGGGGGGTAGGGCTGAGCTGGGGGGTGACAGGGAAGCAGGGGGATCCTGGCCGCAGTGGGGCAGGGCTGAGGCTCTTGCAGGGATGTGGCTGAGTCAGTAGGTGGCGCTCTCTGCCCAGAGTTGGCCCTGAGCACTTCACTGTGGGGGGCTGGCAGGGGGGGGGGGCGCTGGCTGGCTGGGGGGCTGGATGGATGCGGGGCTGGGCTCTTAGGGCTCCGTCCTGCCCCCCACATGAGACCCGGCCCTGTGCATAACCAGCCTGCGGCGTGTTCCCAGGAGGGGGCTGGTCACCCCCGGGCGCTCCGGCCTCGTTCTGTTCTGCAGCTGCAACCCCCCCCACCCCGGCTCTGCTCCTGATTGCGGACACAGCTGCTGCGTGGCCCCCCAGCAGTGGCTGCTTTGCCGTGGGGAAATGACTCGTGTGCCCCACTTGTGAAGCTGGGGACATGGGCGTCGCCGTCGCCCTGGGGTGCCCCCCCACCCAGCCCAGCCGCCCCCCCTCCTGCCTCCGAGGGACCCGCTCGTACCCTCGGCGTCTACAGACCCCCCTCCATGGCCCACGTCCCCACGCGGCCCATGCCAGGGCTACAGGCCCTAGGCCCGGCCCAGCCCTGCCGTGGGAGGGCGCAGATCTGGGGGCCTGCGAGGGGGGCGCTCCTAGAGCCGGTTCTAGGCTGGCGCGGGGGACGGAAGGGAACCAGCCACCCCGGCCTCCTGGCCGGCTGCGGCATCACTTCCCGCAGCTCCGAGTCCCAGGCCCCGTGGGGCTGCCGGCCCTGGCCCAAGGCGGGCCGGGTACCCCGGCTGGGCACGGGAGGGCTGGCTCACAGAGAGCACCAGCGACTCGCCCAAGGTCACATGGGGGGTTATGTTACGCCTGAGGCGGGACTTGAACTCAGATCTCCCGGGTGCCAGCCAGCGCCCGCCCCCGGGGCTGCCCCCCCGCAGCCAGCCCCTGTCGCTAGGGAACGTATCGTGGCCCGGTTCCTGCTGGGCCGGGCTCTTGGTGCCGAACGCCCCCGTCTCCCCCGCCGCCCCCCGGGGGCTGTAGACACGTCCGACGAGATCCCGGGACGTCTCCGGCCTCCTTCCCTTGCATGGGCTTAAAAGCGCCCGGGAGAAAACGCTGGTTCTAGCTCCCACTTCAGCCCCCGGAGCTGCCCAGGCGGCCTGGGGTAGGGGGGTGGGGGCAGGGCAGAGGCAGGGCAATTAGCCCGTTCCCGGCGGGCTCCTTCCCGGGCTCCCCCCGGCTGGCGCTGCCCAGGCACGTCCCGTGGCCGTGGGGTTTGCAGGCTCGGCGCCCCCGGCTCACCCCGCGCGCTGGCGGGGATGGGATTGGCCACGTCTGCTCCCCGCAGGGCCCTGGGGCGGATGTGGGGCCTGATTTATGGAGCCCAGGTGCGGTCTGGGCGGGATGCAGCAGGCCAGCGGGGGATTGGGGAGAGGCAGCATCTGGAATCGCTTGATGTGTGAACCGGCGCCTCCGGCCCACCGCACACGTCCCACTGGCAGCGAGGTCACTCGCCCCCAACCCCCAGGCCTGGCTAAGACTCCTGCCCTCCCCCAGCCTCAGCCGCACACCCCAGCAGAGCCCCCCTCAGTCCCCCACAGAGTCCCCCTCCCCGTGCCCCCCAGCCTGAGCCTCATACCCCAGCAGAGCCCCCCTCAGTCCCCCACAAAGCCCCCCTCCCCTGTGCTCCCAGCCTGATCCTCACAACCCAGCAGAGCCCCCCTCAGTCCCCCACAGAGCCCCCCTCCCCCATGCCCCCCAGCCTGAGCCTCACACCCCAGCAGAGCCCCCCTCAGACCCCCACAAAGCCCCCCTCCCCCATGCCCCCCAGCCTGAGCCTCACACCCCAGCAGAGACCCCTCGGACCCCCACAAAGCCCCCCTCCCCTGTGCTCCCAGCCTGATCCTCACACCCCAGCAGAGCCCCCCTCAGACCCCCACAAAGCCCCCCTCCCCCATGCCCCCCAGCCTGAGCCTCACACCCCAGCAGAGACCCCTAGGACCCCCACAAAGCCCCCCTCCCCTGTGCTCCCAGCCTGATCCTCACACCCCAGCAGAGCCCCCCTCAGACCCTCACAAAGCCCCCCCTCCCCTGTGCTCCCAGCCTGATCCTCACACCCCAGCAGAGCCCCCCTCAGACCCTCACAAAGCCCCCCTCCCCCATGCCCCCCAGCCTGAGCCTCACACCCCAGCAGAGCCCCCTCAGACCCCCACAAAGCCCCCCTCCCCCGTGCCCCCCAGCCTGAGCCTCACACCCCAGCAGAGCCCCCCTCAGAGCCCCCCTCCCCATGCCCCCCAGCCTGAGCCTCACACCCCAGCAGAGACCCCACAGACCCCCACAGAGCCCCCCTCCCCGTGCCCCCCAGCCTGAGCCTCACACCCCAGCAGAGACCCCCTCGGCTGCAGTTACATGGCACATGTGGATTTGTTACAGGCAAACACTCCTGGACACGCATGAGCACACGTGTATGGACAGACACACGGCTCTGGGCACACAGGAGCACACACGTGTATGGACAGGCACACGGCTCTGGACACACAGAAGTGTAGAGAGAAATCTCTGTATTAAGTATCTCTATGAATCTTTATGATGTTGTATTGTGTTACTTTGTATTTCATATGACTTGGCATTGTGCCTCTCTATTTTCATACAACTTTGTATGAAAATCCCCATTTTGTATTAGATCCCTATATAGAAAACTTTGTATTAGATGTTCTAGCCCCTAAGGACAGTATAGTTAAAGTAGAAGAAACATGTGTCTGTTTGCTAGGAGTAGGATAAGATCTTCCCCCACTCTGTAATCAATTGCCCTGTTGACTGACGAGGTGTGAATGAGTGAGGCTTGGAAGAAACCCACCTCCAGACACTGCAGCAGTTGGAGAGGGGATGGGAGCCAGATCAAAGAACAATCAAGTGGCAAAGAAGAGCAGACATACTGACGGCCCTGGGGATTAGAAGCGAGGCACCTTCTTTAGGTAACACCCTCTTTGAGCAGCCTGGGGACAACACCCAGAGAAAAGCAGCACCAAGACCAACGGACACAGACCCAGAGTTTGACTCTGGAGTGGATTTGCATAAGATGGAAGCTGCTATAGAAGTGAGGTGTCTTGCAGAAGGACCCCGGGTCTCGTCTTGTCACCATCGGAGCATCGATCCGGATCGGCAGAAGCCCAGCTCCACCCCTCCCCCATCTAACTCACCTGGCCAGTGCAGTTAAGGGGAGCAACCAGTTGGTAACAACAGCAAGACGGAGTGTGTTTGTGTTTGTGTGTGTGTGAGTGCATGAGTGTGATATATATAGATCATATGCATATGCTAGAGTATTGATTGATACCTGTATTGCTAATAAATGTGGCGTTTTGCCTTAATCCCCTTGAAAAGATCCTGTATAGTACTTTGAGTACAACAAGAAGCACATGCGTGTATGGACAGACACACGGCTCCGGGCACACAGGAGCACACGCGTGTATGGACAGGCACACGGCTCCGGGCACACAGGCTCACACGCATGTATGGACAGGCACATGGCTCCAGGCACACAGAAGCACACACGTGTATGGACAGGCACATGGCTCCGGGCACACAGGAGCACACGTGTGTATGGACAGGCACATGGCTCCAGGCACACAGGAGCACACACGTGTATGGACAGGCACATGGCTCTGGGCACACAGGCTCACACGTGTGTATGGACAGGCACATGGCTCTGGGCACACAGGAGCACACGCGTGTATGGACAGGCACACGGCTTCAGGCACACAGGCTCACACGCATGTATGGACAGTCACACGGCTCCAGACACACAGGAGCACACACGTGTATGGACAGACACACGGCTCCGGGAACACAGGAGCACACATATGTATGGACAGGCACATGGCTCCAGGCACACAGGAGCACACGTGTGTATGGACAGGCACATGGCTCTGGGCACACAGGAGCACACGCGTGTATGGACAGGCACACGGCTCCGGGCACACAGGAGCACACGCGTGTATGGACAGGCACATGGCTCTGGGCACACAGGAGCACACACGTGTATGGACAGGCACACGGCTCCGGGCACACAGGAGCACACGTGTGTATGGACAGGCACATGGCTCCAGGCACACAGGCACACACACGTGTATGGACAGGCACATGGCTCTGGGCACACAGGAGCACACACGTGTATGGACAGGCACACGGCTCCGGGCACACAGGAGCACACGCGTGTATGGACAGGCACATGGCTCTGGGCACACAGGAGCACATGCGTGTATGGACAGGCACACGGCTCCGGGCACACAGGAGCACACACGTGTATGGACAGGCACACGGCTCCGGGCACACAGGAGCACACGCGTGTATGGACAGGCACATGGCTCCAGGCACACAGGAGCACACACGTGTATGGACAGGCACATGGCTCCGGGCACACAGGAGCACACGTGTGTATGGACAGGCACATGGCTCTGGGCACACAGGAGCACACGCGTGTATGGACAGGCACATGGCTCCGGGCACACAGGAGCACACGTATGTATGGACAGACACACGGCTCTGGGCACATAGGAGCACACGTGTGTATGGACAGGCACACAGCTCCAGGCACAGAGGATCACACGCGTGTATGGACAGACACACGGCTCCGGGCACACAGGAGCACACGTATGTATGGACAGACACACGGCTCCGGGCACATAGGAGCACACGTGTGTATGGACAGACACACAGCTCCGGGCACAGAGGATCACACGCGTGTATGGACAGGCACACGGCTCCGGGCACACAGGCTCACACGCGTGTATGGACAGACACATGGCTCCAGGCACACAGGAGCACATGCGTGTATGGACAGGCACACGGCTCTGGACACACAGGAGCACACGCGTATATGGACAGACACACGGCTCCGGGCACACAGGATCACATGCGTGTATGGACAGACACACATACACACAGCCCTGCTCAGAGTCTACCTGCCTGTGCCCACACACACCCGCAGCGCTGACATAGCCACCCATTCGCACGTTCACAACCACACGCGTGCCTGGCCCGTGTACAGAGGCCTACAGCTACACGCGTGCACACGCATACGCGCGCCAACCACAGGCACGTACCCCTCCCAATCCCCGCCCCCCCCGGAGTCCGGAGTGTGTCCCTGGGCTCGGGGCTTGCTCGGGCCCAGCCCAGCGGCCTGGCTGTGGGTCCGGTGGTGGGCTCCAAGGGGCGGCTCTGGGAGGTTCGTTCGTTGCACGGGGGATCCAGACGCCCCCCCCAGAGGTGCTCAGCCACTCCTGAAGAACCCCCCCCACCCCCACCCCCGCTGCTCCCCTGCCCCGGTGGGCTCCCCTTGGGAACTAGGAACAGGTGTGGCCCAAGCGCCTCGGGCCTGGGTCTGGCGGGGCCGGCACAGCTGGAGATTCCTGCCCACGCTGCTGGCTCCCCGGCTGCGGTGCGTGCGGCCAGGGGAGCTGCTCTTTGCACGGAGGCCTCCCTCCTGAATTCCCCCCTAGCCCGGAACTTCCAGCCTTGGGCTTGGGGCTGCTCCTTGCTGGGGGGAGGCAGGACCGCTCCGGTGAAAACCCCGGCCCCCAGCACCATGCAGGGCATCGCTGGCAGGCGGGTGGGGGGGGGGGGAGATCTGCTCCATGTGGCCCCACCCCAGCACTAGTGAATTCAGCCTCCCCACGGCCAGCTGGGCAGTGACCCTGCTCCCCAGTGTCCAGGTGGGGAAACCGAGGCACAGAGCGGTCAGGGTCATCCCGTGAGTCAGCGGCCCAGCGAGGGCAGGGTCCCCGGGACGCCCAGGCCCTGGGGCTGGCCAGGAGGCATAGCTGGACTCTGCAGTGAGCCTCCAGGGCGGGGCCATGGGGCCAGTGAGTCCACAGCCCTGCCTGTGCTTGGGGGGTGACTGTCAGATCTCAGCCCCTCTCTTCCAGGTGCTCAATGGGCTGAGCCCAGGCTGGCTACTCCACCCCCATGGCTCTCTGATCGCGGGGTGCCAGATCGCCCCAACGAGCCAGGCTCCAGGCAGGCACCGCCTTGCACCGGCCGGGCGTTTGTTCCAGGTGCTAAGATCTGCTCAGCTCTTCCAGGCTCCAGCTCCCCTGCTCTGCTCCGGCGTTGGGTGGCTGCTGCGCTCTTCCCCAGAGCTGGCTGCATTTCAGTGGTGCTCCGAAGTGGCCAGCACAGCCACTCTCCCGCTGGGGCTGCGAGGTTCCTGCGGCTTGGGGTAGCAAAGCCCCTTCCACACAAGCTGCTCACCTTGCTGCGGGCAGAGTGACCCAACCCAGCTCCGCCACGGGAGGACAGGAGGCGCCTGGCCGAGCTGGGAAGGGAACTGGGGGCCCGCAAGGTGCAGGAGGGGCTGGTCCAGCGGCCAGGACATGCAGAGGAGAAGGCTCTTCTGTGTGGAGGGCAGCCAGGGGAGAGCAGCCGGCGAAGGGCCAAGGAGGGAGACTGGGAGCCGGGTCTTGCGCTGCCTGGCGGGAGGGGGCAGGGGGGGAGATGGGTGATGGAAGGGCCCCTTTGTGCTGCTTCATCCAGCAGGCCAGAAATACAGCAACACAGAATGATGCTATTTTGTATGAATTCGTTAGCTGGAAATAACGAGTACTGGCCGTTAGCTCGTGGATATACCTGGGAGGTAACTTCACATTAAGAAACGGACTGAGAACATGGCCAAGAGCCAGGAACGCCTGGGTTCTGATCCCCTCTCTGACACTGATTTCCTCTGTCACATAACTGATCTGTGCCTCAGTTTCTCTATCTATAAAATGGGGACAATAAATGCTACTGACTTGCCTTGAGAGTGCTCTGTGCATTAAGGGGTTAATTTTATTAAAGTGCTAAATGTTATTATCTTATTGAAACGGCACAATCCCTGATGTGCTTTGAATGATGAATCTTTGACAATGTAAAATACACAGGATTTTTTTTTTTATTCCATGTTTTTCGTATAGATTCGCTGGTCAAAGCTGGGGCCGTTCTGAGTGAAAGGGAAGGTTAAGGGGTGGTTTGATCACAGTCTATAGGTGTTTACTTGGGGAAGAGACACGCCAGTTCTCGCTCGGTATCGTGCATGGCACCATTTCCGTGCAAGGGCCGTGCCTGGGGAGTTGTGCTAGAGGAGCCAGGTTCTCTGGGACCATCCACGTGGTTACTCCGGAGCCTCGCACGGCCGTGTTTTGGGGTCCAGGATTTTCAGAGGCAACGCTCCTGGTGCACTTCAGCCTCTGGGGTGGTAGGACGGGCCCAGGCCATGGGGGTCTTGGATCACGCACCCGCGTTTCTCTCTCCTGTCTGCTGATGGCTGCCTGGCTCACTCACACGTCCTCATTTACCTTCTCCATCCCAGTCACGATTTTATAGACCTGTTTGCCAGGAGCTGGGAACGGGCGACAGGGGTTGGGGTCACTTGCTGATTCCCTGCTCTGTTCATTCCCTCTGGGGCACCTGGCACTGGCCACTGTCGGCAGACAGGACACCGGGCTGGATGGACCTTGGGTCTGACCCAGTCTGGCCATTCTGATGTTCTTAAGACCTCTATCATATCCCTCCTTAGTCGTCTCTTTTCCAAACTGCAAAGTCCCAGGCTTGTTAATCTCTCCTCATACAGAAGCTGTTCCAGACCTCTCATCATTTTCGGTGCCCTTTTCTGAACCGTTTCCACTATATCTCTTTTGAGATGGGGCGCAGTATTCGAGATGTGGGCGTACCAGGGATTTATAGAGCGGCAAGGTGATGTTTTCTGTCCTATTAATTATCTGTCCCTTTCTTAATGATTCCCAACATTCTGTTCGCTTTTCTGACTGCCGCTGCACATTGAGTGGATGTTTTCAGAGAACTCTCCACAGTGACTCCAAGATCTCTTCCTTGAGTGGTAACAGCTAATTCAGATCCCATCATTGTATATGGCTAGATCCTGGAGTGGGGTGGAGGGGAGCGTCCGTTAGCTGCTAGCGGTAGGAGGCTCTTATCCGATCTGAGCTGCAGCTACTGACCCAGCTGCAATGACTCTTTCCAGGGCTAGTGATTTTCCGATTGGTGTTACAGTGGTACCGGGTGCTGTCCAGACCCCCAGGGAGCCGGAGTCCTTGCCCCATGAGCTCACAGTCTAGACATCCCCCCACTCCCCGTTTGTGGGGCCCGGTGTCTCCCCCTCCCTGTTACATGGGCTGGTTTCTGGGCACCCCCTCCTTTTATTTCCCACAGGGACCCAGTTTTAGGGGTGCAGCCGCCTCCCTTAACAGCCTTGCGCTCACCCGGCCAGCAGCTCGTTAGCGTTATTTGGCTGCCCGGCCCTTTGAGACCCCCAGGCTTGGGCCCCGTCCCCTCCCAGCCACACAGCAGATGGCCCAGTCCGTGCGAGCCTCGTTCCGCTGGGGGCCGGACTGAGACCTTGCACGCTCATTGCACATGGGTGACCCCGGGGCCCAGCAGGGGGAGAGATTTCACTGTAGCCTGTGCAAAGAGCTGGGAGGAATCTGACCCCGGAGGCTGGCACCAGGCCACGCACCCTGATGTCGGGTCTGCAACCCCCCTTCTGGTGGCGGGTGCTGGGCTCCAGTCTCCTCCTTCAGCCACGTTGCTAACTGGCACCGTAACAAACCCACGGCTTGGGAGACTCACCGTCTGTCACTGTGCCGGACCCCGGGGTGGGGACAGAACTCTGCTCCCCTTCTCCCTGGACACAGAGACTCCCCTCGAACTAAGGGAGACTCTCCATGAGCAGTGTAGGGTCTCTGACATGCAATGGCGCAGTTCCGATTCCATCCAGCAGAGGGCAGCGGCACCGAGCTCACACCGGCCGGTTCCTTACAGTACAGGGGCCTGGAGACAGAGGGGCTCAGGCATCAGCCCCTCGCCGCGGGTGCTGGAGAGCCGGCCCTGCTGCCCACGCGGGCGCCCCATCACGGAGCAGGTGGCCTGAGCAACGCCGGGGGGGGGGGGGCGAAGGGAGGGGTGAGCCGGGGGGGGGCAGGGAATGCCTGGAAATTCTGCCCGCCCGCCACACGGCGCTGGGCTCCGACGTTACACAGCTCCCCGGGGCAGGGGCCCCCTCCGCTGGACCCCGCGGGTTCTGCTCACAGCCAGGCCCTGGAGAACCCGCTGGGGCCGAACCCCTCCCCTACCCCCCCATGGGCACCCTCCTCGCTCCGTCCCCTCCTGGGCACGTTCCCCCTACCCTCCACCACCCCCCGGGCGCGTTCCCCCCTCCGTCCCCTCCCGGGCGCGTTCCCCCTCCACCCCCCCCGGTGCGTTCCCCCTCCCCTCCTGGGTGCGTTCCCCACCGCCCCCCCGGGCGCGTTCCCCCTCCCCTCCTCCCCCCGGCGCGTTCCCCCTCCCCTCCTGGGTGCGTTTCCCCCCCCCCCCCCCCCCCGGGCGCGTTCCCCCTCCCCTCCAAGGCACGTTGCCCCTCCCCTCCATCCCCTCCCGGGTGCGTCCCCCCCCCCCGGCACGTTCCCCCTCCCCTCCAGGGCGCGTTCCCCCTCCCTTCCACCCCTTCCTGGGCATGTGCCCCCTCCCCTCCATCCCCTCCCGAGTCCCGGGTGCGTTCCGGCCCCCGGGCGCGTTCCCCCTCCCCTCCACCCCCTCCTGGGCACGTGCCCCCTCCCCTCCAGGGTGCGTTCCCCCCCCCGGGCGCGTGCCCCCTCCCCTCCACCCTCTCCCGGGCATGTGCCCCTTCCCCTCCAGGGTGCGTTCCCCCCCCCGGGCGCGTGCCCCCTCCCCTCCATCCCCTCCCTCCCCATGGGCACTCTCCTGGGCGCGTTCCCCCTCCCCTCTCCATCCCCTCCCGCTGCCCCCCGCAGCCTGGCCTGCAGCCCCTTCCCCCCAGCCCTTGGAGAAGTCCTGGGGCTGGCCCCATAGCCATAGCTGTGCGGGAAGGGAGCCAGCCCGTGAGCAGGGTCCGGGTGGTGGGCCAAGGAAGCGTTGCTGGGAGGAGGAGCTGGGGGTTAGGCCGGAGGCGCTGCAGAGGGGGGAGGCCTGCAGGGGTCTGCCGGCGGGGGGAGCCCAGCGGTGGGTGGTCTGCACGGGACACTCCCGCTGCGGCACAGCAGGTGTGGGATCAGCCAGCACCTCCCATCCCGGAGCAAGAAGGGGGGATGGCAAAGGAGGGGGACGTCAGCAAGCAGCTGGCATCAAAGGGGGGGGTCATGTGAGGCCCCCCCAGCCGGTGGCTCATGAGAGCTTCCTGCGGGGAGCAAGAGGGCGGCACAGGATGGTGTCTGAGCTAGGCAGGGAGGCAGTAGAGGGGGAAGGCAGAGGGACTGCAGGGAATTGGGATCACGGCGGAGAACACTGGGCTGGAGACCCTGTTCTTGGCCATCAGCGACCCGCCACCGCCAGGGCCCTGGCTGCCAGCCCGTCGGCCGTGGGGCAGCTCCCGCGCCTCGCCCCGCAGGCCCCGGGCTCGGCACCGTGTGCGTGCCCCCGCTCGAAATGAGCCCAGCCAGTGGCTCCTGCGAGCCCCCCGTGGCCCCGGCCAGCTCCGGCTGGCTAGTGTCGAAGGGATGGAGCGCGGGGGGAGAAGGAAGCGTCCGTCCCATGGCAGCCCCACAGCCGGAGCATGCTGGGCAAAGGGGGGCTGCCGGGGAAAGCCGGGGCCGGGCGCGGATCCCCCTCGCCCCTCTCCAGGCCGGGGCGCCGCAGTCGGGCTCGGTGGACGCAGGCTGCCCCGTGGCACGGCGGGCGGCGCTCGGGCTGCCCCGGCCCCGGGCCCCCGGCCCCCACCCATCCGCAAGTCCCAGCCTCCCCCCCCCCCCCGGCAGGCAGCGCGTGAGGTTCCCTCCCCCACCCGCCCCGGACCCCCCTTCACGCAGCACACACCAGGAGGCCGGGAGGGATGGGTCTGGCTTCGCTTAGCCCCCTGGCAAAGGGCCCTGCTCTCCGCGCTGGCCGGCGAACGGCTCCCCGGGGCCCAGCACATGCAGCTGGAGTGAGGCTCAGTACTGCTCGTCATTGTTGCTCTGCTTCCCTCTGGCCCAGGCTGGGGGCAGCCCCCGTTCCCCCGCCCCGCCTCAGGGGCTGCAGCCCCGTCCTCCCCCGTGGGGACTGAGCAGTGTCCTGGAGCTCTCACCCGCCCCCCACCCAGAGTGGCAGGGTAAGGGCCAGTCCCAGCCTGGGTGCAATCTCCACAAAGGAAGGCGGGTTAGCCCTGTTCGCCAGATGGGGAAACTGAGGCATGGAGGTGGGCAGTGACTTGCCCAAGGCCACTCAGGCTTTCAGTGGCAGAGCTGGGGATGGACCCCCCAGGTGACCTGACCCTCTGTAACGATGAGCAGGAGGCCCAGCGAGGAACACCGGTGTGAGTACATGTTTGTGTGTGCATGGGGGGGGGGGGGGGATGTTACAGTAGCACCTAGGGGCCCCGTTCCTGGAGCAGGGCCCCGCCGGCCGGCCCCGGGCTCTCCATGCAGGGCGGGTTCAGCCAGGCCTACCCCAGGCTGGGCCAGCGCCGGGAGCTGCTGCGGCTGTTCCTGGCTTGGTGTGATGGAATGGGACTGTTCTTAATGTTTCTGGGTGTTCACACCTCAACTGCTAGACGAGGGCCTCACCCTCCCTGATTAGCTAACCTCGTTATCTCTAGCCTGAATCTTCCCCGCACATTTATATCTGCCCCTGGACATTTCCACTGCTTGCATCCGAAGAAGTGGGGATTGACCCACGAAAGCTTATGCTCCAATACGTCTGTTAGTCTATAAGGTGCCACAGAACTCTTTGTCGCTTCTGCAGATCCAGACTAACACGGCTCCCCCTCTGAGACTTAATGTTTCTATGCCTCAGTTTCCCCGACGCATGTGCTAAGTCTCTAGGTGGTGGGAATAAGGGGGGATTGTTGCAGAGCCGGAGAGGGCCAGTGTGATGGGAGAATGGCCGACACCCTGTCTCCTGGCAACTAATAGCCTAGGCCTCTTCTCTGCAAAGGTGGGAGCTGAAGGTGTCGGAACAAAGGGATCCGGTGACCTCCTGGCCTGGGAAGGAGACAAAGGCAGAGGAGGGGCTGGAGAGTTTGTTTGCCGGCCGGCTGGGGGCATGGAGGGAGGCCAGACAGCCTCCCTGGCCCCCGTTTGGAGCTGTGGGGTGAAATGCAGGGAGCCCCTGGGCTGGGGTCTAAGCTCCCTGCCCCCCGGAAGGGCCCGACTGAGGGGTTCTGGATGTACTGACAAGCTCTGGTTGGACTGTGTTCCTGGCATCCCTAATAAACCTTCTGTTCTACTGGCTGGCTGAGACTCCCAGTGACTCCGGGGAAGAGGGGTGCAGGGCCGGACTCCCCCACACTCCACACACTTGGCGTCTGGCCTGTAGTGCCCAGCGGCAGCCCCGGCCTCGCTCACTCCACCCGCCAGCGGCAGTGGCCTGGGGATGCCCGGCTGTGGGCACCGTTGGGCGCCTTGGCCTGTGTGCAGGGAAGTGGGCGCCGGGGGATGGTCCCGGGGCTCCAGCCTTGGCTTCTGCCACGGCCCCCTACTGCGGCTGCCAGCCAGGGGGCAGCCAGAGCCCATTGCTCCGGGGGGCTGAGCCCCATCTCCATGGGGGAGGCGCCCGGGTCTCCTCCCGTGCGGACTGGGTTTAAAGGCAGGGCCAGGCCCTCCCAGGCAGCTGAGCCGGAGCAGGGCCCCCGAAGCCCTTGGTGAGCGGGCTGCAGGACTACGTGGTGGGGCTGATCTGGCTCGGGGGGCGGATCTGACCCTGCCGCCCGCGCTGCAGGCTGTGGGGCTTGCACCTGCTTCCTCTGGGCCGCGCTGCAGTTTGTGGGGGCGGAGGCAGGATATTTGCCTTGGCTCGGGCCCCCCCGGCGCGGCTCAGCGCAGGGAACGCAGCAGCAGCCAGAGGGCTTCGGAGCAGAGCCAGGGCCAGGCAGGGTCCCGGCCGCATCGGGGGGCTGCCCCGGGGCCGCAGTGTGAATTGACAGCTGCAGAGCGGGGCGCGGGCACCAGCACTTGGACCCAGGGGCTTCCCCGTGCTGTGTGTGTGCGTGTGTATGTCTGCTGCCCACCTGCGGGGTGCTGGGTCACTGCCCCTTCCTGCCCCCCCCTCGCAGCCAGGCTGAGCAGCAAGGAATGGGCCAGGGCCCCCTCGCCCCCGATCCGGACCGTGGCCCAGGCCCAGCCGGAGGTGGGGGGATGAGCGGGGAGGCTCTTTCTGGCTCTCTGCCTCCCTCCTGCTTGTGCCGAGCAGGCCCGGGCGTTGCTGGGCATCGCTGCTCCCAGAGCTGGGCGTCGGCTGGGCCAGGGCTGCGGGTGCCCGGCTTCCCCCAACCGCCGCCTGCCAGCCTGAGCCGACCCCCTCATGGGCTGGATGCAGCCCCCTTCCCGGGCCAAGCCCATGAAACCCCACTGGGACCGGAGACCCCACGGCCCCTTTGGCCTCTCGCCCCGTGGCTCACTCCCAGCCCCCCTCCAGATGCCTTCAGCCTGGGGCCTGTGGGGAGCGGGGCCCCAGTGCTGCCCTGGGGGCTGCTCTCCCCAGTGGGGCACAAGGCCGGGTGGGCCGCAGGCTGGGAAATGGTGCCTGGCCTGGCTGAGTCTCCGAGGGCAGGGCTGGGAGTCCCAACACTGGAGCACGGACTGGGGGGGCCCACACCTGGCTAGTCGCCACAAGGGGCTTTCCCCTGAGCTCGGCTCTCCCACGCTGACCCTCAGGATGGTGCAGAGTCAGATGGTGGCGGCGGGGGGTGTGGGGAGTCTCCCGTGCTTGGTGTCCAGGCTCCAGATGGGACGTCTGGCTACACAATGCCCCGGGCAGGTCAGGGGGCCCTGGCTGGGGTCTCTGCCCAGGGCTGTGCAGGAGGGCAGGGTGACCTTTCTGGCCTTCAACGCTCTGCCCCTAGGACAAGTTTTGTTGCTGGGAGTCTATGGCCATAACCCTCCTCCCCCTTAGCAGCTCGTCCCTGCTCCCCGCGACGTGGGCTCAAATCCACCGCCATCCACGGCCCTGAGAGAGCCCCGGGGCTGGGATTCCCCGCGAGGAACACACGGAGCACCCTGTGAAGGCAGCGTCAGGCAGTATATTCTAGGCCCCGGCGCCTAGCGGGTGGCTAACGAGGCTAATATTTGCGTTCCATGTGCTTACATTTACACAGTGCATGAAGGTAGCACCAGGGCTACTGGACAGGCTTCACAGACACACGACGGACAGAGTAAAAAAGTCAGCGTGGGGGGGGCGCCCGCCCGGCCGTCGGAGACCCACGGAGACGCCGGGGGCCCAGCTGGCACCGGGGC
Source organism: Chelydra serpentina (assembly GCA_037349315.1). NCBI lineage: Eukaryota > Metazoa > Chordata > Testudines > Chelydridae > Chelydra > Chelydra serpentina. The sequence continues at coordinate 5,992 of JBAIAC010000258.1, read as the reverse complement.
GTTTCCGTTTGCCTCCCGTTTGCCTTATTTACAGTCTGGGGCGCACGACCCTGAACCCATCCTGCCCCGCTGAGCGGTACTAACAACCGGGGCTGGGGCTGGGGGGATTTATTACATCTCAAAGCCGCCGGCTCTGCCTCGGCAGCTGCGCTGGGACCTGGCTCCGCGGGGTTAAAACGGAGCCAAAAGGAAAAGGCCAAGGCCGGGTTTAGACCCAGCGTTTCCCCTGGCACGGCCGGCCTGAGCCTCTCACGCTTTGTTCATTCCTGCCCTGGGCCAGCCCCCCAGCCCAGGGGGCCCGGGGACTCCAGTGGGCGTCGGAGGCAGCCCTGGGAGAGAGGGCTCCGGTTCCTTCTCTGCTCGCAGGGCTGGGCCCAGCGGCCCGGCCAGGACTGGCCGAGCTCCACACCAACCCCCCCCCGCCCAGTGCAGAGGCTGTTCCGCGCTGGGGACTCCGGCGTCCGGTGCCGGCTGCCACGGGGGATCTGTGGGTGGGCAGCTCCACAGCTGGCTGGGAACATCTGGGAGCGTCCCGGTGCCGAGCGTCCAGCCCACGAGCCGAGCTGGGAAGGGAGGCGCCAGGGGCTGGGGCCTGCAGTTCTAGGGCCCGGCTCCGAACGGTGCGGGCTCTGGGCTGGGCCGGGTTCTGGTGCCGTGAGCCCGTCTCACGTTGCCCCTGGCGTCCCGGCCGGCTGCCCGGCTCCTGCCCCACTTCCAGAGATGGAGGGAAACAAAGCAGGCGTGCCGGGAGCGACTCTCCCTGGGGTTTGCCCAGCGCGTAGGAGACGGGGCACGGCCGGGGGCGGGGTTGGAAAAGGCACAAATTGCCCTGAGCCTCTGCCCCCAAACTCCAGCCCGGCCCCTGAGCTGGGGCTTGGGGTTTGGACGGTAAAATAACGACGTTTGGTTAACGTGGGAATGATCCGTTCCCACCCCCAGGTCTCTGGGCTTCCCCGGATCCTGGGCAGCTAGTTCGGACGCTGTGGGGCGCAGGACACGCTGCCAGCGGCCTGTGGGGTGCCGTCGCCCCAGCGCCCCCCAGAGCGAGTGAGCTGGGCCAGGCTCTGGTCAGCCCGTGGCCTGGCCCATGGTGGTGCCAGCGCTCCAGGGACCAGAATCCGGCCCAGCCACTAAGTCACCCTCGGCCCCCTGCCAGCCCCCTTTCCAGATGGGGCCAAAGAGGGACAGCGGGTCGCCAAGGCTACAGAGGGAGTCGGGCAGAGCCGAGATCAGAACCCAGGAGTCCTGGCCCCAGAACCTGAGCTCAGGCTGCTGCCCTCTCTGAGCTCTGAGCAGAGCCATGGGGAGAGCTCCCCAGCAGGGGCCCTTCCCCCCACAGCAGTGCCCCACATCTAGCCTAGCGCCCCTGGGGGGGGTACCCGGAGCTCACTGGCAGCTGGGAACGGCATTCCTGTGCCAGGGTGAGGCATCCTGGGGGAGCCCCCCGCAGGAAGGAGGGGGAGGTGCAGTCAGAGAGAGAGAGAGACCCCCCCTGCCCCCAGCCAGCCCCCATGCCTTTGCACTATGCCGTGGAGGGACCCAGCCTGCCATCTGTGCAGCCAGGCCCTGCGGGAAGCTTGGCAGAACTGCCCCTGGCTAGAACTTCCCCTCTGGCCACAGCCTGGCTTCCCACCGCAGCAGCGTCCTTCGGAGCAAGGGGTGGGCGGGGCTGTGGGCATGAGCCCCCCGCAGCCCCTGGGGGCCCCAGAGTCAATGGTGAGGTTCGGTCCCCGTGCACGGTCCGCTCCCTCCGGGGCCCTGGCCCAGCCCCGGCTCACGTGGGCGGCACGACGAGACCCGACGTAGCTGCAAGAGAAGGAGACGGCATTGGCCGGCGTCCCTGGCGCGGGGGCCATGGGGGCGGGGAGCGCTCGGGGGCCGCAGGCAGCCGAGGAGAGCGGGAAGCGCCAGCCCCACCGGCAGGGGGGTCGCGCAGGGGAGGGGCTGGGGGCCAAGCCGGGCACCTGGGCACCTCCCCACAACTACGTCCCGCTGCCCTCTCCTGCCGGTGGGGCCTGTAGCTGAGTGCTGCAGACGCCAGCGCCTGGGGAGAGACGGGCAGGCGTGCCAGGATCCCCAGCAGCCGTCCTGAGCCTCTCACCCCTTCAGAGCGCCGGGCAGGGCCCCAGCCCCGCTGCCGGGGACGTCCGCCACCTTCCCATCCCCGCGGGCAAGGCCCCAGCCCCGCTGCCTGGGGACGTCCGCCACCTTCCCATCCCCGCGGGCAGGGCCCCAGCCCCGCTGCCGGGGACGTCCGCCACCTTCCCATCCCCGCGGGCAGGGCCCCAGCCCCGCTGCCTGGGGACGTCCGCCACCTTCCCATCCCCGCGGGCAGGGCCCCAGCCCCGCTGCCTGGGGACGTCCGCCACCTTCCCATCCCCGCGGGCAGGGCCCCAGCCCCGCTGCCGGGGACGTCTGCCACCTTCCCATCCCCGCGGGCAGGGCCCCAGCCCCGCTGCCTGGGGACGTCCGCCACCTTCCCATCCCCGCGGGCAGGGCCCCAGCCCCGCTGCCTGGGGACGTCCGCCACCTTCCCATCCCCGCGGGCAAGGCCCCAGCCCCGCTGCCTGGGGACGTCTGCCACCTTCCCATCCCCGCGGGCAAGGCCCCAGCCCCGCTGCCTGGGGACGTCCGCCACCTTCCCTTCGCCACGGGCAGGGCCCCAGCCCCGCTGCCGGGGACGTCCGCCACCTTCCCATCCCCGCGGGCAGGGCCCCAGCCCCGCTGCCTGGGGACGTCCGCCACCTTCCCATCCCCGTGGGCAGGGCCCCAGCCCCGCTGCCGGGGACGTCCGCCACCTTCCCATCCCCGCGGGCAGGGCCCCAGCCCCGCTGCCTGGGGACGTCCGCCACCTTCCCATCCCCGCGGGCAGGGCCCCAGCCCCGCTGCCCGGGGACGTCCGCCACCTTCCCATCCCCGCGGGCAAGGCCCCAGCCCCGCTGCCCGGGGACGTCCGCCACCTTCCCATCCCCGCGGGCAGGGCCCCAGCCCCGCTGCCCAGGGACGTCCGCCACCTTCCCATCCCCGTGGGCAGGGCCCCAGCCCCGCTGCCGGGGACGTCCGCCACCTTCCCATCCCCGCGGGCAGGGCCCCAGCCCCACTGCCGGGGACGTCCGCCACCTTCCCATCCCCGCGGGCAGGGCCCCAGCCCCGCTGCCCAGGGACGTCTGCCACCTTCCCATCCCCGCGGGCAGGGCCCCAGCCCCGCTGCCCAGGGACGTCCGCCACCTTCCCATCCCCGCGGGCAGGGCCCCAGCCCCGCTGCCCGGGGACGTCCGCTACCTTCCCATCCCCGCGGGCAGGGCCCCAGCCCCGCTGCCCGGGGACGTCCGCTACCTTCCCATCCCCGCGGGCAGGGCTCCAGCCCCGCTGCCGGGGATGTCCGCCACCTTCCCATCCCCGCGGGCAGGGCCCCAGCCCCGCTGCCCAGGGACGTCCGCTACCTTCTCATCCCCGCGGGCAGGGCCCCAGCCCCGCTGCCCAGGGACGTCCGCTACCTTCCCATCCCCGCGGGCAGGGCCCCAGCCCTGCTGCCGGGGACGTCCGCCACCTTCCCATCCCCGCGGGCAGGGCCCCAGCCCCGCTGCCCAGGGACGTCCGCGACCTTCCCATCCCCGCGGGCAGGGCCCCAGCCCCGCTGCCTGGGGACGTCCGCCACCTTCCCATCCCCGCGGGCAGGGCCTCAGCCCCGCTGCCCGGGGATGTCCACCACCTTCCCATCCCCTCAGGCAGGGCCCCAGCCCCACTGCCCGGGGACGTCCGCCACCTTCCCATCCCCGCGGGCAGGGTCACAGCCCTGCTGCCGGGGACGTCCGCCACCTTGCCATCCCCACGAGCAGGGCCCCAGCCCCGCTGCCCGGGGACGTCCGCCACCTTCCCATCCCCGCGGGCAGGGCCCCAGCCCCGCTGCCCGGGGACGTCCGCCACCTTCCCATCCCCGTGGGCAGGGCCCCAGCCCCGGCGTGTCCAGCCCCGCTTGGGGTATGCTGCAGGGTGGGTTACCCAGGCAGCGCAGGCCAGCGGCCCAGGGCAGTCATAGGCTTTCAGAGTCTCCCCAGGCCGATGCCCTAGTCACCAGGCCGGGCCCGCTTGGGGAGAGGCCACTGGGCGAGCCTGGGTCCCACCCAGCCTGGCTTGCAAGGCAAAAGCTTCCCGTCCCCCCAGCAGGCAGGGGACCCGCTCAGAGCCCTGGGGGGACCCTCCCCCCCACCCGAGGGGCTGCAGAGCCCGGGGAGAGACGTACTGTGTCTAGGAATAGCCCAGTCCTTGGAGTGACCGAGCAGGGGGGTGAAACTTGTCGGCGTCCTCAAAAGACTGGTCTGGACAGCCGGGCAAAGCACCGCGGGGAGGGAGGAAGAGAGGGAGAGTGTCAGTGCCGGAGGGAGGGAGAGAGAGAACCAAGGGGGGGAGCTGGAGTTTTACCCCCCAGCCCACTGGCCAATCCACGCCTGGCCCCCAGGAATTACCTGCCCCCTGCCGCCCAGCCCCGTCTCTGCAGGGGATCCCCACCCGGCCCAGCTGGGATCTGCTCCACCTGGACACTGCTTGGGATCCCCGCACAGCCATGGTGGGGAACGCTCTGCCCCATCTCTGGCCAGAGTTAGGCCTCCCCTCTTGGTCCAGAGAAGGCGCCGGGGCTTGCGAGGAGGCGTCCCGAGGCAGGAGCAGTGGGAACGCCATGCGATCCGAAGGGAATGCATTCTAGAGCAGGCAGGAGCAGGGCACTGTTAACCTGCGGGACTGGCTGCCGCAGGGCGGGAGAGTGGGGAAGGACTTGAATGCTTCCCAAAAGGGCACAGGCAAAAAGTGCGGGGGGGGAGATGGACACGGGCCTGGCCTGGCTCCCTGCGTGGATCCTGGGTTGGGAGCAGAGTGGGAGGAAGAGGCGCTCGGCACATCGGCTGGCAGGGTGGCACCCGGGCGAATACCTAGCGGTGCCAGTCCAGCACTGGCTGTGCCCATCATGGGCATGAGGGTCCCAGCCCCCTGTGGGAATCCAGGCCAAGGCCCTGTGGGGCCCCCGCTGCCCACGGATCCAGAGAGGGTGCCCGGCGACCCACACGGCCTCCCAGCCCCCAGGGTGCAGCCGACTCACCCTGCAGGCTGTTCCCGTTGGTGCTGGCGCAGGTGGGGGTGGGGGAGGCGGGCGGCCGCACCACGGGGGCGAAGGCGCTCTTCTGCTTGACGGCGGAGATCATGTTGACCGGGGAGAAGGAGAAGACGCCGGCGGGGGTGGAGGAGCTGGCGCCGGACGGGAGGGTGATGGAGGAGGCGCCCAGCGGGGGGCTGGAGGGCATGACTGCAGCGGGCAGAGGAGACAGTCAGGCAGGCTGGCAGGAGCCCGGGGAGCCGGCGGGTTCAGGACATGGGGGGGCTGGGCAGGGGACTCTGGGGGGAGACCCCAGTGCTGGCGGTCATGGGGGGCACACCCTGCCGCACCCATCCCAGGTTGTATGGTGGCGGCATGCGAGGAAGACCCTCGAGACGAAGCAGGGGCCTGTGGCACACGGCAGGGCAGGGCTGAGCAGAGAGGCCGGGCACCGGGCAGGTAGCTCCGTGATGCTGTGGGGCAGGGCTGTACCGGGCAAGGGGCCCTGGAGACGAGACCCCCCCCCAGGAGGGAGCCATTCCAATGGGGTTACAGAGCAGCCTGGGGGTCCAGCACCCGTCTGCATGCTCTGGGGGCGGAGTCAGGGGGGGTGAGGGGCGCCGGTGGAGTCACCCTTGCCCAGGGAGCCCCCAGGCAGCCCCCTACGGACGCACGGCAGGAGGTGCCCCCCGCACCGGGTGGCAGTGCCCCTCTGCGACTCACTGGCGTAGGGGGAGTTGGCGGTGGAGCCGTTGAGGAAGCTGGGGGAGCCGGGCACCCCGAGGCCGGTCATGGCCGCCCCCCCGTAGCCGTTCATGCTGGACGTGATGGTGTTGTAACCGCTCTGCTGTGGGGTGGAGCTGGGCACATAGCCCCGCGGGGAGACGCTGCTCGTGTTGCGGG